>OY997266.1:110190010-110896260 GCA_963921465.1 Triticum timopheevii | reverse complement strand
AATTTATGAAGTACTCATGCTATATTTACTTGATTTCTACATGGTTTTTGTGTACTTTTATATTATTCTTATGGACTAACATATTAATCTAGTGCCCAGTACTAGTTTCTATTTTTTCCTATTTCTTTATTTTGCACAAAAACCATACCAAATGAAGTCCAAACGCGATAAAAATTTACGATGATTTTTAATGGACAAGAAGAGACCAAGGAATCTTCGGAGAAGGACCAGAAGGTGTCCAGGGCCCCCACAAGCTAATCTTAAGGGGCGCTCCACCTGAGCTTGTGAGACCCTCAAGAACCCCCCTGGCGTGATTTCAATGCCAAAAATTCCTATAACTCCAGAAACCCCGAAAGTTAACCTAGATGAGTTTTTCCACTAACGCAAGCCTGTATTCTGAAGTGATGTCGTCTGGAGGCCTTTTCTGGCACCCTAACGGAGGGGTAAATTCATCACCGGAGGCCATCTTCATCATCCCCGTTGCATCCATGACAAGGAGGGAATCGCTGATACTCTCCAACATATCTATATTTTTTTGTTCCATGCTATTATATTATATATTTTGGATGTTTTATATGCATTAACATGTTATTTTATATTATTTATGGGACTAACCTATTAACCTAGAGCCCAGTGCTAGTTTCTGTTATTTTCCTTGTTTTTGACTTCTACAGAAAAGGAATATCAAATGGAGTCCAAACAGAATAAAACTTTATGATGATTTTTTCTTGGACCAGAAGACACCTACGTGACTTGGAGAGATGGCCAGAAGAGTCCCGAGGAGGCCACACGCCTTTAGGGCGTGCCCCAGGGGGGCGCCCCCTGGCTTGTGGGCCCCTCGGGAATCCTCTAACCCTAGTTCCACCTCTATATATTCTTAAATATTCCCCCAACATCAGAAGTGTCCACCAATATACTTTTTCGCCGCCGCAAGCCTCTGCTCCCGTGAGCTCCCATCTTGGGGCCTTTTTCGGCACCCTCTCGGAGGGGGATTTGATCATGGAGGGCCTCTGCATAAACCTTGATGCCCTTCCGATGAAGCGTGAGTAGTTTACCACAGACTTAAGGGTCCATACCTAGTAGCTAGATGGCTTCTTCTCTCTCTTTGATCTTCAATACAATGTTCTCCTCGATGTTCTTGGAGATCTATCCGATGTAATATTCTTTTGTGGTGTATTTGTTGAGATCCGATGAATTGTGGATTTATGATCAGATTATCTATGAATATTATTTGAGTCTTCTCTGAACTCTTTTATTCATGATTAAGATATCTTTGTATTTCTCTTCGAACTATCGGTTTGGTTTGTCCAACTAAATTGGTTTTTCTTGCTATGGGAGAGGTGCTTAGTTTGGGGTTCAATCTTGCAGTGTCCTCACCCAGTGACAGAAGGGGTAGCTGGGCACATATTGTATTGTTGCCATCAAGGATAAAAAGATGGGGTTTATATCATATTGCTTGAGTTTATCTGTCTACATCATGTCATCTTACTTAAAGTGTTGTTCTGTTATTATGAACTTAATACTCTAGATGCAGGCAGGAGTCGGTCGATGTGTGGAGTAATAGTAGTAGATGCAGAATGGTTTCGGTCTACTTGTCACGGACGTGATGCCTATATTCATGATCATTGCCTTAGATATCGTCATAACTATGCGATTTTCTATCAATTGCTCAACAGTAATTTGTTTACCCACCATATGTTTTCTTTCAAGAGAGAAGCCTCTAGTGAAACCTATGCCCCCCCCAGGCCTATTTTCCATCATATATTTTCTGATCTATAAACCAAAAAAAACCAAAAATACCTTGCTGCAATTTATTTATATTTACTTTAGTTTGCTCTTTTATTTATCTTTTGTATCTATCTCTATTAGATCTCACTCTTGTTCGTGACCGTGAAGGGATTGACAACCCCTTTTTCGCGTTATGTGCAAGTGTTTGCTAGTTTGTGTAGGTGCATATATTGGGGACTTGTTTCTGCCTCCTACTGAATTGATACCTTAGTTCTTAACTGAGGGAAATACTTATCTCTACTTTGCTGCATCACCCTTTCCTCTTCAAGGGAAAAATCAACGCAACCTTAAGAAGTAGCATTCACCGTCGGGGCTGAGGGTATGTACCAGGAGCTATGTTGATCTCTCTCTCTCTCTCTCTCTCTCTCTCTGACATGACCTTGATGTAACATGAGCTTTGTTAATATAGTTGGATCATATGGTGTTCTTCCCCTCTATCTCTTTTGTGGTGAATTAAGTATTAGTCTTTCAGGTCTTTTGTTACCAATTGAATACTTTGGATTTGAGATCATTTGATGTATGTCTTGCTTGTGGATATCCATGGTGACAATGGTGTAATTTGTTGAGATCACTTGATGTATGTTTTGGTAATCAACTTACGGATTTCTGCGGTGACACTGGGGTAACCTAGGCATCAAGGTTGATACACGTTTTCATCCTAATTTCTTCGATAAGACTTGAGACTTTGGAGTGATTCTTTGCCGCACCTTGAGGGATTATCATATGATTCAATTATGTTAGTACTATTGAGAGATTGCACTAGTGAAAGTATGAACCCTAGGCCTTGTTTTCAAGCATTGCAATACCATTTGTGCTAACTTTTATCAATTGCTACCTTGTTGTTTTTATTATTTCAGCTTACAAAAATCTTTATCTATTATCCATACTACACTTGTATCACCATCTCTTCGCTGAACTAGTGCACCTATACAATTTACCATTGTGTTGGGTGTGTTTGGGACACAAGAGATTGCTTGTATTTGATTGCAGGGTTGTTTGAGAGAGACCATCTTCATCCTACACCTCCCACGAATTGATAAACATTAGGTCATGCACTTGAGGGAAATTTGCTGCTGTCCTACAAAACTCTGCGCTTGGAGGCCCAAGGGGGTCTAAAAGAATAAAGTTGTGTAGTAGACATCATCTGGCGACAAAGCATAAGAAAAGTTAAGATAGTAAAATCTGACCTCCGCAATACAAAAGGGGAAAAAATAAGGCCGCTGAGACTCGCCAGGAGCGTGGGTTGCCCCGATTGTAAGGTTAAATCACAATCCCCATGCGAATTTCACCGACGGGGTTGCGGTCAACAGGTGCATGCGGAGCAACACCTCGTTCATGAAGATCTCCCACTTGAGCAGACGACTGGGGTCGGATAGCCCCTCATACTCGAACATGGGGGATGCTCTCCAACCTAAGGGTTGGACATTCCTCTCTATCCAGGTCTTCAGAATTTGGAGGCCGAGGAGCCCCTTGTCCTGCAGCTGATAAACTGCCTGGATCAGAAGGCCAATCTCCTGGCAGCACTACAAAAAACACATCTGTGAAGATATGCCTTTGTCACAGTAGATCACATTTTCTATCATGTATGTACATCCATGATGATTTTATGATAGAATCAAGATAGCATACCTGTGTTGTCGCGGAAGTGTTTCATGGCACTAATCCATTTATCATCATGGAAGTGTTCACTTTTGTGATAATAAATGGTGCGTCATGAAAGTGTTTTTGTCAAGGGTAACCGACACATGGCAGCCATCATAACGGGTTGTCATTAAGCTATCAGGCGCGGATTTTGGATTCGATAACCGTTAACAGCCCCGGTTAATGACGATTTTCCACGTGTTAAATTCTCATTCACCAACGAAACCACGTGTCAGCTCCGCATTGCGACATGTACCCAGTCCAATGCACGATACATACTAATGAAATGGCAGCACGCTGCACGACCCAACAGTGGCCCGTCTAGTTAAAAAGGCTAGCCGAGTCAGAGGCCCTTAAGATTTAGGCAATAGTTAGCGGGTCAACTCACTAACGGCCTGCTTGCACATGGCCCATTTACGGCCCACTGCCAGTTCGGACCCATTGATTGTTCGCTATGTCTTTGGGCCCAATTACGACTCAGTGTGTCTTTTGGCCTGTTAGCGGCTCGTTGTAGAAATGGGCCCATTTCAACCTGGTGTGTCTTTCGGCCTAGTAACGGTCCGTGCTACACATGGGCCCATTTTATTGTCCGACGGGACATTCGTCCTATTAACTTCTCGTGGCATCGGTGGCAACATTCTAGCCCAACCTAACTTTGGGCTTGTTGAAGGCTTGTGGTATATTTTGACCTGTTGGAGGCCCGAGTAAGCTTTCGGCCTGTTAAAGGCCCATGATGTGATCAGGCCAACCAAGGCCTAAGGTATATTTCTACCTGTTAACGGCTCGTCATATAACTGGGCCAATAATGGCCCAAGGTATACTTCGACCTGCTAAGAGCCTATGTAGTACTCATCAAAATTAAGACCCAATCTACTTTTCGGCATGCTAACGGCTCATGGTGTCTTTTGGGCCAATTCAGGCTGACAATATATTTAGCATGTTAATGGTCTGAAAGCTATACGGACCGAACAAACGGCTGGGCCTGCCAATGGCCCGTGAGAGTTATGGGCCAACGTAATGATGGTGGGCCGATTGGGCCCATGAAGGGCCCATACCACAGGTACGCACTAAGGCCCAACTATAGTATGTTACGGGCTGGCCCAATTATGGCCCGCTATACATACAAACCCATTAGCGTCGCTAGTTTTGGCCCGTTCGCCTCCATCAGAGCTTTTCAGCCTTTTCAGATAGCATATACAGTAACTAGGAATTAACCTACACTACACAATAAATAAACTACGACACAATAACTAAGAATAAACCTACACTATACAATAAACAAATTGTGGCATATTACATGAATTGGGCATCAAAGGTTGCCACCAGTGATCATAAAACGCAACCAAGCAGCAGATTACATACACCGGGTATCAAAGGTCGCCACCAGTGCAAAGAAACACGCAACAAAATAATACATAACCGAGACAATTTCGACACAATTCAAGAAACGTTAACCTTGCTCGAGAGCAGCTGAGCAAGCTGATCAAACCGCCCCAGATCTGAAGGACCGGAATATCATCAAAGATTTAGTCATGGACACGGGTGCATGTAAGTTAGCTATCCATGTGCCAAAATCATGACTTTGTTTTGATATCTTATGGGTTTCAACTCTAGACTACCCAACTTGTTTTCGACTGAAAGGCTTTGTCGTCGTTGTTGATTGTGATGGCATGATACATGCATACATGGTTGTAATTTGAACAAACCTATGTTACAAAGCAATTTTTGAATTTTTTTGGATTTTGGTCTCAGTGCGACCTGAAAGTCCAAATGACAACATGTAATTTGTAGCTTTGTTCGTGTAACGATCCAGTGAAATGATGTGATGAAATGGGCACACGTGTTTTTGTTTCCTGGTATAAGATGTGAACAAGGCATATGCAGAGAGGCGGAGAACAATGCGACGAGGAAGAAAACTAGGTTGTGAGCTACAGAAACATGTTTCAGTTAGGGCATGTTTGGTTGCCCGCATCGAGCCCAACCAGGCCCGCGCGGGAAGGGAGAGGCCTGTTTGGTTGCTTGGTTTTCCTGTTGGGCCTGCATCGCACGCTTCTCAAAGCAGCCTAGAGCCTGGCTCGCTAGAAACGCTCGGATCGGCAGTTTGTCGCGAGCCAGGCTAAGTGCGGCGCGAGGTCGCATGGGCGGGAGCGGGGCGAGGGCGAGGGGGGATGGCGGGAGATGGAAATCTGGCGTGTCGTCCCGGTGCCAAATTAGCCTCACCCCCTTTCACTCGCTCACCCATAGCCACTGCCTCCCTTTCTTCCCTACTGACTCACCACCAACGGCGGCTGCGATTTCAGATCTGCGCTATAGGCGGCGGTGGCGGCGGAAGAGGCGGCGGCGTTTGCGGCAGATCTGGTGCTTCCTTTGCTGTTGGCCACCGTCTGGTCGACCTAGTCTGTGCCATGGCTCCCCCTACGCCATCCTCGTCTCTGATGGCGGTAAGCAGCACCCCCTCCCCCCTTTGTTAGCTCAGTGGTTAGGCCGTTAAGCTAGGTGTAGGATCGATTTCCCACTGAACGAACCATCGATGTCGACTAGGTTATGGACGCACGGATGAGGGTGATAATCCAGGCAGCAACACTCATTAGTGTGATTCAGGCATGGGTCATGTTCATGCACCAGAGAGCTGTTCGTTGTGCTGGGAGACCTTTGATCCGCTATGGTCCATTGTTTCCCGGGGAACAGGAGAGGATCCAAAATCTAAACTACATCTACAACTGCAATGACGTCGAGCCTCTATGGACGTTTAGAATGAAAAGAGCACCATTTGCTAGACTTGTCGAGACCTTCAGGAGCAGGGGCCTGTTACAAGATAGCATCAACACCAGTGTCGAAGAGCAAGTGGCCATGTTCCTCCATGTTGTTGACCATAACCAGAGGTTCAGGGTCATTCACAACACGTTCAGGAGATCAATGGATACCATCTCTAGGTACTTCAAGCAGGTGCTTTTTGCTGTCGGGGAGCTTAGAGGAGAGATGATCAGGAGACCATCTGGCCAGACTCCACCCAAGATTCACGGAAGCCCAAGATGGTATCCATACTTCAAGGTGAGCATTGATAATATACACTTTTCATGGCTTGATATGCTTGTATTGTTCAAGTTGAGCACTAACACAGGCTAGTGATGCCATTTTCAGGATTATATTGGGGCAATAGATGGTACTCATGTCATTGTCAGAGTTTCTAGGCCACAGTCTGCAGCATACAGGGGGAGGAAGCACTACACAAGCCAGAATGTCCTCGCTGTTGTTGACTTTGATCTGAAGTTAACATATGTGATGGCTGGCTGGGAGGGGTCAGCGCATGATGCTAACACTCTCACTGACAGCATGAGTCGACCTGATGGGATCAACATCCCCGACGGCAAGTTCTACCTTGGAGATGCTGGCTATGCATGTCGGCCGGGTATTCTTCCACCCTTCAGGAAAATAAGGTACCATCTCAACGAGTTCTCAGGTAGGAACTATCCTAGGACTGCACATGAGTTGTTTAATCTCAGACACTCCAGCCTTAGAGTAACTATTGAGAGGGCATTTGGAGCTCTGAAGAATAGGTTTAAGATCCTGGATCAGAAGCCATTCCACCCATACTCCACTCAGGTTAAGCAAGTTCTTGCTTGTTGCATTCTGCATAACTGGATCCTCCAGTGGGGCTTTGATGAACACGTGCCTGAGGAGGAAGATGTCGAGCCTGACGATGTTGTTAGCTCCGGCCATGGTGTGGAGGCATTTGACAATGACGCTTGGAAGAACAAAAGGTTGGAGTGGGCAGAGGCGATGTGGCTTAACAGAGGTCAGTGCAGGATTTGAAGAAGATGGAAGAAGAACAAGATGCAGCAGCAACAGTACGAGAAGCAGCAGCAGAAGCAGAAGAAGAGAGGAAGAGGAAGATCTGGTAGCACCGATGAACTATCCCCCATTTAGCCAATGGCTCTTAATAATTTGAACTGTCATTTGATAGTAGTTAGGATGAACTGTCATTTGATATTAGTTAGGATGAACTGTCATTTGTTTAAGTAGATGTGCTACATGTTCAGATTCTATGTGGTAAGCTCACCACTAGTTAGAAGTGATGACAACACCTTATGCAGGTTGCAAGCAAACACCATGTCATATGTGCGCCTAATGCAATGCGGGCAACCAAACGCCGGGTCGAAAATGGTTCTCTCATGCAACTAGGGGCATGCAGGGAACCAAACTATGTGCATCTGGATATTTTTTTGCCTGCATCCCCTCAAACCGGCTCAATAGAGCCAGGCTCGCCGGGCCAGGCTGAATCGGCAATGTAACCAAACACGCCCTTAGAGTAAGAATAAAACCTGAGCGAGGCAAAAGAAAACTAGGGTGTGATGGCTCGAAGCGATCAACGTCTCTGTACATTCTTTTGTGGTACTGTGGCAACAGACGGGCATTAAATTATTGCTCTCTAATATTCAACTAATTGATTCACTTAAAAATAGCTTAAAATGAGTTTGTACATCACACCAGCCAAATCCTAAAAATAGCTATGGATTCAATCGTAGATCATTTTGTCCTAGTTGTATGCAACGCGCATACTCCAATCCCTAGAGTGGTAAAGGAGGCTCTTTTCATCTCATTAGGACAAAGAATTAGGAAGGTAAATATAGAAATCCCACCGATCGGAGGGATTCATAGCGACAAGTAATATGAATTGAAGATATAAGATATCTTGTTCGGAGGGATTCATAGCGACAAGTAATATGAATTGAAGGGAGTATAAGATATCTTGTTCGACATTCTTCTTCTGAATTAGAACAATTGTTCGACTATTTTTTGTTATTCCATGACAACGCACATGCATTCAGCTAGCCGAACCTAAATTTGATCTACACATGGAGAAATAAAAAGACATATCCAGGTTTGAATACTGTCATCAATGGCGCTCAATCTCTACAACATTCAGCATACAGTTTCATTCAGACAAACGGTATCTCGCATACAGAGCCAACCAAAAAGAAAGCAGCAGCATGTACTAAGACTGAATCTCTTCAAATCGCATCCAGTCGACCAAGAGTTAACACGGCAAGGATAAATGTTACTGCAACGCAAGGTGGTACAAATCAGCAAGAAACAGCAATTGGTCCAGCAACATCAACTGCTATGGCTGGCCTTAACGGTGGTGCGGCTGCTGCGCCCCGAATGCTGCTCCAGGCCCGCCATACAGCACGCCGCCACGCCGCGCTGCCATGCTCCCCGGCGCATAGTAGGGCTGAGCAGCAGCAGCCGGGTTCACGTACCCAGCACGAGCAGCGTAACCAAAGGAACGGGACACTGGGTTCTGGAATGATGGCCCGTAGCCTGAGCCTGAGCCTGATGCCCTTGCGGACTTGGAAGCAGGGAAGGACTGAGGTCCGGCTGCTCCCCGTGCTCGCTTGTTCTGGAATCTGTTTCCGCTGCCTAGCCTCTTCCGATCAGCCTTCTCTCTATCCATCCTCGCCACCTTCTTTTTTAAGTGATCGATGTTAAATACTGATACTAGCTGGCAGGACTCGACACACCTGATGATAGCCTTGCAGGCGTTGCACTCCAAGGTCTTAGACTCCTCCTGAAGAAAAAAAAACATGAAGCCTTTCTTTAGTGCCACAAGTTACCAAGCACTGGAAAATGGATAGAGAACTGGAAAAAGGAAAAAGGCATGCTTCATTTCCCATAGGCAAGTAGCTAAGGCCTCGAATCTTGGGGATAATGCTCATGAATTTAATGAGATTTTCCTCTTTTCGCCTAATTTATATCCTCTCTCCAACTGATATGAACACCCACACTAACTTATCTCTCTCCGATTCCCACGACACTAACACCATGGAAGCAAGGTCGTTTCCCTTTATTATTGTCTCTTGGTTTCATGACTTTCTAAATCTACATGCTGAACAAGAAAATAGGCCTTATATTTTCAAACGGATGAAGTCTCAGCTAACCAACAGAAATAAATTTTTGCAATAGTGCATCCAAACTCGAAACAGGAAACCAAGCAAATCGAGGGCTAAAACAGTGGTCTGGATGGACTACATGGAACAAACTAATCTATGAACTCGATACTCAACATGATTCTACGACTGATGAATCAGATAAGGACTATAGAATCAACTGTTTAAATTTAAGAGGCGTAAGTGCTTTTGTGGAAATGATGTACACATAATACTAATATACCAAAACTGATGCATGCCACAGATATGACAGAACTGCAGGTTGTTTAAATCAAAGGCATGTCACTAATTTCATTTCCTTCATCAATGATCTTCATGCAGGCATTCAGACAGAAAAAGGACCGATGACCAAACTGAATGATGAGTTTAACAAAAAGAAATCAAGTTCAGAGAGTGGGATGGAGTCTTACAACAGAAGAACTGGAGCGTCTTCCACTACTCAGAATGGCCTGGGCCTTCTCAGTTGAGTCCTTTATATAAGAGTTAAGAAGAGGTGCAGGAGGAAATCGCTCAAGCAAACATGCCTCATGAGCAATATATATAGCCTCGATTACATTTCCTGAAGTGACCAATTCCTGAACAACATCTGCAAAGTAATAACAGAATAGTTGAGTCGTGTCTTCTTTTCTCTGAACTACTAAAAATAAAGTAACCACCAGATCTGGATAAAATACATAAGATGCTAATCATGTATAGTTTGAAACTCAATACGTAACCTTCAACAAAAGGTTAATCTAGTTAGAAGTAGTTGTGATTATCAATTAATCAAGTCTTTTAGATGGTTATTAAACAAACCCTAAGAAAACAAACAAACAGATTGCAACTTCAAAAGTACGTTGTTCTCACCAATTCACTCAGTTGAAATGCAGTCCGGAGGCACAAGCAAGAAGCTGCTTAAATTTGTCAAGTTAACAAGGTCCTTCGAAACTTATTCTAAACCTTGTGATATTTTTTTTGTTTATGAGTAAGCTCATGTAGAATTCAGTTCCTTAAATTTATACCCCCTCAGTTCCAAAATATAAGGTGTATTAGTTTTTTCAAAAGTCAAACACATGTTTGACCAAGTTTTTAGGAAAAAGTATCAATATCTACAACACCAAATCTGTACCATTAGATCCATCAGGAAAATATTTTCATATTTTATTGATTTTGTATTGTAGATGTGATGTATTATTCTATAAACTTGGTCAAACATACATAAGTTTGGCTTGCACAAAAACTGATGCACCTTATATTCTGGAACCGTCCCATATTAAGTGTCGCTGAAATAGATGTATCTAAATGTATTTCAGTGCTAGATACATCCATTTGAGCGACACTTAATATGGGACGGAGGTGGTATGTCCTAATCCCTAAATACTGAGTATACCACCAAGAAGAAAGCAACCTCATTACTACTACCTTGTAATACAACTCAAGAAGAACGTCATAAAAAGAATATTTAGCATGTCTACATGATTATTTAGATGCAGAAATCATACTTCCAAATCAAACATATGGTGAAAGCAATGAATCTTAAGTTGTTGCGTAAAGTAAGGAAAATGCAGGTTCTAAGGGCATTTCTTTCTCAAACTAGAAAATGCCTTGATTTGCAAAGTAAACTCAAAAGAACGTCGCAATCCTCATACTCAATGAACTGAAGACCTGTTACTAAATCAGATAAGAAACGTAACAAATTTAAAAACCATGCCAATAGGTCATCATTACCTGCGACGGTCTCCTCAAACCCGAGGATAAAGGCAAACCTCGCAAGTTCCTTCCTTCGACGGTTAGCAACAAACAGGCTCTTCAAGAACTCTCCATCAAACTTGTCTTTCAGTCCAAATGCCGCAACCATCTGCAGGAATAAATGTGCCTCTACTTGCCCCAATGCACCCTTCTCCCCTTCCTTGACAACTTCCCCCGTTGCCTTTGTTTCTTCCTTAACTTCGCTCTTCCCTGCTTCTTCAGCTATCTTCTCATCAGCAGGAACCTCCACCTTTACATCTTCTCCCTTCTTCTCCTTCAGTGCTTCCATCCCCGCTTCCTCTGGGTCCTCCTGTGTTTCATTGTCTACTTCCTCCGGGTTCTCTTCCTCCTCATCACCTGATGCAGCCACCAGCTCCTCCTGGTCTTCCTCTTCTTCTTCCTCTTCCTCTTCTTCCTCTTCTTCTTCCTCCTCCTCCTCCTCCACCTCCTCCACCTCCTCCTCTTCCTCCTCCTCTTTTGCATCTGCCTGCTCTACTTTCTTATCTGGCACCGCTGCATTATCAACATCGTCAGCTTCTGTCATCTCCACCTCCTCATTGATGGGAGCTGGTGAGTCTTTCTTGATCCCAAACCGCTCAGACCAGTTCTTTGCAACCACAGACGCCCTCTCAACCAACGTATCTCCTATCTCCGGCGGCTTCCGCCCATCTGAACCAAACAACGAGCGCAGCAGCATGCCGAGCACCCAGCACTGGTCTTCACCGGCGCCTTCGCCGGCCTCCAGGAAATCGCTGAGCACATCGAGGACGAGGCGGGGTGGGTCCACGGACGCCGCCACGGTGGGGGCGATCTCCTTACGAACGGCGGCGAGCTCCCTGCGGCGCGCGGCCATAAAGCGCCAGAGCGCGGCAGCGTCCATGCGGCGGCATATCCACCTGAGGGCGCCACGGATGTCGGCGGGCGGCGGCGCGGCGGATTCGGCCTCGGCCTCGGCGAGGGCGGCCGAGAGCGCGTCGGAGGCCTCGGCGAGGCGCACGGGTACGGAGGCCTCGCGTGCCTCGAGCGCCGCGAGGGATTCGGAGGTGGACGCGTCGGCGGCGGCCAGGGCCTCGTCCACGGAGGCGGAGCGGGAGGCGACGTCCTGGTCGAGCGAGGCGAAGTGCGCGAGCGTGCGCGACCAGGCTTCGTGGCAGGTGGCTAGCAGTTGCTGCTGGGAGTCGAGATGCTCGAGGAGGCGCCGGACCTCGCCGGTGGCGGTGGGGTCGTCGGTGGTCGCCATGGCGGCGAGGGCTGGGAGGCGCTGGAGTTGGATTGGGGGCAGTTTCGAGATGGCTTCGTGGCCGTGTTGAGACGGCAGAAGCTGGGCTTCGGTTTGGACTTGCATCTGGACCCTAATGGGCTCAACCGTCCTATGGACCCGTCAATGGATAAAAAGCCCATTGTGTGACATGAAATGAGTAAACTGAAAATACATTGATGACAATGAAGACTATTTTTCAAGTGTGCATGAGAGTTTGAGAATGAATGGAGTAGATACATTTGTTGGTCAGAAGTTGACAGTGGAATGATGAGATGATAATGCAATTCTACTCCACAGCTCACTTCTACCCCGATGGTAAGATTGTTTGGATGACTGAAATAACAAGATATCAATCTACTATCTCAGAATGGGCCAAGTTGATCAATGCTCCAGAGAAAGAGGAGAATGACATTGATGTGTATGCTAAGCCGAGAAAAGATCACAACTCCATGGCTAACATGTACAAATCAATTCCTGACAAAGCCTTGGAGACTGACAAACTTGGATCTATATACCACCTGTTTGCTGGCCTGACCACAATGAACACTATATTGAGGCACTCCATTGCACAGGTTAGGAGATCATAGAATAATTCGTGGTCACTCCATCAACTTGCTCCACTTATTTGATGTGCCACAGAAATTCAAGGTGATGAGCTTGATTGTGCAAACTGTGAAGAGAATAGCTGCAGATCAGAAGAGATCTTGTGGACATGCCCCTCACATTAAGATGTTGACCAACTCTAAAATGGGAACCGGGACATACCTACTAGATAGTGAGCATCTACCCCTGAGGCCAGATTTTCAGGACAACGAGGTTGTCATGGATGCATCACATCCTACTTGTGCAGAAGCCCGGGAGAAGATAGAGAAGGCAAAGGCTGCAAAAGCAGCAAAGGCAGCAAGTGCACCAGATGCCTCCACAGTGCTACTCAAGACCAAGCAAGATCAACTCAATTATGTGATTGAGGCTACAGTGAGAATTGAGAAGGGTTTGGCCACCCCAACTGAAAACCAAGAAAGTCTTGAGAGGATCGTTGAGACAAAATTCCATAATCTAGATGTGAAGGTCACTGAGATACAGACCATTGTGGAGAAACTCCAAGAGGATGCTGAGGACAGGGAAGATAGACCAACTACATATACTTTCCAGAGAGTGCCAAGGGCACAAAGGTCATCAGTTGTGCCAGTTGTCAGAGACTCAAGGACTACAACTTTAGCACCTATAGCAATTGCCACGTTTGTACCTCTGATACGTCTCCAATGTATCTATAATTTTTTATTGTTCCATGCTATTATATTATCCGTTTTGGATGTTTATGGGCTTTACTCTACACTTTTATATCATTTTTGGGACTAACCTACTAACCAGAGGCCCAGCCCGAATTGCTGTTTTTTGCCTATTTCAGTGTTTCGAAGAAAAGGAATATCAAACGGAGTCCAAACGGAATGAAACCTTCGGGAGCGATCTTTTCGAAACAAACGCAATCCAGGAGACTTGGAGTGGACGTCAAGCAGCAAACGAGGCAGCCACGAGGGTGCCCGACGCGCCCTAAGGGGGTGGGCGCGCCCTCCACCCTCGTGGGCCCCTCGTGGCTCAACCGACCTACTTCTTCCTCCTATATATATCCACATACCATGAAAACATCCAGGGGCACCACGAAAAACTATTTCCACCGCCGCAACCTTCTGTATCCGCGAGATCCCATCTTGGAGCCTTTGCCGACACTCCGCCGAAGGGGGAATCGACCACGGAGGGCCTCTACATCATCTCCAAGGCCTCTCCAATGAGTTGTGAGTAGTTTACCACAGACCTTCGGGTCCATAGTTATTAGCTAGATGGCTTCTTCTCTCTCTTTGAATCTCAATACAAAGTTCTCCTTTATCTTCTTGGAGATCTATTCAATGTAACTCTTTTTGTGGTGTGTTTGTCGAGATCCGATGAATTGTGGGTTTATGATCAAGTTTATCTATGAGAAATACTTGAATCTCCTCTGAATTCTTTTATGTATGATTGGTTATCTTTGCAAGTCTCTTTAAATTATCAGTTTGGTTTGGCCTACTAGATTGATCTTTCTTGCAATGGGAGAAGTGCTTAGCTTTGGGTTCAATCTTGCGGTGTCCTTTCCCAGTGACAGCAGGCGCAGCAAGGCACGTATTATATTGTTGCCATCGAGGATAAAAAGATGGGGTTTATATCATATTGCTTGAGTTTATCCCTCTACATCATGTCATCTTTCTTAATGTGTTACTCTGTTCTTCATGAACTTAATACTCTAGATGCAGGCAGGAGTCGGTCAATGTGTGGAGTAATAGTAGTAGATGCAGGCAGGAGTCGGTCTACTTGTCACAGACGTGATGCCTATATACATGATCATGCCTAGATATTCTCATAACTATGCACTTTTGTATCAATTGCTCGACAGTAATTTGTTCACCCACCGTAATACTTATGCTATCTTGAGAGAAGCCACTAGTGAAACCTATGGCCCCGGGTCTATCTTTTATCATATAAGTTTTCCATCTACTTTTATTTGCATCTTTTACTTTCCAATCTATATCATAAAAATACCAAAAATATTTATCTTATCTTATTATCTCTATCAGATCTCACTTTCGCAAGTTACCGTGAAGGGATTGACAACCCCTTTATCGCGTTGGTTGCGAGGTTCTTGTTTGTTTGTGTAGGTGTGTGGGACTTTTGAGGAGCCTCCTACTGGATTGATACCTTGGTTCTAAAAAACTGAGGGGAATACTTACGCTACTTTGCTGCATCACCCTTTCCTCTTCAAGGGAAAACCAACGCAGTGCTCAAGAGGTAGCAACCTCCAGTGTCAACTCCTCCAGCTCCACAGACTTTTGTCGAAGCTTTTGCAGATGCCCTCCTCTCCACGCCATCTACGCACACCGGAGAGACAAGCCAGAAGACCCCTTCAGGAGCTCCCGGAGATCGTGCCTAGAGTGTCAGATAGCACTATATGTTTCCAAACTTTTTGGTAACTTGTTGCCAAAGGGGGAGAAAGTGTATAGATCATAGGCTGAGAGAGAGTGTGTGTGTTTTGCTTTCATTTGCTTCTCTTGCTACTTTGATCGTTTGGTTGTTTGATTCCAATTCTACAATTTGTGTTATTCTCATGAGATACTTGTGTGATCATGTGTTTGATCATACTATGCTTAATGTGTGTGCATACTTATCTATCTCTATGATTATTTGTGTATGATCAATCACTTGTATCCTTGGTGATGAGTGCATGTTATTTAACTCTTATCATTTTGAGCGCTCCACCAAGATGTATGTGACATGGAAGAGTCACCCATGATCCTAATCAATTGTGCATTTGCATTCAAAAGCAAATTTTAAATAATGCACAAATTTAGGGGGAGCTCTTGCTTATCACATACTTATCAAAACGATGATGTATTTCATTCATATTATCATTTGTCAAAGCTTTGATCTATATGTTGTCATCAATTACCAAAAAGGGGAGACTGAAAGTGCAACTAATCCCCGGGTGGTTTTGGTAATTCATAACAACATATAGCTCATTGAACTAATATCCATTCAAGTTTAATATTTCAGAAAGTTCAATGATTGGCATGGCATGGACTAGAGATGTCGACCCCTCAAAATACAAAGGACAAAGATTGGCAAAAGCTCAAGACTCTTCATTTATATTTTAGTGATCCAAGATCACATTGAGTCCATAGGAAAGCCAATACTATTAAAAGGGGATGAGGTGTTTGATACGTCTCCAACGTATCTATAATTTTTTATTATTCCATGCTATTTTATTATCAATCTTGGACGTTTTATAATCATTTTATAGTTATTTTATATCATTTTTTGGTACTAACCTATTGACATAGTGCCAAGTGCCAGTTGCTGTTTTCTGGATGCTTTTTACATCGCAGGAAATCAATATCAGACGGAGTCCAAATGCCATGAGACTTTACGATGATTTTTTATGGACTAAAAGGAAGAAGTTGGGCCCTGGTTGCACCTGGGGGGGTCCCGAGGAGGGGACAACCCACCAGGGCGCGCCAGGAGGCCCAGGCGCGCCCTAGTGGGTTGTGTCCACCTCGGGTGCCCCCCCGGACCGCCTCTTTGCTCTATAAATACTCCAATATTCCAAAAACCCTAGGGGAGTCGACGAGATATCCATCCAGCCGCCGCAGAGTCCAAAACCACCAGATCCAATCTAGACACCATCAAGGAGGGGTTCACCACTTCCATTGGTGCCTCCCCGATGATGCGTGAGTAGTTCTTTGTAGACCTTCGGGTCCGTAGTTAGTAGCTAGATGGCTCTCTCTCTCTCTCTCTCTCTCTCGCTGAATTCTCAATACAATGGTCTCTTGGAGATCCATATGATGTAACTCTTTTTGCGGTGTGTTTGTTGGGATCCGATGAACTTCGAGTTTATGATCAGTTATATCTTTTTATATCCATGAAAGTTATTTGAGTTTCTTTGATCTCTTATACGCATGATCTCTTATAGCCTCGTATTTCTTCTCCAATATTTGGGTTTTGTTTGGCCAACTTGATCTATTTTTCTTGCAATGGGAAGAGGTGCCTGGTAGTGGGTTAGATCTTACGGTGCTTGATACCAGTGATGGAAAGGGAACCGACACGTATGTATCGTTGCTTCTAAGGATAGAAAGATGGGATCTATATCTGCTCAATAGATAAACGGATCTTGTCTACATCATGTCATCGTTCTTATTGCATTACTCTGTTTTTCCATGAACTTAATACACTAGATGCATGCTGGATAGCGGTCAATGTGTGGAGTAATAGTAGTAGATGCAGGCAGGAGTCGGTCTACTAATATTGGACGTGATGCCTATGTAGTGATCATTGCCTGGATATCGTCATAATTATTTGAAGTTCTATCAATTGCCCAAGAGTAATTTGTTTACCACCGTTTTCTATCTTTCTTGAGAGAAGCCACTAGTGAAACCCTACGACTCCCGGGTCTTCTTTCTCATATATTTGCCTTTGCGATCTATTTCCCTTTGCATTTATTTTCAGATCTATTAAACCAAAAATACAAAAATACCTTATTGCAATTTATTCTTATTTATTTTATTTGGCGTTCGATCTATCAATCTACTACAAATTTACCTCACGTCTTTTGCCTATCTTGAGGCGCCGACCCCGAAAGGGATTGACAACCCCTTTAACACGTCGGGTTGCGAGGTCTTGTTATTTGTGTGCAGGGGCTGTTTACGTTGTGTTGCTTGGTTCTCCTACTGGTTCGATAACCTTGGTTTCATATATGAGGGAAATACCTACCGCTGTGCTGCATCATCCCTTCCTCTTTGGGGAAATACCGACGTAGCTTCAAGCGACATCAAAAGGAATTTCTGGCGCCGTTGCCGGGGAGGATCTTCAACATAACCAGGTTCCTAGTCACAAATCTCATCTCCTTGCAATTTACATTATTCGCCATTTGCCTCTTGTTTTCCTCTCCCCCACCTCACAAAAATTTACCATTTTATTCGCCTCTCTTTTTCCGTTCGCCGTTTCTTGCCGGATATATTTTTGTGTGTGTTACTATTTGTGTAATCATGATGCCTCAAAGAAATTATTATGATGTTCCTTACCCCAATATTTTTCTTGAAATTGAGAAAAGTACTAAGGAATACATGACTACACAATTTGAGCATAACAAGTACTTTACAGAAGAACTTAAGGAGCACTCCGTTGTGCTAGATGCTATCACAAAACAACTTGATTATATTAGTATAGAAGTTTGCAATCTCCAATCTAAGTATGCTTTTGCTGGAAGTTTACTGGGAAAAATATCCGATGCACAAGCTACCTTAGTAAATCAAATGGCTGCTAAACCAATCACGTTAGAAGACAAACGTGATGAAGATCTTAAAATGATTGGTGTTTCTTCTATTGATTCCTTGTTTAGTAAAACTAATATTGATGAAAAAGGGACTGGAGAAGAGTCAACTTTAGGTAGAAGGCGTCCCAATATTTCAGAGGGCGAAAATCTTGTTGAGAAAATTGATAAAAGTGGGTTTGAAGAGGTCAAAACTTTAGCTAGTGATGTTCCCACTCTTTTGGAGTTACAAAGACTTTAATTATGATAGTTGCTCTTTGGTTGATTGTATTTCTTTGTTGCAATCCATGATAAATTCATCCCAAGCCTATGAACAAAATAAAGCTTTTACTAAACATATTGTTGATGCTATGATGAAAGCTTTGGAAGAAAAATTGGAATTAGAAATTTCAATTCCTAGAAAATTGCATGATGAATGGGAACCTACTATCAAAGTTTAGATTAAAAATTATGAGTGTTTTTCTTTGTGTGACTTGGGTGCTAGTGTTTCTACAATTCCGAAATCTTTATGTGATGTGCTTGGCCTTACCAATCTTGAAGAATGCTCTTTGAATTTGCACTTGGCAGATTCTACTATTAAAAAGCCTATGGGAAGAATTAATGATGTTCTTATTCTTGCAAATAGAAATTGTGTGCCCATAGATTTTATTGTTCTTGATATTGATTGCAATCCGTCTTGTCCAATTATTCTTGGTAGACCGTTTTTACGCACTATCGATGCAGTGATTGATATGAAAGAAGGCAATATTAAGTTCCAATTTCCTTTGAAGAAGGGTATGGAACACTTTCCTAGAACAAGAATTAAGCCACCATATGAATCAATCATGAGGGTATCTTATGGATCTAGCACCAAAGATGACATAATTTAGATCCTTGCTTTATGCCTAGCTAAGGGCGTAAAACTATAGCGCTTGTTGGGAGGCAACCCAATGAATAAAATTTATTTTTGCTTTTTGCTTTCTGTTCTTGTGTGTTAACACAATTATTCTACTGGTATGATTGTGCTTTTTGTGTTTTAAAATTAGGGTTTGTGCCAAGTAAAGCCTTTAGGATCTTCTGGGGTGATAGTTGTTTGATCTTGCTGAAAAAGATAGAAACTTTGCGCTCACGAAAATAATTTTAATAAATCACAGAAAAGAGATTTTGCCCTGATTCTTCTCGCCGAAGATTAATATACAAATTACTATGGTCTTCCTAATTTGGTAGAAGTATTGGAGTTCCAGAAGTATCCGAAAGTTCCATATTACTACAGACTGTTCTGTTTTGACAGATTCTGTTTTTTTGTGTTGTGTGCTTGTTTTGATGGCTCTATGGTTTTCTTTGATGAGTTTTTGCCATAGAAAGTTGGAATACAGTAGATATATTACAAAAACAAAATAAGAATGGGTTTGACACATCACTTATAGTAGTGGTTTGCTTTCTTTTACTAATGGATCTGACAAGGGTTTTGTTGAGTGTTGTGTGATTGAAGTTTTCAAGTTTTGGGTTATCTTACGATGGATGAAAGAAGGATAGAAGAGACTAAGCTTGGGGAGGCCCCGGCATCCCAAGCTGTTATCCAAGAATGAGCAACCAACTAAGTTTGGGGATGCCCCCGAGTGGCATCCCCTCTTTCTTCTAACGACCATCGGTATTTTACTCAAGGCTATATTTTTATTCATCACATGATATGTGTTTTGCTTGGAGCGTCTTTGCTTGTTTTATTTTGTGTTTTAAGTCATCAGTCCTTGCTGGACACACCTATTTTAGAGAGCCAAAATTATGTCATGACTTATTAGAATTGCTCTCTATGCTTCACTTAAATTTTTATGAGCAATGCACTTGCTCTAGTGCTTCACTTATATCTTTTTGAGCACGGTGTGCTTAGTATTTTTGAAAAAAATGCTCTCTTGCTTCACTTAGATTTATTTGAGAGTTAGTAAAATTTTGAAGAAATTCTCTTTTGCTTCACTTAAATTATTTTGAGAGAAAGAAAATATGTTAT
Organism: Triticum timopheevii; assembly: GCA_963921465.1. Taxonomy (NCBI): domain Eukaryota; kingdom Viridiplantae; phylum Streptophyta; class Magnoliopsida; order Poales; family Poaceae; genus Triticum; species Triticum timopheevii. The sequence continues at coordinate 110,876,059 of OY997266.1, read as the reverse complement.
GCTCGTGATCTTCACTTATATTTGTTTGAGCTTATGAAAAGCAACACATGAAAATTAGTCCCAAAGTGATAGATATCCAAGAAGGATAAAGAAAGAAAAAAATATATGTCATGAAGATCATTAGACAAAATAAACTTGATTCTTAGTAATAGTTTTGAGATATGATGATGTGATATGTGAGTTATGTTGATGAGTAATTGTGCTCTAGTAAGAATATTGGTGTTAAGGTTTGTGATTCCCTATGCATGCACGAGAGTCAATAATCATGCAATGAAAATTATACCAACTCGTGGTGCATTACTCAGTGTTAATTATGCTTAATGCTTGCTTATGATATTATTCGTTTCTTGGTTGGTCGCTTCTCAATCTTTTTGCTAGCCTTCATTTTGCACCAAGTATGACCTCTACTTGTGCATCCAAAATCCTTTAAACCAGTTTTGCCACATGAATCCACTATATCTACCTATATGCGGTATTCTTTTACCGTCCTAAGAAAATTTGCATGTGCCATCTCGAATTTCAAAATAAACTTCTCTTTTGTGTGTTTGTTTCGCTCGCGGAGCGGTAACGGGTGGCTAATATTTTCCATGCTGGATGTGTTATTCTCACAATGAGTGTGTATTCACTTGTCATTGCACGAGAGTAAGGCAAAGGTTTTAGGGATGCCCAGTCCTGAAATGCAAAAATGAATTTACTTTATGTTGTCAAATAATAAATTCCTTGGAAAGTGTTGGTATGGAGGGCAACCGTGGATACGGCTAGCCATGGAAAGTGAAAGTATGGTGAAAAAAGGAATAAACTTTATTTTCTGTTTGGGAACCGCCTATGATATATCTAGCATGGAAAGTGTTGGGAACTCTAAGTCGTTTTCGTTGGTGGGATGGATACACCTCCCAAAATGTTTTTATCTCTAATTTTTCGCTTTGAGCTCTGGTACCTCTACAAATCCCTGCTTCCCTCTGCAAAGGGCCTTTCTTTTACTTTATGCAATTTTTATTTTTTAAATTGAGTCTCCATCCTCTCTTATAAAAGCACCGACTAGGAGGTAATATGATCGTACTTAAGTATTGGGTGTAGCTAATATTCAAGTGTGTTTCATGAATGGATCAATGTTTGAGCATGATGGGCTAGGGATAACTTGTTTAGCCATTGATATTTCGAAAGACATGGTTGCTTATTGATATGCTTGAGTATCTAAATTATTATGTTAAAATTAGACTATTGCTTTGAATCACATAAAAGTCCAAATGTCCATGCTATAAAGAAAATAATATGATATGACATGATAAACAACACTCCACATCAAAAATTCTGTTTTTATCACTTACCTACTCAAGGACGAGCAGGAGTTAAGCTTGGGGATGCTGATACGTCTCCAACGTATCTATACTTTTTGATTATTCCATATTGTTTAATAATCAATCTTGGATGTCTTATAATCATTTTATATCATTTTTTGGTACTAACCTATTGACATAGTGCCTAGTGCCGGTTGCTGTTTTCTGCATGTTTTTTACATCGCAGGAAATCAATATCAGACGGAGTCCAAATGCCATGAAACTTTACGATGATTTTTGTTGGACCAAAAGGAAGAAGTTGGCCCCTGGTTGCACCTGGGGGGGGGGGTCCCGAGGAGGGGACAACCCACCAGGGCGCGCCAGGAGGCCCAGGCGCGCCCTGGTGGGTTGTGCCCACCTATGGTGCCCACGGACCGCCTCTTTGCTCTATAAATACCCCAATATTCCAGAAACCCTAGGGGAGTCGACAAAATATTCATCCAGACGTGGCAGAGTCTAGAACCACCAGATCCAATCTAGACACCATCACGGAGGGGTTCACCACTTCCATTGGTGCCTCTCCGATGATGCGTGAGTAGTTCTTTGTAGACCTTCGGGTCCGTAGTTAGTAGCTAGATGGCTTTCTCTCTCTCGCTGAATTCTCAATACAATGGTCTCTTGGAGATCCATATGATGTAACTCTTTTTGCGGTGTGTTTGTTGGGATCCGATGAACTTCGAGTTTATGATCAGTTATATCTTTTTATATCCATGAAAGTTATTTGAGTTTCGTTGATCTCTTATATGCATGATCTCTTATAGCCTCGGTTTTCTTCTCCGATATTTGGGCTTTGTTTGGCCAACTTGATCTAATTATCTTGCAATGGGAAGAGGTGCCCGGTAGTGGGTTCGATCTTACGGTGCTTGATCCTAGTGACAGAAAGGGAACTAACACGTATGTATCGTTGCTACTAAGGATAAAAAGATGGGATCTATATCTACGCAATAGATAAACGGATCTTGTCTACATCATGTCATCGTTCTTATTGCATTACTCCATTTTTCCATGAACTTAATACACTAGATGCATGCTGGATAGCGGTCGATGTGTGGAGTAATAGTAGTAGATGCAGGCAGGAGTCGGTCTACTAATCTTGGACGTGATGCCTATGTAATGATCATTGCCTTGATCATCATAATTATTTGAAGTATATCAAATTCCCAATAGTAATTTGTTTACCCACCAGTTTCTATCTTTCTTGAGAGAAGCCACTAGTGAAACCTACGGCCCCCGGGTCTTCTTTCTCATATATTTGCCTTTGCGATCTATTTCCCTTTGCATTTATTTTTAGATCTATTAAACCAAAAATACAAAAATAACTTGCTACAATTTATTCTTATTTATTTTATTTGGCATTCGATCTATCAATCTACTACAAATTTACCTCACGTTTTTTGCCTATCTTGAGGCGTCGTACCCCGAAAGGGATTGACAGCCCCTTTAACATGTCAGGTTGTGAGATGTTGTTATTTCTGTGCAGGGGCTGTTTATGTTGTGTTGGTTGGTTCTCCTACTGGTTCGATAACCTTGGTTTGATATCTGAGGGAAATACCTATCACCGCTGTGCTGCATCATCCCTTCCTCTTTGGGAAAATACCGACGTAGCTTCAAGCGACATCAATGTTGCTTAATGGTCTACTTGCTCAAAGTGCTTAGTGATATTGCTCCAAAACTCTCAGCCACTTTATCTTCCAAATATGTCCAAAACTCAAAGTCAAACTCGGCGCCACCGAGTTCAGTTGACATAGCCACAGCCAGAAACCCTAGCAATTCGGTTACACCAATCTATATCTCGGTCTCAACGAGATGGCCCTGCAAACTCCCTATTGCCTGTTGCAATTATTTCGGTCTCACCGAACTATGCCATCGGTCCCACCAAGTTTGCTTGACCAACTCTCTATTTGCTCTTTACTGAAATTGGTCTCACCGAGCTCAAGCAATCGGCTTCACTGAGATGAGGTTTTGCCCTAGCCCTAGCATATCGACCCCACCGAGTTGTTCCAGCTGGTCCTATCGAGATTCCTAATGTTCACATTTTGAACTGAATCGGTCTCACCGAGTTCTTCTATTCGGTCTGATCAAGTTGGGTCAAATGTGTGTAACGGTTGGATTTTGTGTGGAGGCTATATATACCCCTCCACCCCCTTCTCCATTTGTGAGAGAGCCATCAGAATGTGCCTACACTCACACTACTCATTTTCTGAGAGAGAACCACCTACTCATGTGTTGTGACCAAGATATTTGATACATCTCCAACGTATCTACTTTTCCAAACACTTTTGCCCTTGTTTTGGACTCTAACTTGCATGATTTGAATGAAACTAACCCGGACTGACGCTGTTTTCAGCAGAACTACCATGATGTTGTTTTATGTGTAGAAAAGAAAAGTTCTCGGAATGTCCTGGAAATCCACAGAGGCACTTTTTGGAATTAAAAAGAATTTTTGACGAAAGAATTAATGCCAGGGGGCCCACGACCTGTCCACGAGACAGGGGGGCGCGCCCTCCTAGGGCGCGGCCCCTATCTCGTGGGCCCCCTGGACCTCCACCGACATCAACTCCAACTCCATATATTCACGTTTGGGGAGAAAAAAATCAGAGAGAAAGTTTCATTGCGTTTTACGACACGGAGCCGTCGCCAGGCCCTAATCTCTCTCAGGAGGGCTGATCTGGAGTCCGTTCGGGGCTCTGGAGAGGGGGATTCGTCGTCTTCGTCATCATCAACCATCCTCCATCACCAATTTCATGATGCTCACCACCGTGCGTGAGTAATTCCATCGTAGGCTTGCTGGACGATGATGGGTTGGATGAGATTTACCATGTAATCAAGTTAGTTTTGTTAGGGTTTGCTCCCTAGTATCCACTATGTTCTGAGATTGATGTTGCTATGACTTTGCTATGCTTAATGCTTGTCACTAGGACCCGAGTGCCATGATTTCAGATCTGAACCTATTATGTTTTCATGAATATATGTGTGTTCTTGATCCTATCTTGCAAGTCTATAGTCACCTATTATTTGTTATGATCCGACAACCCGGAAGTGACAATAATCGGGACACTTCTCGGTGATGACCGTAGTTTGAGGAGTTCATGTATTCACTATGTGTTAATACTTTGTTCCGGTTCTCTATTAAAAGGAGGCCTTAATATCCCTTTGTTTCCACTAGGACCCCGCTTCCACGGGAGGGTAGGACAAAAGATGCCATGCAAGTTCTTTTCCATAAGCACGTAGGACTATTTACGGAATACATGCCTACATTACATTGATGAATTGGAGCTAGTTCTATATCACCCTATGTTATAGCTATTACATGAGGAATCGCATCCGGCATAATTATCCATCACTAATCCATTGCCTACGAGCTTTTCATATATTGTTCTTCGCTTATTTACTTTTCCGTTGCTACTGTTACAACTACTACAAAAACCCAAAAACATTTATCTTTACTTTTGCTACCGTTACCTTTATTATCATACCACTTTTGCTACTAAACACTTTGCTGCAGATACTAAGTTATCCAGGTGTGGTTGAATTGACAACTCAACTGCTAATACTCAAGAATATTCTTTGGCTCCCCTTGTGTCGAATCAATAAATTTGGGTTGAATACTCTACCCTCGAAAGCTGTTGCGATCCCCTATACTTGTGGGTTATCAAGACTAATTTTTGGCGCCGTTGCCGGGGAGCATAGCTCTATTCTCTGCGTCACTTGGGATTTATATCTGTTGATCACTATGAAGAACTTGAGAGACGATCGAACTACTATTTTGCCCTCAACTACAAGGGGAGGTAAGGAACTGCCATCTAGCTCTGCACTAGATTCTCCTTCTGTTATTAGTAGGCTTGCGACACCTAAACCTGCTACTGCTATGAATTCTGATATGTCGCATGTTATTGATGATGCCACTTCTGCTATGCATGATGAAACTACTTCTGTGTGTGATACTACTTTGCCATTAGGTGAATTTCTTGATGAACAACTTGCTAGAGTTAGGGGGAATGAAATTACTGAAGATCCTATTACTGATGATAGTGATGATGAAGGTTCCCCCAATGATTATGTATTACCTGTTGTTCCTATGGGTTATGTTATGAATGAAAAAGCTGCTATGGAAATTCTTGCTTGCAATGATAGAAATGATCTTAAGAAATTATTAGCTAAATGGAAGCAGCAGTCTCTTAATGCTAGGATGAAACCCGATCCTGCTTTTGTCACTTCACCTATCTGTGTTACTCATAAGGATTATGAATTCTCTGTTGATCCTGATATTATTACTTTAGTAGAATCTGATCCTTTCTATGGCCTTGAATCTGAAACTGTTGTGGCACATCTTACCAAGTTGAATGACATAGCCACCCTGTTTACTAATGATGAGAAGTCTCGCTATTTATATATCCTTAAGATATTTCCGTTCTCATTAAAGGGTGATGCTAAGACTTGGTATAATTCTCTTGCTCCTGGTTGTGTGCGTAGTCCCCAGGATATGATTTATTACTTCTCTGCAAAATATTTCCCTGCTCATAAGAAACAAGCTGCCTTGCGGGAAATATATAATTTTGTGCAAATCAAAGAAGAGAATCTCCCACAAGCTTGGGGGAGGCTTCTCCGGTTACTTAATGCTTTGCCTGACCATCCTCTTAAGAAAAATGAAATACTTGATATCTTTTATAATGGACTAACCGATGCTTCCAAGGACTACTTGGATAGTTGTGCTGGTTGTGTTTTCAGGGAAAGAACAGTCGACGAAGCTGAAATACTATTGAATAATATGTTGACTAATGAAAATAATTGGAGTCTTCCCGAGCCAGTTCCTGAAGTAATTCCTGAACCAATTGAGCCAACTCCTGGGCCTATTCCTAAACCCAGTCCGAAGAAGAGAGGTGTTTTATTTCTCAGTCCTGAAGATATGCAAGAGGCAAAGAAATCAATGAAAGAAAAAGGTATTAAACCCGAAGATGTTAAGAATTTACCTCCTATTGAAGAAATACATGGTCTTAATTTACCGCCTGAAGAACCACATTGTCTTGATAACCCGACACAGGTAGTAAAGGTAAATTCTCTCTATAGATATGATAAAGTTGAAATACCCTCTACTAAATTTCATAGCCCATGCTTAGATGAATTTGATGACTTTATGGCTAGACAAGAAAGTTTTAATGCTTATGTTGGTAGAGAGTTAAAGAATAATGCTTTCGAGATAGGATGCGTAGGTGATAATCTGGGTAGAGTTAAAGATGAACTTCACCGCATTAGCAAATATGCTTCTATGGTTGCTACTCAAGCTGAGCAAGTACTTAAAGCTCAAAACAATTTGCTTGATGAATTAAATAATAAAAATGACTTTGCTGTTAGAGTGGCTACTAGAACTGGTAGAATGACTCAGGAACCTTTGTATCCTGAAGGCCACCCTAATAGAATCGAGCAAGGTTCTCAAAGAAATAATTTAGAGGCACCTAGTTCTTCTAAAAAGAAGAAGAAGAAAAACGATAGAACTTTGCATGCTTCTAGTGGACCTACTGTAGACACACCTGAGAATCCCAATGATATTTCTATTTCTGATGCTGAAACTCAATCAGGTGATGAACATGAACCTAGTGATGATGTTAATGATAATGTTCATGTTGATGCTCAACCTAGCAAAAACAATGATGTAGAGATTGAACCTGCTGTTGATCTTGATAACCCACAATCAAAGAATCAATGTTATGATAAGAGAGATTTTGTTGCTAGGAAGCATGGTAAAGAAAGAGAACCATGGGTTCAGAAACCCATGCCCTTTCCTCCTAAACCATCCAAGTCAAAGGATGATGAGGATTTTGAGCGCTTTGCTGAAATGATTAGACCTATTTTCTTACGTATGCACTTAACTGATATGCTCAAAGTAAACCCTTTTGCTAAATATATGAAGGATATCATCACAAATAAAAGAAAGATACCGGAAGCTGAAATCTCCACCATGCTTGCTAATTACACTTTTAAGGGTGGAATAGCAAAGAAACTTGGAGATCCGAGTGTACCAACTATACCATGCTCTATTAAAAGAAACTATGTTAAAACTGCTTTATGTGATCTTGGAGCCGGTGTTAGTGTTATGCCTCTCTCTTTATATCGTAGACTTGAATTGAATAAGTTGACACCTACTAAAATATATTTGCAAATGGCTGATAAATCAACTGCTATACCTGTCGGTATTTGTGAGGATGTGCCTGTTGTGGTTGCAAATGTCACTATCTTAACGGACTTTGTTATTCTTGATATTCCTGAGGACGATAGTATGTCTATTATCCTTGGTAGACCTTTTCTTAATACTGCAGGGGCTGTTATTGATTGCAACAAAGGCAATGTCACTTTTCATGTTAATGGTAATGAGCATATGGTACACTTTCCGAGGAAACAATCTCAAGTTCATAGCATCAATTCTATTGAAAAAGTTCCAACTATCATTTTTGGAGGTTTTGAATTTCCTCTTCCTACTGTCAAGAAAAAGTATGATATTCTTATTGTTGGGGATTTTCATATCCCCGTTGAGGTAACTTAGTGTTATTCGAAATTTCTCCGGTTCCGTGTTATTCGGAATGAGTTTGTTAACAAGAATTGATCAACCTTGTTAGTGGGTTCATTTTGATGATCACGAGATGGATGAAACTAGAAGGCACAACCTTCTGTACCCTCCTTTTACTTTCTAAAGCTCCATTCACAAAACTGCTTTGGGAGATTGTTGCTTGGTATGTGACTCCTCCATTGGTCCAATTAGTTTTTGTTCTAGTGCTTTATTCATTGCAAATTTTTGCTGCATAGGTGACCATGTTCTTGAGCTTGCATGTTAAATTTTTGAGGTCCCAAGCAATTCCAATGCATGATATAGGCTCTAGGCACTTGTAGGAGTAGTTGCTATCAATCTTGTTTAGTTTTATTCACTTTTATTTTGAAGTTACTAAAATTTCAGAAATTTTCAGAAAATGTTAAGGAGGCTCTTTAAAGGCTCTTCTAGCCAAAGCTCTAAGGAAAAACAAGACAAAGAGAAGGAAAAACCCAAGTATAATCTTCCTCGCTTAGCGGAAGTACGATCGTGTGAATGGCCATGCGAGGATTTCTTGAAAGAAGCCAGAATTCATGAAGACTCTTATGCTTTAATCGAGACTGCATGCCTCACCGGTTTCATCAACGACCGAATCGATCAGTATCTCTTACTTACCAATACTTTCGTGCAAAACTTTTATTATTATCCTAAGAAATCACCACCTGCAGTATCATTTCATTTATATGATGAATTCAAAGAAACGTCTTTACGTCATTTTTGCGTGGTATGTAGGATACCTTATGAGGGAGAATTAGATGAACCCCATCGTGAAGATGTGGGTGGCTTTGTTAATACTATTGCTGTAGAGGAGCCAAAGAAGGGCTCCGAGGCGAAGGTCTCTAGCATACACTTCCCTGTTTTACGCTACTTTGCCATATTTGCTAGTAGATGCTTGATTAGTCGTGGAAATAGTGGAAATTTGAGCGTTCCAGACATTATTATTCTTCAACAGGCTTTGCTGAGAGACAATACTTTTAGTATGGGTGCCGTCGTTGCTAAACGGCTAGCCCTGAATCGTACAAAAGGCCCCATATTTGGAGGTATCTATGCTGCACGTCTTGCTGAACATTTTCAGATACCCATTAGGCACTATGAGGAGGAGGAGACAAAATTACCTCCTCACATTTTAGATTACAAGAGCATGGTAGCACACAAGTTTATTGTTGACAACAAAGAGAAGATGCTCTTGTATAGACTTAGATTCAATAAGAAACACTTTGAGTTCATTATTTTGCCTGCGCCTCTGTTGTTTGATTTGCTTGCAGAAAATCATCTTGTCATGCCGGAAGCGGTGAACAATCATCGAGCTCAAGCTTTTACTCCAGAACCTGAACCTGAGCCGGAACCTGAGCTGGACCCTTATCGTGCATCATCTGCCCAGTGGGATCCGGAGATGACCAGCCAGTGGTATCCTGATTACACCTCCCACTACACCGGGGAGAGTAGCGGCGGTCCTTGGTACTAGACCAACTTAGGCTAAAAGCCTAAGCTTGGGGGAGTACGTATTTCTCACCGACTTTACATTCATGTTCACACACTAGTTGTCGGTGCTCATACTCTTTCATTGTATTATCCTGCTACCTCTTGAGCAATGGGTTGGATTTCCCCGAAGAGGAGAGGATGATGCAGCAAAGTAGCGTAAGTATTTCCCTCAGTTTTTGAGAACCAAGGTATCAATCCAGTAGGAGACCACGCACAAGTCCCTCGTACCTACACAAAACGATAGCTACTCGTAACCAACGCGATTAGGGGTTGTCAATCCCTTCACGGTCACTTACGAGAGTGAGATCTGATAGAGATGATAAATATTTTTTGCTATTTTTGATAGATAGATGCAAAGTAAAAATTAAAAGGCAAAGTAAAAACAAAGCAAGTAAATAAAGCGATAGAGATTGATATGATGAGAATAGACCCGGGGGCCATAGGTTTCACTAGTGGCTTCTCTCAAGAGCATAGATATTCTACGATGGGTGAGCAAATTACTGTTGAGCAATTGACAGAATTGAGCATAGTTATGAGCATATCTAGGTGATGATCATGTATATAGGCACCACGTCCGAGACAAGTAGATCGAAACGATTCTGCATCTACTACTATTACTCCACTCATCGACCGCTATCCAGCATGCATCTAGAGTATTAAGTTAAAAACAGAGTAACGCCTTAAGCAAGATGACATGATGTAGAGGGATAAATTCATGCAATATGATAAAAACCCCATCTTGTTATCCTCGATGGCAACAATACAATACGTGCCTTGCAACCCTTTCTGTCACTAGGTAAGGACACCGCAAGATTGAACCCAAAGCTAAGCACTTCTCCCATTGCAAGAACTACCAATCTAGTTGGCCAAACCAAAAAGGATAATTCGAAGAGACTTGCAAAGATAACTCAATCATACATAAAAGAATTCAGAGAAGAATCAAATATTTTCCATAGATAATACTGGATCATAAACCCAGAATTCATCGGTCTCAACAAACACACTGCAAAAAGAAGATTACATCGAATAGATCTCCACGAGAGAGGGGGAGAACATTGTATTGAGATCCAAAAAGAGAGAAGAAGCCATCTAGCTACTAGCTATGAACCCGAAGGTCTGAAGTAAACTACTCAAACTTCATCGGAGGGGCTATGATGTTGATGTAGAAGCCCTCCATGGTGGATGCCCCCTCCGGCGGAGCTCCGGAACAGGCCCCAAGATGGGATCTTGTGGATACAGAAGGTTGCAGCGGTGGAATTAGGTTTTTGGCTCCCGTTCTGATCATTTGGGGATACGTAGGTATATATAGGAGGAAGGAGTACGTCGGTGGAGCAGCAGGGGGCCCACGAGGTTGGGGGGGGGGCGCCCAGGGGGGCCCCTCCACCCTCGTGACCGCCTCTGGCACTTCTTGGAGTAGGGTCCAAGTCTCCTGGATCACGTTCGGTGAGAAAATCACGTTCCCGAAGGTTTCATTCCGTTCGGACTCCGTTTGATTTTCCGTTTCTTCAAAACACTGAAATAGGCAAAAAACAGCAATTCTGGGCTGGGCCTCCGGTTAATAGGTTATTCCCGAAAATAATATAAAAGTGGAAAATAAAGCCCAATATAGTCCAAAACAGTAGATAAAGTAGCATGGAGCAATCAAAAATTATAGATACGTTGGAGACGTATCAGGCATCCCCATGCTTAATTCCTGCTCGTCCTCGAGTAGGTAAATGACAAAAAGAGAATTTTTGATGCGGAGTGATACTTTGGCATAATTTCAATGTAAATCTTCTTAATTGTGATATGAATATTCAGATCCGAAAGATTCAAGACAAAAGTTCATATTGATACAAAAATAATAATACTTCAAGCATACTAATCAAAGCAATCATGTCTTCTCAAAATAGCATGGCAAAAGAAAGTTCATCCCTACAAAATCATATAGTTAGGCTATGCTTCATTTTCGTCACACAAAGATGTTCCCAACTTCTATACCCCCGATGACAAGCCAAGCAATTGTTTCATACTTAAATAATCTCAAACTTTTTCAACCTTCACACAATACATGAGCGTGAGCCATGGATATAGCACTATGGGTGGAATAGAATATGATGATGGGGATTGTGTGGAGAAGACAAAAAAGGAGAAAGTCTCACATTGATGAGGATAATCAAAGGGCTATGGAGATGCCCATCAATTGATGTCAACATGAGGAGTAGGGATTGCCATGCAACGGATGCACTAGAGCTATGAATGCTCAACAAAAGAAAACTAGTGGGTGTGCATCCAACTCGCTTGCTCATGAAGACCTAGGGCATTTGAGGAAGCCCATCGTAGGAATATACAAGCCAAGTTCTATAATGAAAATTTCCCACTAGTATAAAAAGACAACTTATGAAACTCACTACATGAAGAACAAGGTGCTACTTTGAAGCACAATATATGAGGCTCACTACATGAAGGACAAGGTGCTACTTTGAAGCACAAGTGTGGAAAAAGAGATAGTAGCATTGCCCTTTTTTCTTTTTCTTTTTTGGGCCTTTCTTTTTTTCTTTTGGCCTTTTTTTCTCTTTTTTTGGGCAATGCTCTAATAATTATGATCATCACACTTCTATTGATTACAACATAAGGATTACAACTCGAAACTTAGAACAAGATATGACTCTATATGAATGCCTCCGGCGGTGTACCGGGATGGTGCAATGAATCAAGAGTGACATGTATGAAAAATAATGCATGGTGGCCTTGCCACAAATACGATGTCAACTACATGATCATGCAATGGCAATATGACAAAAGTAATGTATGTCATGATGATGATGGTGGAAGTTGCATGGCAATATATTTCTGAATGGCTATGGAAATGCCATAATAGGTAGGTATGGTGGCTGTTTTGAGGAAGATATAAGGAGGTTTATGTGTGATAGAGCGTATCATATCACGGGGTTTGGATGCACCGGCGAAGTTTGCACCAACTCTCAAGGTGAGAAAGGGCAATGCACGGTACCGAAGAGGCTAGCAAAGGCGGAAAGGTGAGAGTGCGTATAATCCATGGACTCAACATTAGTCAAAAGAACTCATATACTTATTGCAAAAATTTAGAAGTCATCAAAAATCAAGTACTACGCGCATGCTCCTAGGGGGATAGATTGGTAGGAAAAGACCATCGCTCGTCCCCGACCGCCACTCATAAGGATGCACAAGCCAGGTACGCTTCATGTTTCAAATTTGTTACACAACTTTAACCATACGTGCATGCTACGGGACTTGCAAACTTCAACACAAGCATTCTTTGAATTCATAATCACCCAACTAGCACGACTTTGATATTATCACCTCCATATCTCAAAACAATTATCAAGCGTCAAACTTATCTTAGTATTCAATTCACTCAAAAGAAAGTTTCACATATCTTGAATACCAAGTATATTAAAATTAAGCAAATTACCATGCTATTAACGACTCTCAAAATAATCTAAGTGAAGCATGAGAGATCAATAGTTTCTTTAAAACAAATCCACCACCGTGCTCTAAAAGATATAAGTGAAGCACTAGAGCAAAAATTATCACACTCAAAAGATATAAGTGAAGCACTATGAGCAAAACTATCAAGCTCAAAAGATATAAGTGAAGCACATAGAGTATTCTAACAAATTCCAATTCATGTATGGTTCTCTCAAAAGGTGTGTACAGCAAGGATGATTGTGGTAGACTAACAAGAAAAGACGCAAATAATACAAGACGCTCCAAGCAAAACACATATCATGTGGTGAATAAAAATATAGCTCCAAGTAAATTACCGATGGAAGTGGATGAAAGAGGGGATGCCTTCCGGGGCATCCTCAAGCTTTGACTTTTTGGTGTCCTTGGATTATCTTGGGGGTTCCACGGGCATCCCCAAGCTTAGGCTCTTGCCACTCCTTGTTCCATAATCCATCAAAAGAATTCACCCAAAACTTGAAAACTTCACAACACAAAACTCAACAGAAATCTCGTGAGCTCTGTTAGAGAAAGAAAACAAAAGACTACTTCAAGGTACTGTAATGAACTCATTCTTTATTTATATTGGTGTTAAACCTACTGTATTCCAACTTCTCTATGGATTATAAACTATTTTACTAGCCATAGATTCATCAAAATAAGCAAACAACACACGTAAAACAGAATCTCTCAAAAACAGAACAGTCTGTAGCAATCTGTAATTAACGCAAACTTCTGGAACTCTAAAAATTCTACCAAAATAGGAAGTCCTGGACAATTTGTTTATTGAAAAGCAGCAAAAAGAATCAACGCAAAGGAACGTTCCTGTGATTTAGCAAAATTATATTCGTGCGTGCAAAGTTTCTGTTTTTCAGCAGAATCAAATCAACTATCATCGTAGGTTATCCTATAGGTTCTACTTGGCACAAACACTAATTAAAAGATAAAACCACATCCAAACAGAGGCTAGATGGATTATTTATTCCTAAACAGAAGCAAAAACAAAAAAACACAAAATAAAATTGGGTTGCCTCCCAACAAGCGCTATCGTTTAACGCCCCTAGCTAGGCATAAAAGCAAGGATAGATCTAGGTATTGCCATCTTTGGTAGGCAATCCATAAGTTGCTCTCATGATAGATTCATATGGTAATTTTATTTTCTTTCTAGGGAAGAGTTCCATGCCCTTCTTTAAGGGAAATTGGAATCTAATATTCCCTTCCTTCATATCAATAATTGCACCAATCGTTCTAAGGAAAGGTCTACCAAGAATAATAGGACATGAAGGATTGCAATCTATATCAAGAACGATAAAATCTACGGGCACATAATTCCTATTTGCAACAATAAGAACATCATTAATTCTTCCCATAGGTTTTTTAATAGTGTAATCTGCAAGATGCAAGTTTAGAGAGCAATCATCAAAATCACGGAAATCTAGCAAATCACACAAAGCTTTGGGAATAGTAGAGACACTAGCACCCAAATCACACAAAGCATGAAACTCATAATTTTTAATTTTAATCTTAATAGTAGGTTCCCACTCATCATAGAGTTTTCTAGGGATAGAAACTTTCAACTCAAGTTTTTCTTCATAAGATTGCATCAAGGCATCAAAAATGTGTTCGGTAAAGGCCTTATTTTGACTATAAGCATGAGGAGAATCTAGCATGGATTGCAACAAGGAAATACAACCAATCAAAGAGCAATTTTCATAATTAAATTCCTTGAGATCCAAAATAGTGGGTTTAGCAACATCTCGGTTTTTATTTATTTCAATCCCACTTTCATCAATTTCATCATCAAGATCTAGAAACTCTGGATTCTTAGAACGCCTTCTAGGTAAAGGAAGATCATATTCAGTTTCATCAATATTCATATTGCAAAACAAAGATTTAATGGGGGACACATCAATAAATTTTAGATCTTCATCTTGATTTTCATAGGAATTGGAAGAACACGCTCTAATAAAGGCATCTTTGGAAGCACGCATCCTAGCGGTTCTTTCTTTGCACTCATCAATGGAAATTCTCATGGCTTTGAGAGACTCATTGATATCATGCTTAGGAGGAATAGATCTAAGCTTTAAAGAATCAATTTCAAGGGAAATTCTATCAACGTCCCTAGCCAAATCATCAACTTTAAGCAATTTATCTTCAACTAAAGCATTAAAATTCTTTTGTGAATTCATAAACTCTTTAACACTACTCTCAAATTCAGAGGGCATCTTATTAAAATTTCCATAAGAGTTGTTGTAGGAATTTCCATAATTATTAGAAGGATTACTAGGATAAGGCCTAGAAAATTCCCTCTATACGCGTTTTTTCCAAAACTATTCCTACCAACAAAATTCACATCCATAGATTCATTATTATTCTCAAGCAAGGTAGACAAAGGCATATCATTGGGATCAAGAGGAGTATTTTTAGGAGCAAACATCTTCATAAGTTCATCCATCTTTTCACTTGAAACATTGATTTCTTCTATAGCATGCACTTTTTTACAAGAAGATCTTTCGGTGTGCCATTGAGAATAATTAGCCATAATATTATCAAGCAATTTGGTGGCATCTCCTAACGTGATTTCCATAAAAGTGCCTCCCGTGGCCGAATCTAATAGATTTCTAGAAGCAAAATTCAATCTGGCATAAAAGTTTTGTATTATCATCCATAAAGTCAAACCATGAGTAGGGCAATTGCGAAGCATTAATTTCATTCTTTCCCAAGATTGGGCAACATGCTCATGATCAAGTTGTTTAAAATTCATGATATCGTTCCTAAGAGTGATAATCTTAGCGGGACGAAAATACTTAGAGATAAAAGCATCTTTGCACTTGTTCTAAGAATCAATACTATTTTTAGGCAAAGATGAAAACCAAACTTTAGCACGATCTCTAAGTGAAAACGGAAATAACTTCAATTTGACAATATTGTTATCCGTATCTTTCTTCTTTTGCATATCACACAAATCAAAAATATTGTTTAGATGAGTAGCGTCATCTTCACTAGGAAGGCCGGCGAATTGATCTTTCATAACAAGATTCAGCAAAGCGGTATTGATTTCACAAGACTCATCATTATTAAGAGGAGCAATCGGAGTACTAAGGAAATCATTATTATTGGTATTCGAGAAGTCACACAATTTGGTATTATCTTGCGCCATGGCAACAAGTAATCCAACACACAAGCAAACAGAAAGGCAACGGGAAAAAGGCAAACGGGAAAGAGAGGAGGAGATTGGGAAAGAGAGGGCGAATAAAACGGCAAGGGTGAAGTGGGGGAGAGGAAAACGAGAGGCAAATGGCAAATAATGTAATGCGAGAGATAGGGATTGCGATGGGTACTTGGTATGGTTGACTTGCTTGCGTGATCCTCCACGGCAACGGCGCCAGAAATTCTTCTTGCTACCTCTTGAGCACTGCGTTGGATTTCCCCGAAGAGGAGAGGATGATGCAGCAAAGTAGCGTAAGTATTTCCCTCAGTTTTTGAGAGCCAAGGTATCAATCCAGTAGGAGACCACGCACAAGTCCCTCGTACCTACACAAAACGATAGCTACTCGCAACCAACGTGATTAGGGGTTGTCAATCCCTTCACGGTCACTTACGAGAGTGAGGTCTGACAAAGATGATAAATAATATTTTTGGTATTTTTGATAGATAGATGCAAAGTAAAAAGTAAAAGCAAAGTAAAAACAAAGCAAGTAAATAAGGCGATAGAGATTGATATGATGAGAATAGACCCGGGGGCCATAGGTTTCACTAGTGGCTTCTCTCAAGAGCATAGATATTCTACGGTGGGTGAACAAATTACTGTTGAGCAATTGACAGAATTGAGCATAGTTGAGCATATCTAGGTGATGATCATGTATATAGGCATAACATCCGAGACAAGTAGATCGAAACGATTCTGCATCTACTACTATTACTCCACTCATCGACCGCTATCCAGCATGCATCTAGAGTATTAAGTTAAAAACAGAGTAACGCCTTAAGCAAGATGACATGATGTAGAGGGATAAATTCATGCAATATGATAAAACCCCCATCTTGTTATCCTCGATGGCAACAATACAATACGTGCCTTGCAACCCTTTCTGTCACTAGGTAAGGACACCACAAGATTGAACCCAAAGCTAAGCACTTCTCCCATTGCAAGAACTACCAATCTAGTTGGCCAAACCAAAAAGGAAAATTCGAAGAGACTTGCAAAGATAACTCAATCATACATAAAAGAATTCAGAGAAGAATCAAATATTTTCCATAGATAATACTGGATCATAAACCCAGAATTCATCGGTCTCAACAAACACACCGCAAAAAGAAGATTACATCGAATAGATCTCCATGAGAGAGGGGGAGAACATTGTATTGAGATCCAAAAAGAGAGAAGAAGCCATCTAGCTACTAGCTATGGACCCGAAGGTCTGAAGTAAACTACTCACACTTCATCGGAGGGGCTATGGTGTTGATGTAGAAGCCCTCCGTGGTGGATACCCCCTCCGGAGGAGCTTCGGAACAGGCCCCAAGATGGGATCTCATGGATACAGAAGGTTGCGGCGGTGGAATTAGGTTTTTGGCTCCCGTTCTGATCGTTTGGGGATACGTAGGTATATATAGGAGGAAGGAGTACATTGGTGGAGCAGCAGGGGGCCCACGAGGTAGGGGGGCGCGCCCAGGGGGGGCGCGCCCTCCACCCTCGTGACCGACTCTGGCACTTCTTGGAGTAGGGTCCAAGTCTCCTGGATCACGTTTGGTGAGAAAATCACGTTCCCGAAAGTTTCATTCCGTTTGGACTCCGTTTGATATTCTGTTTCGTCGAAACACTGAAATAGGCAAAAAAATCAATTCTGGGCTGGGCCTCCGGTTAATAGGTTAGTCCCAAAAATAATATAAAAGTGGAAAATAAAGCCCAATATAGTCCAAAACAGTAGATAAAGTAGCATGGAGCAATCAAAAATTATAGATACGTTGGAGACGTATCATATCCATGCTAGTTTAAATTTCTTTTTCTAGTTTTCTTCTTGTGTGTTTGATAAATCTTAAGAAAAACCAAAAAATTAGTTAGTTTAATTTCCATGTCTGTAGTAGAAATTAAAATGAAAACCCAAAAAGATTTCTAGTTCTTCTTTTTACTTGTTGGGAGCTTTCCCGTGTAAATAGATTTATTTTCTTTTCTTTCCTTTGGGGGTCGAGAAGACCATATTGAAAATGCTTAGTGGCTCTTATATGCATGATTGTTTATTTAATTTAGAGCCCATATTACTTGTCTTCTCTCTTGAGTTGAATGCTTGCAGATTCCAGCTTAGTCCAATGCACGTACACTCTTATTATTATACACATCGTTCGGTCGTGCAAGTGAAAGGCAATAATGACGATATATGATGGACTTATTGGGATGAGAAAAGCTGGTAAGAACTCGACCTCTCTTGTTTTTGTAAATATGACGATTCATCGTTCTTGAGTCAGCTATTATGACGTAAACATATTTGCAATGACATTTAGAGATTATAGTTACTTGTGCCATGCTTGATTAGCTATGAGTTATAATGGTTTACCTTGCGTGCCAACATGCTATTAGAATGATTATGATGTGATATGATGGGATGGTATCCTCCTTTGAATGTATTAAGTTACTCGAGTTGGCACATGTTCACGCATGTAGTTGAATCAAATCAACATAGCCTTCACGATATTTATGTTCGTGGTGGATTATATCTTACTCATGCTTGTACTCGGTGTGAATTAATTTTAATGCATGTTTACGACTGTTGTCGCTCTCTCAGTTGGTCGCTTCCCAGTCTTCTGCTAGCCTTCACCTGTACTAAGCGGGAATACTGCTTGTGCATCCAAACTCCTTAAACCCCAAAGTTGTTCCATATGAGTCCACTATACCTTCCTATATACGGTATTTACCTGTCGTTCCAAGTAAATTTGTATGTGCCAAACTCCAAACCTTCAAATGAAATTCTGTTTTGTATGCTCGAGCAGCTCATGTTTCAACTAGGGCTATCTATATCTTCCATGCTAGGTGGGTTATTCTCATGAGGAGTGGATTCCCTCCTCATTCACGAGAAAGGGCCGGTAACCGGGATGCCCAGTCCCATGATCCAAAAAGATCAAAGCAAATCAAAATATTAAACAAAACTCCCCCAAGGCTATTGTATGTTGGAGGCACTCGTTGTTTCGAGCAAGCCATGGATTGATGCTTGTTGGTGGTTGGGGGAGTATAAACCTTTACCATTCTGTTTGGGAACTGCCTATAATGCATGTAGTATGGAAGATACATCCATCTCATAGTTGTTACGTTGACAACGAAAGTATGCCGCTCAAAATGTTATTCAATCTCTATTTTAAAATCAAGCTCTGGCACTTCTACAAATCCCTGCTTCCCTCTGCAAAGGGCCTATCTATTTACTTTTATGTTGAGTTTTCACCCTTCTTATTAAAAGCACCCTCTGGAGAGCACACTGTCATTTGCATTCATTACTATTGGTTTATATTGGGTATGACTTGACCGGATCTCTTTTACCATGAATTACAATGTTTAGTCAGTCCTTGATCTTTAAAGGTTCTCTGCATTCGGTCTCAGAAAGGGCTAGCGAGATACCATTTTGTTATATCATGTTATGATTATTTTGAGAAAGTGATGTCATCCGAGTTTTATTATTATGGCTCGCTAGCTGATTATGTTATTGATATGAGTAATTGTGAGAGTTATGTGTTATTGTGAGTATGGTTAGTTCATAATATTTGCAGAAACTTGAATGCTGGCTTTTCATGTTTACAACAACAAGAGCAAACAGAGTTTGTAAAAGTTTTTCTTTATCACTTTCAGTTTATCAACTGAATTGCTTGAGGACAAGCAAAGGTTTAAGCTTGGGGGAGTTGATATGTCTCCAACGTATCTACTTTTCTAAACACTTTTGCCCTTGTTTTGGACTCTAACTTGCATGATTTGAATGAAACTAACCCGGACTGACGCTGTTTTCAGCAGAACTACCATGATGTTGTTTTATGTGTAGAAAAGAAAAGTTCTCGGAATGTCCTGGAAATCCACGGAGGCACTTTTTGGAATTAATAAGAATTTTTGGCGAAAGAATTAATGCCAGGGGCCCACGGCCTGTCCACGAGACAGGGGGGCGCGCCCCCCCTAGGGCGCGGCCCCCTATCTCATGGGCCCCCTGAACCTCCACCGACGTCAACTCCAACTCCATATATTCACGTTCGGGGAGAAAAAAATCAGAGAGAAAGTTTCATTGCGTTTTACGACACAGAGCCGCCACCAGGCCCTAATCTCTCTCGGGAGGGCTGATCTGGAGTCCGTTCGGGGCTCCGGAGAGTGGGATTCGTCGCCGTCGTCATCATCAACCATCCTCCATCACCAATTTCATGATGCTCACCGCCGTGCGTGAGTAATTCCATCGTAGGCTTGCTGGACGGTGATGGGTTGGATGAGATTTACCATGTAATCAAGTTAGTTTTGTTAGGGTTTGATCCCTAGTATCCACTATGTTCTGAGATTGATGTTGCTATGACTTTGCTATGCTTAATGCTTGTCACTAGGGCCCGAGTGACATGATTTCAGATCTGAACCTATTATGTTTTCATGAATATATGTGTGTTCTTGATCCTATCTTGCAAGTGTGTAGTCACCTATTATGTGTTATGATCCGACAACCCCGAAGTGACAATAATCGGGACACTTCTCGGTGATGACCGTAGTTTGAGGAGTTCATGTATTCACTATGTGTTAATGCTTTGTTCCGGTTCTCTATTAAAAGGAGGCCTTAATATCCCTTAGTTTCCACTAGGACCCCGCTTCCATGGGAGGGTAGGACAAAAGATGTCATGCAAGTTCTTTTCCATAAGCACGTATGACTATTTACGGAATACATGCCTACATTACATTGATGAATTGGAGGTAGTTCTATATCACCCTATGTTATAGCTATTACATGAGGAATCGCATCCGGCATAATTATCCATCACTGATCCATTGCCTACGAGCTTTTCATATATTGTTCTTCGCTTATTTACTTTTCCGTTGCTACTATTACAACTACTACAAAAACCCAAAAACATTTATCTTTACTTTTGCTACCGTTACCTTTATTATCATACCACTTTTGCTACTAAACACTTTGCTGCAGATACTAAGTTATCCATGTGTGGTTGAATTGACAACTCAACTGCTAATACTTAAGAATATTCTTTGGCTCCCCTTGTGTCGAATCAATAAATTTGGGTTGAATACTCTACCCTCGAAAGCTATTGTGATCCCCTATACTTGTGGGTTATCAATATGCCAATCCTACCACAAGAATCTTGATCTCTAGACTTCCCAAGTTGCTTTCCACTCAAATCATCTTTCCACCATAGCCAAATCTGTGAGAGAGAGTTGAGTTTTGGGGAGTGCTACTTCTTGAGCTTGCGTTGGTTTTTCCCTTGAAGAGGAAAGGGTGATGCAGCAAAGTAGAGATAAGTATTTCTCTCAGTTAGAGAACCAAGGTATCAATCCAGTAGGAGACAATGCACAAATCACCATGACCTGTTCAAACAATCAAACAACTTGCACCCAACGCGATAAAGGGGTTGGCAATCCCTTCATGGTTACTTGCAAAAGTGAGGTCTGATAGAGATAGATGAAACTAAATAAAAGATAAAGTAAATATTTTTGGTTTATAGATCGGGAAGTATAAGATTGCAAAATAGTAGATCAGAAACTTTTATGGTGGAAAATAGACACGGGGGGCATAGGTTTCACTAGTGGCTCTCGAGATAGCAAATAAGGGCATGTACAATGGTGCTATCTTAGGAGTGCCACGTAGGATAAATGATGAGGTGGAGGAGAGAGAACTCATAAGAAAAGACTTGTCTTCTCTTATTTAAGATAAGACAAGAGATGATCTCTTAGCACAATTTGTCTCACCATGTTTTAAGGAATGACTAGTTATTGAAGATAAGGCTAAGATATAACCCATTGTAGACATACTTTTTTGTCATCTCTAAATTACATGCAAGATTTAAGATAAGGTTGTCTTATTAACCATTGTACATGCCCTAATATGGTGGGTGAACAAATTACTGTCGAGCAATTGATAGAAAATCGCAAAGTTATGACAATATCTAAGGCGATGATTATGAAATATAGGCATCACGTCCGTGTCAATTAGACCGACTCTTGCCTGCATCTACTACTATTACTCCACACATCGACCGACTTCTACCTGCATCTGGAGTATTAAGTTCATGAAGAACAGAGTAACACATTAAGTAAGATGACATGATGTAGAGGAATAAACTCAAGCAATATGATGTAGACCCCATCTTTTTATCCTCGATGACAACAATACAATACGTGCCTTGCTGCTTGAGGGAGTCCTGGACTAGGGGGTGTCCGGATAGCCGGACTATCATCATCGGCCGGACTCCAAGACTATGAAGATACAAGATTGAAGACTTCGTCCCGTGTCCGGATGGGACTTTCCTTGGCGTGGAAGGCAAGCTTGGCAATACGGATATGTAGATCTCCTACCATTGTAACCGACTCTGTGTAACCCTAGCCCTCTCCGGTGTCTAGTTTTCTACGCTACCACCTCCTTCACAGGACCAAGACGTTGGATTAAGTGTGAAAATGCGCTATTTTTGCAAACACCCCCGCACCATGTGCGTGGGGGCTGAAGCCGAAGACTGCCATCTTTCAGGTTATATACACATATATATTAACGGCCGCACAGGAGATATTTCAACACTTGAACGCACAAGTATAAAAAGCACTCATATTATAAATATGGTTTCACAAATCATACATGTCATTTGAACATAACATTTTTCGAGCACTGCGACTCTATCAAACGAGCGCCCTGCAGGACTTCCCCAAAATAGTGCTCGGCGGTTAACCGGCTTTTGTCCGAACCCCGGGAGGCAACATCAGTGGCATCCATCTCCGCCTAGTATGTCTTGACACGGGCGAGAGCCATCCGCGCACCCTCTATGCACGCCGACCGCTTCATCGCCTTGATATGCGGCACCGCCCCAAGGAACTGCTGCAATAAGCCAAAATAACTCTTCGGCTTAGGCCTATCCGGCCACACGTGAGCCACCACATCCGTCATGGCAAATGCGGATAATCTATTCAACTCAGCCACTCAGCCAACCAATCGGTCAACGGAAGTGGACGCTCCAGACTGTGGAATTGAGACCAAAACAGCTCTTCCATCTCGTGATCCTTTTGGCTTCGGAAGTGTACAACCGCATCCGCCGCACTCGCCGCCAAATCCAGATAAGGATCCTCCGCACCCCACAGCTGGCCCAGTCGAGCATACTTCAGATCTGTAAACTTCCTGTGCAGCAGAAAGGGCTTTCCAGCCGCAATGTCTCCGGCCTGACGTAGCTCCTCCTTTATAGCCCTCAGTGCAGAACGGGCATCCTTGGCTTCGGCGGTGGCCTTCTTCAGGTCCTCTTGCTCCGCTCGGCGCTCTTTTTCAAGAACATCATAGCGGTCGGTAACATCCTTCAGCTTCATGGCCATTCCGGCCATCTCCTCCCTGCTTCGGCAGTGAGCGGCCTTTTCGGCTTTCAGCTCTTCGGCCGCCCTCGAGGCAGCCGCATCGCTCCTTCTGGCCTGCTCCTTGGCTCAAGCAAGCTCTGCCCGAAGGTCTTCCACAGCAGCGGCACCATCTGCATCATGCATACATATTGTAAGGAGTGGGCGTCAGCTCCCTTACTAGGTGACCACGGAGAAACAACCTACCTTGTGACTCGTCGAGTCGTTTATTGACCAGCGCGATGTCTGCATCTGCAACGTCAAGTTGCCGCTTTAGCTCGGCAACTCTATCAGTCCGGCTGGCCACCGGACGATCCGCCACCTGCATAGGAAGGGCGAGAATTAATAACTGAGATTATGATCCTCGGCATGCTGTCGCTTTCGACAACATTCCGAGTCTCAGGGGCTACTATCTATACAGGGCGCACTCTATGTGCAAAACTGTCAAAAGGTATGTCATTTTTACGTACCTCAAAACCCGCCAGTAAACTTCTGACGGCATCATGCAACCCGCCCTCAGCGGACGAAATTCTTTCAATCACCGTATTTATCAATATACGGTGATCTTCTGAGATAGACGCCCTCTCGAGCAGACCCTTTAGCTCCCCCGGCCGTACACCAGTAGGTGCCGAACTCTCCGGCCCCACCGGACTTGGGGAGACCCTCCGCAACGACACTTCAGGGTCGTCCGCCCCGCCTGATGGCGCGGCAGATGGAGGCGTCTCACTCTCCATCATCTCCGGACGAAGGTCCCCCGAGGACGAGCTCAGCTGAGAAGGACGGAGCTCCGAACTACAAGATAACAACTTCGGTTATCCTCAGAAGCAAAAATAGGGATGTCTCTTATCACAAAACTCCCCTTTTTTCTACTTACGGCTCGCTGGAGGGCTGATTCCTTAGGGGAGATAGTGCGGCTGGGGTTTCCCCTGGCGTTGGACCCTTTGGTGAAGATTTCTTCCCCTGCTTTGAGGCCTTAACCTCCAGATCTTGGGAAGCGGTCCTCTTCTCCCCCTGGAAGGAGGGATTCTCGATCCCCCCTTTCTCGAAAGCCTCCTTAGTAGAGGTGGTAGTTTCTCTGTTTTCCCCTTCGCCCTCCTCTGGAGGCGCAACCTCCTGCATCTTGACCAACACCGAGTGCGGCGCGGTCTCCGGGAGGGGGGCCGAACACCGTATCAGTTTTGCTTGCACTATCCACTCCTATTCAAAGGACGGTTGGTTAAAAGGCAAATCCAAGAATATGTAAGCAAAGGGTATGTCCGGACACAAGGATACTTACTTGAGCATCCGGGCAATGGCAGATTAAGCCGGCGTCCTCGGTCAATTCCGGACACACTTCTTGTGATCCGAAGAACAATTTGTACATCTCCACGGGTGTCATACCCATGAAGTGTTGGAGAGCTCGTGGCCCCTCTGGATTGAATTCCCACAGGCGGAGGGGGCGACGTTTGCAGGGCAGAAGACACCAAATCAGCATAACCTGCATCACTACGACCAGATTGATCTCCCTCTCTTGGAGGTATCGAATCCGGCCCTGCAATAGGGGTACGTCCTTTGACGGCCCCCAGTTAAGCCCTTTGTTAACCCATGACATCAGCCGTTGGGGAGGGCCCGAGCGAAAGATGGGCGGCGGTTTCTGCCTGCTGCCCCTGGGAGCGGTAATATAGAACCACTCCTGTTGCCACAAACCGAGCACCTCCTGAAAAGAGCCCTCGGGCCATGGAGCATCGGCCCTCTTGCTTACAACCGCCCCGCCGCACTCTGCCTGACGCCCCTCAATCATCTTCGGCTCCACGTTGAAGGTTTTGAGCCACAAACCAAAGTGAGGGGTAGTGCGGAGGAAGGCTTCGCAGACGACAATGAATGATGAGATGTGGAGGATGGACTCTGGAGCCAAGTCATGGAATTCCAACCCATAGTAAAACATGAGCCCCCTCACGAGGGGATCCATCGGGAAGCCTAAACCCCGACGGAGGTGAGACACGAACACGACGCTCTCGCCTGGCTCGGGAGTGGGAATGACTTGCCCTTGGGCAGGAAGCCTATGCGAAATCTTGTAGGTTAAGTACGTGGCTTCTCTCAGCTTTAGCACATCCTCCTCCGTGATGAAGGAGGGCATCCACCGGCCCTGCAAGTCGGAGCCGGACATTGTCGAAGTTCCGAAGCGCTCGAATCTGGAGCCCTGAGTGTTGGAGCTCGGGGCGAGGGGCGGATTCGATTGAGGATTGAAGAAAAAGAACGAGCCTGGGTCTCATTATAAAGAAGGAGAATACCAAGAGCCGTCTCTGTGACCGTTTGGAACCTGCCTTCGATGGAGAGGGCGTGGCGACGGGCGCGGTTGGGTTACCCACGTCCATATTGATGGGAATCCCGGAATAAGGGGAACACGATCTCTGCTTCGACAAGACGTGCCGAGGAAACCGCTTCGCGAAACGCGCTGAGGTGGTATAATAAAAATGATTCAAGTAAAGGCTTGGTAGTGGTGTGACGTCACGCCACAAAATACGTCAGCAGATTGAACTTGTGTAAATATTGTTCTCTCTATGGTGGTATGTGGAATTTATTTTACAGAGCCGGACACTATCCTGACGTTCACAATCTTCTATGAATTATTCGGAGGAGGAACCCGCCTTGCAATGCTGAAGATAATATGCGCGCCGGACTCGTCGTCATTGAAGCCTGGTTCAGGGGCTACTGAGGGAGTCCTGGACTAGGGGGTGTCCGGATAGCCGGACTATCATCATCGGTCGGACTCCAAGACTATGAAGATACAAGATTGAAGACTTCGTCCCGTGTCCGGATGGGACTTTCCTTGGCGTGGAAGGCAAGCTTGGCAATATGGATATGTAGATCTCCTACCATTGTAACCGACTCTGTGTAACCCTAGCCCTCTCCGGTGTCTATATAAACCGGAGGGTTTTAGTCCGTAGGACAACAATCACAACAACAATCATACCATAGGCTAGCTTCTAGGGTTTAGCCTCCTTGATCTCGTGGTAGATCCACTCTTGTACTACCCATATCATCAATATTAATCAAGTAGGAGTAGGGTTTTACCTCCGTCGAGAGGGCCCGAACCTGGGTAAAAACATCGTGTCCCTTGTCTCCTAATACCATCCGCCTAGACGCACAGTTCGGGACCCCCTACCCGAGATCCGCCGGTTTTGACACCGACACTGCCCCTACTGTCAATTGGAAAGGACACCGCAAGATTGAACCAAAGCTAAGCACTTCTCCCATTGCAAGAAAAACCAATCTAGTTGTCCAAACTAAACCGATAGTTCAAAGAGAATTACAAAGATGTCAAATCATGCATATAAGAATTCAGAGAAGATTCAAATAATATTCATAGATAAGTTGATCATAAACCTACAATTCATCGGATCTCTACAAACACACCGCAAAACAAGATTACATCGGATGGATCTCCAAGAACATTGAGGAGAACATGGTATTGAGAATCAAAGAGAGAGAAGAAGCCATCTAGCTACTAGCTATGGACCCGTAGGTCTGAGGTAAACTACTCACTCTTCATCGGAAGGGCAATAGAGCTGATGTAGAAGCCCTCCGTGATCGAATCCCCCTCCGGCAGGATGCCGGAAAAGGCCCTTCACTACAAAAAAATACACTTCCGTGATGATACGTGTTTGTCACAGTAGGTCGCGTTTTTTGTCATGCATGTACATCCATGACAAATTTATGACAGAATCAAGATAGTCATACCTATGCTGTCGTAGAAGTGTTCCATGACATTACCAAAATTATCATCACGAAAGTGTCCACTTCCATGACGATAAATCACGCGTCACAGAAGTGCTTTCGTCAAGGGTGACCGACACGTGGCATCCATCATAACGGAACGCCGTGAAGCTATCGGGTCGGGTTTTGGATCCGATAACCCGTTAACAGCCCCGACCAATGGGAAATTTCCACGTGTAAAATTCTTATTGGCCAGACGAAACACATGTCAGCTCATCAGTGGGTCGGATAGGCGCCTATGATATGTCGACACGTGCCACGGCCCACCACTGGCCCATTTAGCTTACAAAGCCGGCCTGTTTGACTTGGTCAAAAGTTAACGGGCTGGCCCATGAAAAGCCTGCTAACATGTTCTCTTCGCAAATAGCCCATTTTACGGCCCGTTAGGCACTAAAGGAAATCGGCCCAACAACGTCATGTGGCCCGTCGAATATAACACCAGCCCATTTCACTTTCGGCCCATTTATGGCCCACGACGTCTTTCGGCCCATATGAGGCCTTCGT
The DNA here is from genome assembly GCA_963921465.1 of Triticum timopheevii. Classification (NCBI taxonomy): domain Eukaryota; kingdom Viridiplantae; phylum Streptophyta; class Magnoliopsida; order Poales; family Poaceae; genus Triticum; species Triticum timopheevii. Next base: position 110,848,392 of record OY997266.1, on the reverse strand, counting down.
ATATTTTGGCCCTTTATAGGCCCACGGTGACTCTAGCCCATAATGAACAGTAATTTTCTTTGTACCCGTTAACGGCCCGTGATTTACATGGGCCGTTTCCAACCCGTGTTAGCTTTCGGCCTATTGACGGCCCATACGTTCTTGGGCTCCTTTTCGGCCCTCGATTACTTCCGGCCCGTTACTGGCCTGTTCCCCTAATGGGCCAAATTCGGCCCATGGTAAGAGTCGGCCCGTTACTGGCATGTTCCCCAAATGGGCCAAATTCGGCCCATGGCAAGAGTCGGCCCGTTACTGGCCTGTTACCCTAATGGGCCAAATTCGGCCCATGGCAAGAGTCGGCCCGTTTCTGGCCAGCCCATCCTATATTCTGGCCCATTAACGACCCGTTATGCCTGTGTCAAAATTAAGCTTTTGCAGTCTTACGGCCTGTTAACGGCCCGTTACCGTGCTAGGCCGATACCAATTACGCCCGATTACGGCCCATGTAGACCCATTTATCCGACGGCCCTAGGCCCATTTATCGACGGCCCGAGGCCCACCGATTACAGGCCCATTTATTGACGGCCTGTAGGAGACCCATGGATCCTACGGCCTGTATATGGCCCATGGGTAGTTGCGGCCACTAGCAAACCAGGGAAAAAGAAGACTAGGAAATAAATAAGGCCCAATCTAACGCTAGGCTATTAAGGCGATTGCACAGATTACATCTACTCGGCATCAAAGATCGCCACCAGTGCAAATATAGGGAACACAATACACTATACAAAAATGGCTTGCTGTTTTCTTCAGCCGGTGGCTGCACGTTAAGAATAAATTTTGTATCGCACCAAAACAAATTACAACTATATAACAAAAGGAAGGTTGGCATAAAACTTAACAGTCTAGCAGATAAATGCACCACCAGAAGTTCAGAAGCTCGGTTCATTTGACCTGACTGTTACGTTTTCATGCTGTATTGTCCGATGGAACACCATAACCCTCGCCTTCATTTCCCCTAGGCTCCTGAACAACATAGCAAATGTCTGATAGTCTGGTTTCAAAACCATGCATATCTTGATGACATTGAGCAATGTTTCTCCTTGTTTCACAAAGGGCCTCTGTCAGGGAATGGACTTGTGTCTGGAGCGCAGATACAACATTGCTTTGAGCTTGCATATCTTGATCATGAGGCAGTTTGGACGATATTGCCTTAACAACCAACCCAGTATTACGCAGGAACGTGCTTTTGGCATTGTAAGTGGACAGGTACTGACCCACTGCAGCAAGAGCTGACATTGCGGTTATAGTTGCCTCGCCACCTTCAGAAGGTGGCGGTTCCACCATTTTTTCCATAGCTCGCTGAAAAGTTGAGGTTTTACATTAGTAGTACCAGAATAGAAGATATTAAGGAGGCAGCAAAACCAAACAAAATAGCTTTGGTCTATATACAGAACTTATTCTGGTGAACCCATGTAAAATATTAGTTGTATTTTATTGCAAAGTACATAATAAAACCAGGTTCCAAACATATGACCATGTACCATCGCTAATGTATTGTCTATTTCTTCACATTGTATTGAGGGCTAAGGATAACGAGACGAAGTTTATAATACGGTAAGCATAGTATGACATCATTCATATCACAAAACAACTGAGAACAGACAAACAAGCAATTGTAACGTTGTGTGGGCAAGTCCAACATGGAACTAGATTACGGGTCAAGATCAAAGGAACATCACTCCTCCCTTTTAAACCTTGTAAGGTGCAATGATACGCTAAGACAATTGTGTATAAAATTGAAAAGAGTAATAGACATTGGCTGCAAACCATGCAGCTCAAGGCACAAGTCAGAGTAAGTAGTAGTTAAAAGGCATGAGGATTAAGGACTTACAACAGCGGCTTTGACTGGTGTAGTCATGCCCTTCTTCTTGCTGGTGTGACAGTCCTTGAAGATTTCCACAGCATTTGGTTCAAGTACTTTTTGGTCCTTGCGGGCTTTCCTCTGCATTTCGAACAAGTCAATATAGATCTGATAATATGGTACAGCGAAAAGAGTGAAACATCAGCTAATTACAAGAGCCTCGCAGTGTGCAATATAGCTACGAGATCCTGTCGTCTGTTGGAATTTCACTTTCGTATGGTTGGCCTTGTTCTTTGAACAGTTCACCTACAAGAAGATAGATTTGTGTGGCACATGCGTCAATAGGACTTCAACATGTGATCTGATCACATATATATAATGTACCTGATACTTCGGATCAGACCAGTGTTTAACAAGGCCCCTCCAGTCTTCATCCAATCTATTTTCCACTGGAGATGTTTGGGAAAGTTCACTATTAGCCTTGCCTTCAAAGTGAGTTTTCCTCAAGTTATACCGATACTGTCGCAGAGCAGACTTGAAAACATGGGTGCAAGCTTGTCTGGTTGCATCATCTTGGCTATCCAACTTGAACCTCATCTGTTGAAAATTATGGGAGTCTCATTATCAGCAACCTAGAAAGTATGGGACAGAGCAAGACAATATTACTAGTTTCCATACATAACCATACTTACAGATAAATGGTCGAGGAAGGTGTTGAACTGGGTTTCGTCTTTGTCATTCCTGTACTGAATCCATGTTGGGAGGATACGTACATGACACCTAACGGCAACCACTGCTTCTGATACTAACTTGGCTGACTCTGTAGCATCACGTGGCCTTTTTAAACCTACCTCAAAACGGATCTCCATTCTTCCTCCTTTAGATTTAGTTAACCTATCGAGCATTATCCCTAATGTTTGTTTCCTCTTGCGCCTAGGTGCTAGTCCAACAACAAACATAGGAAGTGTTAGTGTACATCAAACTGTGAGACTACATATAAAGAAGCATGCAACTGTAACTTGAATCCAGCAACTACCTTCTTGCTGTTGAAGCTCACAAGGTTCATCTGATATTGCCAACTCGTCTTGTGTCAAGAGTGCTTGGGAAGTAGTGTCAGGTGGCAAGGGAGCTTGGGAACGTGCTGCTAGCTCAGTTGACGCACGAGTATGTCGTGCAGCTGGTAGTACTGTGGTAGGTTTTGCAAGAACTAGGGCTGTCTCTGCTTGTTTGGTGGCAGCTATTTGTTTCTGTTTGGCTTTTTTTGCAGTTCGTGTAGCATGGGATGCCGTGTTTGTAGAATTTTCCGCTGGACTTTCACCTTCTATTGCACCATCAGTACCAGCAGAATCTGCAGGATTCATCCGCTTCTCATTCCCTGCCATTCTCTGTTTCTTCCTCTTTCTCTGTGCCATGTTAAGTCAAGCCGACAAGAAAAACGAAAAAAATTTAGTTCTTCAGAACAAATTGATGCGTGATGCAGACAAATAAAAATTTGATGTTAGACAACCACATGATAGGAGGATGTAATATGTATGAAAAACAGGACGGAAGAGATAACCAGAACTATGATGTGTAATCTAAGAAGAAGACATTTCACCAAATTAGAAGCAATGCAATGGAAGGTAGACACCATATGAAAGATGCTACAAATATCACTCTGCCAAGTTAACAGTGTCTCAGCATAAATCGCGTTTAAACAAATGTGAAGCAGTACAAGAAATAAATCATATGCAAGATGCAAACAACATCACACTACCATGTTAGAGGTCTCTCGTCATTAGTGCCATTGCATATTCATAGCATTGCATATTCACAGCTTATGATGTGTAAACTAAGGAGAAGGCATTTCAACAAATTAGAAGCAATGAAAGCTAGACACCATATGAAAGATGCAAATAATATCACTCTACCAAGTTAAAACTGTCTCGTCATAAGTGCCATTTCAATAAATTAGTAGTACAAGCTAGAAAAGAATGTGAGATGTAACCTATATCACACTCCGAAGTCAAACGTGTATTATGATAAGTGATTGTTGCAGGTTATACAACAGTAGTAATTTGATGTAAGAACATGGTGTGATAGACAGATATTGTATGTTCTAGAAACAGGAACACGTGTCTTATTCAAGTATAATGTGTAAAGTAAGCAGACGGAATTCAACAAAATTAGAAGCAATACAAGCTAGACATCACACATAACATGCAGCCACATATAACAGTGCCAAGTTAGAGGGAGCACCAGTGATGCTGCACTAGGGGAGACGTGCTCATCATAAACACAGCTTTGTTGAGTGTCGATGCATGTGTTGTCTTGGAAATCATCTTGGGGTGTGGAGGAGTAGAAACTGTAGAGGCCCTCCGTTTGGAAGGAGCACCTTTATCCGCTGCCTTGCTAACTTCCTTCCGCTTTATTGATATTGAATTGTCAAGTAAAACTGACAAGAAAAAGCAATAAAATTCTCTCTTCAGAACTCATTCATCCATGATACTGACAATCACTACTTTGATGTAAGGCAAACACATGATACCAGGATGGAATATGTACGAAAAATAGGACGGCATGGCATGTTCACAACTGTTTGTGTAAACTAAGTAGAAACCATTCCAGCAAATAAGAAGCAATGCAAGCTAGACACCACATGAAAGATGCAACCAATATGACTGCCAAGTTAAAAGCGTCCCATCATAAATGGAATTTCAACAAATTAGAAGCAGCGCATGCTATAAATCATATGAAAGATGCAACTAATATCGCACTGCATATACTAAAGGTGTCTCGTCATATTGATTGATGTGGGATACAAAAAAACAATAGTTTTATGTAAGGACATGCTTAATAGACAGATGTACTATGTACTAAATACAGGAAGGCATGTCACATTAACAGGTATAATGTCACATTTACAGGAGTATAAGCTAAGCAGACTAGCACATGCAGTTTAACCAGATTGGAAGAATTACAATCTAGACACCATATGCAACATGCAACCACATAGCACGCTGCCAAGTTAGAGCAAGCACCTGCAATGCTAGTGTAGGGGAAATGCTATAATCAACTATAGAGCTACGTTCACTATCTTCATCTAGCATTTTTGTTTCTTGAGAATCATGTCGGGAGGCTGCCGCTGCATTCTTTAAATGAGAAGTAGTCCCCTTGCCTGCCTGCCTCGTCATAAGTGATTGATGAGGGATACACAAGAACATTAGTTTGATGTAAGAACATCATTAATACACAGATGTACTAGTATGTACCAAAAACAGAAAGGCATGTCATATTCAAAGGTATAATGTGTAAGCTAAGCAGATGCAATTTAACCAAATTGGAAGCAATACAAGCTAGACATCCGGCTGGAGTGGTGAACATGATCATCTAGGACCTGAGAGCCTGGTGGGAGGCGGGCTGCTTCGCCACCATCGCGGCTTTTTAGTTGGCTTCCAGGTGATGCCTGTCTTTGCTGGGCTTGTCACTGGCTCGGCCAGTGCCCTGACTAGCTATTTGTCTTCTGGTGCTCACGGGATGGTGGTTCATGTAAAAAATATCTTTCCTTATCTTAATAAAGAGCAACTTTGGCCTTTCGAATACAAGCTAGACACCAACATGCAACCACATATGACACCGCGAAGTTAAAGCAAGAACCTGGGATGGTGGTTCATTGCGAGCGAGGTCATCAATTACAGAGCTACGTTTACCATCTCCATCTGCTGACACTGCACCCTTTATAGCGTTGTAATGTGTCTTGCCTACCCGTATACCAAGCTGGAGCGACTTCTCTCTTTTCTTTGCTGCTTCTCTTTCGGCAGGAGAGTCTGAAATACCCTTGCATAAAAACACAATAGTGAGAGTATGGGTGAAGTGTGTGCGGAACTAGTGCACTGTAAAAGTAGCAGATAGCAGGTGGCTTAAAAATAAATGACAGGAGACATATGATAGCTCTACAACATTGCATGGCAAACAAAATTAGATTCTACTCCGTATGATTTTGTAATATATGAGCACAGGAAATGCAGGTACTCCTCCAGCACACCACCACATGTGGTCATATCTAAGATAACAGTCGACTGAAAATAAATAGGTCAGTCGATTTTTTTAATGAACCGTCCGATCTATAAGGAACGGGCAGATGGCCTTCGTCTACCTCCCGCAAGTCACTGTTGACGATCTTTCATGAACCGCCAGCGACCACCCGCCCAGACCCATGCCACCGCCGCCCCGCCCTCCCATCGACCTCACACCACCGCCGTGCTTGGCAGCGCCCCCGAGCCATCCCTCTAATCCCGGCCGACCTCCAGATCGGGCGCCAGTAGCTCTAGGCCGTAGACGCCCCTAAGATAAACACCAAGGCGCTGCTTCCCCGGCGTAATAGTCATACTAGCGCATGTTACGCTGGGGAATGCTTCCGTTAATCGGGAATCAACTGGCCAGAAATTGAAATTCAGGGGGGCGATGGACCTCTAGCTAAGGTGAAATAGTATATGAGGAGAAACCTTGTGCATAGCGACTTACTAGGAACATCTAGTGTCAAGAAGAAGCGGTCAACTAGTGTCTTCTGTGGGATGAATACCGTGCAATCAGAGACGTAAGATTTGCACGAATAAGGGAAGAGGAGTACCTTCTTCGGTTGCCGGTGTGGTCACCTCCAAATGTCGCGCCGATCTTCTTGTTTTTACCGGGGAAACCGATGTTCTGGAGGGTGCAGGCTTGGACGAACCCATGGCCAAATTGTTGACTGTGTTGCCGTGGCTGTATGTCGGCGGAGGGGAAGTAGATCTGAGGCGGCGAAGGACGGCGTAGCAGGAACAACTCCGGTGCGGTGGAGGGTGGCGAAGTTGGAGCGGCAGCGGTGAGGCACAGGACGGCATGGTTGAACTGGCTCGGGTACAGACGGCTCGGCCTCGGCTTCAACTACTAGCCATGGAGGGTGTTGCGGTTGAGGTTGCGGTGGATGACGATGTCGGGGTATCGGCTCCGGCGTGATGTAGGAGGGCGGCGGTTGATGGGTGGGATGGGGTGGCGGACGGAGGACGCCGGGGTTTCGCGGTTGGTGGAGAGGTAGTTTTGGCGCCCACGGAGTATGAATGGGGAAACGGACGGGTGGGGGAACCATGTTTCGGTTTGGGACGCGCTTGTTTTTGGCTTTTTTGAACAGAAGATGGGACGCACTTGTTTGAAATTTTGGAAAGTACAAACTTTGTCTCCCTCTTAAATTTCGGACCTACTGCGGGTCGGGGGTAGGATGGTAATCCCAGGTGTCCCAAATAGTGGGCGGGAGCGATTTCGGCCGCGCGCATGTGTGCTTAGGCGGCCATTGTGTATGAATGTTTTTCGGAGGCGGTTGCGTGGCGTCTAGATGAAGCTACAAACCTACCCCGGTTTAGACCTTTGGACGTCGGGCCGGTAGGTTTCACAGGTCGGAGTTATTATAAAAGTAATTTCCTTGTACGACCAAACATTGGTCTCACGCGGTTTTGGGCAAGTAGAGGCTCTTTTGGCGCTTCGTTCGAAATTTTGAAACATAAGCATTCACGTTTAGAGTACTCTTGAACTATGAGGATTGACCTAAATAGACAACGTTATATTTGACCTTGTATGTTTGAAAACCTCATTAAATTATCCACTTCCTTTTGAATTTTGACACTTGAAAATCCTATAACTACGATTATTTTGGAATGGAGGAGCTCAATTTGAATCTATTTTGTACACGATTACGTATGCTATTATGTACAAAATCAGAGCAAAGATTGGTACCCCCATAGTTTAGGTATGGTTTACAAATGCCATGATATCAAATTCAAATAATTGAATGGACTTCATGTTGAATTCCATTTTTTTAAACCACCTTAGGTTGAATTCAAATGTATACTAGTTCATAGGTAGCTATTTATAAATGTCCATTGTGTAACTTTCGTATGTATAATGTGCTTTACACACACAACATGAACTATACTCACGTTTATATTCGATTGCTAAAGCGATGCATTGTCTGGAGTTCAAAATACTAACTATGTGGATCAATTGTGTCGAGTAATAACATAGACATGCTCAAATTTGACAGAATCTAGATGTCTGATGGACCAATCACTGCTCCTTACGCGAATTGCAAATATCATGATCCCATCCTAATATTTGGATACAATTTATATCTTTAATCAATGTGTAGAGCAGTCTTTTACGTGTAGTTTCACTCTCCATCGGTGGTCTCTCACACATGCTCACACACTCCCTCCCGAGGTATCTTTCTTGCACACATTCTCTAGATATAACCCTCCCTCCCTCTCGGAACCATTTACAACCGTTTTCACTAACCTTTATCACAAGCACTCTTCCTCTCGCAAACATACACACGCACAATCCTCATCGACCCTTTCTATATACATGGACCTGCCTACGTGTCTCATGTACGCACATTATCTTTACGCCTGTCTCTCACGCATTATCTCACACCTCTCTTCCTAATCGACGAGTATGATTCTAGCAGAGCATTCTGTAGGATGCCCCTTAAAGTTAGGTTGGATGAATAGTAATATCAGAGATAAAGGGGTTACCTTAGTCCGAGAACCTAGGGTTACAAATCCTAGCCGGCTTTGTCAGTGGACACAGAGTCCTTCACAATTCTGCTATCTTTGTCTTGTACGACTAGTCATCCATGAGTCTTCCTAAATGTGTCATGGGCCGACCAATGTGGCGCAGGACGGTACCGAACAAAGGGCCTCACCTCGACCCACCGGACCTCACGCGGTGACACACCCTCTGCCCCCACATCTCATTATCTTCTCACACCCACACATACCAACACAAACACCACACACAGAGAAAAATTCTCCTGATGCCTCTATTCCCTCCCCCCTTGCATATACACACTCAAGAGAATTAATGGAATCTCTTGTCGTGACGTCATATTCGTCTCTCTCTCTAGACCACCCTCATTTCTCGTGCTATCTCTCCCACCCACCCCCCCCCCCCGTCGGCCCCTCTATCCATGCCTCTCTCGAATACGTAATACACACACATACCTCTCTAGGCCCCGCCAAATGCATCAACTACACATTCACACATGTTACATCACGTACCCCATTGATCTAAAAAGCCCTCTCTTCACGTTTATTTCGCATACAACATTCCTTTTGAACAAAGTGTGGCCAAAAAATTATTTTAGAGTTTCTACATATATACAACATTACAAAGTTATATGGAGGAGTACGAACGCTAATTTGCATTGCATTGTGCCCACAATGATATTTATTCCGCACTGTGAATTTGTATATTTTTATACTATATACAAAGTAGTCATAATAAAGAGAAACAAAGAGCATCTCTCTCTCCATCGCATACCCCCCTGTACGCCCCTTTCATGTATGCACACAAAACTATCTCCATGTCCTCTAAAAGTAAGCCCCCACAAAATTCACATGTGTTTCATCTTTCTCTCGCGATATATGCAATGACGATCATTGTATCTGAAGTGAAAGCATGATACAAACATTGGACTTCATAATCCACTCATTACGGTCACCGTTTACGTTTAGTGGTTATTATACAGTCACGAGCTCTCCATAAAACTTTGTATTTGCTCATGACATGACTAGTTGACCAGTTGAACGCTCCACGTGGCACCTGATCTAGTGTTGCATCACATTATCTCACTAACATCGTGCCCACCTATCGACTTGTATCTACTCTACATCTACACTATTATAAAATACATAAAATACACTCCTATAAAAAACAGAGTTGGTGATGATGGTGTGTCTGCCATCCTGCAATATAGGCCGTCCGATTTATATCTGACGGATAGGAAAGAAACTATGGCAGTTTTGCAAAAAGGTACCCACACACCTCTCCACATTTTCAAATAAGGCCTTCCCTCGCTCATCCTTTTCTCTCACAAGATAAACAAGTCATACAAATGCATCTTGATGTTACGTGCAACGCACGGGCATCTTGCTAGTAAGAATGAAAACAAATGACAAAAGAATATTTTGACGGTGGTGCAAGTCATGACCGCGGGCACAACGGACAAGGTGGCCTTGTATTGGTATGCTGAGCCGTCTGTTTTAACACACAGGAGCTGGTGTGGTGATTATACACACACGCACGCATGCACACGAACTCCATCCACGCAACACACACACAAACACATGCACCCATGCACGCACGCAACACTCACACATACACACGCAGCCACGCACGCACGCAACACTCACACGCACACACGCACGCATGCATGCACACACCAGTATACCACACGACCAACACACACTCTCACGCTCAAGTGCTCAACCTACATGTGCATGCGCACACATCAGGCCCTGACAGACACATACACAACCAGGTGATTCCCGCGCACGGGTTGGAGCCTTGTCGCGCCCTGCGTAAATTTGTGTTTATCTGACCTTTTCCCTATGCGAACTGACAGGTGGGACCCACAAGGAACATGGTCAATTTAACTAGTCAACATGGCGCCACACAGACTATTTGGTCGGTCAACAGAGTGCAATCCGATGCTGAACTGTGAGCAAGTGACTGGATAATCACCGCAAAACGCATATAGTGACCGTAATCAGCTTATTCTGAAGTTCGGTGACCGTATTACGCTTTTCTCTCTGTAGGCCCTCCAAAACTACATCTCTACATGTTCTCGCATGTTACATCTAACAACTATGCAATACAGCACTACTACTACACTCTAACACAATAGATCATATGTGTTTTTAGTTTTACTAGATATCATATTGTTACTTATAATTATTCAGTTTGCATACATTAAAATTGCCTTTGAAATGTATGGCCAGTATCATCTACCGCGCGGGAAAAATCCTGCCCTTTCCTGTTTAATCGGGTTTATATCGATGGATCGTGCGAAACAGCAAAACTATAGTACTATACAGTACAAGTGACAGTTCACTGGGCCGTCGTGTCGTCTACTCCTCCGTCGTAAGAGTGGAGCGCTCGCTTTCATAAATCTTCTAGTCCCTTTCGCCGACATGTGGGACATCAAGCTACTGGGTCCACGTGCCATACCGGAATACAGTGCAGAGCAGCCGGGGTGAAGCACCCCAGTCATGGAGCCGGTGTAGTAATGAGCAATGAGGCGTCAAATCACAAAGCTGCACCTTCCCCGCAGTTAAGTTGGAGGGACGAAGTAATAATGCTAAAAAAAGAAGTTGGAGGGACGAAGCAACCATCATTTCACTCGTTGCTGAATCCGCTTCTCCCGCATCTTCTTCAACTTAACCACGTGTTGCTTCTGCCGTTGTTCTGCCTCATGTGGGACGTGGATCAGCTTGGTCGCTTCTCCCTCATCTTCTTCAACTTAACCACGTGTTGCTTCTGTCGTTGTTCTGCCTCATGTGGGACGCGGATCAGCTTGGTAAAGCACTTACACGTGGGACCGCATGTTAGCAAAACGCCAGGACAACGTCCTCCGAAAATAAGAAACCTCCCCCGCCATCCGCGCGGCAAAATCACCTCCTTTTTAATAATCTTTGATTCTATAATTTTTTAGATCAATATAATTGAGATTTGTATAGGTAGCACACAGGAGCAAAACCAAGTGGTACGGTTAAGGGCATCCACAATGTGTAGCCAAATGTGAAAATAGCTTTTGACATTGTGGGAACCATTGTGGACAGCGTTGCCAAAGCCAAAAAGATGGAACCGAAGCTCCCTGATTGATTGATTGAAGGAATAGAAAAATGCAACGTCTCTCCTCTTTCTCCCATGCTTGGACGCATGTAGGAGTAGTACAATATAGAGCACAGAGTCTACTCCCTTGTCCCTTCTATCAAAAATCAGAAAGCAGTGAGACGTCAAATCACAAAGCACGGACGAAGCAACTATCATTTCACTCTTCGCTGACTCCGCTTCTCCACCGTCTTCTTCGAGAAACCATCTCACTGCACTAGTACTCCTAGTAGTAGTAGTACTAGTAAAGGACTTTCTGGATGCAAATAAGGCGGTTGTCTTGGCTTGCAGGCGGCACTTGCGAACGACTTACCGTGGTCTCCCTCAATGGTGTTCTCCGTCGAACGTACTTCGCCAAACCACAAAAAAAAGTCGTCGACGTCACCGCAATGGGCAAGGAATTCAAATATAGTTACTACCTCCATTTTTTTGTACACAAGGCCAGTATATCAAAATTACAATTTGCAAAGGGCCACTAACACTAATCGAGGCAAAATTGATGGGGTTAGCAACGAAGGACATTAATATCCCGTGCATGCATGCGGAAGTGAGAAGGTTCGTTTGCATGGCGCTGCATTAATCAAGCGATGAGGAGTGAGATGGTTAGCTCTTTGGTCTTTCGAGAAAAAAATACGCATTAATTGACACGTGAAACGAGGATTTGTATCGAAGGAAAACCCCGCCTTTCTTTTTTAACACTAGTACTCCTAGTACGTACTACCTCCATCCTGGTTTATAGGTCCCTTTTATAGTTTGTGCCAAATTTTGACTAAAGATTTAACTAACAAAATGTTAATGCATGTCAAGAAAAATTATCTCATTGGATTCGTATTTGAACATAGTTTTGAAAAATATAATGTTTGGTGACATGCGTGAACATTTTCTTAGTTTAATCTATGGTCAAAATTTGGCACGAAATACAATGAGGACCAATAAACCCGGACAGAGGTAGTACGTACTTATCCTGTTTGGGTCTAGGCCTTGCATTGCCAAACTTCGCCACACATTTTTTGCCAAGCTTGCCTAAAGTTTTCAAAATGAGAAGGAGGTACACTTGCGCACGGCTGTTGCGGTCGCACCGCACCCTCACACGGTCGCTCCTACATGCCACGGTCGCACCGCACCCTCACACTTCGCTCCTGCACGCCGCAAACCCAACAAAGGGAACGCACCCTCACTGACACGTGCTGTCGCATGTGAACAAACCAAACTCAGCCATCCTATCGCTGACACATAATTTTCGTTCATAGAGTATGTTTATCCAACCGGAGTATCCGTACGGCCCGTGCGGTGGTCTGTTGGGGAAGAAGAAGAGGTGAGGAAGAAGGAAAGAAGGGTTAGGAGACGTAGGACATCCAACCGCCTGAAATGGTAGACTTAGGTGACTTGCATAACAAATAGTATGTTTTTACACTGCAAAAGATCCATAATAATAAAAACAACAACATAAAGAAAAACTATCACTGCTCACGGAAAGAGACGGCCTCGTTGTCTTTGGCTGCCGGCGCGAACTAGCCGTCGCTGCCGACGTGTGTCTCCGCACCGTGGTTGTCCTCGGCCTCCAGCTACTCGTTCAAGTGGAGCGTGCGGGCACTCTGCACGGACGAGAGCACAGCTCGGTTCAAGTCGAGGACGTCCGGTTCCGCCTGCAGGAGGGCCTCGATGGCAGCGGCATCCGCGCGCTCCGCGTCAAGTCAAGCCTCCGCCGCCCGGTTCAAGTCCAGGACTTCCGGTTCCGCCTGCAGGAGGGCGTCGATGAGAGCGGCATCCGCGCGCTCCGCGTCGAGTCGAGCCTCTGCCGCCTGGCTCAAGTCCAGGACTTCCGGTTCCGCCGACTGAGGGCGTCAATGAGAGCGGCATCCGCGCGCTCCGCGTCGAGTCGAACGTCTGCCGCCCAGCTCAAGTCCAGGACTTTCGGTTCCGCCCGCAGGAGGGCATCGATGAGAGCGGCATCCGCGCCCCCTGCGTCAAGTCGAGCCTCTGCCGCCCGGTTCATGTCCAGGACGTCCTGTTCTGCCTGCAGGAGGGCCTTGATGGCAGCGGCATCCGCGTGCTCTGCCTCAAGTTGAGCCTCCGCCGCCTGGTTCACATCCACGACATCCGGTTCTGCCTGCAGGAGAGCCTCGATGGCAGCGGCATGCGCGCGCTCCGCGTCGAGTTGAGCCTCTGCCTCCCGGTCCTCCTTTAGTATCGCCATGTTGAACCGCTGGTCCGCCTGCACCATGGGGGACTCGGATGCCGGCACGAAGTCGACGTCCATCGTATCATACCCATCGGGGGCCTTCTGCGCCGTGACCTCCGTAGTGAACATTGGATCGGCTTCCTCCTCCTCGTAGCTTGGCTCCAGAGAACTCGAGGATTGGCCCGCCGCAAAGCGAGCTTGGGAACGGAGGTCTGTGGCGCCGACCGCCGCCGCAATTTCTACGCGGCGGTCCGGCGTCAGCATCTTGTAGTAAGTGATCTTGCGGCGCACCATGGCTTTCCGGCGAACTAGGGGACGCTTGATGCGGGCTAGGGGATCGAAAGGTGGGGGAATGGGCTGGAGATTTGGTGTGGTTTTAGGGCAGTGGCTGGCGTAGGCCGAGCAGCGAAGGTTCTGGTGTGAATAGTGGTTCCGGTGACGACCGGTCAATCGGTTTTGACTGTACATCGCTCTTGTCGCGTTCGCGTTGCAGCCCGGCACGCTGGACCCTCCATGTCGCTCATCGAATGGAACGCGCTTCGTCTTGCGTTTTCGCTCGCTTGTGGGACCATAGTTGAGAGCAAACCGACGTCCCTTCCCCTCCCCCGCCCACGTCATTTATTATACCACTACTCCCTCCGTTTTATGCGGAGTAAATAAAAACAGAGGGAGTATACTACGGATGAGGATCCCCTGACGTGGCCGAACCCATTGAGTAACTGACATGTGGGGCCTAGCAAGCATGGGATCCGCCAGTAAGTGACCGAAAGGGAGGGTAAGGCAGGGATACCTACATCAGAGGATCCACTTCCACTATACTACTTTAACCAAATGTTAGAGTAATAATATATGACATGCAACTTACACAAATGTTAGAGTAATAATATATGACATGCAACTTACACAAAGCATACATGGTCTAATGCCTTTTTCGAGGCTAACTTTGACCAAATGTTAGAGTAATAATATATGACATGCAACTTACACAAATCATATGGTCAATTTCGTATGTGAAAGGAGTTTCCAATGATATAATTTTCACATTATACATCTCATGTACTCCCTCCGTCTAGGTGTGTAAGTCATCTTACGAAAACCAAATAATCCCGAAACACGTAGGCGCGGTGCATTAACTTCTACCTCGTTTCTTGTTTCTTGACATATGAACCAATAAGAGATGAGGGTGTGCATGCTTTTAATGACCTGAGACTATCAAACATGACATGCAGTGGTTAGTTCATTGCATGCAATACTATTAATTAGCAAATAAACATTAATGTCTCTCGTTTCCCCTCCTCCTTGGTCACGGTGCACAGCCTAAGATGACTTACTCACCTATGTGAAAGGAGTACTATTAATCTTGTCCATAGTCAAATTGGAAACCATCTCGAGTACAAATCTAGGAGTACATATGAATCTAACAATATTGATTGGGCGTTGTTGAATGTTGATACCTTTTTTTATCATAGTAGAGATACTTTGACTACACATAAAACTTATATGTAAGGTAGAAAGGATAGGAGGGAGTATATTGTACGTTCAAAAATGAAACGAACATTGAATACCCTTTATATATGATTTGCGGATGCTATGATCACCAGTTCAAAATTTTGAATCCGCCTTAGGTATCACGTGCCCCCACTCGTTCCCTCTCGATTTCATCTCGGGGTCCGGAGATCTATTGAAAGAGGACTAGGGTGGGTACATGCGAATAATACTCGGTGGAATGTTCAAATGAGGCAGGCGGGAGGATGGACTCGACTGGAGGGCGACATGATCGATGGAGAAGAGGGCTGGAGAGGAATGAGAAATAAGCAAACGCCACATGATTACACTTGAACGGCTCAAATAAACAATAAGTTGTCTCGCTTGGCCTACATAGTGAAAGGCCTAATGCGCAACGCGGAGCACTGACGCTCGAATATGACCATGAAAACAGGGAAACCGACATGTGGGGCACACCCGTCGGGATGACGTAGCACAGACTAGTCCAATGGAGGAGCTAGCCCATGACCTCCTCGCCACCGACAACCGTTCATGTGGGTCTTTGGGGCCAACAACGGGGCGCAGCTCCAGCACCGCCTCTGGACACGGCGACCACGGTGAGCGACACGCTCATATCGTTGATAGACACGGTCAATTTTAGTGTGCCGAGGGTGGCGTTTGTGCTGTGGCACGACCAACGGTATGTTTGGTTTGTGCCCAAGGTTGCCCCATCAAAGCATTGGGTAGCCAAAATTTTGGTTGAGGTATTGGTTGCCCATGATTTGGCCGACATTGGCAAGAAAAATGAACTAGAGTTGGCTAGAGTTCATTGGCATGCCAAAGAAATGGCAACCATCCAAACAAAGACCAATCTTTGGGTCATGACCAAAATTTTGGTAAGGTGCACTTTGGCCAAAATCCAAACACACCCCAACACCCGGCTCATCGAGGATGCACGGGGCGCCGTGACGCATCCGCGGAGTGGTGTAGCGCGGCCAACTGCATCCTCTGGATCTGAGACCATGCCGGGTCGTCTTGCTTTTTCAATGACATGCGGGGATCGCATTTGAGCAAAGGGCATCTCCAACGTTGCCACGACCGCAGCTGACTACCCTGGGACACCAAAGCCCTCATCCCTCGCACCGTGCGCGGTGTGTTCCCAGCCGGCGCCAGCTGCCCGCATTCATGCCACTCGTTCATATGTCGTCATTAAGAGGCTCGGTGCCCGAGGAACCAACTCCGGCGACTTAATGACGCACCCGGATGCTTGGCCTCACCGGAATGCGCAACTTAAAGCGGCAACACCCAGCTAACCTCCACACCATAGCGCATCGTCCTCCTACCTGACACCACATCCGCCATGACCGCAAGTGCGAACGCTCTGCGGGAGAGCTTGTCTTCGGGGATGAAGCTCGAGGTCACCGCCCTCGCTCAAGTCGCCTCTCGCGACGCAATAGTGACGTAGCCGGACGCGGACGCGACCGCACAAGCGGTGGCCACGCTGGCGGCCGATGACAGGAGCACCGTCAGCCACACGTCCTACTTGCCGCCGTCCAACGTCCGACACCGCCGAGGTCGGGGACTCCTCCGAGGATGAGTAGGGCATGGGAGGCGGCAGGGCATGGTGTGCCAACTGGCCGGTCCGTATCCCGTGTTCTACTCTTCCTCGCCGGAGACCGCACCTTCACTTCACGGGTCTTGAACCCCGCCCCCGTACATAGAGATCGTAGATGGAGGACGTCGGTTGCCGCCGTAGAATAGGTTTAGGGTCGGGTTTCTTTTGTTTTTCTGTCTTATAAAAGTTCGAAATGTAATGAAAATCTGCCGTGTTTGCATTAATCTCGGCTGGTGTGTATGAACTTTCACAATAATATACATATTGTAGGAGTACTAGTGCATGGAAGATCAAGATCTTGTGGGATAAAAGGATGAACGAGGGAAAGCCTTATCTGCAAATGTGGAGAGGAGTGCGGGTAAATTGTCATAGTTTCCTTCCTATACGTTAGATATAGATCGGATGGCCTATATTGCAGGATGACAGGCACACCATCATCACCAACTCTGCTTGTTATTGAACCGAGACAAATCTAAAAAACCCAACTAAGCCAACCTCCCAGCATATCGCGCGGGAAAAGACCCGGCCGGCCGTTTTAGTCGGGATTACCGGATTACTAGTGGTAGTATCGATGGATCGCGCGAAGCAACATTTTTTTTGAGGGGGTGAAGCACCTAGTTTAAAAGGAAAAAAGGCAGTACACTCACAGCACTCCTGTCGCGGTCGCATTGCACCCCACACACGTTCGGTCCTGCACATGGCTCATGCAAATGGAACGCGCTTCGGCTTGCCTCTTCACTGACACGTGGGACTGCACTTGGAGAAACCGACCATGCGCCAAACTACCCCCGCCCACCGCGCGACACCCCACACAAAAATTCCCCCCAAATTCGATTCAACCGCCCTTCGGCCAAATATTCCCCAAACCCCCCTCCCCCCTGTCCCCCCTCCACTCCATTTGCTCCGTCAAAGCCGCCCTCCCCACCGCGCCGATACGTCAGCACCGCTGTTCGTCGAGGGGACGCACGGCGATCCTCTCGCTCCCATAGTACGCTCTCGTAGACTGCTGTCCTCTAGCCGCGCCACCACCTCTGGCTACATTCTTGTGGAGGCGCACGATGGTCAGCGCCGCCACCACTGGCGACGTTCGTGTGGAGACGCACGGCGGTCAGCTTCTCCCACAGTACGCGCATTCTAGACTGAGGCCCCGTTCATGTCGGTGTAGTGCTGAATGTTAGCTGATAGACGCTGTTAATCTCACTATTTGCCGAAGTAGTTTACTGTCAATATGCTCTGCTTAAGAAGCTTCCTTGCCCTGTTCTGCACTCAATCTGCTTAGCTGAGATGGCATGCCGAGGCCGATTAGTTGCTAAAATATCCTGCCATATATTTATTGTGACGTAGATTGCCATGGTCTAGTAGCCAATCTGTTAGGTGAAATAGCTCTACACCGTTTTATACTCGATCTTTGTTGCCATGGTCTAGTAGATTGACAGTTCGATGGCTGTGTGCTCGGGCTCATTGACTGCTGAAACAACCTTCCATAATTTAGCACTCAAATCTGTTTGCTAAATTAGCTTTACATATATTTCGTTACTTAGATCTGCTCGTCCAAATATCTTGCCATAGCTTTAGACATCGACCTAGGTATTTTTTCTGGACTTCATAAAAAAGCATATATGTTTTTCCTGTAATATCTAGTAGAAGAACTAATTTGTATGTCTAACAGATGGACATGACTTGGATAACTTCTGCTCGAAGATTCTCCGCTGCATATGTCGAGGGGGTTGAAAACTTCATGAACTTTATCAGAGCTGAGTACGGTGGTCCGAAATAAGATGTGCTCTGCCCGTGTAGCATTTGTATGAATTCAGTTACAAGACCCCAGTCAACTGTGCAAAATCATCTACACTTGTATGGGATGTCAGTCACATATACTAGGTGGGTTCGTCATGGTGGAGCTGCGAACGTCAATGTTATTGACTACATGGAAGCAGCAGATCACCATTTTGATCTGCCTGATGCTCAGGTGGAAGAGGAGGAGGAGGAGGTGGTGGCGGAGCTAGTGAGTTTGACCAACATTGAAACAATGCTACGAAATGCTCGTGCATTCCGTGAACTTTCACCTGGAAAAGAAAAACGGTGGGCCCGCATGTTGGAACAATGCAACGTTGCTGTCACCCCAGGAAATAAGCTGTCAGTATTCTCAGCTATGGTCACCTTTCTTCAGGTGAAGACATGTGAGCGGATGACCAACAAATCATTCGATGCGATGTTGGCTGCTTTTCACAAATCTTTCCCAGATGTGTCTGAGCTGCCACACACCTACAGTAAAATGAAGAATTTTCTTCGTGCAGTTGGAATTGGATATGATATGATCCATGTTTGTAAGAATAATTGTGTTCTGTTCCGGAAGGATTATGCCAACTTAAGTGAATGCCCGAAATGCAAATCATCAAGATGGAAAGATGGCGATGCTGTGAAGAGGGTTCCTCATAATGTTCTGAGACATTTTCCAATTACACCAAGATTGCAGAGGTTGTTTCATGATGCTGAAACAAGAGAGGATGTATTGTGGCATTCTAGGAACTAGGAGTACAGAGATCAGAATGTAATGAGCCATCCATCTCATTGTAGTGAGTGGAAAAGCTTCAATGATAAACACAAAGAGTTTGCTACTGACCCGAGAAACATTAGACTTGGCTTAGCTTCAGATGGATTTAACCCATTTGGCCACCAGAGCGCCACATATAGCATGTGGCCAGTGCTTGTTATCCCTTACAACATGCCTCCAAATGTCTGCACCAAAGAATCAAATTACATGATGGCCTTGCTCATCCCAGGTCCAAAAAGTCCTGGAAAGGATTTTGATTTGTTCATGGAGCCTCTTGTGGAGGAACTTCAACAGCTATGGAAGGGTGTTCTCACTCGAGACCTATATAGCAGCCCACCGGCTGATTTCTTTCTGCGTGCTATTGTAATTTGGTGCATCCATGGTTATCCGGCTTTGGGCACTATGTCAGGGCGAACGACACATGGTTACAATGTATGTGTTCGCTGTGACAGGAATCCGCTGTCATACGCAATACTTAGCAAGATCTGTTACATTGGACACCGTCGTTTCCTTGCCAAGGACAAGCCGCATCCTAGAAAATACCGAAGACATGTGTTCAATGCAAAGCATGAAAACCGTGATGCGCCAAAGAGGCTCACCGCCGATGAGTTGCAAGTGGAAGTAGAGAAGGTCAGACATATTACACCAGGAAACCATCCTGGTAATGGTAGCGGGAAAAGGAAGCATGACACGGTAGAAGAGAGATTATTGTTTACCCGCAGGTCCATTTTGTGGGACTTGGAGTATTGGAAAGATTTGGATCTGCGGCATAATCTTGATGTGATGCACATCGAGAAAAATATATGTGACAGCATTATCGGCACACTTCTTAACATTGAAGGCAAGACAAAAGATACCTTAAAATCTAGGATTGATTTGACACACCTGGTATCAAAAAGGATTTGCAGGTGCAAGATGAAGGTAAACCACGGAATATGGCACCAGCTGTGTACGTCTTGGACAAGGTAAAAATAAAAGAATTCTGCGAGGTCCTGTCACGTGTGAGATTCCCACATGGATTTGCTTCCAACCCTGAAAGGAGAGTCAGTGCAGATGGAAACAAGGTACAAGGGTTGAAAACTCATGACTGCCACGTCCTACTTCAAAGGGTTTTACCTGTTATCCTTTGAGGATTGGGCCGCCCTGACTTATACAGAGCAGTTGCAGAGTTGGGACAATTCTTTAGGGAACTCTGCAGTAGAAATATCAGATAGATGCTTTGGAGCGTCTTAGAGACAAGATACCAACTATCCTATGCGACCTTGAGAAGATATATCATCCAGCCTTCTTTGATGTGATGGTGCATTTGACTGTTCATCTACCTGATGAGGCACTACTTAGAGGTCCAGTACAGTATGGCTAGATGTACCCTATTGAAAGGCGGCTAGGCACTTTCAAGGGCTATGTTAGGAACAGAGCTAGGCCCGAGGGTTCCATTACAGAGGCCTACATTGCTACAGAAGCGTTGACATTCTGCTCAAAATACATTGAAACAGCTGATCAGCTTAGCAAAGAGGTGGGTGAAGACAATCCCGGGCTCAATGTTTTCGATTATTCTATTCGAGTTACAGGGAAGAGTCGACAAGAGGACAAACCTAAAGATTTGGACAAAATGGTTTGGTATGTGTTGAATAACTGTCCTGAGATACTACCTTATATCAAGTAAGTGCAGTACTGTAGCTTATACATCGTAATCTACTAAACTTGCAGCACATTCTTATATATTTAGATGTTTGACGCGATCACTATGTTGTGCAGCATGTACAACGAGGAGTTACTGCCGCAAAATCCAAGAAACATTGACAAACTGGTTATGGCAGGATTTGCGAAACGGTTCAAGAACCATGTAAGCTTTTGAAGTGCACTGTCAGTTTTTTTAATATATTGAGTACATAAGATGATCAGCTTGTCTATTTTCTAACCATAGGTTAAGAAGATGCGGGAGGATGGGCAGGCAGTTGATGATGCCCTTTACTCACTAGCAATGGGTCCTGATACTCGGGTAAGACATTATGAATCTTGCATTGTTGGAGATGTGCGCTACAACACCCTTGCACGAGATGAAGGCAGGAACACACAAAGCAGTGCCATCATGAGCACGGATACGTATGACAAAGAGACAACTGAAATGTATGCTAACATAACAGACATTGTTCAGTTGCAGTATATCTCCAGTTTCGAGGATCATCGGTGTGTGGTTATGTTGTGCTGTCGTTGGTATAACCTGTTTTCCAGGATCGCAAAATCCAGAGCTGATGATTATTTCAAATCCATCAATGTCAAGGCGGCGTACCAGACCAACGAGCCTTTTATTTTGGCAAATCAAGCAACACAGATATTTTTCTTGGAAGACACATTTGCACGTAGCGATGACTGGAGAGTATTGCAAAGGTTTGAGTAGAGGAATTCGTTTAATGAAGTTGCACAACAAGATGATGCTTATACTGCTCCTGATGTACAAGATAACACAGATGTTCCTAATATCTTTGAGAACCATCACGTCAATGACGCCGGCGAAAAGATTGTCTGTCGTGCTGTGGACATACAAGAGTTGATCAAGAAGAAGCCAACGTTCGAGGACGTTGAGGACGAAGAAGAAGATGACACCATGGGGAATTATGATTCAGACTGATACGCATGGCGAAGATGTTGATACTGCTGCTGTGGATGATGATTACATTGCTTTTGTTGTATTTGCCTGTCAGAAGACGTTTTTTTATCTACTATGTGAAATTGTGTTTGCTATGACAACTGAAACCTGATGAACATGTTGTTTAGTATTTTGCTGTGAGAACATCACTTGTTATATATGCTGATTTATGTTTGGTGATTGTATGACAACTAAAACATGATGACATTGTTGTTTAGTTGTACTCATATTTGGCTGTGAAACTTGAATTTGAGGAAATAGTTTGCTGTTGGACTACGATTTGCTCGACGTCTTCGAATGAGAACAAAGCTGACCCGACAGGGCCTATGCTATCTATTTTATTTATATGAGCAAAAGGGGATACCCCCTGATTTCTGTTAATAGAAATCATTAGATGTTCACAACACTATGCCCAGCCTGCTACACAGGTTTCATTCATTACTAGTTTCAGCAAAGTGCTCATGTCGTAGCCACTGAATACATCACGAGTGCTACATACACTTCAAATAAAGAGACAATCATCCTACAGAGCACATCGATTTTGCCCATTATCTTCACAAGCTCTTTCATCTCCTCATTGCTGTCAAGGTTGTTCAACAGTTGTTGCTTGGCCATGATCAGAGGAACTGCGTCTTTAACCTTCTGCTCTGCATCTTCCTCTTCTGCCATTCCTTCAGTTACTTGTCCAACACCCCAACCTGCTGGTATTGGGATTCCTCGGCCAACCAAATAATCAGCGTAGTTGCATTCCCCCACATCAGCAACTTCCCAGAAATACAAATCACACGAATCTTCCCTTTTCTGCACGAATCAAATTGGAAGATCATCAACCAAACTATTAAGAAAATCAGCAACTGAAAGCAGCAGAACAACACTTGAACATATTGTTACCCCATGATTCGGGCATTTGTAGAAGACTCAGCCAGGGTTGCGGATTGTGGTTGAGACGCGACGGATGACTCTGCGTGATTTGCAGCAGTGGCACCACACCAACGGCAGCGGGTTGCGATGAGCAATCGGCTGCGGTGCGCGTGCCGGCGGGGGTGTGATGAGACCCACAGGCGATGGTATGGGTGGTGACTTGGCGCATATCTGGTTGTTGCCTGCTGAAGAGTAGGTGGACGAGCAGCCAGCGGACATGGTTGCTGCGGCCAGAGCTTCTGATGCTAGGCAGAGTAAGTAGAGAAGAGGAGAAGCGAACGTTGGATATGTCAGTTTCATTACTTGCAGAGTAGCATAGCACCATATATAGTCATAGTCTAGGTTTGGATTCGAACCAGCTACAGGAGCACGTCTTTCTTTTTTCTAAAACTCGGCAACGTCTCTTTACTGGTACACTAGCTTGTTCTGTACGCCTTCCCAAGTCTTCGATTTTCTTTCCCTTTTTTGCGAGGAAGGAAGGTGGACAAAATTGAGAGTTCCTCGGATTCGAACCCAAGACCTCTCGGTTGAAAACCAAGGGTGCTAGTCACTTATGTGGCGAACGTTCCCTGTGAGGAGGACGGCAGACGAACGCATTTTCCTCGCAGTTTTCTTCCTATGTATAAAAAGGTATGCTACTTGGTGTCCGCTTAGTCAAAAAACGATTGTGCCAACCTTGACCGTTCGATTGACATTCAACATCTGTCGCGTTTCTTCAGTCTCTTCTTCCTCGAGCTGCCAAAGCCAAACCAGCGCCGACGGGACCGCCTGCTCCCGCCTCCCACGGCTGGTTGTGATCTTCCCCGGCTCCTGTTCGTTCCCGTCCGAGGCCTCACCATCGTCCTCCGCACTCGCCACGGCGCCGCCCTCCGGTGTTGTCAACATGGTCAACAACCGAGAGGAATAAGGAGATGACTATACATGGTGTGGATGACAGTAAGGACCCAGCAGCGCGCGCAGTAATTTTGTTTTTTTGGGACGGAGAAGGGTATCAATTGGGTTGTGCGGGACCCGTGGCCCGTCTAGCCCAGGCTTTTATTTCATATGTTTAGCACATGACCAGCCCAGTTTGTTTTTTTCCTTTCTGAAAAATGGCTAGCCAGCTATTTTGTTTTTTGCAGAATATGCAACATAGGCCTACTTGCTTTTCTACGCCCTGCTGGGCCAGAAGTCTTTCAAGACGAGGAGGGATGCATTTTGCCTAGAAAATGGGCTATAAGTAATAAGAAATGGCTATAAGTAATAATAAATGGGCTGTAAAATGAAAAAAATACAGCAAACAGGCAATTAGTTCCCAAATACTGTTTTCTTTCGGATTTTGATATTTTAAATTTCATTGTTTTTGTGCGGGTAAAATTTCATTGAATTTAAATTAAGGTATATTTAGATTTAAAATTAATTTGAATCCGGCTAGAAATTTCGGGTTGTATGCTGTTTGGGACAGATTTGGAGGCTGACTTGTGGGTCTACTAGGTTGACGTGTACTTTGGCTTTGTCAACTTAGTCCACAAACGATTCTAGCAGCAGTGGCCGTTGGATGTTAATCCAACGGCCGTGCTGCTTCTTCAATATCTGATCTTCTTGCTCCAGCCGCCCAAACCAGCTCCGGTGGGACTGCCTGCTCCCGCCTCCCGTGGCCGACTGTGCTGCCGCACAGGCCGCACCGCCCCACCCTACTTCATTGCTGGCCAGGCCATTCCTCTACTCACCCACACCTCCTGTTATTTTCCAGCGATGGTAGCCGGACCAGTAAACCCTCGTACTCCCCACCGCGTGGGCAACCATTGCCGAGTCTTCCCCGGCTTCGTGTTGTTCCCTTCCTAGGCCTCGCCGTCGTCCACCGCCATGATGCTCTTGGTGTGGCCTGGTCAACGTGGTCAACGAATGACATCCATCGGCCATGGACTGTATGCGCAAAATAATGATTGCTCCACCTGACAGCTGGGACCCACCGGAAGGGCCTTTGTATTTCGCGAAAAAAAGTTCCCCCCGCTGACATGTCGGACCCACCAGCTATATCTTCGCACGCAAGGAAGTGCCTCCTTATTACGCACAAAAAAATGAATACCCACCCTACTAGATGGTACCCACCATAGTGGGAGGATGACTTGTGGGCCAACTAAGTTGACGGGGACGGAGGGCTTTGTCAACTTAGTCAATATGAACGATTCTAGCTCCAGCGACCGTACGATGTCCATCCAACGGCCATAGTGCTTCTTCAACCTCTGGTCTTCTTGCTCCAGCCGCCCAAAGCAGCGCCGGTCGTGCCGCGTGCTCCTGCCTCTCGTGGCCGGCTGTGATGCCGCGGAGGCCTCACCACCCCTACTACTCCCATCGTTGGCCCAGGGAATCCCTCTACTCACCCAGACCCCCTGTTATTCTGCGGCGACGGCAGCCTCACGCCGCAGCCGAACCAGTGAACCCTCGTACTCCTCTCCGCGCGGGCCACCACTGCTGCGTCTTCCCCGGCTCCGCGTCGTCCCCTTCCTAGGCCTCGCCGTCGTCCAAACCACCGCCCTGGTGCTCTCGGTGCGGCGTGGTCAACGTGGTCAACGACCGACTTCCATCGGAAGAGTACTGTACGTGGAGAGGCTGACAGTTGGGTCCAGGCGGCCGCAAGGAAGTGCCTCCTTATTACGCGCAAAAATAATTATTCCTCCACCTGACAGCAGGGACCCACCGGATGGGCCACCTTATTTCGCGAAAAAAACGTTTCCCCCCTGACTACTGGGACCCACCGGACGGGCCAGCGTATTTCGTGAAAGAAACGTTCCCCGCGCTGTCAGCTCGGACCCACCGGAAGTGCCTCCTTATTACGCACAAAAAAATGAATACTCCCCTTGCTAGTTGGGACCCACCATGGTGGGAGGCTGACTTGTGGGCCTACTAAGTTGACTGGGACGAGGGCCTTTGTCAACTTTAGTCAATATGAACGATTCTAGCTCCAGTGATCGGACGATGTCCATCCAACGGCCGTAGTGATTCTTCAACCTCTGGTCTTCTTGCTCCAGCCGCCCAAAGCAGCGCCGGTCGTGCCGCATGCTCCTGCCTCCCGTGGCCGGCTATGCTGCCACGGAGGCCTCACCGCCCCCTACTATTCCCACCACTGGCCAGGCCCTACGACGACGGCAGCCTCACACCGCAGCCGAACCAGTGAACCCTCGTACTCCTCTCCGCGCGGGCTTCCACTGTCGCGTCTTGCCCGGCTCCCCGTCGTCCCCTTCCTAGGCCTCGCCGTCGTCCACTGCCCTGGTGCTCTCGGCGCAGCGTGGTCAACATGGTCAAGGAACGACTTCCATCGGACGTGGACTGTACGTGGAGAGGCTGACAGCTGGGTCCACGGCCGCAGCAAGGAAGTGCCTCCTTATTACGCGGAAAATAATGATTCCTCCAGCTGACAGCTGGGACCCACCGGACGGGCCACTGTATTTCGCGAAAAAACGTTTCCCCATGACTGCTAGGACCCACCAGCTACATTTTCGCACGCAAGGAAGTGCGTCCGGGCAAAAAAACAAAATAATTCGCCCCCCTGACCGCTGGGACCCACCAGCGACACCTTCGCACGCAAGGAAGTGCGTCCGGGCAAAAAAAAAGATTCGCCTCCCTGACTGCTGGGACCCACCAGCTACATCTTCGCACGCAAGGAAGTGCGTCTGGGCAAAAAAAAACAAAATGATTCGCCCCCCTGACTGGTGGGACCCACCAGCTACATCTTCGCACGCAAGGAAGTGCCTGACAGTCGGGACCCACCTGGTCGAAGCGTACATAGCGTTGTCATTCTGGTCGCGAACGTGTACGTACATACTGGTCGATGTAGAGGCGCGCACGTGTCGTAGATGTAGAAGCGCAC
The DNA here is from genome assembly GCA_963921465.1 of Triticum timopheevii. NCBI lineage: Eukaryota > Viridiplantae > Streptophyta > Magnoliopsida > Poales > Poaceae > Triticum > Triticum timopheevii. The sequence goes on along the minus strand of OY997266.1, from coordinate 110,821,614 downwards.
ACGTGTCGTAGTAGAGGCGCGCACGTAGCGTGTACACGTACGTACAGCGGCGAGGGTGCAAGAAAGAAAATACGGCCACGTACGTACATACGGGCAGGGTCTTGAACGCCTACTCGCGCATACGTACATGGCTGGGTCGGAACGGAGAAACAGCGTCATCGTCCTGTTCATGGGGAGGCAACGGAATGCGTCGTGTTCATGGGGAGGCAACGGAATGCGTCGTGTTCATGGGGAGGCAACGGAATGCGTCGTGTTCATCGGAAGGCAACGGAACGCATGGGAGCCAACCAGCTTGGACGGAACAGGCGATGGAAACGAGGCCTGGCGTACCGCAGAACGGAGGAAACGGACCTCCTACGGTCAAAACGGGGGTCCTATTGATCGGGAGGGGTGTGGCGTACCGCAAAACGGAGGAAACGGAACTCCTACGGTCGAAACGGGGGTCCTGTTGATCGGGAGGGGTGTGGCGTACCGCAAAACGGACAAAACGAACATCCTACGGTCGAAACGGGGGTCCTGTTGATCGGGAGGGGTGTGGCGTACCGCAAAACGGACGAAACGGACTTGTGTTGGAGCGGTACAGTCGAAACGGGGGGGGGGGGGGGGGAGGAGGGGTGTGGCGTACCGCAAAACGGGACTCCACGGGATATTGTTCATCTCCACCGTCGACCTCCTCCAGCCTCCACGGGCTCCTGTTCATCCAGCCTCCACCGCGCGCTACTCCACCGGCTACTGTTCAACCACCCCTCCACGGGCACCCCTCCACCGTCTACTGTTCATCCAGCCCTCCACACCATGGGGTCCTGTTCTACCACCCCTCCACGGCCACCCCTCCACCGTCTACTGTTCATCCATCCCTCCACACCCTGGGTTCCTGTTCATCCAGAGGCAATGCCACCGCTCGCTGTTCATCCAATCGATCGGCTTCAGTTAGCAGCAGTAGCGAAGGAATCGCTCCATCGGGTTCAGTTAACAGCCATCGATCGATCGCTCGGGTTCAATAACGCGTAGCCTGCAGTGCAATCGCTCGGGTTCAGTTAGAGCCCAACGCCTCGCTCGGCTTCAGTTAGAGCCAACGCCTCGCACACACGCGCGTACGTACGAGAGAAACGTGCATCGCTCCGCCCCCGACCTCCCACCGTAACCGGCAACTCCCCGAAATTTTCCTCCCCCTCGCTTCTACCACGGTTTTTTCTGCCATGGACGGCCCAAAAAATGTCATGCAGCTGCGTCTCCGGCCCGCCCAGGACGAAAAGCCCATTTTCTGTCATGAGTTTTTGTCATAGAAGTAGGAGCCCACCACATCTATGATGATACCGGGTTTTGTCACAATTATCGTCATAGAAGTGTCATATGTATGACAGAATTTTTTTCGTTCGGCCCAAAATGTCACAGATCTGTCTTTTTTTTGTAGTGCTTAGATAGGATCTCACGGGTACAGAAGGTTGCGGCGGTGGAAAAGTGTTTTTGTGGATGCTTCTGGTGATTTGGGGATATTTGGGAATATATAGGACAAAGAATTAGGTCATGGGAGTCACGGGGGGGGGGGGGGGGGGGCATGAGGCATGGGGCGCCCTCCCCCCTTGTGGATGCCTCGTGGCTCTTCCAACTTGATCTCCAAGTCTCCTGGGTGTCTTTTGGTGCAACAAAATCATCGCGAAGGTTTTATTCCGTTTGGACTCTGTTTGGTATTCCTTCTCTGGGAAGCTCAAAAACAAGGAAAAAACAGAAACTGGCACTGGGCTCTAGGTTAATAGGTTAGTCCCAAAAATAATATAAAATAGCATATTAATGCATATAAAACATCCAAAACAGATAATATAATAGCATGGAACAATCAAAAATTATAGATACGTTGGAGACGTATCAGGGAGACTATCATTTGAAGCACAAGAGCAAGGAGTTCATCATCAACACACCATTTATTACCTTTTGGAGAGTGGTGTCTTCTAGATTGGTTAGGTGCCGCTTGGGAGCCTTCGAGAAGATTGTGGAGTTGAACCAAGAAATTTGTAAGGGCAAGAAGATTGCCTACTTCGTGAAGATCTACCCGAGTGAGGCAAGTCCTTCGTGGGCGATGACCATGGTGGGATAGACAAGGTTGCTTCTTCGTAGACCCTTTGTGGGTGGAGACCTTCGTGGACTTGCACAACCGTTACCCTTCATGGGTTGAAGTCTCCATCAATGTGAATGTATGATAGCACCACCTATCGGAACCACGCCAAAAATCTCCGTGTCTACATTGTGTTTGCCTTCTCCAAACCCTTACCTTTACCTTCATATGCAATGTTTTACTTTCCGCTGGTACACTCTTAGAATTGCATGTGTAGGTTAATTGCTTGACTTGTGCTAAGTTGCTAAAATCTGCCCACAACTAAAATTGGGAAATGGTTAGATTTTTATTTGGTCAAGTAGTCTAATCAACCCCCTCTGGACCTACTTTCGATCCTACGAGTGGTATCAGAGCTTTGGTCTCCATTTGATTTCCATAGCTTTGGTGATCATAGCCTTGGTTTCACAACCTAGGAGAGTATGGCGTCTAGCGAGGGAAATTATCACCGTAGAGGTCCTTACTTCGATGGTACGAATTTTGCTAGTTGGAAGCATAAGATGAAAATGCATATTCTTGGTCATAACCCCGCCGTTTGGATTGTTGATTATTGTCTTGCAAGGTGATTTCTTCGAGGCTGGAAAAGAACCGGATCGTGAAGCGACAGCGGAAGAAATGACGATGTTGCAATACAATGCTCTAGCTTGTGATATCCTCTTCAATGTATTGTGGCCCGAAGAATTCAACAAAATTAGCCGTCTTGAGAATACAAAGGAATTTTGGTATACTTTGGTTGATATGCACAAAGGTACCGAGTCCGTCAAGGAATCCAAATTGGATGTGCTTCAAAGTCAACTTGATAAGTTCAAAATGAAGGATGGTGAAGGAGTCGCCGAAATGTACTCTAGGCTTGCTCTCAACACAAATGAGATTGCCTGCCTAGGAAGCGAAGAGATGACCAACAAATCCATAATCAAGAAGATCCTAAGAGCCATGGATGGAAAATATGATACTGTGTGCACCTTGATCCAAATGATGCCCAACTACAAAGATCTCAAGCCAACGGAAGTCAATGGTAGAATCGTTGCTCATGAGATGTCACTCAAGGATAAGAAAGAGCTCCACAACAAGTCAAGCGGTGCTTATAAAGCTTCATGTGATGCTCCTACAACATCAAGTGAGAAACAAGTCTTCAATGAAGAATTGAGCTTAATGGTGAAGACCTTCAACAAATTCTACAAGAATAGAAGCAAAGAGAGAAGTTCCAAGTCAAGGTCCTACAATGACAAAAGATCTTCTAGTCATGATTGTAATTGCTACAATTGTGGAAGACCCGGACAATAGTCCAATGAGTGTACGGCTCCCTACAAGAAAAGAGAAGATTCACCAAAAAGGAGAAGTAAAAGAGATGAATCACCACCAAGAGAGAGAAGGAGTAGAGATGATCGTTATGAACGATGACCCTCTCATTCAAGCAAGGGTTCGGAAAGGAAGGACAAGTCATCAAAGAGCTACACAAGATAAATACATCAAGCTCACGTTGGTGAATGGGTATCCGGTTCCGACTCTGACAACTACTCCGAGAGAAGTTATCACTCCGACTCCGAATATACTCAAGATGAAGGTGTTGCCGGTTTTGCACTTGTGTCATCCAACTCCTACGACATATTTGACTCACCAAATGAAATAATTGGAAGATGCTTCATGGATAAAGGCCCTAAGGTATCACACCCTGAGTATGTTGATTTCAATAGTGATGAAGATGATTTGCTAGGTGATGATGATTTACTTGTTGGCAACACTAGTGATGAAAACTATGATGAAATTGCTATTAATCATTCTAATCAAGATGAAACGAATGACAATGATAAGAAGGAGATTGAGCGTCTAACTAAAGAACTAAACACTCTTAAGTTAGCTCGTGAAACAAATCTAGAGGATCATAGAGAGCTTCTAAAGACTCATGAGAAGCTATGCTTCAAGAAGCTAAATTTAGAGCAAGAGCATCTGTTCTTAAAAGCTATCAATGATGATGTTTGAAAGAAGAGTGCTTCTTACATTTCTAAGCGTTTACTCTTGTCTACTTATATGCCACAAGTAAAATCTAGCAACAAGAACAAGAAAGATTCTTCTTCTAGTAGTAACAATAACAATGTTAAAACAATGTTAAATCCAATATTGTTGCTTCTAGTAGTTCTCTTGATTCCACTAATGATTCTCTTAGACAAGTTACACTTGAGCAAGAAAATAACTTATTGAAGGGAATTATAGAGAAAGGTGTTTACAAGAGCCTTGCCGGAAGTAGGCAATTTGAGGAAATTGTACGCAAGCAAGGAAGGCACTGGAAGAATCAAGGTGTTGGTTTTGAACGAAAGTTCAATGCCAGTGGAGTTGAGTGGGAAGAAGATCAATACGGCAAGCTGAAGTTTGTTCCTCAACAAGAGAAGTATGATCCTACTTCTTTCCAAGGGACACAAGCTCAAAGTCTTCAAATAGTAATGATCAGGTTCATCAACACATGAATGAGGAAATGAAAGGGTTGAGAAAATAGAACTGGTTGGCTTGGTGAAGACAATGATTTGGTAGACCAGTTCCAACTGCTGTGACAATTGTACGTCTGGTTGGAGCAGCTGGGTATTTAAACCAGCAGACTATTTTATTGCTATGTTGCACTTGAACTTGTGTAGACATGGTGGTTGCTTTATTTATAAAGTGGTGTGAAAGCTTATTTGGAGACAATATGGACATTCCTCTTCTGCAAGAACATCCACTACTCAATTGTCCTTCATCTACAATGTTGTGCCCTCTATAGAGGTGATGGCTTTTAGATGTCAAATGTTCCTACTTTGCTACTTGTATTGGTACACGAAAGTGATCAACGATCATTCTATATATACATACAGTGCAATATTATATTGATTGATATGTGTTGTGTTGCGTGCCTATGTCCAAATTCATATTCTGACTGATTTTATAAAAAATGCATGTACTAAATATTAAATTGCGGCCAAAAAAGGTTGTGCTCGTCACTGAGCATTAGACACGATTCGAGAAAACAAACCATGTGCAACGAATCTGAAAAATACAACAATTAAAGATAAGAAAATGTCTGAGATGATATGATTATCACACATGATTTTCTTCCAAAGGCACACCGGAGAAAATGTAACAATCGCACACATTAGAGAAGACAGAACTCGTGTGTGCCAAAGAAAATTAGCATAGACGATTTTCTGCCAAGCTGCTAGAGATATTATGACAATCACACACGTTTCCAGAAAGTCATCATGAGTGCTACAGAAATTATCATAGATGATTGTGCTAGAACGTATGTGTGTTTTTGCATGGCCCGTCGCACACAATTTCAAGTTGGTCAGCAATGACCCCCCCCCCCCCCCCCCCTAATCGCCAACCCACTCGAGTAAACAGTTCTAGAAACTGTGTGTGATTGGGGGTGTGCGTAGCCCCGTGAGGTACTAGTACAACAATGGTTAAGAAACTGATAGCGATTTAGTTTTGCCACAAACATGTGGGATCCTTCTGATGTTGGAATCTTTATACCTTCTTATATTTAATAATTGGGGCTCCTTTCGAGCCTCCTTGTTGATCCTAAAAAAATACTTAAAACTAATTGTACGATTTATATTTTACTTTTACAATAAACAAAAGAGGAATGAAGTTATATTCTAAATTATGTACGGGTGTATCACCTTGATGCATTGTTTGAGTCAATAATATTCTTCATATCAAGTTTTTCCAACCGTGTAAAACATATTAAAATATAAGAATATAAAGCTCCTATTGATTATGTGCGTCTCATTAATTGCTAGCCATGTGTAGTTGCACGGGTTGATGACTAGTTGCTATTAATGATGAAACAATGTCTATTGCCAATACTACTGCTGAGTATGACATTCCTATTACTTATGACAAAAATCATGATTGGGATGACGATTGTGATGCATCTTATGATATTGAAAATCTATCCGGAGCCAATGAGGATTAGGCGGGAGGAGCAAGATGCAGGGACTTGTATTATCACAATGTTGGCGTTAACCATACAACATGCTCCTTACAAAAATGCACAATTACGACACCAAGCAACCTTTTTTGGCTTTGAAGCGTAACTTATCCCTTGATTGGATAAGTTTTGACGAGTATTTTGTTTTATACTAGGATGAAGAAAGAATCTCTATGCTTGCACAATGGACTAGGGTAGGACCACACATAGAGAAAATGAATGAAAGAAAGCATTTATGTTTCAAAAAGCCAATGCATAAAACAAAGTTTAGTATCACTCATACATTCCCGGAAGCGAGCACGACATGTTTGTTTAACTGAAAAAAGATACATTAACATGGTGGCAATCTAAGTAGACTGCTCTTGATCACCATTCTAACATGACTAGGCATTATTGTTGCAAAAGCAGTGTATAGCTGCTACTTTTGTATCCCCTGTGGATGCATGCCTCGTACAACTATTCCATTGGGTCAATAAAAAGCATTCTTATAGTATCCTTGATTGTCTTTGAATTAGTGTATGCATCGGTATGCTTGTACATGTTATCCACAGTTCTTGAAAGCTCAAGTATAATTTGTGGCACAACCATTGGTTGTTCTATCAATTCCAAATAATGTTTTAACATATCTTTCCATGAATTCTCAATAAGTTCCTTTATCTTTTCACACGCGTCATCTTTTGTCATCTCATGCTCCTTCATGTAAGATTGGATAGTAGATGCACAGTGGACCCCTTGTTGCTCACGCTGCAAAATATAATGGTAGAAAGTGTCAATTATGTTTTAGAACAATAGCTAGTTTAATCACATGGATGTTCAGAAGGCCTCTACAAGAAATTAAAAAGAAGACATTTGTGTTCCACTTTGCCCCTCCTCACTTGATATCTCATAATGGATAGGGCTATGTTTCACCTTTCTTTAGTGAATTTAGTTGCTACCGTATATCAAGATACATAAGAAAAGGAAACTAGTCACCATACCTACATAGCAGCCGTCATATATATTACACATGACACACATGTTTCATGGGCCCCACTCTCTATGACCTATGCCATCGTATTCTTCTTCTCATGCCTAGGTCGGGCATGCTTAGTCCAGTTTCACTTTAAGCTACCATGAGTTAATCAAGATTGGAAATGGTTATAGCTTCCATTTTTTTAGATGGTCTGTTAAAGTTTAAATATTCAAGCTATGCCATAACAACATGTGGTTATCACAATGTAAGAATGCAAAAAAGATACATATGTGCCTTAAATTATCACAGTAAATATGATTGAATATTCATTGTGAATAGCTACTTCTTTAAACACATGACAATAATTATGTCCAGATTCTTGCAACACTTTGCCAATATGCATGCAAAATATTCATTTGAAGTCAAGTACATCTCTAAGAATGTGTACCTGTGTTGATGCCATGTCGTTTGTGAGCCGTACAAATATAGCAAAAGACTTGAGAAGTTTCGTCTTGCTAGAAAGCCAATTGAAAGTCTCTGCATTTATGTTATCCATGCCAACGAAAAAAGCACATGCTACCACAGATGTCCCGATACTTATTGTTGAAACTTCAAGATGTTCGCTAATTTTCTTCGGCACATATTTTTCATCACGCCATTTTAGTTCAGCGCTGTATGCTTGAACTAATTTCTTGAACTGCATTGTTTCGAAATTAATCACCCAAAATGTTTGTAATATTGCTAAGAATTATAAAATGATTAATTTTTTTTTGAATCAAAGATATGGAAATTTAAATTATCCATTGTCCATCTACATGTTTGGTAGATATAAAGTTATCTTGTCGTCTAAAACTTCAACAATTACATTTGCGGGGAATGGATATAAGAAGACTTTACTAGGGAATATGGTTTTCATGCAAAATATCAACACATTTACACTAACTCTTTCATGAAAAACAATACCATTTTTAGTGAAACTATTGAAAGTAATACTATAATTTGTTGGAAACCTAGTACAAACACAGCTCAGATACGCACACGTAGAGCCTGCCCACCCACACACACAATGTACACAAGCGTGCACATCCTAGCCCTATGAGCTCCTCTGAGAGATGAAGCCAACAAATCTTGAGAACAATGAAGTTACCACACACAACTTGTAGCCGATGGGAACATCAACTCCTAATGAACAAAAATCTTGGAATAAATCCAGTAAAATGGAAGCACCCTTTCAAAGTATAGGACTCGAACCCCAGTTGATAGGTTCACCACAAGGAATCTACACTTCTGAGCTATGCTCAATTCGTTGATACTATCAAATTTTCTATCAACATATGGGAAAATAAAAGATAATTACCGTGTCAAAAAGTCAATTGGTGAGTTACTTTTGTACTCTCATGAAACTTTTAAAGGTGTGTTTTATTTTGATAATTCATATCTTGTTCAAAAAATGTATCTGATAAAATCCGACTTTTCTAAATTGAAGGCCTTGTCCCATTTCCATTTTAAAATAAGTTAAAATAACATACATGCGAACTAGCTAGGTTTATCACATGACCTACATCAAAATTGTTTCATTGAAAGTATATCCAAGTCCCTAAATGGATATTGATTACTGACGACATTGTGTGGTGGACTAATAAATATGTGATTCAAATGTATAATTGTGTTTAAACTCTAACAACTAGAGAATGAATGTTATTGGCAGTCACCCAAATGAATAAGAGAAGAAGAGACCACACTTGTTGATGATAAAATTATATACTACAAAGGTTTCTAATGATTTAAGTATTATATTGATTATAGGAAAAAATTGGATCAAGAGTGACACATCTTATAGCAGGTGACAAAGCTTAGCATTGTTGTAATGCTTAACCATTATCACCCGTAGCCTCACAAGATTAACTTCTGGAGTGTCAGTTATTAACCACTAGTATATGGAACAGAAGCTTGAAATTCTATGAGTCAAAGAGTTCAGTGGAAACCACTATCCTAGTACTCCTTGCATTCCCTTATATAAGGTCACTTCATATTTCTATATCTAACTTTGACCATTAATTTTACCAACAAAACATGAGTTATATGCCATAAAAAATATGTCATTGAATGCACATTTTAAAGAACTTTCTGATGATATGTTTTTATGACATATAATCCATATTTTGTTGACCAAAATTATGAGTCAAAGTTTGACAATAAAAACAAAGTGGCCTTGTATAAGGGAATGAAGGGAGTATTTTTTTCTACAATATTTATTTCAAAGTTTGAATTGTCTAAAACTTCCATCTAGATTGATTGGGCATTCGATTAGTTCAACCAGGACTTGGTTTGGATCTTAGTACACCATCTCATTAATTTGGTAGAAGCATTTGGGTTATGTCCCCAATGCATAGGGCTGGAATCGCAACCTGTATGCTACCATCTATAGGGTATCGACTTAAGTTTGATATGTGTGTATGTATGTATGAGTGCTTGAGTAGCAATTGCAATTTGGATCTCAGGCAACATCACCCGAGGCCACATAATTAGGTAATAGTATTGTTGCAATAATGACAATTTCATTCTGATGACTATTTATAACAAGCTCCAACGCCAAGAAACACAAAGCATTACAAAAGGCTCATCGGGTCGGCATAGTCCTATACGTGTTCTAGTTCCACTATTTGAAGCGAAAGTTAAGTATTTTCTCTTGTAGACTTGCAAATAGATCAATCTAATTTTAATTTATTTACTTAAAGTATGTTACCATTTTTACTTTATATCAGCTTAACAACATTAATAAAATATAACATTTTTAGTCTTAGCTAGATCATGGTATTTCATCTTGGTGGCACACAACGACCAAATATTACCAAGAGAATACATATTAAAATAAACTAAGTGCACATTTCAATATGACAAACTAGTTTTATGAGGTAAATATAATACTTGCCGATTCTTTAAGATAAACAACACGATAGCTCTTCCCAGGTCCTAAATGCTCCTCAAAAGAATGAAATGTTTCCAACAAATATAAGTAGATATCCTTCATGTATTCTGGAAGCACATCTACTACACCTTCATCCCACCTGCATTTCACTATGTTAGACCATACCACTACTTAATAAAGTAATACTTGTGATGCATTTAAAAAAACTTCAAGAATGAAATGAATTTGTGTTTCTACAAAGAAACTAATACAGTTAAATGAATAATTAACAATGGTACTTTTCTTCGTATCTTATATAAACATCGCTCCACGACGATGTCCCAATTTTCACTCTAATGTTTGCATGTGTATTAATAAATTGTTTCTTGTACTAGAATTACCACAATTCAATGGTACTATATATTTTTTAATTTTTTTGCCAATATGGAATTACTTATAGTTCTAAAATATTTAGTTATTTATGGAGTTATAGTGTAACTAGTGTGTGAGGTATAATGTTTATTACGTAGACAACTTAATATAAGTATTTCACTTTTTCTAAAGAAAAATTGTATGAAGACACAAGGCACAACAATATAGTAGCATAGCTAATATGCCATCCCAATAGAATCATGGACGTCATGAGGACATACCCGACATAATACATTCTAGTTATAGTGCAACACTTCACTATTTCTTTTGTGTTTGTATGACTCGATATTACTATTTATTTTCATGCTTATTCTAATGTATATTTAGTTCATATATTAAAACTATTACAAAACACATGTATTATAATTATTAGAAAAAACTACTCCCTCCATTTTTATTTAGTCCGCATATTAGCTTTGGTCAAAGTCAAGCTTGGCCAACTTTGACCAACTTTATAAACAAAGTATTAACATACACAATAACATACCAGTACAATTAGATTTATTATTGAATTTACTTTCACACCATATGGATTTGTTATGGTAAATATTTATATTTTTTCTAAAAATTTGGCCAAACTTTACAAAGTTTGACTTCAGTCAACTCTCATATGCAGAGTAAATAAAAACGGAGGGAGTAATTGGTGAAGGGAAGGAGGATTTAACCTATTAATTGCTTCTGCAAGTTGCATGCTCTCTTCAGTGCTACCATAGGTGTCCAATATGTCATCTATTATAGTCATGAAAGCAGTGATCTTTGTAGCTATAATACGGGAATAAGAATATTTGTGATTGTAGCTAGTTCCATTTATCCAAAAATAAGTTTCTACTATTCTGTCTCTTACGAAACTCAAATTTGATCCGACCTTGAGTTTCTGCCACCACCTAGAATGAGCATAACATAAGTCAATTGGCATTCTTATGATAATAAGAAAAAGAACGCATTGTAGACTAATTTCAAGAAGAGAATTATATAATTTCAAGAAGAGAATTATAAAAAAAAACTTACAAGGTGACCTCTTTTAACTCCTCACAGAAAAGAAGTTGTAGAATATTAAAATTCAATTTTGCAAGCTCCAATATGGCTTCATTTCGTGTAGGCTCTTTTTCATAACAAGGTATGTAGCTTCTTGCTTCTAATATCCTAACCCTTCTAAAAGGAGGTGTAAGAAGGGCAAAAGACACTTCCTCTACACATGGTGATTCCAAATGTTCTAACGCGCCAAGGAGGTGTTTTTTAGTGAAATAGATTGCCTTGTCAAGTACTTTCTCTCCCTTGGTCCTCATATGCGCTGCGCTATATAAGCTCAATAAACTATTTGTATCTGATTGAAAGAAATCTCCTTGTTTGTCTTGAAATTTATTGAATACATCTGCAATGTTTATTGAAAATGGACATTAATAATTTCCAAGAAATCAATGTTTGCTTGCTATATATCTTGGTTGTGTAAGTTTATGGGGCCTTACCAGATGAGACATCATATCTATTTTTCCGCAAAAGATAAAATCGAAGTGAAACCAACTGTAGATTATTATCATCATAATCAGAGTTCAAAACGACATCCAGTAGTTCCCCGATCTCATTCTCATAGTGGTAGTCCAAGCCAAGTCGTTCAAGCGAGAGTATAAGCTCTGTTACTTTTTGTATTCCATTTGACTCTTTTATTATTGCTCTTACTTGCTCCAATAAAACTTCCATTCTTTCTCTCATCTGAGGTTGCTGCAATAATGTAAATGGTATTACTAATCAATCATGTGGACCACTAATGCTTTGCATCATAGTGTTCACCATAATGCTACAATTTCAAGAATTGCGATAAAAATGACACACCATTAAAATATCTTAACAAACTAGAACATTTATTTCTAAGTTAGTTGATTCTTATTTTTAAGTCAATGGTCTAACCATTTAATATCTATGTAATGAAATTGGATAGCTACACATTCAAGATATTATAGCAACTTTAGTTCTAGAAATATGCAATGAGGCTGTTGCATGGTATTACAAATAAACTTCAAATTCGTGTGCAACTCTTGGTTTTATGATATGCTACTTGGCTGATTTACAAATAATAGTTGCTCTCAAGTAACTATGAAAAATTCTACAAGAAAAACATTCTTAATTAATAAAAATAATGGTAGAATCTAATTTATACCTAATATGGTGACTATTGTTGTAAAAGTTTCCGCCAAAAATAATAATTCTTTCACACATAAAAAGATGTTACAACTAATTAAAACACATACCCATCACACAAAAAACGTTGCATAGCATAGAAACAAATCATGGGTGTTTTCCAGCATTTGTTTGTTGGAAGCTGTTTGTGATAACAAATCCTTACGATAGTGTAGACTGTCATTTAGAAAAACAACTTAATGTTGCATTGTACTCCCTTCGTCCGGGTTTATTAGGCCCCCTTGTATTTTGGGCCAAATTTTGACTCTAGATTCGATTTGCAAAATATAAGTAATATTCCAAACAAAATTATATTGTTGTATTCGTATTCAAAGGAAGTTTTCAATGGCACCATTTTTCTACATATAATTCATATTATATTATGCAAATGTATGGTCAAACTTGGGCTCAAAATGTGAATGTGCCTAATAAACACGGACGGGGGGAGTACAAATATTGTATTTTGTGTCATTGTGTGTACAACGTGGCATAGTGTGATTGTCATGTTTTCACGAGAAGAGCTAAATCATGAGTTTACTTAATAAATATGATAATTTTTCTTTAAAATTGGGTCGACGTGTGCATGCATGCATGTTTGGTATTGCATTGATTCGGCAAATTGAAGTCATTTGTATATTCACCTAAATAAGCCGATGTCATGCAAAAAATCTTTCCACGACCCTATAGTTATCTCCAAATGATTGGAGCATCTACTACTTTAGGTTACTTCCTTTCACCCGACGTGTGCATGCAAACATGCAGTATCTCAGGTATGTAGTACTACGAGTATGTACAGTAATACCTGCCCTGAAGATTGTGGCTGGTGTGTAAGGAAGTAATCTCCCCACAAAGTTGGGTGAAAAGTCGCCATCTTCTCCTCCTGGACGGAACAGTCCGCGTGAGCTGCTGCCATTGAGCTGTTTGGATATACAATGATTCGGAGAACAAAATGGGAGGTGTACTTCAAGTGCTATGGGGAGGTGCTGGTATATATAGAGATACTCATGCCGACTTGTACTCTTGAGCTTTTGTTGGCAAAAAGGACAAAAATATTACATAATGTAAGATGGCTTTTTTATATTAGTGTAGTGTCAAAAAACGTCTTATATTATAGGACGGATGGAGTAGTAAAATGGAGGCACAGTTCTTTTGTCAGAATCTGGGGATTCTCCCAGAATTCAACCCCTACCCAGCTTTTCCCAGTATCTTTGAGCCCCATTTGTTTTATAATTCTATCTAATTAGACCCTAACTAGATAGGATTGTAAAACAAAACGGGCTCCAAGATTCTGGGAGAAGCTGGGTAGGAGTCGGATTCTGAGAGAATCCACAGATTCTGGCAAAAGAACTGGGTTGGAGCCTTGTACGTATCAATTCTCAGGGTTCAACGTTTACAAATCAAATCGGATCCGGTGCAAAGAGAGAAAAGAGTATAATGGATTAGTTTCTGGGCCTGCTACAACAGGCTCACAGCCTCACACATGCGTTGGGAGGAGTACGTGGTCTAGATTCTTCTCTCTCCTTGTTCATTTATATTTCTTGGAATCATTTGAATCTAGGATCTGTCTAACATTTGTGTTCCAGGTGACAAGATCTTCAAAACAATAGCAATATCGAAAATTTTGATTCATTGGAACTTGGTGACAGTTTTATGCAACCTTTGTGAAAATGTTGTGGATACATGCGATATTATATTATATTATATTATATTATATTATGATAAGTATATTTTCTTAGAAAACAATTGGATCCTATTTATAATTTTGTGTAACTCTTATATGATACTTGTGGCACCAGATGAACACTAGTATTTGTCGAGACGTGGCACTCGTTGAACACTAGTATTTTGTCGAGACTTGACAGAGAAGGCCCCCGCGTCGCTCGATATGGTGACACAGGTGTGTCGCCCTCATCACCACCGCGCCACAGCCTTCCTCCCCACCACCCCCTCGCCGCCGTCGGTCGGCGATGCTTAAGAGACGCAGTGTGTGGGGCAGGTGGCGGGACCTTTCTCCCATGTCTCATGATCTCCCTGTCCACGTTCTCGTTTGTCACCGTGGCCATGGGCATGTGGGTCGGTGGCCTCTCATCAGCGTGCAGTCGTTGCTTGGAGCTTGTCTTGCCCGGACGGGGCTTGATGGGGGTCGCTTGACTCGGGATTGGGTGGGCTCGGTCAGATGGGTTGTAGTTGCTCAATCCTGGGCGGTGGCATACCACTGCTGGACTCCTCTACTGCCCAGATACGGGTGGGGAGTCCCCTTTGGTGTGAAGGAGGCGCCTTTCCGTCCCTTCCCGGCGGTCGATGGCCATGACAGCGGGCAGCGGGTGGTGGCACGAGCAGTGGTGCAGGGTTGCCAGATCTTGTATGCCGGGCTGACGACCGCGGTTACTGTGGTTGTGCCGTTGGCTCTGTGGCGAGCAACACGACAATATTCTCTGTGGCTAGGAGGGTAACGAGGTGAGGGGTGCTGGGAGATCCTGGTGTCATTGTGGCTTCGACAATGACAGCTCCATGGTCAAGATCTAGGGGACCCGTGCTAGCACGGCGACCCTTCCCTCGGGTTGGCTCGGTTTGGTAGCTCGGGTGGTGCGAATGAGACTACGAGCAAAAGCTCCACGCTGGCGATGGTGATGCCTGTGGTTGTCTCTTCCCTCTAGAGGCATGGTTGTGTGTCCCCTCTTCGTGAGAGGGTTTCAGGCTTGACTGTAGGTGCACGCTGCATCGTTACCCCCTTGGGCGTGTCACTGGGGAGCTCGGGTACCTACTGGCTGCAGTGTGCCGACTTCAGATTTGCTTTGACCCTTGCGTGAAGCTTCTTTGATTGGCGTGTTGTGGATTCGTTGGTCTCCTACTATACCTGTGTCCTTGTTGTCACCATTCTCGGTCCTTGATATGCGCTGGAAGGGTCAGTGCCCCACAGCTGGAGCGAGAAGGCAAACGGCCCTCTCCGACGATAGCCTGGTGTGTTCGGTGCAACAGGGTTTGATGGTTTTCCAAAGCGGCACTGTTTTGTCCCTCTCTAGTATTCTAGGTCGCCTTTTGTTAGTTGCGGCGCCTCCAGCTTTTATGCTCCCGCGTTCCCGCTTATATCTCGGATGTCGTTTTTCTCTTTTGAGCTCCTTGTATGGATATTTTCTCATCACTTTGTATGGATTAGGCCTGGGTGAGAGCCTGTTTCAAGACTTATATGTGTACTCGAGATCCTTTGAGTAATTAATGTGGAACTTTGTGAAGTTTATGCCAAGCTTGATAAAAAACATTGATGTAAACTTTTTTGGAGGAAAATCACATTAATGTAACTTGGTGAGACGGTAGACTATTGTGATTTGTAGAACTTGTGTGGAACCGTTGTGGTATCGTCCATTCGTATGTTGACGAAGAGAAATGTTGCGTCTGCGCGTTGGTAGATCTGAGAGAGCAAACTTAGCGACTGGTTTCCTAAAAAAAAGTAGCGAGTGGTTCAGTGCTGCCCCTCCCCCCCACCCCCACCCCCACCCACCACCACACACACACAGACACACATCAAATCTGACGCATAATAGGACTATTGCAACTGTTAACAAGAAACATACGCAGATTCGTATGCTTGGATCACGGTAGGGCAAACACCAGGCAGAAAGTTCAGAAACTCCGCTTTGACTTACTACAAGTACACTTTTAGATCTGTTCGACCTTCGACATATCAACCGCCAATGGGTGAGTAACATATGGAAGGAAGTCAGAATTTATTAGGACCCATGGCACATGCATGCAATTAAAGCTCTGATCAAACCATAGAAATGGGCGTAGCCGTCTCTGTTCTCAGTACTACCTCCGTCCCGGAGTACTACTAGATTAATTAAAGTTGTAAAATACCAAAGGATTCTTCATACACCAGTGTTGTCTATGAACATTGATATTTGATTGCCAGACCAGGGTATTTTTTGGAAGCCATAAAAGTACGGTAATTAATGGACATAGCCGCCACTGCATTTACTGAAGAAAGCCGCCTAGTGAGAGGGCCTTGTTTAAAAAAAAAAGTGTAATACCTATGGCGAACAAGCAGCAAACCTGTTGATATTTATTCACATCATTTTCCCATAAGCTTGAACTTTTGGCTAAGTTTTTATCGGTGCAAGGTTCTGGGGTTTAAACCCACACAGTTTAGTGTAATGCACTAAAAAAGTTGTGTGTGAAAATGATCAGATCTATTATAAGAGTTCACCGGAAGTACAAAGCATCTCAAACATAATAAAAATTACATCAAGGTTCCGAGAGCATCGAACGATCACTATTGCCGCTAGAACGAGCTGCCGATGTGCCGCTGCCCTACCGAAGCCCGCTTGATCTTGTCGATAATAGCTGGAAAGTCTTCGTGCACCAATATACAAATATACAAATAAATGGGCACAACCATCGTCATTCTTAGTAGATTAATTAAAGTTGTGAAGTACAAAAGGAATCTTCATACACCATGTTAGCCATGAAACTCGATAATTTGATTGTCAGACCAAGCTATTCTCTGGAGTTATTAAAACTATGGTAATTAATGGACATAGCCGTCACTGCATTTACTGAAGAAAGCCACCACTGCATTTACTGAAGAAAGCCGCCTGGTGAGAGGACCTTGTTTAAAAATAAAATATGAGGTGTAAGGCTGCTAGCAGTAGGAGTATCATATGAAATAGTATCATACATGTCAATTAAGCAATTTAGATGAGATGGCATACAACTAAATGAAGAAATAGATTATTGAGTCTTATAGTATAATATTGTATCACATTAAATGATGTGCTAATGCGTATTATGCATGCCAATAAATAAGATTATCTATAATATCAAGCTATAATACTATACACTGTGGAGGTAGTATCTACTTCCCACCACGAGCAGCCTATGGCGAACAAGCGGCAAACCTGTTGAAATTTATTCACATCATTTTCCTATAAGCTCAAACTTTTGGCTAAGTTTTATGTCATGCAAGGTTCTCGAGTTTAAGCCCATACTATTTAGTGTAATGCATTATTGATATGTACTCCCTCACCAGAAAAAAAGTACCAAGACAATCACTAATGATTCACATTTTGACTCCTTTTAATTACTCTGGTCGAGGCTAACGCACCAATTAGTTGGGGGCTGCACACGAAATCAATTTTTTTGAATCGCTCGTAGGAGATCTGCGCATTTCATATTAGAAGGAAGGTAGAAAAATATTGGTATCATCTTGTTATTATAATATATAATGAAAAAAAAACATCTGATCCACGAAAAAAGGGATCGCCTCCTCGGCGTCCGTGGGTGACTCAGACGACGCCCATCTCCTCGTGACTGCTCCGACACCGTCAACACTACTACCTCCGTCCCGGTGTATAAGTCATTCGCGTAGTTCTAGGTCGATAATTTAACTATCTAAATATGTATTATATGTGACAAAAAATATATATTTAAAAACTACATCCGTGTGGAAATCTAGTGGTATACTTTTCATGACATATAACACATATTTAATTTCTTAAATCGATGACCTAGAACTACGTGAATGACTTATACACCCGGACGGAAGGAGTACTGTGTCTCGCAGGAGGAGCTCTCCTAGGTTGACTCAAAGAGGAGCGAGGCCATAGCCTCCCTACTCCGGCCACAAGTGAATATCACCCCAATCCATGGCCACGACGGTGCCCTTCTTCGCTGTGCTGGAGCCCTTGATCCCACCACCTTATAGCAAGGGAAGGTGCCGTAGCTGACGACTGGACCCACGCCGACTTGGAAACGTGGGTTGCCATGTCATTGGCATCTACTCCCTCCGTTCCAAAATAGATGACTCAACTTTGTATTAACTTTGTAAAAGTTAATACAAAGTTGAGTCATCTATTTTGGAACGGAGGGAGTAGATGCCTAGCACAATACTCAAGCAGACCCAAGTTACGAGATCGTGCAGCAAAAGCAGATGTGCTTTGAGATGGTGTCGGCTTGCCCCTAGCTCGGAGGTGTTCCCGCCAGGGGAAGTGGAGGTCTTGGCACTCGTGGCCAAGGTCTCGTGTGTGCTCAAAGAGGAGGATGTCATTGTGCTCGCATGACGATCGTCGGGTCGGAAGCGAGGGTGGTTGGGGCTTCGGCGTGGGCCAATCTGCGTCTATGAATGCCATGGTGACGGGATGAATCGTCAATTGTATGTTTATGGTGGTGTTGTCAAGTTGGATCTGGGCCCGAGAAACTATTAGACTGCCCATAGTGGAAGTAACATAAATGGTATCGTCACACATATCTTAGCGACTTTACTTCCGATGATCCGTGCGCGGGCAGCGGCCTCTGCGTTGATGAGGAAGGGTCGCACTAGCGACTCCCTGTTGGCAGCCGGCGAAATGGCGTCTGCCTCCCTTCATCGTCGGTTATATCATGTGTGTGTTTCCCGTGGAGGATTGATAACCCACAAGTATAAATGATCAAATGTAACCTTTCTCGATAAGTAAGAGTGTCGAACCCAACGAGGAGCTAAAGGTAGAACAAATATTCCCTCAAGTTCTATCAACCACCGATACAACTCTACACACGCTGAACGTTCGCTTTACCTAAAGTATGAAACTAGAAGTACTTTGTAGGTGTGAAGTGATAGGTTTGCAAGATAATAAATAACACATAAATAAAAACTAGGGGCTATTTAGATAAAAAAACAATTAAGTTAGTTTTAACGGAGAGCTTTTTGTCACAAGAAAGTTATTTGTTCCTAGGCAATCGATAACTATACCAGTAATCATTATTGCAATTTTATACACTAGTAGAAAAAGGGTCAAACGTGCAGCACATTAGTGCCGGTTTGTATTAGAGCCGGCACTAATGTATACATTAGTGCCGGTTCGAACGGATTTGCATTAATGCCGGTTCGTGTTGAACCTTTAGTACCGGTTCGTGGCACGAACCGGTACTAAAGGGGTGGTGGCAGGCTGGCGTCAGGCCGGGGCCCCACGATCACCTTTAGTACCGGTTCGTGGCACGAACTGGTACTAAAGGTTAGTCCTTTAGTACCGGTTCGTGCCACGAACCGGTACTAAAGGGGTCTTGACCTATAGTGTCGGTTCGTGCCACAAACCGGCACTATAGGGCAATTTTCGCATCCGATGGGAAAATGTAAAACGGCTATAACTTTTGCATACGATGTCGGAAAAAATCGTATAATATATCAAAAAAATTCAGCACGAATTTCCGCATCCGATGGAGACAGCCTACGGCCTATTTGGAATTATTTAGAATCCTCAAATTCCAAAAGGAAAAAAAAGATATGGTCAAATAATTTCAGTTTTTTTTAAAAAAAATTGGTTAAATCTGGTCAAACTACTTATTCAAGAAGTATTAATGTTACTACATAATTATTCAAGAATATTAGTGTTACTAAATAATTATTTCAATTTTTTGAATTTTGGTCAAATCTGGTCAAACTATGGTCAAACTGTGGTCAAGCTATGGTCAAACTTATTCAAGAAATATTAGCGTTACTAAATAATTACTGTTTTTTACAAATAATAGTTTCAAACTCAAACGGTGAAATGTGTGACTTCATGCTCAAGCTAAACTCCTGAGGGTTAATAGGATTAACATCTTACTATTGTCAGGAAAACAACAAGTGCAGACTCGGAAACGAAGGAGAATAGAACCCGAAAGTTAAGCGTGCTCGGGCTAGAGTAGTGAGAGGGATGGGTGACCGGTCGAGAAGTTAGATGATTTGGAATGAGCAATTAAGAGAGGTGATTAGAGACTAAATCATCAAATAATTCAGAAAAATTAAAAATAAAAAAAAATTCAAAATTTTTTTCCAAAATTTTCAAAAAAAAAATTCAAAAAAAAACCTTTAGTGCCGGTTGGTAACACGTGGTGGCACTTTAGCGCCGGTTCGTGCCGAACCGGTACTAAAGGGGGGGGGCCTTTAGTGACCACCCTTTAGTGCCGGTTATGGAACCGGCACTAAAGGCCCTTACGAACCGGCGCTAAAGCTCCGTTTTCTACTAGTGATATGAGGTTGAGGCATAAGCTAACATACTTTCTCTACTTGGATCATATGCACTTATGATTGGAACTTTAGCAAGCATCCACAACTACTCCCTCCGTTTCTTTTGAGTCTGCATATAAGATTTGGTCAAAGTCAAAATTTATAAAGTTTGACCAACTTTGTAGGAAAAAATATCAACATCTACAATACTAAAGCTATATGGTATGAAAATTAATGTCATGATGCATCTAAAAATATTGATTTCATATTGGGAATCTTGATATTTTTTCCTATAAACTTAGTCAAAGTTAACAAAGTTTGACTCTGACCAAATATTATATGCAGACTAAAGAGAAACGGAGGGAGTACTAAAGATCATTAAGGTAAAACCCAACCATAACATTAAAGTATCAGGTCCTCTTTACTCCCATACGCAAACAACCTACTTACTTGGGTTAAGCTTCTGTCACTCTAGCAACCCACCATAAGCGAATCATGAACATATTGCAAACCCTACAGTGGGGATCCCTCACGCTTGCACGACACGAAGAGCACCATAGGATAACACCAACAATAAAACATACAACTCAAACCAATCACGATCATCAATCAACCCATAGGACAAAACGTATCTACTCAAACATCATAGGATAGCCACATATCATTGGATAATAATATGTAGTGTTGAGCACCATGTTTAAGTAGAGATTACAGCGGGGAGAAGGGGTGTTACACTGATTCATAGAGGGGGGCAGAGTTGGTGATGACGGCGGCGAAGTTGTTGGTGTAGATCTCCGTCATGATGATGGCCCGGCGGTGTTCTGGCGCCATCGGGAGAGAGGGGGAGAGAGACCCCCTCCTCCTTCTTCTTCTTCCTTGACCTCTCCCTAGATGGGAGGAGGGTTTCTCCTCTAGTCCATGGCCTCCATGGCGACGGAGGTGTGGGAGCCCCTCCGAGATTGGATCTCTCTCTCTCTCTCTCTCTATCTATCTATCTATCTATCTATCTATCTCTATTTCCTTCTGTTTTTGCACTACTATTTTCTAGCCTTTCACCGTTTCTAAAATTCTTGGAGATCCATAACTCCGATTGGGCCGCAACTTTAACATGATTTTTATCCAGATATAAGCTTCCTTTCGGCCGAAGGACACCTCCAACCCACCTACGGGGTGGCCACAAGCCTGCCAGGCGCGCCCTGGGTAGCGGGGCACCCCCTAGGGCTTGTGGGCCCCTCGGGCATTGTCTCGCGTTGATTCCACTTCCCAAAAATCACATATATTCCAAAATAATTCTCCGTAAAATTTCACCGTGTTTGGACTTTGTTTGATATGAGTATTCTGCGAAACAAAAAACATGCAACAAACAGGAACAAGCACTGGGCACTGGATTAATATGTTAGTCACAAAAATAATATAAGATGTTTCTAAAAGTATATGAAAGTTGTAGAATATTGGCATGAAACAATCAAAAATTATAGATATGACGAAGACATATCAAGGATGTCGAGGCCGAACAAGTATAGCAGGACTGTTCTCCGGCAAGATCGTTCACTAGGAGGATGCTACTTCTTGAGCTTGCGTTGGTTTTTTTTTTCCTTAAAGAGGAAAGGGTGATGCAACAAAGTAGAGATAAGTATTTCCCTGATTTTGAGAACCAAGATATCAATCCAGTAGGAGGTACACGCAAGTCTCCAATCTATGCACCTGCACAAATAATCAAACACTTTCACCCAACGCGATAAAGGGGTTGTCAATCCCTTCACGGTCACTTGCAAAGGCGAGATCCGATAGAGATAGATATAAAAGATTACTAAGACATAAAACAAAATAGAAGTAAATAAATTGCAGCAAGGTATTTTTGGGTTTTTGGTTTTACAGATCTGAAAATATATGATGGAAAATAGACCCGGGGGCCATAGGTTTCACTAGAGGCTTCTCTCTTGAAAGAAAATAATACGGTGGGTGAACAAATTACTGTCGAGCAATCGATAGAAAAGCGCAAAGTTATGACGATATCCAAGGCAATGATTATGAATATAGGCATCACGTCCGTTTCAAGTAGACCGACTCCTGCCTGCATCTACTACTATACTCCACACATCGACCGCTATCCAGCATGCATATAAAGTATTAAGTTCATAAGAACGGAGTAACGCCTTAAGTAAGATGACATGATGTAGAGGGATAAACTCAAGCAGTGTGATGAAAACCCCATCTTTTTACCCTTGATGGCAACAATACAAATACGTGCCTCGCTACCCCTACTTTGTCACTCGGTGAGGACACCGCAGGATTGAACCCAAAACTAAGCACCTCTACCATTGCAAGAAGAACCAATCTAGTTTGCCAAACCAAAGCGATAATTCAAAGAGAAATACAAAGATATCAAATCATGCATATAAGAATTCAGAGAAGATTCAAATAATATTCATAGATAAACTGATCATAAATCCACAATTCATTGGATCTCGATAAACACGCCGCAAAAGAATATTACATCAGATAGAACTCCAAGAACATCGAGGAGAACATTGTATTGAGGATCAAAGAGAGAGAAGTAGCCATCTGACTACTAGCTATGGACCCGTAGGTCTGTGGTAAACTACTCACGCTTCATCGGAAGGGCAATAGACTTGATGTAGAAGCCATCCATGATCGAATCCCCCTCCGGCAGGGTGCCAGAAAAGGCCACAAGATGGGATCTCACGGGAACAGAAGGTTACAGCGGCGGACAAGTATTTTGGTGTACGCTTCTGGTCATTTTGGGAATTTATAGAGCAAAAATTAGGGTTGGAGGAGTCCCGTGGGGCCCACAAGTCAGGGGGCACCCACCCCCTTAGGGCGCACCCTGAGGGCTTGTGGAGCCCTCGGGGCTCTTCTAGCCCCCTCTCTAAGTTTGTTGGGTGTTTTCTGGTCCAAGAAAAATCATCGTGAAAGTTTTATTCCGTTTGGACTCCGTTTGATATTCCTTTTCTGTAAAAATGAAAAACAAGAAAAAAACAGAAACTGGCCCTGGGCTCTAGGTTAATAAGTTAGTCCAAAAAAATATAAAATAGCATAATAACGCATATAAAACATCCAAAATAGATAATATAATAGCATGGAACAATAAAAAATTATAGATACGTTGAAGACGTATCAGAGGACGCCAGGGCAATATCCTTGGGTCGTGGTGGACACTGAAGGTAGGTTCACAATGGTGTGGAATGGACGCAACTAGTTTAATGTCGTGTCATGGGTGTTCAGTACTAGAAAAATATTTATTAGTGGGCTCACATTAGTTGCAGCCAGGCTCAGGGCCCGCCACTGCTATTTTGGCCGAATGCCGGTGGCAGGTTAGAAAAGATGTCCAAAAATGCACGTACGAACAAATACGGGATTTTATAGGCTATTTTCATCTAATGACCAATCACAAACTTGCACCCCCAAATTTTTGGGGGTTGGGGGGGGCCTGCATCCCTCACTTATTAACCAATCACAAGCTGAAAAATTAATCCCCTTAGTAAAACGCTCTTACCTATTCGTAAGTGTAGCATTACTGAAAGATGTCGGCTACTGGTATTTTGTTACCAGTTGCGGGTACACCTTCTAGTCGTCCACTAACTTTCTGGGGCTAGGTTAGTCGTGGGCCAACAATGCCACTAGCGGGTACCATATGACTGTCTGCCACTGGTAGTTAGATCAGTAGCGGTGGCCCCAGTTATTTGCCCGATATTGCCAATTGCATACGATTTGGCCCCCTATAGTCATGGTCGGAGGTGGAGGGCGCCTACCTTTGCCCGCCACTGCTCAAACATGTAGATATTTTCTTTAATTCCCTACATTTGTATTAACAATATTAGTGTTTAATTTTTGTATGATCTTAAGAGGTATTTTTCACAAATATTTGGGCCTTTTTAATGTGCATGAAGTTCAATTATGATTTATGTACATTGAATGACCTAAATACACCATATTAATCTAGAATGGTCCCAGATTTGACAATGAAACTTGCAATGGTGTATATTCAACATAGGAAAAAGTTTCTAAGGGGAATGATGAAAAAAATAAGTTTCCCTTCAAAACCCCAACAGTTTTATTTCGAAACCCTCATACTTGCCAGAGACTCCTTAGTTTCTATGTGAAGTGTATCAACATTTTCCCATAACTCTCTCGAAATTTCACCACACCCTATAGGGGTCATGTAATGACACCATCTCAAGTTTCATAATTGTCAGGGTTTGTTTACATCTTTTATTTAAGAACAAATCATTTAGCTCATTTTAATAAGTAAGAATTCATTTAATGCTTTAAAAATAGTAAATCAACCCCAAAAGCAGGAAATGTTTCACTTGACTCGACTTATGAAGTAATTTCAACGCCACACAAAAATGTGAACAAAACTCTACCCCTAAAACAATAAAACCTGACGATTACAGAAAATGTGCCAAAAATTAGGAGTGGATGTCACCCCGAAATACCCGCCACTAGAAAAGCCTTTTACTGGCGGGTACTACTCTACGTGTCGGTGTACAAAAGTAGGGGCTCTCCTTTTGACCCCTTTACTTGTGCACGGGCAGTCGGAGCCATGCGTCATGGCCGCATTTATCAGGGCAAGGGAGGGAAGCCGGAGAGAAGCCGAAGACACGAGACAAACAAAGCAACGTCAAGGACCAAGGCCACAAAGTGCAGATGGACGAAGCAGGTTTCCCCGGCAAGACCCTTGCCGGGGGCAACCTCAGCGGCCCCGGCAAGGCCCTTGCCGGGGCGGCTCGCCCACACCAGCGGAGTGAGCCACCCTCGAACCCACGGTCTCCAACACCATCGACTACGTTGGGCCAGGGCTCGGGAGGCACCTACATGGTGGCATGCAGATCTTTGTGAAGACAAAGAATACTCAAGATCAGATAAGGATTGGAGGGCAACAATCCTCGTCAAGATTCTTACCGAGGAAAAACCACGAGACCCCCGACAAGACCCTTGCCGGGCCACCCGGCAAGACCCTTGCCAGAGGCGACAACACGGCCACTGCCAGGCCCGCACCAACCAGATTCCCACCGCTGTTCACATGCAGCTGCCAGCCCAACCAGCTGGGCAGGCACCTGCGTGGCAACATGCAGCTTCCAGGCCAACTCAGCACACACATGCGTGGCGGCATGCAGATCTTCGTGGAGGCTCCACCATCGCGCCACCTCAGCTGCTTGTCTGCCTACATGGCACCGCATGCATCGCTGGCCAGGGCGCGTGTCGAAGCGAGGAAGAGCGGCGATGGACGGGACGGGCCTCGCCCCCGTCCCCGATAAAGCGAGAGGACACCTAAGCCACGCATTAAATGCGTCTTGTCCTGTAATACGAGCGATAAGCTCGCAGCACTGTAGGCCTTTCCACCTCCTGTGTGCCACTGTGGCAGCCCCTTTCGCCTATAAAAGGAGGTCCATGGCGTACAGGAAAAAGATTCGGCTCTTTCAAATCACACAGCACCCATAGCTAGTTCGAGAGCTCAAGAACACTCAATACATCCACCAAGCAGGACTAGGGTTTTACGCATCCTCGCGGCCCGAACCTGGGTAAACGATCCTTGTGCCAATTACTAATCCTGCTCTTTTCACAACCCCGCGTCCCGCAACCATAGTAGGGATTCTTGTGATCCCATAGGTGTCGTTTCCCACCGACACTACGCATGCCACTGCTAATGTTGTAAGGTGTGGCGGGCTCTACTTTTCGTCTACCACTGGTTGGGACGTACCCTTCAGCCACGTAGGCATTATCCATTTCATCAAAACCAGACGACCCGATCCTCTTTCATTCTACCCCAAATCCCTAGTTAATGTTGCTATCACTGTCATCATCTTTGGCCAGCACCGTCGTCACCTCCGCCCAGTTCCGCCGTTGATGTCATAAATCCCCATAAATGCACTCAATCTCATAATATAGCAACCGAACCTGAAAAATGTAAAATTTAAACATGTTATATGTAATGGAGTTTGTTGATTTTAAAACAAGCTACAAGGCTAACGGATGTAGCAGCAACCGCTTTGCCTCCAAGCTAACTCGTCCCTCCTCGAAACCTAGATTCTTACTTAGAGATGGTCCAGTTTATAAGCAGTCTACATGAGTAAATATGTGAAACATTCTCAAAATTCTATCACAGCCTCTTGGGGTCATATCCTGACACGATGTCAAGTTTCGTGTTTTACTGGCTTTGAATTTTCAGAATTAATTAAGCACTAGGATCCATGTCGATGCTGAGTCTTGGCCTCTGTTGTTTGAAACTCCCTTTCTTCTATTCTATAACATCTGAAAATAGAATACAAACCACCACTAAGATTTTTCAACCCATTCCTAACCATATTTTAATGCACCCACAATTCAAATTTAAATTACATCAATAAATGCTTAAAATGTACTTGAAGACTTAAATATAGCAAACAGATCCAAAAATGACAAATTTTATATATCACATGTAATGGTTGTATTGCGTGTGGAATTTATTTTGAGGCCAAGGATGAAGTGACCCGACATTTTGCATGCAAACCTAACCCGAGGAGAAGGAAGAAAAGGAAAGAGAAGAAAGTAAAGAAAACAAAGCAAAACAAAACAAAACAAAATAGAAAGGAAGGAAAGAGAAGAAAGCAAGCAAAGAGAACAAGAAAAGACAAGAGAAGAAAGCAAAGAAAAGGCAAGAAACAAAATAGGGTTTGCGTAGTTCTCTTTGTCGGGCACTTGACAAAGGTGACCGCACCATCACTCTTCCGTCAACCATCATGATGGCGATCACATGTCACCTTGTTTGCTGAGTGCCTGTCAGTAGACATTCGACATAGGTGTGGCTTTCACAAGTGCCGTTGTGTTGCTGAGTGTTTTTGGGCACCCACCCGTCAAACACACGACTAAGATACGTCTTTGCCGAGTGTTTTTCCGCTGCACTTGATTAGACGGTCCTTTCCCAAGTGCCCTGCATAATGCACTCACCAAACCTGCAAGAACTCGGCAATCTGGTCGATTCCCGTAGTGAACGTTATGAATAGTAGTAGTTGTGAATAGTAGTTAATTTAAACTGAGCTATGAGTTGGACACGTTGATGAACATACAACAATTTTTGGATCACATGTCCTTATAAACACATCCTTACAAATAAAAATACATTCAAATCTTTGGCGCCGCCAAAGTCTTCTTCCTTCTGCATCCATCGGTGGCACATCGTGAACAAAACTCATTGCCGCCTCTAGGCCTCTCTGTCTCGATGAAGCAAACTTGTTTAACCTAGAAGCTTCTACAAGAAGCAGGTCATGTCGATGTAGACCAGAAGAGATTGATGACCATGATTTGCGTAGCAAATTGCCGCAGCAGAAAGAAGAACGACAAATGGATCTTGCATATACTCCAAAAATCACGAGCGTCGACCGAATCCAAACAAATCCACGGAGACTAGAACCAACCGGATTTAGAAAGATTCGCCGGAAAGACACCACTACATGATCTTTGGCGATACTAATCGCATCGATGAAATGGGGATATGGAGAGGAAGGCACTATTGCTACACTGGGACAATGCCGCAGCCGCCTCACCATCCCAACCAAGTACATAGAGTACCAAAAGCACGCCTGAACCAAGCCGTCATCCAATCAGGCTTTACCCACGGCGCACTCGCCACAGCAGCACACGACCAAACCCCGCCACAACATGCCCCCCATGACCACTATTCACTACTGGAATCGAGTTATACACCGAGTGCCACGGACACTCGGCAAAGGGCCCAAACTCGCCGGCAAAGCCTCTGCTGAGTGATGTAGTCAGCAAAGGCCACCCGGCGTACACCTCTCTGGCAAATAGGGATTTTCTGAGAGCCAAAACACGGGCACTCGGCAAAGACTTTGCCGAGAGCCAAACAGTACCACCCGGCAATATAAAGTGCCTCTCACGTCGGCTGGTTCCGTCATCTCTTTGCCGAGAGTGGCTCTCGGCAAAGATGCCACAGCCAACCGCCAGCGTGCCACTTTGCCGAGAGCCGCTCTCGGCAAATATCCGTTTTGAGACAACTTTTTACTGCTTTCCCCCGATCCCTGCAGCAAAAATATATATACAATACACAAACATGCATTTCAAGTCTGGATGTCTAATAACAAACTCACATAACCATTACATAAAATAGTTCACACGAACTTCTTTTGAGATCACAAGGTAGCTCTTTAGTACAAATGCCTACTTACTAAACAATAAAGTGGTCATTGCATTTCTACATGCAACCACAAGATAAAAGCAACACCACAATTATCACAAACCGAAGAAGAATTATCAAGTTCTTCCATGCACTGAACCCTATAAGCCGTTTCTGGCTAGCACATCCAGTGAACCCATCCACTGAACCCACTAATTCAGATTTTTTTTCTTCTGCTTAAGCACATACTGATTGTAATGACACTCTGCCTTCTCTCTGCTATTGAACGAGTCTTGGGAGCTGCCTTCATAGTAAATCACTTGTTCATTGCATTCAGATCATGAATCGAAGACTCTGGACATCTACCCATGTACACTGCATACCACTTCATCTACAAAGATGCAGAGAAAGAATGCAAGCTTAAAAATAGCACATCGTACATAATCCACGTAAGTGTTCATCACTCATACAATCGAAAGCATCACAAGTGTCAATCTAAGAAGTCCATATCAACACCTACATGACTATATCACTAAATCAATGCCAAACTATCTAGGTGGACTACTTGGACGTGTCATTGGTGAAACTGGTGATCGTGGAGTCAGAGCACGTCAGGGCATCCCCCACGGTGGAGGACCAAGCATCGTCAGGAACGTACGTCGGTGGACTCAATGGCATCGAGTCGTCTCACTCCTTACATGGTGGGGCCATCTTCTCCTTAGCTGGGGGATCCTTCTTGGCCAGATCCTCAAAATACTTTATTATGACCAGCTGGGGTGCTTCTCAATGAGCGCCGCCAAGTGGTCCTCGGCGATCTTCTCCTTAACCGCGGAGTCGACCTTAATGGAAGATGCATCGTTGGAGGAAGCCATAGCCGTGAAATCGATCGGTGCTAACACCTTTCATCTCACAATGAAAAATAGCGTAAGAATCAAACATCAAAGATTACTTCTAAGCAAATTAATCATGATGGACACTATCTCACGAATATTTCGAATTTCAGTGTTGGTCGAGCTGGGCGAGTCCATCGTGCGTGAAAAATGTATATCACAGGACAAACTCACATAGATCGACCGCCATTGGCAAAAGATGATTTTCTTTCTCCAAGAACAACTCTCATCTCTCTCACGTATATATGGTGGAACTCTCTCTGGTGGTGGTATATATGGTGGACACTATCTCACGGATATTTCGACTTTCGGTGATGGTCGAGCTGGGCAAGTCCATCGTGCGTGAAAAATGTATATCACACGGCGAACTCGCACAGATCGACCGCCATCGGCAAAAGACAGTTTTCTTTCTCCAAGAACAACTCTCATCTCTCTCACGTATATATGGTGGAACTCTCTCTGGTGGTGGTATATATGGTGGACACTATCTCACGGATATTTCGACTTTTGATGATGGTCGAGCTGGGCGAGTCCATCGCGTGTGACAAATGTATATCACAAGAAGAACTCGCCCAGATTGACCGCCATCATCAAAAGTCGACTTTCTTCCTCCAAAAACAACTATCATCGACTGTCGGTGATGGTCGCTATTCCTCTGTTCCTCCTACTATGAAAAGATCACAGAGGAGGAACAGAGGAAGCGCGACCCCCTACGACAACAATCAGCATCTGTCAAATATCATCGGGGTGACCTCCATAGCATCCATACAAACAACAAGAACTAATAGATGCATCAACAATTATCTATACAAAAAATTAACAATTATCTACATTCATCCATCCTTCTTTGCATCCATCTATGCATTCATGCATACATAATACATCCATCTATATATTGAAACATACAACAAACTACAAAAAAAATTACTACAAAAAAAGTCCATGCATCAATTCATGCATCAACCCATGCATTAATACATACATATATACATTCATACATCCATGCATCCATCAATCCTTGCATCCGTATAATCCATGCATTCATACATACACTCATGCATACATACAAGACCAGGGAGGGGGAGACGAAGCTCATCGAGAGGGGAAGGTGGTGCCGACGGGGTTGGGGAGCAGGCGGGGTTGGGGGCGCTGGTGGGGTGAGGGGCCGGCCGAGGGGGAGGGTGCCGGCCGGGGTGGGGGGTGCCAGTGGGGAGTAGGGAGCCGGTGGGGTGGGGGGCGTGGTGAGAAAGAGAGAGAAGAGACCGCGCGGGGGGTTAAGTGTTTGCTGACCTTTACCGAGAGTCTGTCGGTGCGGCTTTCAGTAAAGGTATGAGACCACCGCCGTGATCTAGGCTCCTCCAAGGCGACTACCGCCAGTGGCCACTTCGGCCCCGGCGGCCACCTCCCCCTCACGCCGGCTGCCACTCCGGCGCCGGTGGCCACAACATCCCTGATCTTGTCTCCTGTCGGGTGGGTTTCACCACCTTTTCTCCGGTGGAAGAGGAGGGCCACGGGAGTGGACTATGGAGCCTCCTTCTCTCAACTTTGCCCGAGGTAAAGAGTTTCAACTCTCGATGAGGCAAAAATTTGGTCATCCAGTGGTGTTCTCCCCTGGTTTTCGTCAACGTGAGTTCACTTTGGTGGTATCTTTTTGTCGGGCTCGGTTTCGTTTGGATTGCCACACCGTTAGTATCACTCTCCAATCTTGTTTTGGTGGGTATCCTCAAGGGTTCTGTGTGCATCATCTCAAGGATAGATCTTTCAAGTTCTCTGCTGCATCCAAAGCAGTGGGCTTTGAAATTTATAATCATGGTTGTGTGATCGAAAAGGATTTTGAGTTAGTTTTTAATCTGTGGGATTTTGGCGGCCCCAACTGGATTCGTGAAGAGCAGCTTTACTATCGTGAAGAGGAAAATTCCTGGACTTTGGTAACTAGCGGTTTTCGCCCGAGGGCGGCCGCCGACAATGTCTCCGGTGATCAACTCCGGCCATCGGTTTTTTCTCATCTCGCGGGGATTCCGACATCCAGCAATAATGAGGTTTCGGACAATAATGATCAATTAATGCACGAGCTTAATACCTCTGGAGGGGTTAACGCTGCGGTTTCACAGAGCGGGAATCAGGGTTTTTCAAATGACACGATACAGTGCTATGCATGCGGCAACTTGGGCCACTTTGCCAGAGAGTGCTATGAGAAAAAACTTCCTGGGCTTTTTCCTTTTCTTCGTTTTGCCACTTTCCCGAGCCCACCAGCTGAGGCTTGGGATTTGGATGCGGTCCAAGACTGGTTTTCGTCTACAGGCCCGGCCCGGGACCCCTCGGTGGTTTCCTG
This sequence comes from Triticum timopheevii, assembly GCA_963921465.1. Taxonomy (NCBI): domain Eukaryota; kingdom Viridiplantae; phylum Streptophyta; class Magnoliopsida; order Poales; family Poaceae; genus Triticum; species Triticum timopheevii. The sequence continues at coordinate 110,789,757 of OY997266.1, read as the reverse complement.
TTTTAGTGAGCTTTGTAAGGGATCTTTTCCTAATTTTCAGCCCCGAATTGCCCTTGCCTCCTCAACTTCTGCACTCTGCTCCTCTGTTTCTCTTCAGCTCTCAAACCCTACTCTGCTCACCTCTAGCTCGCTGTCGATAGTCAGTGCTAGCACGGCGGCGTCGATGTCAAATATTCCGATTGATCCACGGCCTTTTGTGACACATGGGTTTGATGTTCAGCAAGTCCCTGGCCGCAATGGAGTGGCGCGGGTGGTGCTCCCTCATCGGCCTCGTCGTCATGAAGACTGGGCGATTGCAACAATCCATCCGCTCCCCGTTGATGCTCCTTTCCCCAATGTAAGAGATGTTCTTGAGGAGTTCATTGTTGAGCATAGGCAGTTAGGGCTGAGAGATGTTCAGCCTTGTCCATTCGGTGAGGCTTATGTGCGTCTGACGAGGGTTAGAGACTGAGATAAGTTGGTGCTGGACAGCCGACATGAATTTGGTGATGTGTTCATCACGTTTGTTAAGCATGACGAGGGCAGAAATCATAGAAGGGTGCATTTTAATCGGACTATTTGGTTATTATTGACTGGTGTGCCTTTCGATTTTCGAAATACTGAAGATCTTGCTTCTGCTGTCAGTAAGTTTGGCTGTATGATTTCTTGGGATAAAGAGGATGATCACATGGGTCGCATTGTGGTCAAAGTTAGAGTGATGAATCTGGAAATTATTCCTAAAAGTTTGAGGTGGTCTGAAGGGGATGAGTTGAAGGAAGATGGCTGGTCCTCTTCCATTGAAGTTCTGGCCAGTGAGCTTCTTGGTGGAGGGCCTGCAGATGAGGATCCAATTCCTCCTGAAAATGTAGATCCACACCCTCTTCCTGAAAATTCTGCACATGGCAATGATTTCCTCAATGGGGCTGTTAACAACAATGCCATTGAAGTTCAGAATGAGGAAAACTAGGAGCAATGGAGCATGCTAATGTAGAACAATCAGAATGCAGGTCTGGAGGATCTCTTAGATGCTGTGCAGCAAGAAGAGATGGCATGGGCTGATGGAGAAGAACTGCTTCCAGCAGCCAGTAACAGTAGTTTATCTTTAGACATGTCTTTTTCTGAAGGAGACAATTCCAACTTGTTTTTGCAACCTGCAATTCCTGGGATTTTCCAACCTATAGTTGTTGAACAGGCTGCTTTACCTCCTGCCAATGTGGTTGCAAATGGACTTCAGAATATTATACAAGCATATCAATCTGATGATGATGAGCCTCCCATGCTGCAAGATCAGATCTTGGATGCTGCACTGCCTGCTGAACCTCGTCAAGCTCAAAATGTTGCAAATCACTTGCAGCTTGTTGCTCTCAATCCTTCACCTAGGCTTGAGGGGGCAGCTGCCCCTGCTGTCATTCCTGTTGGTCAAGTTCTGTACTCTAATGCCAATGTTCAGCATGTTGGAGAGGATGGGGAATCCAGTTTGGTTTCTTCCTTGCCCTTGGCAGACTCAGGGGCTTCTGAAAGTTTTCTGCATTCTCGGGCTGCTGGCTCTTTAGAAGGTGCCATATACTGCAACCCTGGGCACATCACTACCTCAAGAGGAAGCCTTGAGCCAGTTGTAAACTTGGAGGATCTGCAACCCGGGTTTCAAGGTAACTGGGTCAACCAAATTGATGAGCACTTCACCATGGCTCCTTCTCTTCTTGGACTGAAATATATTCAACTTGCTGCTTCTGCTAATAATGATCTTGTTGTCTCTGAAGAAGGTCTTTTGTTGTGGAAAAAGCACTTTCAGGAGCAACCTATGGACAATAAGAGTTCTTTCACTGCCAACATTCATGTAAGTTGGTTTAACTTTATTATCCACCTACTTCTATCACCTGATAAGTTTGAATGGACTGTTAAAATGTTAAAGTCTGGAATGTGGGAACTTGTCTCTACTGTGGAAAACATGGACCATGCTTTCATATTTTACATCCCTCATAAGTGTCCTGCTTCTCATGCACCTATTTGTCAGGCCATTGACATTGAGGGCCAACTTAACAAAGATAAGGGCAAGGAAAATATTGGTGTCGTGGGAACGAACACCTATGGGACCGGAGCCCCTTTCGGTCCGGTGGGGGCGGAGATCGCACGAAGAGCGGATCGAGGCGAAGCACACAAGCGGTTTACCCAGCTTTGGAGCTCTCCGGAGAGATAATACTCCTACTGCTGCTTGTCTGATTGTATTGAGTTCTTGCTTGAGAGCGTGAGTGTCTTCTAGTTTCGAATGTTTCGAACCCCCTTCTACGTTGCGCATGGGCCTCCTTTTATATGCTAAAGGGGTCACCGACAGGTGGCAACGTAGGCGAGGGCAAAAATGGAAAAGGAGTTGTGGTTGGTACAACTACCTGAACAGTGTATCCTACCTAACCCTGACGACAGGGGACAAAGGCATTAAATGCCCGTCTATGTCGCCCAAACAGTGCAGAAAAGGGACCGTCAGGGGCGCCACCGCTCGCCACGATGGCACTCTTGTCAGCGCCGCTTGCCACCTTGCAACGCTGGCTGCACAACCTCTCGCCACGCGCGCCTAGAAAGGTCCCATGGCGACATGTTGACGGATGCGCTGTAGCGTGGGTACAGAGTGGTGGCTTGTCGCAGCAAGTGCCTTGCCGCGGTCGTTGTCTTGCCGCAGTCGTTGTCTTGCCGCGGTCGTTGTCTTGTCGCGCCCGGAAGCTTGTCGCTCGCCGGGCCTTGCCGGGACGCGTGGCGCGTCGCGGCAAGTTCCTTGAGATGCCTTGGTTGGCCTTCCCGGCAAGCTCCTCTTGCCGGGGTCTTGTCTCCTTGACTTAAACACTTTGTTCTTGAATGGCTCCAAAGGAACCACGGAGGACCTTGGCGCTCACCCGACAAGCCTTGCCGCGGGGTGCTGCGACTGCCCGTGCACAAGTTCGGGATACTAGGGTACCCCTACTCTAGTACACCGACAGGAGCCCCCGGGCCTGGGCCACACACGGTGCCGAGCGCTGTTGGGCCAGGCCCAAAACAGGGCACGGCCACGCGTGGCCTGGGTCCACGCCGTATCTTACTCCGTATCCACCGCGCTCTCCCCTAACGGCACGCGTTGAATGCGGCGTCGTGGGAGAGATTGTGGGTGGTTCTTTATTCGGAAAAGCGTAACGTCCGCCCCGTCCCTCTTTATAAGCAGGGGAAACAGGGGCAGTTCCCCCATCTCGCCAGTTGCTACCGCGCTCAGCTCCGACGAGGAAGAAGAAGAGTAAGATTCTTCGTTGTACTTGAAGTTCTTCAATTCTTGCTGTTTTTGTCTTGCATCTGATTTGCTTTACTCTGAACTCACTCCTTTTCAGGACCCTAGCATAGAGAGCGGCGAAGAGAGCCAAGGCTCCGGTGATTGTCATCGAGGACGAGCCCACCGCGACAGCAGGGGGCGCGCCCGAGACCACCTTGCCGGACCCGGCAACTACTCCCCGAAGCAGCCCCTAGCGCAGCCGCCAGCGTAAGTATCTGTTTACTTCCCGTTGTTGGGCGCGCATGGGTGCTCTTTATTTGCTGATATCTGTCTCTTGATTTGTGTAGGAGCAGAGCAGCCTCACCAGGAGCAACCGGAAGCCGCCCCCGAGATGCTATCTGCTTCAACTACGCCGCCAAGGGAGGATTCCCCGGCAAGGGAGCGTTCTCCGGCAAGGGAGAAGTCTCCGGCAAGGGACAGTTCTCCGGCAAGGGATGGCACCAGCGACCCCCCGGTGGTGGAGCCCATGACTGCAGATCCCAGTACAGGTACCCCTTCTTGCTTGAAAACTTCCCTTGTGTTCTTCTTCTGGTTTTCTTTTTGGATATTTGCTTGACTTTTTCTCTCTTTTCCCGGCGGGAGACCGAGGCCACCGGCGAGGAGAACGCGCGCGGCGACACCAACGACGCCGCTGCTACCGAAGGAGAAGCTGGCGCTGAAGATCCCGCCGGCGAAGAGGCCGCCAAAGCTGCCGCCGCAGGAGCTGGCGAGGGATCCGGCGATCGCACTGACGGCCCCGAGGCCGCAGGAGCGCAAGGCGCTATGCCGACCGCCGATCCCTCCGCCGCCGCTGCAGCGCCAGGCCCCGAAGAGCCCCAACCCGGCGCCTATCTGAAGGCCGGCGATGGCGTCTTCATCAAGCTCCCCTGGGCGTCAAGCTCCAGGGCGCCGGTCGAAGGAGAAGTCTTTGACGGAGAAGTGCTCGCCTCCGCTGGGCTGACGCTGGTTGACGCGCCAAGCAGTAGCAGCGGCGAGTCTGAGGAAGAACAGCTGCTGCGGAGGCTGCTGTCACTCTACCGCGCCCGACAAGCCAAGATGGAATCCCGGGAAGCGCTTGTCGCGCAGGCGGGAGTGGATATTGAGAAGCATGCGGAGGAGCTCCGGAGTCGCAACCAGGAAGCCCTCCGGTCCATTGCTGAGGAGCGGGCGCAGCTTGTCGAGGCGCGGAAGGCCTTCCTCCTCGAGAAGGCTGAAGTTGAAGAGCAACAGCGGCTTGCTGCCGAGGAGCTATCTGCGCGGGAAGGCGAGTTGACACAGCGCAAGGTCAATGTGGGCAGCCACGAGGAGGAGCTTGCCGTGCGCGAGGAAACATTTGGCGGGGCTCTCAAGGAAGCGAAGGATGCTGCCGCAGCTGCTGAGGCCGCCAAGAAGGAGCTGGAGACGAAGGTGGCGCAGCTGGAGGCCGATCTCAGGGCGAGGGACGAAGAGCTTGCCGCGCTCCAGCGCGAGCGCGAGAAGGACGCCCGTGCCCATGGCGAGCTGCAGGGTCGTCTCGTCGAGAAGGGAAAGGAGCTGAGCGCCGCCAAGGACTCCAACGCTGATCTTGAGTTGAAGCTGGCTACTTTGACCGAGACGCTGGACGGCGCCAAGGAGTGGGAGGTGGCCTTGAAGGAGGAGATCAAGGCCAATGAAGCGCTGCTGACGAGGGCCGCCGAAACCCAGAACACTTTTAGGGAGACGGTGGAGCTCTGGATAGAGGGTCTCGTGAACATCGCCGCAGTCATCGACGAGGAGCTGGCGCAGCTGGGGATGGAGGATTTCGGGTATTCCTCCGATGAGAACCTCCAGCCCAGCGCCAAGCTCACTCTGTTCTTCAAGGGCGTGGCGACGGCACTCCAGCGACTCCAAGAAAGGATCCCAAAGCAGCTGACCGATGAGTCGCGCACGATCTGCGCGAGAGTTCTTCAAAAGGTGTTGGTGAAGGTGGCCTTCCGCAACCCAGGCCTCAACCTCACCAATGTCCTCAAGAAGCTGCCGGCGGATGCTGATCTGGAAGAGCTCAAGGCCCTTGTCACACCCATTGTGGACAAGGTGAACGAGGTCAAGAGGGTTGATGGCGACCGCATAGATTAGGCCGCCCGTTTCCTCCTTTCCTTGTCGCTGCTAGTCATGTTATGAGAACAATCTATTAGAGATGCGACAAGTTATCTTGTAATATAACTTTCATTTTGGGTATCGAATGCTATGTTATTTCCTTTACTTAATCCCTTCCTTTGTATGTTTTTGCCCTGCGATTTTAGGGAACTTGTCGGCGCGGGCACCTTTGCCGCGAGCGCTGAGTGCGGAACATCAGCAGCCTGCTGGCGGTGCCGCTACCGACAAGAAACCTTGTCGCAACTAGTCGCAGCACACTCAAGTTGTTGAGCGGACTTCGAAACAAAGTAAGGGCGCAACTAGCTACGAGTTGGTTCCTCCGCGCACAGGTTTTCCATACAAAGCACGGTCGTTCAAGGAAGATAACTTAAAAAAAATTAAAACTGATTGCTCAAACTTTGGCAACTTAGCTTTTCTGTCGTTTGCGTCCCGGCAAGGCGAAGCTTTCTTGAACGACGCCTGGTCCACACCATTATCTCCTCCTCCCCCCCCCCCCCCCCCGGCAAACTTGTGGGCGAGGGAACCTTCTGTTTGAGAAAAGGAAAGAAGAGAAAATAAAGATATGGAGCCTTAAGGCTCGTTATTGCTTACCGGGGGTAGGTGCTGCACAAAGTGTCGGATAACATATGCAAAAAATAGAAAGCATGAAATTGACAAGATGCGCGGAGCACATGAACTTTATTTATGCACGGGGTCTGCGCCCGGCTTTGTACAAAGGATTACATGCAACAGCGGCAAGACTCGTACAAAAGGTGGTTGCCGGAATAGGTTCCGGCAACCGCGCCTTACGGGTAAAACTTACGAAGATGCTCAATGTTCCAGGAGTTGCTCACCGGAAAGCCATCTTCGGTCTCAAGGCGGACAGCGCTAGGCCTAGTGACTCGTTTCACCCGGTAAGGGCCTTCCCACTTCGGCGTCAACTTGTTGGAATTCTTGGCGGACTGAATGCACCGAAGAACAAGGTCGCCTTCCTCGAGACTTCTGGCATTAACTTTGCGGCTATGGTAGCGGCGCAAAGCTTGCTGGTATCAAGCAGCTCGTACAGCAGCCTGAAGACGATCCTCCTCAAGGAGCAGCGCGTCATCTTGTCGTAGCTGCTCTTGCTCAAGCTCATCATAAGCGAGCACTCGAGGTGATCCGCATACGAGTTCCGTGGGGAGAACTGCCTCTGCTCCATAGACTAGAGCGAAAGGTGTCTGGCCAGTGGCTCGATTTGGCGTCATCCTGATCGACCAATGAACCACTGGCAGCTCCTCAATCCAGTTCTTTCCGCATCTGTGCAGCCTGTCGAAAGTCCTGGTCTTGAGCCCGCGCAGCACTTCAGCATTTGCCCTCTCCGCTTGACCGTTGCTTCTCGGGTGAGCAACAGAAGCGAAGCAGACCTTGGCGCCAAGATCTTGGATGTACTGCATGAAGGTGCGGCTCGTGAATTGTGTGCCGTTGTCGGTGATGATCCTGTTAGGGACCCCGAAACGGCAAACAATCGACCTGAAGAACTTGACTGCTGACTGTGCTGTCACCTTCCTCACTGCTTCCACTTCCGGCCACTTTGTGAACTTGTCGATTGCAACGTACAAGTGCTCAAAGCCCCCGACAGCTCGGGGAAAGGGGCCGAGGATGTCGAGCCCCCAGACCGAAAATGGCCAGGATAAAGGGATCGTCTGGAGAGCTTGAGCTGGCTGGTGTATCTGCTTGGAATGGAACTGGCATGCTTCACACTTGTTTACTTGTGCAGTTGCATCCTGGAGGGCTGTCGGCCAAAAGAAACCTTGCCGGAATGCTTTGCCGGCAAGTGCTCTCGCGCCAATGTGGTGACCACATATGCCTCCATGTATCTCTGCCAACAGCTTCTGTCCGTTTTCCCGGGGAATACACTTTAATTTCACACCGTTGAATCTTCTTCTGTACAGTGTGTCGTCGACGAACTAGTACATACTTGACTGCCGGGCTACTCTTTCCGCTTCTTCTTGCTCTTTGGGAAGTTCTCCTATCTGAAGGAAACGGACAATCTGCTGTGCCCATGCTGGAGCTTGCGGCTCGGCAACAAGGACTAAAGGCACATATGCTGCTGCAGGAACATCCGCTTCTACAGCGAGAACCTGTGGCTCAGCCGGAGCTTGATGTTCCCCGACAAGCTTGCCAGAGCAAAACTTGTCGGGAGCGTCTGCTTCAACGGAACAAACCCTAGGGCTTGTCGGAGCAGACTACTCCTCAACACTCTTGGTGTTGATCTTAGGGACCTTCTTGGCGGCGGCTTCGGGGAGCTCTGCCGAAAAATAGTCACCAGAAATCAACTTCCTCTTCTTGCTCTGTCCAGTTGATGGTGTTACGGATGGTTGAGTCAGCTTGAGCACAAAAATCCCTGGTTCCACAGGTAACTTAAGTGCGGCACACTTCGACAGGCCATCTGCAATGTCGTTCTGAGCTCTTGGGACATGTTCCATCTGTAGGCCGTCAAAGTGCTCTTCTAACTTCCTCACTTCATCAACGTAAGCTTCCATCAACGGACTCTGATAATTCTTGTTCACTTGGCGGACGACAAGCTGTGAGTCACCCCTGACAATGAGCTTCTTGATCCCAAGGTCTGCTGTGATCCTGAGACCGGAAAGAAAACCTTCATACTCTACAGTATTGTTTGTTGCTTGCTCCTTGGGAAAGTGCATCTGGACGACGTACTTGAGGTGCTCTCCGGTGGGTGCGACAAGCAGCACGCCCGCACCGGCGCCTTGCAGCGAGAAGGCACCATCAAAGTACATCAGCCACTCTTTGTTTGCCTCCTTGACGGGGATGCTCGTTTCTGGAGTTTCTTCATCTGGTGTTGGCGTCCACTCTGCTATGAACTCTGCCAATGCTCTGCTTTGGATAGTTGAAGTGCTCTCAAACTTAAGGCCAAAGCTTGACAGTTCCAGTGCCCACTCGACAATCCTGCCTGTTGCTTCTAGAGTCTGCAGTATCCTCTTCAGCGGAAAACGAGTGACAACTGTGATCTCATGTGCTTGGAAGTAATGGTGCAGCTTTCTCGAGGCCATGAAAAGGCCGAAAAGCAATTTCTGCACACCAGAGTACCTTGACCTAGCCCCCTGCAGAAGGGAACTGACAAAGTAAACTGGGCGCTGCACCATTTTCTTCCGTTTCTCCTCCTGTGTCTGCGCAGATCCATCCTTGTCGGGACCAGAGCTTGTCGGGGAAGCCCCCTGCTTGTCGCTGGATGCGTCTGCCGTGGTCGCTGGCTCATCATCCGCCTCCCTCTCTGCTACTAACGCAGCACTAACCACTTGATTGGTTGCCGCTAAATACAGCAGCAACTTCTCTTGTGGTTTAGGTGCGACAAGTATTGGAGTGGAGGACAGGTATCTCTTTAAGTCCTGCAGCGCAGCCTCCGCTTCCGGAGTCCATTTCATTGGACCTGCCTTTTTCAATATTTTGAAAAATGGCAGGGCGTGCTTAGAAGACTTAGAGATAAACCTGCTGAGAGCAGCCACGCAGCCGGCAAGCCTTCGTACATCCTTGACGCGCTTTGGTGCTTCGATCTGCTCGATAGCCTTGATCTTGTCGGGATTGGCTTCAATTCCCCGCTGAGACACGAAGAACCCGAGAAGCTTGCCGGAGGGGACTCCAAACACACACTTCTCGGGGTTAAGCTTGAGGTTGATCTTGCGTAGATTTGCAAAGGTCTCGTCCAAATCCTGAATCAAAGTTGCTTTGTCCTTGCTCTTGACCACTATGTCATCCATGTAGGCTTCCACATTTCTGTGCAACTGTGGCTCAAAAGCATCATGGACCACTCTTGCAAACGTTGAACCAGCATTCTTCAAACCGAAAGGCATCCGTATGAAACAGTATGTGCCACATGGAGTGATAAATGCTGTTTTCTCCTCATCCTCTTCTGCCATGAAGATCTGATGATATCCTGAGTATGCGTCAAGAAATGAAAGCAAATCACATCCGGCCGTGGAGTCAACAATCTGTTCAATGCGCGGCAAGGGAAATGGGTCTTTGGGACAAGCTTTATTAACATCGGTAAAGTCGATACAAAGCCTCCATTTCCCGTTTGCCTTGCGCACGACTACAGGATTGGCCAACCACGTAGGATGGAGCACTCCTCTGACAAGGCCTGCTGCTTCCAACTTCTTGATTTCTTTTGCGATGAATTCTTGGCGCTCCACTGCTTGTTTCCTGACTTTCTGCTTGACGGGCCGCGCATGAGGACAGACGGCAAGATGGTGCTCGATTACTTTCCTGGGAACACCGGGGATGTCAGACGGTTGCCATGCAAACACGTCGACGTTCTCCCGCAGGAAAGCAATGAGCGCGCTTTCCTATTTAGGGTCGAGAGTGGCACTAATGGTGAAGGTACCACCAGTGTCGTCCTCCTTGGCGGACACCTTCTTGGTCTCTGGCGGAGCTGCCTTCGTCTTCTTACACTTGCCGGTGGAGCTCGATGGTGCGTCCTCGACGGTAGCGCAGCACTCCGAAGAGGTGCGCTTGCCGGAGTGGGCATTAGAACTCTTGCCGGACTTGGTCTTCTTCTTCCCCCCGGGAGCTTCAGCGGCAAGTGGCTTGCGATCCGCTGCGGCTACTGCTTCTCGGTAGATCTTGTCGGTGCAGATAAGAGCATCTTTCTTGTCGCCATGGACAGAGATGATGCTTATCGGGCCTGGCATCTTCAGTACGTTGTATGCATAATGAGAGGCTGCCATGAATTTGGCGAGCGCTGGACGGCCGAGTATCCCATTGTATGGCAATGGAAAATCAGCAACGTCAAAAGTGACCCTCTCAGTCTTGAAGTTCAACTCACTGCCAAATGTTACCACCAACGTGATCTTTCCCTTCGGCTTGCTCCTTCCCGGGTTGATTCCTTGGAATGTGCCGGTCTCTTTGAGCTCGCTGTCAGGGATCTGGAGTTTCTGGAGTACCGCGGAGGAGATCAGGTTCAAGCCGGCCCCGCCGTCAACTAGCATCTTAGTGACCTTGAGGTTGCGGATAGTTGGTGAGACCAACATCGGCAAGCACCCGACCGTAGTTATGCGATCAGGGTGGTCCTCAATATCGAAGATAATAGGCGTGCTGGACCATTTCAGAGGCTTGCGTGACTCAACGGGTGGTTCTGCCGCATTGACTTCCCGCACCCACTGCTTGAGCTGGCGGTGCGAAGTATGTAGAGAAGCACCACCGTCAACGCAAAGGACCTCTGTGGCTTTCTGAAACTCCTGCTTATCGGCCTCATCATCATCCATATCTTCATCGTCGTCTTCATCTTCATCCTTGTCGCGGCCGCGGGGAGGTCTGTCTCCTTGCCGCTGCTTGGCCTTGCCGCGGCGTCCTCCCCGGCCGGGGCGTTTCTTGCCGGATCCTCCAGTACCTTCTTGGGCCTTCTCCTTGTCGCGTCGCTCATACTCAGCCTTTTGCTGCTCGACAAGCTGCTCGACTTTCTTGCAGCTCTGGAGATCATGCCCCTTGGTGCGGTGGATCTTGCAGTACTGCTTGCCGGAGCCGTCCTGCTTGTCGGCGGCCGCCACACCTTCGGCTTCCTTGGCGCCACCTCCGTTGCCGGACTGCTCGACGAGTAGCACATCTTTGCCTTTCTTCTTCCTGTTGTTCCGCCGCCGGTTTTTCCTTGCCGGGGCGGCATCCTCGCTGTCAGATCCCCCTGCTCCTGTGTTCTCTCCGGGGAGTTTCCTCCCTTCCTCAGCACGTGCACACTTGTCGGCCAGGGCATATAGCTCACTGACGTCTCTGATCTTGCACATCGCCATCTCCTCCCGCATCCTGCGGTTACGCACGTTCTGATGGAACGCGCTGATGACCGCAGCAGGGTGGACATCTGGGATGTTGCGCTGTACTTGGCTGAATCTCTGAATATACTTGCGCAGGGGCTCTCCTTCCTTCTGGGCGAGCAGATGCAGATCGCTCTCTTGGCCATGAGGCTTGTGGCCGCCTATAAAGGCGCCGACAAACTGATGGCACAGATCCGCCCATGAGGATATGGAGTTGTCTGGCAAGTGCATGAGCCAGGATCTGACATTGGGCTTGAGCACCAGCGGGAAGTAGTTGGCAAGGATCTTGTCGTCGCGCCCCCCGGCAGCTTGCACCGCGATGGTGTAGATGCTGAGGAACTCCGACGGATGCAACCTGCCGTCGTACTTCTCTAGTACGTCTGGCTTGAAATTCTTGGTGCTGGGCCACTGGACTTGCCGCAGCTCACGAGTGAACGCAGGGCAACCTACCGCGTACGACAAGTCACCTGGTTCCCCTGGCACATGCATGTCGACAGTGGGCCCAGCGCGCTGGTCCGATTGACGCCGCGCTTCTCTTCGGCGCTCGATGCGAGTACGAGCGTCTTCTTGCTGTCATTCTTGAAGAACTTGGCGCTGATTGCGACGAGCTCGTGGATCTGATGACGCTGTGGAGTCAGTGTCGAGGTTGACCCGGCGAGTCGGCGATCTTGGCCTTATGGGTGGAGAGTGCACGGTGGTTGCACCCCCGCCGGTCTTGTCGCCATCAGCTCGCGCCTGGCAATCTTGCCGCGGCTTCGATGTACTCGGTTGCTGTGGAGTGTCGCCGTTGGCGAAGCCGATGAGACTCTGAATGGTGGCCCTCCAATCGTCGATCTTGTCCGCCGTTGGAGGGTAATCTAGGAGTAGTTGAGCTCGTGCCAAAGCTTCTTCCGAAGTTTTGGGTGGCGGTGGCGAACGGTGCGAGGAGCGGGATATGCTCGGACTCCCAACTGGGTTGGAAGGAGCAGTATCCTGTCCAGGCGACCGTGTCTTGCTCGTGCCAGCATGTTGGCGCGCATGCTGGTCTTGAGCATCCCGAGATCCACCAACTCGATCTCGATCCAACGAACGTATGGTGCCGCGAGTACCATGACGCTGTCGGTCCCGCGCCTCCTGAGATGGGCGCGGTGCATGTACGGACGCCGAGGTTTGCGCAGCCTGGTCCTTGGACCTGGCGGCAGCGTGAGCTCCCTCGTCGACGCCCGTTCCTCCGCCGGCGTCTACCCCACCACCCGTTTGCTCCGGTGGCGGTGGGATCGACGTGGACGGAGCAGCCACCTCCGAAGCCTTCTTCTTCCGTGGCATGTTGATGAAGATGATGAAGAAGCTGAAGACCTAGCTCGCGTGAACGCCGGATCGGGTTCACACAACCTCGACGCCCCCTACCTGGCGCGCCAAAGATGTCGTGGGAACGAACACCTATGGGACCGGAGCCCCTTTCGGTCCGGCGGGGGGCGGAGATCGCACGAAGAGCGGATTGAGGCGAAGCACACGAGCGGTTTACCCAGCTTCGGAGCTCTCCGGAGAGATAATACTCCTACTGCCGCTTGTCTGATTGTATTGAGTTCTTGCTTGAGAGCGTGAGTGTCTTCTGGTTTCGAATGTTTCGAACCCCCTTCTACGTTGCGCATGGGCCTTCTTTTATATGCTAAAGGGGTCACCGACAGGTGGCAACGTAGGCGAGGGCAAAAATGGAAAAGGAGTTGTGGTTGGTACAACTACCTGAACAGTGTATCCTACCTAACCCTGACGACAGGGGACAAAGGCATTAAATGCCCGTCTGTGTCGCCCAAACAGTGCAGAAAAGGGACCGTCAGGGGCGCCACCGCTCGCCACGATGGCACTCTTGTTAGCATCGCTTGCCACCTCGCACCGCTGGCTGCACAGCCTCTCGCCACGCGTGCCTGGAAAGGTCCCATGGCGACACGTTGACGGATGCGCTGGAGCGTGGGTACAGAGTGGTGGCTTGCCGCGGTCGTTGTCTTGCCGCGGTCGTTGTCTTTCGCGGTCGTTGTCTTGCCGCGCCCGGAAGCTTGTCGCTCGCCGGGCCTTGCTGGGACGCATGGCGCGTCGTGGCAAGTTCCTTGAGATGCCTTGGTTGGCCTTCCCGGCAAGCTCCTCTTGCCGGGGTCTTGTCTCCTTGACTTAAACACTTTGTTCTTGAATGGCTCCAAAGGAACCACGGAGGACCTTGGTGGTCACCCGGCAAGCCTTGCCGCGGGGTGCTGCGACTGCCCGTGTACAAGTTCGGGATACTAGGGTACCCCTACTCTAGTACACCGACAATTGGACTAGCTTCCAATGTGCATGATGTGGAGTCACAGGACTTACTACAGCCTTTTGGCTCTGAAAACTTGAGAAAAATAAGGAGTGGGAAGACCCCCTGGTTGAAACAGAGGTAAGGAGAAATGATAGAATCAAAAAGGATAATGCTGGTTATAAAAGAATTTCTTGCTCAAATTCTAAATGTCTGCCTTGCAATGCTGCCCCTCCAATCATTCCAAAGTCAGTTGTTAAAAACCTCACTGCCTCTTTCTGCAAGGTTGCTGAGGGGGAACTACAGGATAAGCTGGCTAAGAAGCCCAGGAGAAGGCAAGATGAGGAATTGGCCAAGGTGCCCTTGGTCACAGGAGAGGACAACCCATCCAACTCTTCTTAATGTTAGCTGCCATCAGTTGGAATAGGGTTTTTTGGGGTAGTATGTTTGGATCATGTTGTTCTTACTGGGATTTCTTAATGACTATTGTAATGATGGGAGAATGGTACTTTCTGGATCTTGTGGATTTGCTGGTGTACTCTATTATTAAGACCTATATGATGTATGGTTCATGGATGATGTGCTGCTATTGTGATGTGCTGTGCTTCATGGTATTATGTTTTTTTGTTCTTCCTCAACTTCATGTATGTGCTCTTGGTTGATCAAGTGCTGGTGCTTGATTACTGCTGCAGAAACTACTACCGTTCTCATGAATAACACAAACAGAAATTGGAATATCCTCAACTGGAATATTGGAGGGATGAACTCTGAAGATAAATGGTTGGCTATTAAGCAGAAAATTGAGGTGAGTGACTGTAGCATCTCGTGTCTTCAAGAAACTAAAAGAGAGTCTTTTGATGCAGCTTACATCAAAAACTTCTGTCCTAACAAAATTAACAAATTTGCTTTCCTCCCATCCGTTGGAGCTTTTGGAGGGCTGCTAGTTGCTTGGAATGGATCTCAGTTTGCAGGAGAAGTTATTGCTCAAAACAGATTCTCACTCTCAATTCGCTCAAAACAGATTCTCACTCTCAATTCAATTCACCAGCTTGTTATCCAATCAGTCATGGATCCTAACTAACATATATGGTCCCTGTGACCCTCAGGACAAAGTTGACTTCATTAATTGGTTTCTGAATATTCACATGCCTGTAGATGCGGACTGGATTCTTATGGGGGACTTTAATCTCATGAGAGCCCCTTCTGACAGAAACAGACCTGGTGGAGATGTTAATGACATGCTTTTGTTCAATGAGGCAATCAGCAATCAGGGTTTAATTGAGCTACCTTTGCAGGGTAGAAAGTTCAGTTGGAGCAACATGCAGCATGATCCTCTTTTGGTAAAATTGGATTGGTTTTTTACTTCTGCCTCCTGGATGACCACTTTCCCAAACACCATAGTGCTACCTCTTGCAAAACCTATATCTGATCACTTGCCTTGTGTCACTAAAAATGGTACTTCCATTCCTAAAGCAAGAGTGTTTAGATTTGAAAACTATTGGCTGCAACATTCAGACTTTAAACAGGTGGTTGCTGCTGCTTGGAGCATCCCAGTGGGGAATCTTGATGCTGTTAAAAATTTGAATGCAAAATTTAAGAACTTGAGGAGAGCTTTGAAGTTGTGGGCCAGGTCTTTATCTTGCCTAAAAGCCAAGATTGCCAAGCTTAATGATCTCATCTTCCTTTGGGATTTTTTTGAGGAATTCAGAGAATTGGACATTCATGAATGGAACTGCAGGGATATCTTAAAGGAGCAGCTGCTCATTCTTCTCAGGAACCAAAAGATTTATTGGAAGCAAAGGGGAAAAATTAAGGGGGTCAAATTTGGAGATGAAAACACAAAATTCTTCCATATAAAGCCTCAATCAATTACAGGCACAATCATATTGCTGTACTTCAAAATGATGATCAAGTTGAAGTATCAGATCATGATGGGAAAGCTGCAATCCTCTAGGAAGCTTATAAGAAGAGAATGGGCACATCTCACAAAACTTCAATGCACTTCAACTTGGAATCCCTTTTTGGTCCCAGGCAGGATCAGACTCTTTTTGATAACTTGGAGTTACCTTTCACTGAAAAGGAAATTAATGATGTGGTCAAGGATCTTCCAGTTGACAAATCACCAGGTCCAGATGGTTTGAACAATGAATTTTTGAAATCTTGTTGGGATATTATTAAAGGGGATGTGCTTAGATTTATTCAAGATTTTCATGCTGGGCAAATCTCAATGGAGAGCCTAAACACTTCTTACATCACCCTAATTCCTAAAGTAAGCACACCAATGACAGCAAATGACTTCAGGCCTATTTCTCTCCTTAATTGTTGTCTTAAACTTGTTACTAAGTTGTTGGCTAGCAGGCTACAGAAAGTAATTCTTAAACTGGTGCACATTAACCAATATGGTTTCCTCAAGGAAAGGTCCATTCATGACTGTTTGGGTTGGGCATATGAGTATCTGCATCAATGCCATAAGTCCAAAGAAGAAATTGTTGTTCTTAAACTAGATTTTGAAAAGGCTTTTGACACCATTGAGCACCAAGCAATTTTGGAGATCTTAAAGGCCAAAGGTTTTGGAGACAGATGGATCAACTGGATTAAAATGCTGTTCACCTCTACATCATCTTCTATCATGCTTAATGGGGTTCCTGGCAAGAAGTTTTACTGTCTTAGGGGGGTCAGGCAAGGAGATCCTCTATCACCACTATTATTTTTGCTTGCTGCAGACTTGCTTCAGTCAATTCTTAACAAGGCCATGCACCTGGGTCTACTTTCTTCACCTCTGCAAGTGCAATCATGTCCTGACTTTCCCATTGTCCAGTATGCTGATGACACTCTGGTTCTTCTCCAAGCTGATGCAAAGCAACTTCATTGCCTCAAAGCACTTCTAAATACTTTTGCAGATGCTACTGGCCTTAAAGTGAATTATAACAAATCAAGTATTATCCCAATCAATGTGCCTGAGGACAAGGTGGAAATTTTGACAAATACATTTCATTGCAAAAGAGAATATTTCCCCATTCAGTATTTGGGAACACCATTGGGTCTTCATAAGACTACTGTGGAGCAATGCTTTCCTCTTGTCACAAGACTGCAGAAGAAGCTTGTGGGTTTATCCTCATTCATGACACTGGCTGGGAGATTGTTGCTGGTAAAATCTGTTTTAAACTCTCTGTTGATTTATCTAATGGGATGCCTTGATGTGCCTGTCACCATCAAATACCAAGCTAGCAAGTTGTTGAGGCACTGTCTCTAGAGAGGACCTGACCTTGAGGATCACAGGCCTGCCATGGTGGCTTGGAGCACTGTTTGTAGACCTAAGGATCAAGGAGGACTGGAGGTGATGGATATCTTTGTCCAAAACAAAGCTTTGCTTCTCAAGAACTTGCACAAGTTCTATAATAGGCGTAACATTCCATGGGTTAACTTGATTTGGGAAACTTATTATGCAAATAATTTGTTGCCTGGCAGTAATTAGGTTGGATCTTTTTGGTGGACGGCAAATCTCATGCTCATTGATAATTTCAAATCCTTGGCCAGATGTCACATAGGGGATGGTAAAAGTGCTCTATTCTGGTCTGATCTATGGCATTCAGCTTGTTTACAGGACTTGTTCCTGTGAAGGACCAGAACACTACTGTGCACACATTATTCATACTGAATACCTGGAGGATCTATTTCAACTTCCTCTCATTGTGCAAGCCTTCCAGGAATTTGAAAGTATGGAAGATATTTGTTTTGCTCTAAGGACTTATGACTCCCTGGATTGCACTGACACTTGGAGCTACATTTGGGCTAATGAGCAATTCTCAGTTGCTAAGGCCTATAAAGTAATGATGGGAGTTAAAATAGTGCCCCAGCAGTTCAATTGGATCTGGAATAGCTCATGTCAGCCGAAGCACAAGGTGTTTTTTTGGAGATTACTTCATGACAGGCTCAATACTAGGAATCTTCTTCGCAGGAAAACTTTCCATTTGGCAAGCTACAATTGTGTTGTCAACAATTGTCCTCGGGAGGAAACCTTACAACATCTCTTCTAGACCTGCCCTTTTGCAGCTCAGTGTTGGGATATTATATGCGCTTCCAGGCAACTTAATGTTTCTGTGCTTGAAGCTTTTGAGGATCTAAGGTAGAAACTTCATGTTCCATTCTTCATGGAAATCATCATTCTAGCCTCTTGGGCCATATGGATCTCAAGAAATAATCTAATCTTTCAAGCCATTCAGCCTTCCATTCAGAGGTGGAAAGTCACTTTCCTTGATGAGCTTAACCTGGTAAGATTTAGAGTGAAAAAGAGCTATGCCAGAGCCTTCTGTACTTGGCTTGATAACCTTGTACTGTAATTTTTTGTTTATCTTCTGTTTTTCTTCTTTATTCTTTTGTCTTACCTCAAGCCTCTATTCTGTTGGACCTTTGTTTTTCTTATAAATTAATATAAAAATTGCAGTGGGGCTTGCCCTACTGTGTACAGTCAAGAAAAAGGTACGAGACCTAGATCTGGGGTTTACACCTTTTCTGAGTGTCATGCTCGGTAAAGGATATAACCTAATATCTAGTTTACGTTATCCTGAGAGCGGCACTCAAAAATGCCACACGTACCGAGAGCCGCAGACGGAAATACCCCTCCTCACTTGTTTGTGCAAGGCCTAGACATGCCACAAGGACTTCACAAATGATTTCGCATGCCGCTACCGGGCATGATTTCATGTGCTACCTTGCAGATCTGCAATTCCAGGCGATGAAACCCTAGCAGAGCAATAAATTTCTCAAATATTGCACGCATCCCAAAAAATTCGAGGCTGTGGCACATTCCATGCGGTTGCCCCCTTTTAGAGCATGAGAAGTTTCAAGGCCAACGGAGAAACATGACCATCACTTCCTGCACAAACCAGACACGTTCCCTCTCGATACCCAAATACATTGCTCGGAGACAATGCGGTTTACAAGTAGCCTCAGGGGAGGATTACTCGAAACACGTCCAAACTTTTACCACACCCTACAGAGGCCCTGAGATGACACCATGCCAGATCCTGAGCAATCCTACCATCATGTGATTTTCCGAGGATTTCAACGGTTGCATCAGGAATGACACCGAGGTACTTTCGATAACCCGATGGCAGGGCATGCCCCTCCCTCATCTGTGCAAGGCCTAGGCATGCCACAAGGACATCACAAATGATTTTCCATGCCGCTACCGGGCATGATTTCATGTGCCGCCTTGCTGATCTATAATTCCCAGCGATGAAACCCTAGAAGAGAGAGACAAGACCAACACTTCCTGCACAAACCGGACACATTCCCTCTTGATACCCAGATACATTGCTCGGAGACAGTGCGGTTTACAAGCGGCCTCAGGGGAGGCTTACTCAAAACGCGTCCAAACTTTCACTACACCCTAAAGAGGCCCTGTGATGACACCGTGCCAGATCTCGACCAATCCTACAATCGTACGATTTTCCGAGGATTTCTACGGTTGCATCAGGAATGACACCGGGGTACTTTCGTTAACCCGGTGGCAGCACATGCCCCTCCCTCGTCTGTGCAAGGCCTAGGCATGCCACAAGGACATACAAATGATTTCCCATGCCACTATCGGGCATGATTTCATGTGTCGCCTTGCTGATCTGCAATTCCCGGCGATGAAACCCTAACAGAGCAATAAATTTCTCGAATATTGCACGCGTCCCTGAAAAATGCGAGGCCGTGGCACATTCCATGCAGTTGCCCCCTTGTCGGGGGGATAGACCCGGGGTAGCCTCATCCGCACCCAAAGATATTTCAAGACATCGGGGCAGGCAAACCCCTCGTGCCGACTGGTCACACGGCCGGCTTCCTGGGCTGGCTGGTACCACGCAACCGGCTTCCAGAAGACGGTGTGCTCCAAGAAGGCAGCTTGGATACAGGCCGGCCTCTAGCAGCCGGGCCGCCCCCTCCCTTGGAGTCTGCACTCAACCACTACCACAAGACGGAGCGTAGCAACAGTGCTACCGATGTCTACTATGCAACTTTATTCTTGTAGACTCGTGTTGGGCCTCCAAGCGCAGAGTTATGTAGGACAGTAGAAATTTTCCCTCATGTGGATGACCTAAGGTTTATCAATCTGTGGGAGGCTTAGGATGAAGATGGTCTCTCTCAAAAACCCCTGCAACCAAATACAAGAAATCTCTTGTGTCCCCAACACACCCAATACAATGGCAAATTATATAGGTGCACTCGTTCGGTGAAGAGATGGTGATAAAAGTGTAATATGGATGGTAGAAATATATTTTTATAATCTGAATAAATAAAAACAGCAAGGTTGCAATCGATAAAACTGAGCACAAACGGTATTACAATGCTTGAAAACAAGGCCTAGGTTCCATACTTTCGCTAGTGCAATCTCTCAACAATGCTAATATAATTGGATCATATAACCATCCCTCAAAGTGCGATGAAGAATCACTCTGAAGTTCCTATCTAGCGGAGAACATAAGAAAAAAATTGGTACGAAACCACCTCGAAGCTATTCTTTCCGATCGATCTATCCAAGAGTTTGTACTAAAATAACACCAAATAATTTCAGATTCATAATACACAATCCAACACAAAGAACCTCAAAGAGTGTCCCAAGATTTCTACCGGAGAAACAAAGACAAGAACATGGATCAACCCCTATGTGTAGATTACGGCAATGTCACCTCGGGAATCTACGAGTTGAGTGCCAAAACATATGTCAAGTGAATCAAAATAATACCCCATTGTCACCACGGGTATTCATATGCAAGACATTATCAAGTGTCCTCAAATCCATAAAAGTAATCAGTCCGATAAAATGAAATCTCAAAGGGAAAACTCAATTCATCACAAGATAGAGAGGGGAAAACACCATATGATCCAACTATATTAACAAAGCCCCCAATACATCAAGATTGTGCCATCAAGAACACGAGAGAGAGAGAGAGAGAGAGAGAGATAGAGATTAAACACATAGCTACTGGTACAAACCCTCAGCCCCGAGGGTGGACTACTCCCTCCTCATCGTGGTGGCCGCCGGGATGATGAAGATGGCCATCGGTGATGATCTCCCCCTCCGATAGGGTGCCGGTACGGGGTCTAGATTGGTTTTCGTGGATACAGAGTCTTGCAGTGGTGAAACTTCTGATCTAGGGTCTCTAAGGGAATCCTGGATTAAGGGGTCCTCGGATGTCTACTCTACTCGATATGGCCGGACTGATGGGCCGTGAAGATAAAGCAAAAGACCATCCCCCGTGTCCGGGTAGGACTCCTATATGCGTGGACAGCAAGATTGGTGTCCAGATGTACTATTTCCTTCCCTTATAAAATGACTCTGTACAACCCTAGGCCCCTCCGGTGTATATATAAACTAGAGGGTCTAGTCCGTAGAGGCTATAAGAATCATCATAGGCTAGACAGCTAGGGGTTAGCCATTACGATCTCGAGGTAGATCAACTCTTGGAACCCCTATACTCATCATATACAATCAGGCAGGGTGTAGGGTTTTACCTCCTTTAAGAGGGCCTAAACCTGGGTAAACATCATGTCCCCATTGTCCCTTGTTACCATTGATCCTTAGACTCACAGCTTGGGCCCCTCTACCCAAGATCTGCCGGTTTTGACACCAACATTGGTGCTTTCATTAAGAGCTCCACTTTGTTGTCAACAGAAGAATCGATGGCTCGCCTCGTCATTGACGAGGGCACTGTTTACAGGGAGACATTTATCCCAGGTCAGCTTTTTGTGTTTGGTGGCTTCGTGCTATGTGCCAACTCAACCGGTCACCTTGAGCAGGTCGACGGTACGCCCCTGGTCACCAGACCAGGTTTGGAAGTTTGAACTACATTGTTGATATCCGAGGAGACCTTATCTACGAGGGTTTCACGGCCTCGGTCACTGCTCCCCACCCATACGAAGGAGGCCCTTCAGATCTGCTATCAGATCTCATCCAGGGGTCGACACTCGTATCCGCCTCGGCCCTTGATCCGGGGCGGACCATATTGTCCGAAGACGGGAGGATAAACCCCGATGGACTCTCTCCTGTCACAGAGCTTCAAGACGGAAACCCAAATGCGACCACACCGTCGGTGAACCCGAAGTCAAATGGGACTCTCCCCATCATCGGGAAGCCGAACTCGCCTCTGGGCATCAACTCCGAACTATCGAGGTCTGCGTCCATTTGGCTCGATCAAGTGGCTATCACCAAGCCTAGATCCGCAGATCCGCAGACTCCTATCCAGCTTTCGCTCTTAAATGAAGCACTGGACTTAATACAATCTCTCGCCATCATGGAAGTGTCACCTCCGAACTACACCCAGCTTGGGCTAGGGGCTGAGAGTAGGGAATTTTACATCCCACCCACCACCCACTTAATAGCCACTGTCGAGGATTTAACTAAAAGGCTAGGCTACGCCTCTGAAGACATCGATGGCATGGACGATGATGTCGACGCCGAACCAGGTCAAAACCCGCCTATCACTAGGCAACTGACGACCACTTCTACCTACGATGTATACATGGTGGATACACCTGAGAAGAAGGACGCCGATGGCACTCAAGATCCAGATAAGGACAAGCCCGTCGATGAACCACCAAAGCGTCGGCGTCAGCGGTACCACTCACAATCGCATCGGGCAAGGGAAAGTAATACCGGCACCGGAGATAATGACACTCCAGGCAACGCCGAGGACCCCGACCACCCCGTCGAACCTGCGTCCGAGCAGGATGAAAGGGAAGAGGGTCAATACAGCCCCGAACACGGGGATTCGGAAGATAGTAACTACTTACCTGTCTCCGAAGAGGATGTTAGCCTTGGTGATGAAGATTTTATCGTCCAAGAGGAACCCCTCGAACAAGAATGCTTCAAGCGACAACTCATCGCCACCGCATGGAGATTGACAATGAAACAACAACAGCTTCAAGCGAAACAGGATACGCTCAACGACAGATGGACCAAGGTCCTAGCCGCCGAAGAATATGGCTTCGAGCGACCAACAAAGAGTTACCCCAAATGTAGGCTGCTGTCACAATTCGATGACGGAGCCTTTGAGCCAATATCGTCAAAACACAGTTATGTTAATTAACCGGACCGACCACCACGTGGACGGGACAAAATGGCTCATCATGCTGAACATCAGCCTGCGCCCCCTTGCTTTAGAGGCAAGGAGACAATGGCTCCGGACTACACGTACGACTTACGTCAGGACCTAACCAATAGAGCCGGCTAGACTAGATCAATCTATGGATCAAGAGGTCGTGCCCAGCACGAGATGACGGCTATCATGCCTGGCACAATGAATATAATCAAGTTCAGGGTCAGCACCGAATGCATATGTCATCCGAACTCCGTCGTGATGTTGCCCAGTATAGAGGTGTCACACACCCTATGTGCTTTACCGATGAAGAAATGCAACACCAATTTCTGGAAGGGTTTAAACCCGTGAACATCGAGCAGTATGATGGAACAACGGATCCTGCCATATGGATTGAGGATTTTCTTCTCCACATTCACATGGCTCAGGTGATAGTTGATTTTGATCATGAAGTTGGCACCTCCACGCCATTAAATACCTCCCCCTAAAGCTAAAAGGACCAGCACGACACTGGTTGAATAGCCTCCCAAAGAACTCCATAGGAAGCTGGGGAGATTTAGATGATGCTTTTCAGGCCAACTTTCAGGGAACTTGTGTCCGGCCACCGGATGCTGATGACCTAAGTCACATAGTCCAGCAACCTGGAGAGTCAGCTCGCAAACCTTGGAATCGGTTCTTAATTAAAAAGAACCAAATCATGCACTGTTCAGACGCCGAAGCCTTATGGCTATTCAAACACAGTGTCCGTGACGAATTGCTCGCCCGACACCTCGGGCAGGAAAAACCGAAGACCATGGCAGCTCTTACTGCACTTATGACCCGCTTGCGGGCGAAGATAGCTGGTTGGCTCGTAGAAGCAACAGATCTAGCGACCCCGGCACTTCTAAGGCCAGGGATGGCAATGGCAGACCACGATGCAACAAAAAAAAGCGTCGGAACAATAACGATGAAACAGAGGATACGACAGTAAACGCCGGATTCAGTGGTTCCAAACCCGGTCAATAGAAGAAGCCGTTCAAGGGCAATAGGGATGGTCTATCCAACTTGGACAAAATACTAGAGAGACTATGCCAGATCCATGGCACCCCTGACAAGCATGCCAACCACACCAATAGAAATTGCTGGGTTTTCAAGCAGGCCGGTAAATTAAATACCGAACATAAGGGGAAAGGACCTCCAAGGGAGGACGATGATGAGCCCCATCAGCCGAACACTGGGGGACAGAAGCAGTTTCCCCCCAAGGTGAAATCAGTGAACATGATCTACGTCACCCACATCCCCAAGAGGGAGCGCAAGCGCGCATTAAGGGACATCTACGCCGTAGAACCTGTAGCCCCTAAATTCAACCCATGGTCGGCTTGTCCGATCACCTTTGATTGCAAGGACCACCCAACCAGTATCCGTCATGGAGGTTCGGCGGCCCTGGTACTCGATCCTATCATCGATGGATACCATCTCACCAGAGTCCTTATGGACGGCGGCAGCAGCCTCAAGTTGAGCTACCAAGATACTGTCCGTAAAATGGGTATCGACCCGTCAAGAATTAAGCCTAGTAACACTACCTTTAAAGGAGTGATACCCAGCATCAAGGCCCACTGCACGGGCTCCTTAACACTGGAAGTAGTATTCGGCTCTCCGGACAACTTCTGAAGCAAAGAATTGATCTTCGACATCGTCCCCTTTAGCAGTGGTTATCATGCACTACTTGGATGAACTGCTTTCATCCACTTTAATGTAGTCCTGCATTATGCTTATCTGAAGCTCAAAATGCCTGGACCGGGTGGCGTCATCACAGTAAATGGAAATATGGAGTGCTCCCTCCGTACCGAGGATCACATCGCGGCCCTAGCAGCTGACGTATAGGGCGGGCTCATCAAGCTGAACAACTTATCGGTCATCAAGACCAACGACATTGCTAAGCGAGTCCGATCCGCATCACAGTCCGATAGCTCGGTGGATCCGGAGCCTGAATAGTAGTTTAGCCTCCGCCGACCACCCCATAAGGTTGCAGCATACGTACCACGCATAAATAACTACACACTTAAAATACCTTGGGCAACACCGGAGGCACACTTCAGAAAAGGTCCATAGTACGGCTTGATCCTATTCGGACCTTAATGTTTTTTCCACTGCAGGTTCATTAAAAAAACCTACCCATGTTACGGTCGTACGGGGGCTCCTCTCTAGGTCCCTCTTTCTTGCAGACGACCATCAACTCCTCCTCTCAAAGGATTCCCTTCCAAGGAGAAACAGCATAGACGTGCGGCAGGGCACCATTGGGATCTTCAAACCACTACTTTTAGGCCCCGTGTAAACCTTTTCCTTGTGTAAACTTTTGGCATGTAACATGGCCTCGATATTCATGGCATTATCTGTAACAACATGTCTCGATGTATTAATCAGGGTATAAAGGAAGCAGTTGATCACCACTTTTGTTTGGCACTCATTCATTTTATATTATCATCTGTATTCCATCCCCACTTCAGATTGCCACACGTGCTTTAGTCCGGCCTTAACACCGGGGGCTGTATTCGGCCCTGCACATTTTAAGTCCGAAAACCTATAGGGAACTCTTCGGCATCTCGGATATTGTATTATATGCATCGGCTCTGAATCATGTCTTTGGTCCATAGTTTGGTTGCCCGGCTCCTGTGTTTACCACCTTACGTTCCGCTTGTTCGGCTAAGGTAGTAAAGGGAGAACTACTGCGATTGTATTTCTGGTTCGTCCGGTCAAGTACCTTAGTAGAGAAAGCCGAAAACTGACTGTCATTATAAGCGAGACCTGGTCAGCGATCCGGTGACTTAGTATTATACTAAAAATCATTAGCGATTCACCCCATGTTATACGAGGGGCTGGTCTTCATCCAGCCGCGTGGAAAAGGCACTGCAGTCCGGATAGCCGCACGCGCACTCAGGGCTAGTACTTAGCTCCACATTTAAAACTCTTATGGCTACATGAAGGTAATAAAGCCGCATAGTCTGATTGCCTGGTTCACCCCGCGGACACCTCCTTTAAGGACCAAGACGTTGGATAAAGTGTGGTCACGCATTATGTAGAACACCCCTGTAGAATCTACATGGGGGCTGAAGCCGACGACTGTCAACTTTTAGAAATATAACAATAAACGGCCGCACGAGAGGAAAAATTAATGGAAACAAAAGGCGCAAGCATAGATATCTCACAGCACGGGTTCATAACATGGTTTGTACAACCCGAACACATTTAATCAAACATCACGTCCTTAGAACATTGGCCCTCTACTACTCGGGTTCCTTCTAGGACATCATGAAAGTACCTCTCTGGCTTACGATGATCTTTGCCTTTGGGCGGACCTGTGGTCGCCACTTCGGTGGCATTCATCTTCGCCCATTGCATCTTGTCGCGGGCGAAGGCCATCCGGGCACCCTCTATGCAGGCCGAACGGTTTACAGCATCAATCCATGGCCGCACATTGACAAGCCGCTTTCCAAGGCCGAAGTAGCTGCTGGGAATAGGCTTGGCTAGCCAGAGTTGGAGTATTAGATCCTTCATGGCCAAGACGGCCACCCTATACAGCTCCGTCAGCTGCTTCAGCTGGCCGTTAAGAGGCGTCGGGTGCTCCGGCATGAGAAATTACGACCAGAACAACTTCTCGGTCGAGTTCCCCTCCTGGGCTCAGAAGAACTGTGCGGCATCAGCGACGCTCCTCAGCAGATTCACAAACACGCTTGGAGAACTCCACACTCAGGTAAGCAAGGTATACCTCTTACCTCCAAAGATACTCTGCAAAAGAAAGGCCTTACCAGTCGCTATCTGTTTCGCCTGATGGATCTCCTCGCGAGCCCTCCGAGACTCGATGCGCGCCTCCTTGGCATCATGGAGTGCCTTGGCAAGCTCGGACGACTGGTCCGAAGTTTTCTGCTCCAAAATTTCGCATTTGTTGATGGCATCCTTCAGCTCCTACTCAACTTCGGTAACCCGAGCTTCATGTTGGCGGCGGGCAATTTGTTCAGCCTCTAGTTCAGTAACCGCTTTATCAGTGGCTGCCTTATTTGCCTCTGCCTCCTTGGCTTGGGAAGGGCACCTTTGAGGGTCTCAACCTCGGCTGCGCCACCTATGATCATAATCAAAGAATTACATGAGTTAACCTCTCAATATACATATCGCTTTTGATATGAGAATAAATTCCTTTTTAACATTTTCCCCATACCTTGCGTTTCCTCGAACCGCTTGTTGATGTGGTCGAGCTCCTCATCGGCCACTCGAAGCTTCCGATTGAGTTTAGAAACTTCTGCGACATGGGCGGTAGCCGCCAACATGGATGCCTGTTACAATGGTAGCACAATATGTTACTATTCGGATTATTATGTGGATCCTCTATCCGATTTTTTCTAAACCAAGCAGAGCCTCAAGGGCTACTGTCTATATATAGGTTTATTCTTTCATATGAAAAGTTTTTAGAACATCATGTTGCATACCTTAAAGCCTGTCAGTAGACTGCAGAAGGCTTCGTTTAGTCCGTTTTCAGCAGACTGGACCTTCTCCATAACTGCACCCATCAGGGTGCGGTGCTCCTCCATGACGGAAGCACTTTACAATGCTTCCTCAAGAGCATGAGGCGCCTCCGAATTAATGGAGGCTGCTGATGGAGATTTTTATCCTCCCCCTCCTTAGAAGGGGGTTGCTTATCCGATCCCGGGGCCATATTGGTCTCTGGAATGGTGTTCGGCGGGGGCCCGGATTGTTGGGGCTCCCCACCGCCGATTGTCATGGGGGTTGCCTCCCCCAGGTCTTTGGCGACCGAGGTGTTAACCTCAAGCGCTTTCTCTATGGCTTTGTTTGCCCCCATTGGCCAGGAGAGGTCCTTCGAGATGACACTTCGGTGTCCTCCATGGCGACGGGTGAGGGGGATCGCGGCGGCATGTCACTCTCCACCTGCTCGGGCGGTAGGGAGTTCCCCTCCGATAATGGAGTCCACGGGAGCTCGCGGGGAGGGATGAAAGGTAAATAATAAAACAACTTACATAACGGAAGCCGGAAGACCGGAGATGAACAGTAAGTTTCTGAATAATTACGATTCGGCCAGGGGCTTCACCCTGGGAGGTCTCTTGGGGACTTGTTCGGACTCTGAATCCGAACTGTTCAGGAGGGCCAGCTTCCCTCTTTTTGGCGCCTCCCCCTCCGGGTCTTTGGAGGTCGTCCTCTTTTTCTTCCTCCCCTTATGGGGGGAGTTGCTTTCCACCTCCTCCTCCTCCTCCTCTTCTTCCTCGTCTCCCTCGTGGGAGGAGAGGGCTTCGGTCTCTCAGGACACGGTGTCTGAAGTACCTTTGTGGTGGGGGCCACCCTTGGCCTCCTTGCCCTTCTTCTTGGCCTTCTTCTCCAGTGCCTGATAAGGCGCCGTGACCAACATCTCCGTTAGCTGGGGTGTGGTCGGGTTCTCAGGCAGTGGTGCCATAGAGTTGATCCGCTTCTCCTTCCAGCCCTATAAGGAAGGCAGGCGATATAATCTCTATTATAATTGAAGCATTGACCGGATAGGTCTTTGAAAAGATTATGCTTACCGCTGAGGCCGGGTTCTCGATGTCGAGTCTGATGCCCTCAGTCTTCATGGGCCAACTTTTCTGGGCCTTGAAGAGCAGCTTCCATATACATTCGTGCGTGGTGCCTAAGAAGCACTTCAAGGTCCGTGGCTTCTCCAGATTGAACTCCCACATGGGGGAGACCCGGAGTTGGCAGGGAAGGATACAGCGGAAGAGCATCACTTGAATCATGTTTGTGAGACCAGGGTTCATGCCCAACACATTGGAGATTCATTTCTATAGCATCTTCACCTCCGATCTGGACCCCCAATAAAGGCCTATGGTGGTCCATGAGGTGAGTCTAGTGGGGGGTCCGGATCTAAAGTCAGGCATGGCTGCCCATTTGGCATCACAAGGTTCGGTGATGTAAAACCACTCCTGCTGCCACACCTTAACAGTCTTGACGAATGCCCCTTTAGGCCAGATGGCGTTGGGGAGCTTGCTTACCATGGCCCCGCCACAGTCCGTGTGCTGTCCGTCGACTACCTTCGGCTTCAGACTAAAAACCTTGAGCCATAGGCTGAAGTGTGGCGGGATGCGGAGCAGAGCCTCACACACGATGATGAACGCCGATATGTGGAGGAAGGAATTTGGGGCTAGATCATGGAAATCTAACCCGTATTAGAACATGAGATCTCAGACGAAGGGGTGGAGGGGAAACCCTAGCCCTCGGAGGAAATGGGGGATGAACATGATCCTCTTGTCGGGCCCCCGAGTAGGGATAGCCTGATCTTTATCAGGGAGCCTATGCGCGATATCCGCGGACAGATAACCTGTGCTCCGGAGAACCTTGATGTCCTTATCGATGATGGAGGAGGCCTCCCTTTTGCCCTTGGAACCAGACCCGGCCATTGCTGGGGAGGATGGTGGTGGGGGGGGGGGAGGATATCGGAGTTTTGAGGCGCTAGAGCTTGGAGGTTGGAAGACAAAAGCTAGAGGAAGGCGTGGGAAAAAAAGAGGGATCTTTATCCTCTTATAAACGGTGAAAATGCCAACCGTCCCCCTCTCAAGCCATAAACCTCGCCTATTCCCAACAAGATCGTGTGTAAGGCGCAGTTGGGTTACCCAAACCACATTGATGAGAATCCCGTAATGAGCGGGCATGATCTCTGTTTTTACAAGACGTGCCAGTCGAGGCTAAACCTCGAAATGTGAAACGGGAGGCATGAAAACGGTTCAAAATATTGAAGAGTCAAGTGTGACGCTTCACCAAAAAAAGTTGTCAGTAAAAGACA
This sequence comes from Triticum timopheevii, assembly GCA_963921465.1. NCBI lineage: Eukaryota > Viridiplantae > Streptophyta > Magnoliopsida > Poales > Poaceae > Triticum > Triticum timopheevii. Next base: position 110,760,482 of record OY997266.1, on the reverse strand, counting down.
CTGTTCCTGTTTTGACATCTTGCCTTCGTGGCTAAGGGTTGTATTTATTATACAGAGCCAGACACAGTTCCTTTATACGGGAAGCTAACTTAAATGTTTAGGAGTAGGAACCCACCTTGCAATGTCGAAGACAATCCGCGTGCCGAAGACATCGTCATCGAAGATAGGTTCAGGGGCTACTGAGGGAGTCCTGGATTAGGGGGTCCTCAGGTGTCCGGTCTACTCGATATGGGCCGGACTGATGGGCCGTGAAGATAAAGCAGAAGACCATCCCTCATGTCTAGGTAGGACTCCTATATGCGTGGATAACAAGATTGGTTTTCGGATGTACTATTTCCTTCCCTTGTAAACTGACTCTGTACAACCCTAGGCCCCTCCGGTGTATATATAAACCGGAGGGTTTAGTCCGTAGAGGCTATCAAAATCATCATAGGCTAGACAGCTAGGGTTTAGCCATAATGATCTCGAGGTAGATCAACTCTTGTAACCCCTATATATACTCATCGAATACAATCAAGCAGGACATAGGGTTTTACCTTCTTTAAGAGGGCCCGAACCTGGGTAAACATTGTGTCCCCATTGTCCGTTGTTACCATTGATCCTTTGACTCACATCTTGGGCCCTTCTACCAGAGATCTGCCGGTTTTGACACTGATAGTCTCCGCGAGTTTTTTTTGGAATATATGACTATTTATAGGGTGACGAGGGGGTGCGGGAGGCCACCGAGGTGGGCACAACCCACCGGGGCGCTGTTCTGGCACATTGGATGTCTTCTGGTCCATAATAAATCGACAAAAAGTTTCACGGTGTTTGGACTCCGTTTGATATTGATTTCTTGCAATGTAAAAAACAAGCAAAAAACAGCAACTGGCACTGGGCACTGGGTCAATAGGTTAGTCCCAAAAAATGATATAAAGTTGCTACAAAATGATTGTAAAACATACAAGAATTATATATAACAACATGAATACTTCATAAATTATAGATACGTTGGAGACGTATCAGCATCCCCAAGCTTAATTCCTACTCGTCCTCGAGTACGTAAATGATAAAAGAAATAATTTATGAATTGTGAATGCTAGCAAAGTGCATAAGTTTGATCAATGATAATTTCAATCACTTTCCCTAGCATCATAACAACAACTCTTTCTCATAAAACTCATCATGACAAAATAGCAACCAACTCACATGTTAAGGTTCAAACAATGAATTCTCTTGAAACTCAACAACCTATATTCTTAGTCACCAAACAATTGCAATTCAACTTATTCAACAGAGTCTAAGTAAGAGCCCCACATACTCAACCATCATATAGTCTTCTATGATTGCTAACACTCACTCCATACACATGAGCAAAATGTTTCATCCCAACACATAGAAAGATAGGGGTTTATAATTTCGCCTCCCAACGTATTCACCTCAAGGGTGATGTCAACAATAATAACTCATGCTGCCCATATCCAACTAGATATATGTGCCTAGATATTTCCTCACCACATGATGCTTGCCCAAAGAGAAAAATGAAAAGGAATAGAGAGAAAAACTTTGACCCTTGCATGAAAGTAAATACCTAAAAGTAAAAGGTAGGCCCTTCGCAGAGGGAAGCAGAGTTTGCCAAGCGCCTTTTGTTTGTATGATCAATTCCTTAGTGCAAAATAACATCACGTTATATTGCCCATTATGATAGCAACCTTTATTATGCAGACTGTCGCTTTTATAATTTGCCGTCACAAGTTCGTACAACGCTCAATTTTCCCTTGCACTAAATGATCTAACACTTTTAGAAGCAATTTTTATTGCCTTATTGCACCGATGACAACTTACTTGAAGGATCTTACTCAATCCTTAGGTAGGTATGGTGGACTCTTGAGAATAAGATTTGGGTTTAAGGGTTTTTGGATGCACAAGTAGTATCTCTACTTGGTGCGGAATTTTTTGGCTAGAAAAGATGGGGGGCAAGCACCACATGTTGAGGGATCTATGAAAATATAACTTCTATGTGAATATGAACAAACATAAATCATTACGTTGTCTTCCTTGTCCAACATAAACAATTTTGGCATATTATATTTTGATGGGGGCTCACAATCACAAAAGATTTCCACGTGAGTGTATTTGCTTGTGAAAGTTCTCTTCCTTCTACTAATCATTCATGAATTGCTTGTATGACCCATATTGTGATTGTCAAGCTTCAAAAGATTTCACTTTCTAAACCCAATGTGAAGCTACCACTAGGCATGATATGAACATACAATTTCAACTTCGTGATATTCAATTCATTCAACAATTTACTCATAGGATATAAGTGAAGCACAAGAGTAAATGACAAGCTACTCCAAAAAGATATAAGTGAAGATGAAGCGAGTAGTTAAGCAAATGGGTAGCCAATTGTGGATTCTCTCTTATTTAAAAACTTTCAGACCTAAGTATTTTATATAAACAGCAAGCAAAACAAAATAAAAATACATTCCAAGCATATCACAACTTATGTGAAGAAGCAAAAACATAGGATCAATTGATACTAACCAATAATTGTTGAAGAAGAAAGGTGGGATGCCTACCGGGGCATCCCCAAGCTTAGATGTTTGAGACATTGTCGGCGTTCTGGGAACGGGGGTACCCAGACTTGCCTGCCTGCAGCCTGCGGCGTGGCTCAAGGGGTGGCCCAGTACGGCCCATCTTCATCAACACATGCTCAAGACCCTCGCAAGGGGCCAAGCCTCGCGGGGCGGACGACAGGGGGCTTCCCCAGGCATGGCCTCGTCAGGCAGGCTCACGAGGAGGCGGAGGGATCAAGGCGAGGTACCTCACGAGGTGCCCGCGATGCAAGCCATGACGACCAAGGTGCAGGCGGGTGCCAGGCGGGCGCCGGCCTGCGCAGAGTCCTTGTTTCCCCTTTGGTGCAAAGGGGGCAAGCGCAGGCAAGGGTATCAAGCAAAGGCAACCATTTCGGTGCAACAAGACCAAGACCAGCAGGACGGCGGAACGGAGGTCATCATGGAGCCCAAGCCAGCGTCATCGTCAGGGTCTTTTGGTAGGCGAGGACCGACTTTAGTCAGGATAAGTGTACTAGATGTTCCCCTTCAAAATGGCCAATTGTTGGCGCCCTTCCCGCTCAATATTTGGGAAGAGGCCCGGGGACTTCGCCTATAGATAGGACTAGCCACCCACAGGGTAGGGCATCTGGATCTGATCGGATTGAAACCCAAGAGAGAGAGAGGCGACTGAACTCCCCTAGTAGTTCATCGCACCAACCAAGAACAGACCCTCGCGAGGCTGTTCTCCCCTTGTATTGTTCCTCATCAGCCCCAAAGGCAATCCACACACCACAAACTGGAGTAGGGTATTACACCACAATGGTGGCCTGAACCAGTATAAATCTTGTGTCCCTTGTGTTGCTCTTCGAGTAGTTTAGATCCTAGCGAGGCGGTGAAGCATGGGTAGGCTGAGGGTGTGATTTCCGTGCGCACCCCAGTGTTCGAACCTCAAGGGTCTGCCGGAACCCAAAATCCGACATTTGGCGCGCCAGGTAGGGGGTGCGCCAGAGCTCTCCCTTCCGTCGACCCGTTCTCCATCAGCACCGCGCTCCGCCCTCTTGGAGGCCAACGCACCGCCCGCTCCAGCAGTCGACGCCGGCGCGGGAACCAGGGGGCTTCAGGCCCTGACCCCGCCTTGCGACAGGTGCAATGGCCGAACAAGTTCAAGCCGGACATGTCGCTGCGCTATGACGACGCGGCCGATCCGCTGGCCTTCCTGCTAGCATATGAAGAAGCCGTCCTCAAGGCTAGAGGCGATGACAGGGTCATGGCTAACTGGCTGCCCATGGCCCTCACCGGCGTCCCGCGCATGTGGCTGCTCCACCTGCCGATAGCTTCTGTGGCCTCCTGGGAGGAGTTGCGCAACCTCTTCCTCGCCCATCATGCTACGCCGGTGCCCCTTGTCCTCGCAGCCCTCTTGGGCGGATCGCAGGCACCACCTTCAGGCCACCACGTCAAGCCATTCGTTCGCCAGATCAGTGCCGCTCTTGCACCGTGCGGGGCGCCTCCAGGTTGGGCGGCACCTAAAGCCGACCTGGCCTTCAGCTCAGATGATCACCCCTCCAACTCGGCCTGCTCGGGCGCGCTCCCAATGTTGTGCACCCCCACCATCTGCAACGTGGCGGTCACCAGGACCCTCATCAACGGCAGCGCTGGCCTCAGTGTGCTCTCAGTGGAGGCCTTCAGCCTTCTCCACGTACCGCTGGAACGGCTGCAGCCCAGCAAGCCCTTCTTGGGCGTCAGAGGTAGCTACGCCGGCTCCCTGGGGCAGATCCGCCTTTTGGTGACCTTTGACACCTACGACAACTTCCGCACGGAGCTAATCGACTTCGACATCGCCCCCATCGGCCTCCCCTACAACGCCATCCTTGGCTACCTGGCGCTAGCCCGGTTCATGGCCGCGACTCACCCGACATACAACCTCATGAAGATGCCCGGGAGTAGTGGCATCCTCACCATGTCAGGGGACACCGGGGACGCGTTGCAAGCGCTCAAGCTCGTTTTCAAGGCCGCGGCGGCGGCGCGGCCCGTTGACTCAGGTGCCTCTGAGCCCAAGGGGTCTGCACCGGCCAAGAAGAAGCAGCTATTCACTCAGGACAAGGCGGAGACCAAGCAGGTACTGGTTGACGAGGACGGATCCACCAGTGCCACCTTCACCATAGGCGCCAACCTCGAGCCCGAACAGGAGGAAGCTTTGGTGAAATTCCTGCGCACGAACAAGAAGGTATTCGTGTGGGAACCTGGTCAGCTAGCAGGGGTCCCGAGGGGTGTAATCGAGCATCACCTCAATGTGTGCCCCAACGTGCGCCCAGTGAAGCAGAAGGCAAGGCGGCAGTCCACTGAGAAGCAAGCTTTCATCGTCCAAGAGACCCGCAAGTTGGAAGCGGCAGGGGTCATTCACGAGGTCCGCTACCCAAACTGGCTGGCTAACCTTGTGGTCGTGCCAAAGAAGGGGGGAAAGGAGCGCATGTGTGTCGACTTCACCAACCTCAACAAGGCCTGCCCGCAGGACCCGTTCCCGCTCCCTCGCATCGACCAGATCGTCGACTCCACCGCCGAGTGCGACTTGTTGTGTTTCCTGGATGCCTTCTCCAGCTACCACCAGATCAAGATGGCAATAGAAGATGTGGAAAAGACGGCCTTCCTGACCCTGTGCGGGGTTTACTGCTATACGTGCATGCCAATTGGGTTGCGCAATGCCGGTGCGACCTTTCAGCGGCTAATGCACATCGCCTTGGGTCGGCAGCTCGGGAGGAATGCGGAGGCTTATGTCGATGACATTGTGGTGAAGTCTCGAGAGGCAAAAACTCTGATACAAGACTTTGAGGAAACCTTCGCGAGCCTTAACGAGGTGGACCTGTGGCTTAACCCAGAGAAGTGTGTGTTTGGAGTCCCCTCAGGGAAGCTCATGGGTTTCCTAGTATCCCACCGGGGCATCGAGGCCAACCCGGAAAAGGTAAAAGCAGTCGAGGACATGAGCCCACCGAAGACCCTCAGAGAGACGCAGAAGCTCACCGGGCGCGTGACGGCACTAGGACGTTTCATCTCCAAGCTGGGGGAACGAGTGCTGCCCTTCTTCAAGCTGATGAAGAAAAAGGGCCCATTTGAATGGACTGAAGAGGCGGACAAGGCGTTCCAGGATCTCAAGAGGTACCTAACCAACCCCCCGGTGATGGTGGCACCGCGCCCTCAGGAGCCCCTGGTGCTCTACCTTGCGGCCACCCCCTACTCTGCCAGCACAGCCCTGGTGGCTGTTAGGAAGGAGCGTAGGACCAAGGCCACAGCAACCATCCGGGTTAAAGCAAAGCAGGGCCGAGAGGGCCTTACAGCGACTGCGGCTGCCGCCAAGGAGGGCCAGCCACAGAAGGGAAGCACGCCTGAGGCAGGAGAGGCCCCTCCCCCAGGCGATCATTCGCCGGGGACTCCGTTGTCTCAGGAGGCGCCCCAGCCTCCGGAGGACGCTAGTGGCACCAACACCCCCAACCTAGTCGAGCACCCAGTGTACTTCGTCAGCACGGTATTGCGGGACGCGAGGGCGTGGTACCCCATGCCCCAGAAACTCCTCCTCGCGCTATTGGTGGCCTCACGCAAGCTGCGGCATTATTTTCAAGGCCATCCCGTCAAGGTTGTCTCAGCATACCCCTTGGAAAGGGTGCTCAGGAGCCCCAACCCAGCTGGAAGAGTTGCTGAGTGGAACATCGAGCTGCAGGCGTTTCAGCTAGAATTCAGCACGACCAGAGTCATCAAAGGGGCTGCGCTCGCGGACTTCGTGGCGGAATGGGCAGAAGCGCCAGGCCTCGAGGCTGGCGAGGATCGATCGCTCTCCCCAAGGAGCGAGGCGCCAGACGGATGGGTCATGTACTTCGACGGGGCGTTCTCCCGACACGGCGCAGGGGCTGGTGCAGTACTTGTATCCCCCACTCAAGACAAGCTCTACTACACCGTGCAACTCTGTTTTCAGCATGGGAAAAAGGTCTCCAACAACATAGCAGAGTATGAAGGCCTGATAGCAGGCCTGAAGGCCGCAGTCGCCCTGGGGGTGAAGCGCCTCACCATCAAGGGTGATTCGCAGCTCCTTGTCAACTTCTCCAACAAGGTATACGAACCAAAGGACGAGCACATGGAAGCCTACCTCGCGGAGGTCCGCAGGATGGAGAAGCAGTTTTGGGGGCTGGAGTTGCAGCATGTGCCTCGTGGCACCAATCAAGAGGCTGACGACATCGCCAAAAGGGCATCCAGGCGGCTACCTCAGGAGCCCAGCGTCTTCGAGGAGCAGCTCTTCAAGCCCTCGGTGACGCCAACACTGTCAAGCATGGCGCAGCCTCGGGGGGGAGCTCCCCCAGCCGCTTGCCTCGGGAGCCCCGGTTTGTGGCCCGACCTTAGGAGCGCGCCTGCTCCTGGCGCTGGAACCTTAGGAGGGGTGCTGGATCACGGAGCTCAGGAGTTACCTGGCATGAGGCACATTGCCAGAAAAGGAGGAGGAATCGGAGCGTGTGGCACGGCAGGCCACAACATACTGCCTTAAGGACGGAGAGCTCTACCGAAGATGACCAAATGATGTGTCCCTACGTTGCATTTCCAGGGAGCAAGGGAAGGAGCTACTGGCAGACATACACGGTGGAGACTGTGGGCATCACTCGTCGTCACGAACCCTCGTAGGCAAGGCGTTCCGCAGCGGGTTCTATTGGCCCACGGCACTCAATGACGCTGCAAAACTGGTGAAAGCTTGCGAGGCCTGTCAGTTCCATGCCAAGCAGATCCATCAGCCGGCGGGAGGTCTGCAGACTATACCCCTCTCCTGGCCCTTCACAGTCTGGTAACTGGATATCCTAGGCCCGTTCCCTCGGGCGCCAGGGGGCTACCGCTACCTCTACGTTGTCGTGGACAAGTTCACCAAGTGGGCTGAGGTGGAAGGTGCCGCACCATCCCTGCAGGCTCCACGGTCAAGTTCATCAAGGGCCTCGTGAGCCGATTCGGGGTGCCGAACCGCATCATCACCGACAACGGTTCGTAGTTCACCAGTAACCTCTTCAAAACATACTGTCCAAACCTTGGAACGCAGATATGCTATGCTTCGGTGGCGCACCCGCGTAGCAACGGTCAGGCCGAGCGAGCCAATGCGGAGGTCCTGAGAGGCCTCAAGACCAGAACCTTCAAGAAGAAGCTGGAGGCCTACGGCAGGGGATGGTACGACAAGCTCTATTTTGTGTTGTGGTCAATCCGCACGACCGCAACCAAGCCGACTGGTGAGACCCCGTTCTTTCTGGTTTATGGAGTTGAAGCCGTTCTTCCTCATGAGGTCAGACGTCATTCCGCGCGGGTCCTGGCGTTCGACGAAGCGCAGCAGGACGCCATGCGGGGGACGGACCTCTTGCTGGGGGAGGAGCATCACCGAGAAGCCGCCCTGCGGGCGGCAAGGTACCAACAAGCACTACGGCGATACCATTGTCGCAACATCCGCCCCAGGACTCTCGAGGTAGGGGACCTCGTGCTCAGACGGGTTCTCTCCAGGGAGGGGCTGCATAAGCTCTCTCCCATGTGGGAGGGCCCGTTTAAGGTTGTTCATGTTTTCAGGCCCGGCTTCGCACGCTTGGAGACCCAGGAGGGAGTGCCCATCCAGAACGCGTGGAACATCCAACACCTCCGGAGGTTTTACCCTTGAGCAAGGCCCGGTGCCTGTGAAGAAGGCGAATGCCTGTGAAGTTGCTGTTTTTTGAAAAAGGCCCGATGCCTGTGAAGAAGGCGAATGCCTGGGAAGTTGATGTGTTTTGAAAAAGGCCCGGTGCCTGTGAAGCTGCTGTGTTTTGAAAAAGGCCCGGTGCCTGTGAAGAAGGCGAATGCCTGTGAAGCTGTTGTGTTTTAAAAAAGGCCCGGTGCCTGTGAAGAAGGCAAACGCCTGTGAAGCTCACCGCTCGTGACACTCTCACGTAATAATGAGTGGGGCTGTACACGCCCCGGAGTCTCCAGAGTGCCGCCCTCGGGCCTCGAGGGCTCCCGCCCACGCCCAGTGGCAGCACTTAGCTCCGCGCTGGTGAGAAGACGTCAAAGACTAGACTAGGTGCCGGACGCGGCCTCTTTCATTTGCTTTCCGCAGTTGGCATGTTTGTTCCTATTTGAAGTTTTTTCGAAGCCGTTGCCGTTTTGAGCTCGCGACTCTCCCGTTTCACTTGTTCGTTTCATTTTCTCCCATGCAAGGCCTCACGAGGGGGGAGCGTGGGCACCCTCGCGAGTGTTTTCTTCCAAGCAATTTGGAACTTCCCTGTTCGATTCCGCTATGGGAGCACCCCTCCCAGTCCGTGCCCCATGGGCATCGCGACATGATCACGCGGATTGGGTTGGCTCCCCTCGCTACCAAGGCTGGGGACTACCCCTGCTGACCAAACTCTGTAGGACACAAGACGCAAGGCGAGGCACTGGCCTCGGGAAGCGAGGACCGCGACGAGCCCCCCCCCCCCCAAGATAAGTGGTTTCTACGCATAGGCACACAAAATGAAAGCATAGCACATAAGCAGGAGAAACAATACATGAATTAAAACAGCAACTGTTCAGCACGCCCTGCGGGGCAATGGATTACATTCTTTCCGCGCAGGAGAGAAAGGAAACAAAAGGGGGACGACTTGCTCGGCGCCGGCTCTCGGCGAAGGCTCGTACTTCCTCCGAAGCTCAGCTGGATTCCGCCTCCTGCTTCACCAGAGCGCGGCGGTGGGCCGACCCGCTGCCCTCTCCCAGACGAGGGCGACGACGAGGGGGCTGGTCGCGGCCACCACCGGAGGAGCTGCTATCCGAAGGGGAGTCACCGAAGCTTGGCAGAGCACGGGCCCCGCTGCCCGCGCGCCCTCCGCCCTTTTCACCCCGACCAACGTCGGGGCTGGGCGCACGGCCGCGGTCATCGTCTTCAGCGCAGCATCTGGCACGGCGTCCGTCTTCCCCGAACACCCTCACGTAGAGGGTGGCGTCACCATCGAACTTGAAGTGCAAAGTGCAACGTCGGCACAGGCCGCGCGCGTGGGCAAATGTTTGCCAGCCACGGGTCAAGGCCACCTCCCTAGTGGTGGAGACCTCCAGGGTAGCCCAAGAGGACCTGTTGCAACAACCATCTGCCTGAAGCCAAAGGCCGCCAGGTGCACCAGCCGGAATCTCACCTATGAAGAAACGAGGAAGCTGGAGCCAGGTGCCGGTCAGGTCCGCCGAGCACACGACGAACTCCGGCAGCACCTCCGCCGAGTGGAAGCATGGCCTTGGGGGCCGCGCAGCCCCCGTGTACCTCTTGACTACAGCCGAACACCCACCGCTGCGCAGAGGGCTGTCTCCACGGCCCCGGGAAGCCGCACTGGGGGCAGGGGGTGCTTGCGAGGGCGGCCCCGGCCGCGCTTGGTCGGAGGGGAGCCGGGCCCTTCCTGGCGAGCCTTCCATTTCTCCGCGGCTGAGAACCTCTTCGGCGGAGCCATGGGGATGACGAGCGGCCGAGAGGAAGACGAAGAGTAGCGGGAAGAGATGGATTGGAGGGGCTCACGCCGTTCCGTACATATAGCCGAGGAAGGCCAACCGTCGGCCTCCACGATCACAGGTAATCATGACCCGTTTTGCATGCAGGGACTTGTCAAATCGTGCAGCTACCGAGGCGTCATGGGGGAGCCAGGACGCCCGCGTCCAATCAACCACCACGCGGCGCCCAAGGCCGCAGGCTATTGGGGCCCGCGGCGCTTCGCACTCGCCTCTTCGCTTCTCTACTAAGCCAAGTCCAAGCGCGCCTTGGGCCCGGGGGCTACTGTCGGCGTTCTGGGAACGGGGGTACCCAGACTTGCCTGCCTGCAGCCTGCGGCGTGGCTCAAGGGGTGGCCCAGTACGGCCAATCTTCATCAACACATGCTCAAGACCCTCGCGAGGGGCCAAGCCTCGCGGGGCAGACGACAGGGGGCTTCCCCAGGCACGGCCTCGTCAGGCTGGCTCATGAGGAGGCGGAGAGATCAAGGCGAGGTACCTCATTAGGTGCCCGTGATGCAAGCCATGACGACCGAGGTGCAGGCGGGTGCCAGGTGGGCGCCAGCCTGCGCAGAGTCCTTGTTTCCCCTTTGGTGCAAAGGGGGCAAGCGCAGGCAAGGGTATCAAGCAAAGGCAACCATTTCGGTGCAACAAGACCAAGACCAGCAGGACGGCAGAATGGAGGTCATCGTGGAGCCCAAGCCAGCGTCATCGTCAGGGTCTTTTGGCAGGCGAGGACCCCGACTTTAGTCAGGATAAGTGTACTAGATGTTCCCCTTCAAGATGGCCAATTGTTGGCGCCCTTCCCGCTTAATATTTGGGAAGAGGCTCGGGGCTTTCGCCTATAAATAGGACTAGCCACCCACAGGGTAGGGCATCTGGATCTGATCGGATCGACACCCAAGAGAGAGAGAGAGAGAGAGGCGACTGAACTCCCCTAGCAGTTCATCGCACCAACCAAGAACAGACCCTCGCGAGGCTGTTCTCCCCTTGTATTGTTCCTCATCAGCCCAGAGGCAATCCACACACCACAAACTGGAGTAGGGTATTAAACCACAATGGTGGCCTGAACCAGTATAAATCTCGTGTCCCTTGTGCTGCTCTTCGAGTAGTTTAGATCCTAGCGAGGCGGTGAAGCATGGGTAGGCTGAGGGTGTGATTTCCGTGCGCACCCTAGTGTTCGCACCTCAAGGGTCTGCCGGAACCCGAAATCCAATAAACATCTTGGAATATTAGCTTGGGATGCCTTGGGCATCCCCAAGCTTGAGCTCTTGTGTCTCTTTAATTCCTTTAATATCACGGTTTCCCTAAATCTTAAAAACTTTATCCACACAAAACTCAACAAGAACTCGTGAGATAAGTTAGTATAAATCAATGCAAAAACTTTATCATTCTTTACTGTAGAAAATCACTAAAAAATATTATTCAACATGCTAAATGCCTCTGCATATTTAATAATCCTATCATCAAATAGAATCATTAGATAAGCAAACATATGCAAACAATGCAACCATAACAGCAATCTGCCAAAACAGTACAGTCTGTAAAGAATGCAAGATTCATCATACTTCCCTAGCTCCAACAATTCTGAAAAATTACCACACTGTAGAAAATTTATTATATCTTACTATGTAAAAAGTTTCAATATTTTATCACATTCTGACTTTTCTCGGGAATTTTTGCAACAACGATAAACTTTCTGTTTTGAAACAGCAACATGTAGACTTGCAAAATAAGCATGGTAAAGGCTATCATTGACATTTTTATTGAAGTAAAAGATGCAAAACATTATTTTAAATAACAGAAAGCAAATACTAGCAAACTAAAATGACGCTCTAAGCAAAACTCATATCATGTGATGAATGAAAATATAGCTCAAAGTAAGGTTACCGATAATATTGGAGACGAAAGAGGGGATGCCTTCCGGGGCATCCCCAAGCTTAGTTGCTTGGATCTTCCTTGAATATTACCTGGGGGTGCCTTGGGCATCCCCAAGATTAGGGTTTTTTCACGCTCCTCATATCGACCTCTCACCAAAAACTAGAAAATTTCAATCACACAAACTTAACGGAACTTCGTGAGATAGGTTAGTATGATAAAGAGCAAACCATTTCACTTTGGTACTGTCAAAGACAAGATTCATAATTGTTTCCACACAATGCCTACTGTATCATATCATTTCCACAATTTATATTGAGCAATATAAGCCATATAAACTAGGAAACAAGCAAGCTATGCATTGAAAACAGAATCTATCAAAAACAGAACAATCTGTAGTAATCTGTACTCCAACCATACTTCTGCTACTCCAAAAATTATGAAAAATTAGTACAATGTAGAGAATTTGTATATATATCACCTATAAAAAATTCAGATCAAAATCAAGTTCCATAGATTTTTCAAATTTCCTGGACTGAGCGCATAAGTTTCTGTTTTTGGATAGAATCAAGTCAACTATCATCCACACTATCCCAAAGGCTTCACTTGGCACTTTATTGAAACAAAAGCAATAAAACATGATTAATATAGTAGCATAATCATGTAAACACACAAAAACAGTTGGTACAAGTGTTGGGTTGTCTCCCAACAAGCACTTTTCTTTATTGCCTTTTTAACTAGGCATGATGAGTTCAATGATGCTCACATAAAAGATAAGAATTGAAACATAACAAGAGCATCATGAATCACACGGCAAGCAAATTTAAGTCTAACCCACTTCCTATGCAAAGGGATTTTGTGAGCAAACAATTTATGGGAACAAGAATCAACTAGCATAGGAAGGTGATACGTCTCCAACGTATCTATAATTTTTGATTGTTCCATGCTATTATATTACCCCTTTTGGATGTTTATGGGCTTTATTTTACACATTTATATCATTTTTGGGACTAACCTACTAACCAGAGGCCCAGCCCGTATTGCTGTTTTTGCCTATTTCAGTATTTCGAAGAAAAGGAATATCAAACGGAGTCCAAACGGAATGAAACCTTCAGGAGCGTGATTTTTGGAACGAACGTGATCTAGAGGACTTGGAGTGCAAGTCAAGAAGCAGCCGAGGCGGCCACGAGAGGGTAGGGCGCCCCTCCTACAGGGCGCGCCTCCCTGTCTCGTGGGCCCCTCGGGCAGCCACCGACGTACTTCTTCCTCCTATATAAGCCTACGTACCCCGAAAACATCCAGGAAGCCAACGAAACACAATTTCCACCACCGTAACCTTCTGTATCCGCGAGATCCCATCTTGGAGCCTTCGCCGGCGCTTTGCCGGAGGGGGAATCGACCATGGAGGGCTTCTACATCAACACCCTAGCCCCTCCGATGAGTTGTGAGTAGTTTACCACAGACCTTCGGGTCCATAGTTATTAGCTAGATGGATTCTTCTCTCTTTTTGGATCTCAATAGAATGTTCTCCCCCTCTCTTGTGGAGATCTATTCGATGTAATCTCTTTTTGCGGTGTGTTTGTCGAGATCCGATGAATTGTGGGTTTATGATCAGATTTATCTATGGATAATAATTGAATCTTCTCTGAATTCTTTTATATGATTGAGTTATGTTTGCAAGTCTCTTCGAATTATCAGTTTTGTTTGGCCTACTAGATTGATCTTTCTTGCCATGGGAGAAGTGCTTAGCTTTGGGTTCAATCTTGCGGTGTCCTTACCCAGTGACAAAAAGGGTTGCAAGGCACGTATTGTATTATTGCCATCGAGGATAAAAAGATGGGGTTTATATCATATTGCATGATTTATCCCTCTACATCATGTCATCTTGCTTAATGCGTTACTCTGTTCTTATGAACTTAATACTCTAGATGCAGGCATGAGTTGGTCGATGTGTGGAGTAATAGTAGTAGATGCAGGCAGGAGTCGGTCTACTTATTGCGGACGTGATGCCTATATACATGATCATGCCTAGATAATCTCATAATTATTTGCTTTTCTATCAGTTGCTCGATAGTAAGTTGTTCACCCACCGTAATACTTATGCTATCTCGAGAGAAGCCTCTAGTGAAACCTATGGCCCCCGGGTCTATCTCTTATCATATTTGCTTCCAATCTACTTTTATTTGCATCTTTACTTTTTGCATCTATCTTATAAAATACCAAAAATATATTTATCTTATCATACTATCTCTATTAGATCTAACTTTCGCAAGTGGCCGTAAACGGATTGACAACCCCTTTATTGCGTTGGTTGCGACTTCTTTGTTTGTTTGTGTAGGTGCGTGGGACTTTTGAGGAGCCTCCTACTGGATTGATACCTTGGTTCTCAAAAACTGAGGGAAATACTTACGCTACTATTGCTACATCACCCTTTCCTCTTCAAGGAAAACCAACGCAAGCTCAAGACATAGCAGAAGGCAAAACAAGTCAAACTTCAAGATTTTCAACACATAGAGAGGAAACTTGATATTATTGCAATTCCTACAAGCATAAGTTCCTCCCTCATAATAATTTTCAGTAGCATCATGAATGAATTCAACAATATAGCCATCATATAAAGCATTCTTTTCATGATACATAAGCATAGAAATTTTGTTACTCCCCACATAAGTAAATTTATTATCATTCATAATAGTGGGAGCAAACTCAACAAAATAACTATCATGTGATACTTGATTGGCATAATCATATTGAGAATTAATATTATGTTGACAAGTTTCACGGTTATCATTATTATATATAGCATACATGTCATCACCAATCATCATATGTAGGAGGCATGCTACCATTATAACAAATTTGCACATAAAATCTTGGGGGACTAAAAATATCATCTTCATCAAACATAGCTTCCCCAAGCTTATTGCTTTGCATATCATTAGCATCATGGATATTCAAAGAATTCATAATAACAACATTGCAATCATGCTCATCATTTATGCCAAACATTTTATTGAATTCTTCTTCAATCAATTGAGCACAATTTTCCGCTCCATCATTTTCAAGAAAGACATGACAAAAACGAATAATATGAGGCAACCTCACACTACAAAAAAAACACTTCCGTGATGATACGTGTTTGTCACAGTAGGTCGCGTTTTTTTCATGCATGTACATCCATGACAAATTTATGACAGAATCAAGATAGTCATACCTGTGTTGTCGTAGAAGTGTTCCATGACATTACCAAAATTATCATCACGGAAGTGTCCACTTCCATGACGATAAATCGCGCGTCACAGAAGTGCTTTCGTCAAGGGTGACCGACACGTGGCATCCACTGTAACGGAACACTGTTAAGCTATCGGGTCGGGTTTTGGACCCGATAACCCGTTAACAGCCCCGACCAATGGGGATTTTCCACGTGTAAAATCATCATTGGCTGGAGGAAACACGTGTCGGCTCACCGTTGGGACAGATATCATCCGCTCATTGGACCGAAGGCGCCTATGATACGGAGACACGTGGCACGGCCCAACAGAGGCCCATTCCTGTGAAAAGGCCAGCCTGTTTGACTTGGTCAAAAGGTGGCGGGCCGGCCCACAGAAAGCCAGTTAACGGCCTGTTTGCATATAGCCCATTTACAGCCCGCTAACCCAGGGCCCGTTACACCCTATCCGAATTAGGCCCAGTAGCATCATCTGGGCCGTCCAATATGATTCAGCCCGTTTTAACTTCTGGCCCATGTGTGGCCCATGACTTCTTTCGGCCCATATGAGGACCTTTGTAACTCTTGGCCCATTAACGGCCCGTGGTGAAACTGGCCCGTAATGAACAGTGTATCACTTTATACCCATTAACGGCTCGTTATTCCATTGGGCCGTTTCCAGCCCAAGTTATCTTTCGGCCTTCTCAGGGCCCATTGATTCTTGGGCTCACTTGCAGCATTCGGTTACATATGGCCTGTTACTGTCATTTTCTGCTTGTGGGCCAAATTCAGCCCGTCGTTACAGTCGGCCCGTTTGCAGACCATTAATACGTTGGGCCGTTTTCATGTCAAAAAAACCCGTTGGGCTGTTTTGATAGAGTTATCAAATACGGCCTATTAATGGCCCATTATGGTCCACGAATAATATGGCCCATGATTGGCGAAATGATGATACGCCCCGTAGAAGGCCCATGGATCCTACAGCCCGTATGAGGCCCATGGATAGTACGGCCCATAGAAGGCCCATTGATCGTACGACCTGTAGAAGGCCCATGGACCCTACGGCCCGTAGAAGGCCCATTGATCCCTAAGGCTCGTATAGAAGGCCGATGGATCCTACGGCCCGTATAGAAGGCCAGTGGTCCTACGGCCGAACGAAGGCCCATGGATCATACGGCTTGCAGGAGGCCCATGGTTACAACAGTCTGTGTGTTGCCATGATTATTTTGTCCTAGTTACCAAAAATAGGCTATTGTGGCCACTAGAAAAACACAGAAAAAGAACTGCAGTGACTACAAGCAAACAACTAAACAAGACAATAAGGAAATAAATAGGCAAGCAATTAAGGCTAGCCTATTACCGCTATTACACATATTACATCCAATGGCATCAAAGTTCGCCACCAGTGCAAATATAGGGAACAAAGCAGCATATTACATACACTTGGCCGTCAAAATTGGCCACCAGTGCAAATAAACGCGACAGCAAAACAAGAGCATAACTGAAATAACTTCAGAAGAGCTCAAGAAACGTTATCCTGGGTATCCACCATGCTGGCAATAAGCTTAGCAAGCTGATTAGTTTTGTCCTGTTTGGCGCTAAAATCCTCCAGCGCTTGCTGTTGCACCCGAAAGTATGCATCTGAATGCTCCAGGGACTTCCGCAGTCCTTCCGCTTCTTGTCGCAGACAGCTGATCGATGTCTTTCAGCTTGTAGTTGAGACTCAAGAAACCGAACTGATTCAGACAGTGAGTTTGAATAGCTTGTGCAAGCGGTAGTGGCCAATAACTCGAACACTAAACCAAGACAGGACTTTGGGGTTATCTCGCTGTCTTCAAGATAGTCTTCCTTAGCTGTTTTATCAGCTTTGGTGGAGACCAACAAGGATGTGTCACTATCCTGAACCTTATCTACATTACTTTCTTTATCATTGCTTAATAAGGCACTCTTCCCCAATATTCTGTCAACATTCTAAAAGAAGAAACAAGCAGACACATAACAAGTTTAGCATGTATTAGTATATGAAACTCATTTCGGTGAACCAGTTCATTAGTAAGGTGGACAGGATTAAACTACCAAGTCTTCTATTTCCAAGTACTAGTACATAATAAAAGCATCAAACAAACATATATCTATGTCCTATGGTCACTGCATTGTCTTGCCAAATCAAAATAGAGACACGGTTCAAATCATATCAGTTCAAGACAAAGCAGCAGTGAAAGAATACAAAGTGTGGGAAACTACATGGCACAACAAGATTTCAGATGGGTACCATGGGTCTACATGTACAACAACACTATTGGCTCTGTTGTGATGCTAGTAATGTGCATGATATGAAAGTCAACTGTATACACAATTGAAATTGAAATCAAAAGAGCTATTGATAAGAGCAAATCTGTCAAAAAAAACATGCGTGAACATACCTGCCATGCCATTGGAGTTTTGATTGGATCCTTCAATTTAAAAATAAGTTTGTATGAGTAAATACAATGATACAAGAGCAAAGCAATCATAGTTAAAAAAGGCGCGCCTAAGCGAGCGCTTAAGCGCGCCTAGGCTCTAGGCGTTGGCAAAACGCATTGTGCATAACTACGCATAATCTATGCATAACTGCGCATAAGCATGTGCTTTGGTCAGTAAAGTGCAAGGCGGTGGCAAAACGCACAATTAACGCCCAGCGCTTTTTTGAACTATGATAGCAATGGAATCTTAAATTAGAACAGTTGTTCTTCAGGTTTAGGCACTTGTTCTACATGAACAGAGTACAGTAAGATGCAATAATATAATACTTAAAAATTGAAAATGAGCTCATAGACCTTACCACATTCTTGGTTCGGGACCAGTACAGAACAAGGTGTTCTCAGTCATCGTCCAGTAAATGTGTCTCAGGAGAACGTAAGGGAATTTGATGAGTTTCTTTGCCGGTGAAGTATGTTTTCTTCAGGTAATTCTGATACTGCCACCAAGCATTCTTGAAGATAGCAGAGGTATTAGCACAGGTTATCTCATCCTGAGTTTCCAAATTGGTCCTTCTCTATAGAGAAAAATGGGAAAATTTGTTGTATTATAACCATCATGGAGGTAGGATGTATGGGATGAAGCAAAGTAATTGCCATGAATAACATTACTTACACATAACTCCTGGACAAACACCTGCAACTAGCATTTTCCTTCATCTTCAGTATAATATTTCCAAGATGGGAAGATACACACATACGATTTAACAACATCAAATGCGATAGATGCTAAACTACGACTGGCTGGTTGTGCTTCCTCCACAGGAATAGGCGTACTAACTGGTGGAGTTGGGGTTCGCCGTGATAGTACTGGCCCTTTGGGCACTGGAGCTGCCTTACTAACTGCTCTTGTTTGGGAGCTCTGTGGTGGAGATGGTGCTGTGTTAACAGGAACTGGGTTACTATCGGCTGGGGTTGGGGTTAGATTGGGTGAAGCTGGTTCTCTGTCCATCGCGGTAGGGGTACAATCTGCGAGAGTTTGGGTTATGTGTGGTAGGGCTGGTTCTTGTGCATGTACAACCGGGGTGCTATCTCCAACAATAGGTAGCACTATTTTATTTGAAGACCGTGTTTTTATTCCGCTAGATACTGGCATAACCCGCTCCAATTCAAATGGCTGATAAACAGGAAACATAGTTGAATCTACAGACATTGTATGAGAGACAGATGCAATAGATAGTGTGGAAAAAAGAGGGCATGAAATAGTTGACATGTATATTGTTTAACTAAAACGGATAGCATGACATAATTTCACATATATGATGTCTATCTAAACTGGATAGCATAGCATAACATAATTCAAAGATATGATGAATAACTAAACAGGATCGCATGACATAATTCACCTACATGTTATCTAAGTAATCAAGATCGCATCATTTAATTCACATATGTGATTTATATGCTAAACAGAGGGCATTCGATATGATGTCTGAACTAAGAACATGGTGTTGAATATTGTGTATATGATATCTAAACTATGCAATGCAAGACAACGTATGCATGATATGAGCAGTATAACCGTGCCAAGTTAGAACATACACCTCAGTAGGGGAATAGGACCGGTCATCTGTCTCTGAATCCATCTCCGAGGAGCTATCGGGACCCAACAAGAGATTTGCTTCGACGGGTAGCACTGTCTGCTCTGAAGGCCTTGTTTTCACTCCAGATTTTTCCATCTCCCACCCAAATGGCTGATTCACAGGAAGAGTAGTTTAATGTACAAACATTGTCGACAAATGGAAATGTAATGAAGAAAAGGATGGGCAAGATATCATTCAAATATATGATGCCTGGTTAAACAGGATGGCATTGCACATTTCACATATATTATGGCTGGTTAAAAGACATGAGACTGCATAATTCCCATATATGATATAGAAAATAAACAGGTGGCATTACAGAACATGTCTAAACTAAGCAGATGACATATCTGATGTCAAAAGTAGGCACTGCAAGGCAACATATGCATGATATGACTAACATCATCATGCCAAGGTAGAGCAAACACCTTGGGGGGGGGGGGTAAATAGGAGTGGTCAGCGGCGTCTGAATCCGCCTCAGAACAGATATCTTCCTGTGGATTACAATCTGGAGAGGGGTGGGGAGGGTTTGCCATTGAACCCACCATGGAGCGATGTCTGCATGACATTGTATTGCCGCGCAAAACTCTTCTCTTTTTCTCTACATGTTCAGCATGACTGTGTATAATATCTGACATGCATACGAAAAAATATGGTGAGATTATGTAAGGAGAGCATGCAGAAATTTAGAGTGATGGTAACAACCAGTGGATGCATCCAAAAATAATGATAGCAGGCTGATGATTGTTTTAAATTTATTTATATATAAAAAGTAATTGATGGGTTAACCAGGATTAAGAAAAATAGATTAGAAAATTTCATGTTAATTAGAAAATACTAGCCTTCGATCTGGTGGGTCCTTTAAAATTATGAGTATGTAACCGTCCGATATGCGTAACGTATGTAGCATTGTGCCAACCTACCACGAGTCCATATAACACGTATATTATTGATTCTTTGTTTCAATCGACCACATATCCTTAACGTACCCTACCCAACTCTGAAAAAAGAACTACCACGAGAGTACCTAAGGTGCCTTACACCATCTCTGAAAACAAAACATGCCCTACAAGTCTCTCACGGAAGCTCAAACCTGCCCAGGCCTTTAGGCTGGTCATTGTGGGAGTAACATAGGTAGTAACTTAGATGCCACATAATCAAAAGTGATGAGGTGGCAAGTAGTTAATAAGGAGAGATGCAAATAGAGTAACATAATATGTTACCATCACGTAGCGCTTCCCAATGCAAAATGAGTCTACAAAGCAATAAATGAAAACATCTATGTTACCACATATATGATACTACCCACTATGAAGGTAGTAACATAGACTAGTAACATATGCATGTTACTAGTCTAAGTTACTCTCCACTATGACCAGCCTTATTTCTACTGGAAGCTTCCCTCCATCCCCTGATCCCAAGAACCTGGAGAATTACATCTTGTGACAGCTGTGACTAGGCGGCTGAGACCTCCCCTTGCGTGTGGCGGAACGACCGGAAGCCCCGGGGAACGAGAAGCTGCACGACGCACAACTTGCGGAGCTGCTGTCACAGGGCGTCCTAGCACACAACAGAAGGCCCTAGGCGTCTGCCCTCAGCCACCATGTGGTGGTGCTTCAGGAGTATGGTGCAAACCTGTCTGTCATGCATCTTCATGTTCTCTCGGGCGGTGTCGGCAGACGAGGCCACGACGTTGAAGACCTCGTACATGAGCGGTGTACATGATGCAGACCACGCCATGTTGCTAGCCAGTAATTCCTTCTTGGATGTGTTAATTTTCTATCAACAGTAGCTGGCTTCAACACGTGTACGTAGGAAGGGTGAAGAAGACTTTACTGTTCAGTTCACCTTGCAAATAACTGCTAAAAGGATCGTCAAGGTCTATCCATGGCAGCAAAAGCTCTGTCAATGATTGTTACGATTCCACAAATGCATAGGCTTGTGAATGATGTAAATATATGAGAAGCGTGAGCATCCAGCATGCATCCATGCATCAATACGCAATTTATTATAAGCATGCAAGCTAAGTTTGATCTCTCCACAATGTACAATAATATGTGGACATGTTTTTACACTTACTGAATAAAAATTTACAAGTCATCTGAGGCGCCTAGGAGATAAAAAGAACCAAACGCTAATTTCATATGTACTACCACATCATGGAAACAAACAAACCAGTGAATCGAACATACCTACACACTAATGGAAAATTACGCAACTCCTCATATGTATAGATTCGCTAATTCTAATCCACCTGAGAGTTCCTTATTTCTCAGTTTATGTAAGATTCCATGCTTTTTCAAATATAAGAAATTTGTTTACACCTTTTTTAGCACTGGATGTAAAAATTAATGCATGGACGTGACGTGACCATATTTTTTGATATGTATGCAAAAATTTATATATAAAAAGTAATTGATGGGTTAACCAGGATTAAGGAAAATAGATTAAAAAATTCCACGTTAATTAGAAAATACTAGCCTTCGATCTGGTGGGTCCTTTAAAATTATGAGTATGTAACCGTCCGATATGCGTAACGTATATAGCATTGTGCCAACCTACCACGAGTCCATATAACACATATATTATCTATCTATCTATCTATCTATCTATCTATTTTATATTAAAAGTAATATAAAGTGAACCAGGAGCAAGATAAATATGCTGGAAAATTCCACTTTAATTAAAAAATACTGGCCCTCAATCTGGTAAATCTTTAAACTAGGATTATTTAGACCATTAGATCTATGTAACATATATAATGTTGTAGGTCTTTAAGGATTGTACGTGACACATCTAAACGTACATATGTTAAAAGATTATATTAGAAAGATAACGTGCATCTCTGGAAAAGAAATTGGTTTTTTTTTGCCTACCAAAATGAAAATGGAACGCTTTTGTTATGGTGGGCCTTAGAGTTACGTGATAGATACACATGCACATATGTTTAAAAAGCCATCGTCAAAAAGAACATAGCATGCAGCCCGAGGAAAGGAGTCAAAACGAAATCGGACTCTGCCATCCAAAAATAGGAACGTGTTGTACTACGACTGAAATATGTGCCAGGTTACATAATAAAATATGGACACATAAGGTCTTTTGTTTTTTAGGGGACATAAGGTCTTTTAAGTTATAGACATGTACGCCCATCCACTTGCGAAATAGAAAAAGGACGTATACAACTTATAAGAAATGCATTACATGATCATGTCGACATACTACTTAATATTAGTAAAAAAAATTAGTGGCTAATAATTTTTATTTAAAATTTTATTTACTGATCAAATATCTCTGTTGTTTAAACTTTAGTACATTTTTTTAAAGCTATGGATACGTACGTTCATCCACTTGCAAAAAATGGAAAAAAGGAACATGATGTATGTATACACCTAAGAAACTCATAACATGATCGTGTCGACATGCTACTTAATATTAATAAAAAATATTACTGTCTACTAATTTATATTTAAAATTTAATTTATTGATCAAATATTACTGGATAATAATTTATATTTAAACTTTAATTCGGAAACGTCTGGGTCGCAACATGGAGATAAAAATGCCCCTAGGAACCTCACACTCGCAAAAGATATAGGCTAGATGATCACCTCACACTCAGGAGCTGCTACCTCTCAGTTGTCGTTGACCTGGTAGGCAGATCGGCGAGGCTCACGAGGAGCCAAATAGGTCACAGTATAAGGCCAGCCTGTGCCCACACACTTGACACAAGCCGCGTAGTGTGGTTAAGTGAGGGCCATCAAGAAAGAAAACCAGGGGACCTTTGGTGTGATCCTCACATCGTGGATCGAAGCTGGATCGGCTAATTCCATGGCTGGGAGCTACTGAGAAGACAGGAATACTGCAGAAAGGGGGAAAGTGAAGGATCAACCTGATGGGACCTATGAAACCAATGCTGTTTTGCACATAGTAGTGTAGACAATGTTTTGTGGACGCTTTTTCTTTGTAGAAAGAGTGGACAATGTGGAAGCAAACTTCCCATACATGAAAATATGAGCTAGCATTTGTCCTGCTGCATGTCACGAAAAAAGACTAGCAGGGTATTTTTTATGGGCTACCATGTCAGTTTTAATAGATATTTTTAATATTTCAATACACTCTAACTTTGTATACCAAACTCAGACAACACTTACGGTAAAAAAATAACTAAATAAAAATA
Source organism: Triticum timopheevii (assembly GCA_963921465.1). Taxonomy (NCBI): domain Eukaryota; kingdom Viridiplantae; phylum Streptophyta; class Magnoliopsida; order Poales; family Poaceae; genus Triticum; species Triticum timopheevii. The sequence goes on along the minus strand of OY997266.1, from coordinate 110,737,101 downwards.
CCTTTACCTACATGAAAAAAATGTGAACTGTTAAATTTGCATCCCCGTCAAGGGCGCTAGCGCATACCCCGGGGCTGATCATCACCACCTGCACCCCCAAAAAAACCAACATCATAAAATGCCAGAAAATGACACAAATATACTTAACGTGCATGATGCGACTGGTCATTAAAAAATAGTTAGTATTGCATGCGTAATTAGTAGATAAAATGATAACTACATAACTTATAATATATCAATAAAAAACCAAACATACCTAAGACAAAACCATGTTCTAACCATTAAACTTTATAAAATTCTAGCCCGCGCATCGAGCGGGCCACTTTGCTAGTTAATAAAAAGACAGATGATGATTGCTTTACTATTTATTTCCCACCCAAGTGAACAACATAGGCATACCCTAGGTGAACCAGATATTAGACAAACATACTATTCATTGCTGCCTCGATATGTGCCCCACAACTAATTTAGAACTCAAGTTTGAACATGAATTTGGACCTGGGTTGGGAGTCCAAGAACTGAACAGGACGATAAAGTAGCAGGTAAGTTTAAGCAATGCATAACATAAGCAGAAACAAAAGAGTGCGGCCTCCCTTGTGGACCTGTGTACTCCTCAGGTTCATCTGCTGAGTCGATGATGGTGATGCCGTTGGGATGCGTGCCGGTGGCAGGGAAGGAGATCTGAGGTGGCGAAAGACGGTCAGGAGTCGTGATGTCTGGTTTGGTGGATGCTTCTGTCGATGGAGCAGCTCAGGTGAGGTGGACGACGTCGCGGCAGGAGCAGGACAAACCACACAAAGTTCCCTTTGACACGTACCTGTAACTGAAGTAATTCTGTAAGGGCACATTTGGCTTGCATGATTCTTAAAACGCAGGGATAGGAAAAACACCAGAATAGGATAGGAAAATGCACATGGTAAACAGAGCATTTGTAAACACAGGATTTCTGTCAACTTGGGTGTTTGGTCTATAGGAATTGAAAGAGCAGAGGAATGCAAAAAAACATGGCCAAAATAAAGAGAAACCATATGAAAGCATGTACAGTTAGAATGTTATTCTGGAACTAATGCACTTGGTCTTGTTTTCATGCATAGGATTTTGAAAAGTAGGTCCAGGTGGATGTTTTGCTTCATTCCTTTCAACAAAATGCATGAATAATTGAATAGTAGAGTGCCATTGGAAAATTCCCTATTGCTATGTTTTTCCGTTGAACCAAAATAGCCCTAATGGATCGACGTGAATGTATAGTAATAAGTGATGCAACAAGTGTACAACCTCTTTGCCGTAGCCGTGTCGACCTCAACATCATTGGGTTGGTCGCTGAAGCAGTTGAGGCAGAGGTGGTTGTCGAAGGTGTGGAGGAAGATCTGAGAAATCTGTAGACGGCGTCCAGGGCACTGCTCTGTTGTGATGGATCGTTCTGTCGTTGGAGCAGCTCCGGTGAGCCGTAAGACGTCAAGGCTGAAGCAGCACAAGACATACGTCGTCAATCTCAAGTGGGATTCTAATAGCATCTCCAATAGATGATGAAAAATGGATGTAAAATTAACATCACCAAAAACCACCTGACTACAACAGATGAGGTAAAAACTGTTGACTCTGAACTTAACTATCAAAACTGAAATTTACTGTGGAATCTGAATGCTACTGTCGAAACTGAACGCAATGGTAGCAGAGAGGCACTTGACATGTAGTTTAGGGAGGGCCTGCAGTTCATCTTCAACCTGCACACCCCTGAGCCACCTGCCACCACCGGCCGAACCGCCGGCCCCAGCGCCGCCTCACCGCCCCGAAACAACTCGCCACCGCCGCCCCGGGCAGCCCTCTAGGCCCCCGCCCCCACCCTGAACCCTAAGATAGATAGTTGGGTACCTCTCCGGCGAGCCCCCGCCCCGCTGCGGGTGGTTCTTCCTTAACTCTGGCGAGCCCCCCAACCCCTGAAAATCGACTGACCCAAAAGTCGATTCAGTCGACTGAAGTGTGGCTTAATCGGAGCAGAGCAGCAGCACGAGCGAGGGGGAGAGCAGCAGCAGCAGCTGGGCGAGCGAGCGATCGAGCGAGAGCTGGAGCAGCAGCAACAACATGAGCGAGAGAGCGAGAGCCGGAGCAGCAGCAACAGCGCGAGCGAGCGAGCGAGAGCCGGAGCAGCAGCAGCATTGGAATTTGTTTTGAAGGACAACAGCTCATAACTGTCATCTTTGCGCCCAACCTGGAGACCTTCACTTGAAAGGTTGCTCCTTCATAATTGTTATACACCTTCAGAAATAACTGTCATCTTTGCGCCCAACCTGAAGACCTTGGGTGTAATTCGTGACCCGTTTAATAATCACAATGAGTTGGTGTTTGGCTCCTCACCTTTTCAGGTACCGTATATTATCATCTACACATTTGTAATCATATGCTGCATTTTTCATTTATGCGCATAAGTTTTATATCATCTTGGAGTACACTTTGGGTACTAATATTATGTTATATGCTCAATGAAGAGTTCGGCCATTGATAGCCTATCAATGCAGCTGGATTCTGTCAAGATCATATATATCAGAATGTATAGTTTTGATCTTGACATAATTATTGGCTTGCTGTGATGCTTTCGATCTCTGGAGAATTTATACATAGAGGTGATGATTTCATGCACATTGAAAGCCCGTATATATTGTACTAGAATTAACTGTTCAGCTGTCGTTCTTTCGACATACTCTTTTTTCAGACCTTAACTGTTTTCAATCTTCATGTCTACTTAGGCAGAACCACATGGACAAAAACATATAACCAATCATTGGCGTAATACTCACAAGGATTTTCTCAGTTCTCATGACATTCGTTTGAGGACAATAACGATGGGACGATATGCATCCAACCAGGCAAACAGAAGCTTTGTCACATTCTTCCTGTTGAATGCGAGGTTACTATTATCCATAAGGCTTAATTTTTACAACAAGAGATTTCTCACGGACGAACATGTTGAACAGCAAAAAAAGAAGTTTCAGGTGGACAAATGGGCTTCTAAACATGCCCGGCTTCTATTTACAACAAGTTGTAGACATCCTAAAATAATTTTTTTGCACAGGATGTTGATTTTATGGATCAGACCAATCCATTTGTTTGTGACTGCAAAAAAGAGTGGTTGGGTTAGATGTTACTGTCATGTTCAATCTGGGTTTTGTCTAAAAATTTGATGAACAATTAATCCTTAGGCTTTTTGTACCATTTGTATGCTTGACTTGCATGTTGTTGCCCTCATACTCCCCTCCACCTGCCACTACACTGCCGCATCTTCCATGGCTGCTGTTCGTTCCCGTCCGAGGCCTTGCCGTCGTTCTCCGCCTTGGTTAGCTCGCTGTGCTCACCTCCGTCTGGTGTTGTCAACATGGTCAACAACCAAGAGGAATCAGGAGATGACTGTACGTGGAGAGGCTGACAGTAGGGACCCACCAGGGTCATTGCATTTTGCAAGCAGGTGCCTCGATATTACAAGCCAAAACAATACTTCCTCCTAATTGTTTGACAACTAGGTTCCACGCCATTGTCAATGTAGTCAATAAACTAGAAAATTACACAATGAGCAGATAACACCAGGGACCCAGCAGTTTGCCCAGTTGTTTTTCAGTTTCAGAGACGGAGCTCAACTGCGCTGTGCGGGGGCTGTGGCCCGTCTAGCCCACGCTTACACTTTTATTAAGCACATGACGAGCCCAGTTGATATTTTTTTGCTTTCTGAAATTGGCTAGCCCAGTTCTTTTTTTTTCGAGAATACCAAAACCGAGGCCTACTTGCTTTTCTCAGCCCTGCTGGGCTGCAAATCTTTCAAGACGAGGATGGATAAGAAATGGGCTTCCCCAGAAAACGGGCTATAAGTTGTAAGAAATGAGCTGTAAATATTTAAACCAAAGCCAACCGGCAATTGCATTAAAATATCATTTTTTCAGGATTTCTATACTCTCTACTCTTATAAAAACCAAAGCCAACTCGCAATTACATTAAAATATCATCTTTTCACCCACAAGATAAACTACTCATACAAATGCATCTTCATGTTTCATGCAATGAACGGGCATCTTGCTAGTTAAGATTATTTCATTCATTTTTTTGCGGAGAATTGTTTTTTGAATTTTATTTTGATATAAATTTTTGAAAACTATTTTTAATGTGACTCGCAATTTCGTGATTAAAAGAGTTCGGACCCCGTCGAAATATGCAAAATTTCGTTGAATTTTTTAGCAGTGCCCAGAATATATGGTCTGTAATGCTAATAAAAAGAATATGGGCTTCAAATATCCTTAAGAATTAGCAAATGGGCTGTAAATTATTGAAAATAATGGCTAATGGGCTGTATGCTATTTTCCACAGATTTGGAGGCTGACTTCTGGGCCTACTAGGTTGACGATGACGCTGTCCTAAAAAATTTTTGACGCGTACGCAAGGCTTTGTCAACTTAGTCAACACACAGGAGTGACTGTTGGATGTCCATCCAACGGCCGCCGTGCTTCTTCAATCTCTGATCTTCCTGCTCCAGCCGCCCAAACCAGCACCGGCGAGACTGCCTGCTCCCTCCTCCCGTGGATGGCTGTGCTGCCGCCAGGACATCCCTCTAACCACCCACACATCCTGTTATTTTCCGGCGACGTCAGCCTCACCCCGCAACCGACCAGTCAGCGCTCATTCTCCCCTCAGCGTGGGCATCCGTTGTGGTGGCTTCGCCAGCTTCCGGGTGGTTCTCTTCCTGGGCCCCGCCCTCGTCCACTGCGTTTGTGCTCTCGGCGCGGCGAGGTCAACATGGTCAACAAACAACAGCCATCGGAAGAGGCTAACAGTAGGGGCCCACACAGGAAAATGCCTCCTTATTACGCACAAAATATGATTCCTCCACCTGATAGCTAGGACCCACCAGAAGGGTCTCTGTATTTCGCAAAAAAACGTTCCCCCGCTATCAGCTCGGACCCACCAGAAATGCCTCCTTATTACGAACAAAAAAATGAATACTCCCCTTGCTAGCTGGGACTCACCTTGGTGGGAGGCTGACTTGTGGGCCTACTAAGTTTACGGGGACGGAGGGCTTTGTCAACTTAGTCATATGAATTACTCTAGCTCCAGTGATCGTACGATGTCCATCCAACGGCCGTAGTGCTTCTTGAACCTCTGGTCTTCGTGCTCCAACCGCCCAAAGCAGCGATGGTCGTGCCGCGTGCTCCTGCCTCCCATGGCCGGTTGTGATGCCGCGGAGGCCTCACCGCCCCCTACTACTCCCACGGCTGGCCAGGCCATCCCTCTACTCACCCACACCCCCTGTTATTCTGCGGCGACGGCAGCCTCACCCTCGTACTCCTCTTCGTGTGGGCATCCACTGCTGCGTCTTCCCCGGCTCCGCGTTGTCCCCTTCCTAGGCCTCGCCGTCGTCCACCACCGTGGTGCTCTCGGCGCGGCGTGGTCAATTTGGTCAACGACCGACTTACATCGGAAGAGTACTATGCGTGGAGAGGCTGACAGCTGGGTCCACGGCGGCCACAAGGAAGTGCCTCCTTATTACGTGCAAAATAATTATTCCTCCACCTGACAGCGGGGACCCACCGGACGAGCCACCGTATTTCACGAAAAAAATGTTTCCCCCTGACTGCTGGGACCCACCAGCTACATCTTCGCACGCAAGGAAGTGCGTTCGGGCAAAAATAAGCGATTCGCCCCCCTGACTGCTGGGACCCACCAGCTACATCTTCGCACGCAAGGAAGTGCGTCCGGGCAAAAAAAACAAAACGATTCTCCCCCTTGACTGCTGGGACCCACCAGCTACATCTTTGCATGCAAGGAAGTGCCTGACAGTCGGGACCCACCTGGTCGAAGCATACGTAGCGTTGTCATTCTGGTCGCGAACGTGTATGTACATACTGGTCGTAGTAGAGGCGCGCACGTACACGTACGTACAACGATGAGGGTGCAAGAAAGAAAATACGGCCACATACGTACATACAGGCAGGGTCTCGAACGCCTACTCGCGCATACGTACATGGCTGGGTCGGAAAGGAGAAACAGCGTCATCGTCGCGTTCATGGGGAGCCAACCGGCTGGGTCGGAACGGAATGCGTGGTCGTGTTCATCGGGAGGGCTTGGACCAAACAGGCGATGGAAACGAGGCCTGGCGTACCACAGAACGGAGGAAACGACCTTGTGTTCGATCGGCCACGTTCGAAACGGGATCCTATTGATCGGGAGGGGACTGGCGTACCGCAAAATGGAGGAAACGGACCTCCTACGGTCGAAACGGGGGTCCTGTTGATCGGGAGGGGTGTGGCATACCGCAAAACGGAGGAAACGGACCTCCTGCGGTCAAAACGGGGGTCCTATTGATTGGGAGGGGTGTGGCGTACCGCAAAACGGAGGAAACGGACCTCCTATGGTCGAAACGGGGGTCCTGTTGATTGGGAGGGGTGTGGCATACCGCAAAACGGACGAAACGGACTTGTGTTGGAGCGCTACGGTTGAAACGGTGTCACGACCGGTTTTCCGGGTATAAATTTCCAGAAAAGACCGTCGTGCTCATCAGCCCCAGGATTACTGTTAGCTGATGAGGCTCCAACTTGATACAGAAATTCCAAGCAAAATACAAAATATGCAGTACAAGACCATTCTGGCCTGTGAGTACAACAAATGGTTTCTAGTGGTTGATGGCGGAAGTGGTTTGTGGATCATCAGAGTCTATGGGACTCCAATTCCCATAGGAACAGCTGACCAGGTTAACTCCTATCTTCACGAGGCTGCTATCATCGTTGCTTAGGTTCCGGGGCTGTCATCGCGTCGCTCCTCTCCGTGCAAGAAAATTTGACCAAGACAATAGCCAGGGACAAGCCAGTGAGTACTTTGAATGTACTCGCAAACATCATGAACACAGGTATAATATAACAATGATGTGCCGAAAATATTTTATGCTCATGACGTCAGTCACAAAAAAATAAATCTCTGATGCATGCAAGCTCGTTATTGATGAATATGCAATAACATAGTAGTATTAAAATTTATGAAGTAAATAACAAGCAATGCCACAGTCGGGCGTCTTAGCGACACCACATAAAGGGCTTTAAAAGAAATGCCACAGTCGGGCGTCTGAGCGACACCACATAAAGGGCTTTAAAAGAAATGCCACAGTCGGGCGTCTGAGCGACACCACATAAAGGGCTTTAAAAGAAATGCCACAGTCGAGCGTCTGAGCGACACCACATAAAGGGCTTTAAAAGAAATGCCACAGTCGGGCGTCTGAGCGACACCACATAAAGGGCTTTAAAAGAAATGCCACAGTCGGGCGTCTAAGCGACACCACATAAAGGGCTTTAAAAGAAATGCCACAGTCGGGCGTCTGAGCGACACCACGTAAAGGGCTTTAAAAGAAGTGCCACAGTCGGGCGTCTGAGCGACACCACATAAAGGGCTTTAAAATAAACAATCATAGTGAATATCCCGGAGGTAGAACCATCCCAGAGATACTCGATAATAACAATAATATCACGGGTTAGTCAACAATAATAATAATCATAATTATCACAAGTCACAAGCGGTAGTTCCAGTTCTGGTTAACAGTTTCACCTCCGAAGACCGACACTAAGACCGACACTTGACCCATCCCAGACTGTAATCCTTAACCATGGACACGGCTATTCGAATAGGTTTAATCTCTGCAGAGGGTGTACTCTTTACCCACGAGTAACGGATTTCTTTAGTCCATCGAGACTAATTCCGTCTATGGTCTTTTTGTTGAAAACACACCTAACTTGCACACACCAGCTTAACTCACACGTGTCTGGAATCACCCATGACACCTGTCAAGCAAACTCTAAGTGGGGAGGCTACAACCTCGCGTAGCATGGGATCAAATTTATACCGCGCGCTCTAAGGGGTGCCCCCCTCTCGGTCCCAACCGGAAACACCCATGCCCCCGGACCAGGTGGCCTGCCTACCAGCTACAACCGGTATCTTCCACCCTGGCCTCTCTGTACGGTGTGTGCTAGAAAGAGGTTGACAACTTACTGAACCGTACTCTACTTGCTGTAGAGACGAGTGGTAGTACGAAAGAAGTATGGGGGTTACTGGAACAAGACTCGATCTACGGTCGACTCAGGAGGTTTAAGTATTCCTTGCATGATTAGCATAACGAATATATTTCAACCAACAGAGTCACCGCTCATATCACCTTACCATGCCATACCAGACATAACCGTCCCGACGGAGACCGGCGACAAACTCATGCCTACCCAAGGCAGAGGTTTTCCCGGGTTCCTGCCGGTATGCATGCAAGGCACATGAGGGTGATTATCATCACAAGTGTGTTTATTTCCAACAGCATGGAAATCAATAACATGCACCCATGCATATGATCATGTCACATGAAATAACAAGTTTCTAAAGTGAGGTGATGTTATAAACGTGTCACCGAACACACAAAAATATTATGTTGGGGTTCAGAATGCTTGCCTTCAGGTCACGGGAAGGCAGGGTGCATTTCAAACTCTTGAAATATTTCTCCTCTCTTCAAAATCCTATTTTAGCAATATAAATGAATTAACAGACAAAATAAAAACAGCACAAAAAGTTGTTCTGAAATTTTTTCAAATAAATCTTAAAATAAACTAGACAATATTTGAGAGAGGTAGGAAAAAGAATTAATTCATTTGGAGTTATATTTAAAAAGATATAACCAGTCAAAGTTCTGGTCAAAATCTGTTTTTAAAATAAAAATAGAAAAGAAAATGTTTCAGACAGGAATACGTTTTCGGAGCGGAGGAAACGTACTTTGTGGTTTCACGTCTTCACTTAAGTCACGTGGTGGCGGGGCTGGGTCACTGACAGTGGGTCCAGGGGGCCCACTGGTCAGGTTTGACCAGTCGCCCCCCGCCTCCTTCCTCTAGCCAAACAGAGGTGAGGCTCCGGCGATCATTGCCGGCGAACGGTGGCTTCTCGCGGGCTCCGGAGGGTCGGGATGGATCCGCCACCCCGGGGCGGTCCTCCCGGTGGTCGCTAGGGTGGTGGGGGCGAAGGGAGTCGCCGGAGGTGAGCCCCGCGGCGGAGGAAGCTTCGGGTGGGTTTGGGGCTCTGGGATGCCGTGGCTCCCGACCGTGTTTGAGATGCTGGGTAGCTCCGCAGGGTCAAGGGGAGTCGAGCGGTGGTGTTGGAAGGGTGGGGGAGGCTCTGCTGGCGATGCACGGCACCGGGGCGCAACGGCGGCCGAGCTGGCCGGAGATGAGGAAGATGGCCTCCCGTCGTCGATTGCGGGTTGTAGGAGTACCAGTGGGATGGTATGAGGCTGCCTGAAGGCTTGGATGAGCTCGGGGCCCCCCTTATATAGCGTAGCCATGGCGGTTCCGCGGCCGTGGATAAGGTTGCCGGCGAACCGCCGCTCTGTAGCGGTCAGGGCGACGTGGTGGAGGCTAGCGGGGTCGGGAGGGCGAGCGGATGAGGATGGACTGCTCACGAGGGCAGCTAGCGAGCAGAGGAGGCTCGGGCGGCGCCGTCCACGGCAGAGGTTGCTGTGGCCGCCCGCTAGCCGCCGTGGCCGACCTGACGACGGAGTTGTGGAGCTCCAGGGGCAGCTCTGTGACGCGGGAGGGGTCGGGGGCGTCGACTGGGAGAGGGGAATGGCCAGAACGAGCGCGGGGCGTCGGCAGTGGGACGCAGCGGCTCGGTGCGCGCGCGTGCAAAACGTGCGCTCTAGGCGCGCCCAGAGCATGCACGCCAAGCGTTCGGCGAAATGCCAGAGCATGCTAGGCGGCTAGGGTGGAGCTAGGGATTAGCAGGTCTAGGATAGGGTCCCCTAGGAGATTATTGGACATGTTGGTTTGCCCAAAGGTGCAAGGTCACAATGCAAAGACAAAATCGTGTCAAAACTGGCCATGCACACCAGGTGTTTGACAAAATGCTAATGGCATCTAGGCAACTCTTGGGGTGGCCCAAATCTTCAGATCAAAGTCTCTTTAGAAGCATGAGATGGTGGTAAGGTTAGTTGGCCAAATTTAGAAACTTGTTAGTGCAAAACTTTGAGAAAACCAAATCTGGTCAGAAAGAAAAGTATATGGTTTCATGGACTAAAACTACTCCAATGGGTTCACTCTCTTGGAATTAGGGGTTTGGTAAGGTGTACTACAAGCAGGAGAAAGCTCATGGGTAAAGGAGCAAGTTAGAAGATGGTTGCAGTACAAATCATCAAGTTAGACCAGAATGAAAAAGAGGATGATTCACTCAAATTTTTCAAAGAACATAAATGGGTTTTTGCACAAAGTGGAATAATATGCTCCTACTGACCTCCCCTAATTTTGGTAGAAGTTTTAAAGAAATATTTAAATAGGTTGTAGTGTAAAATTGCCCACTGGACCAGATTTGAAAACTTGGTGTAGAACTCAAAATATCCAATTAATGAAATATCTTTTTGCATAAAAGTGATTTAAAAGCATCACATGACATCTCCAAATTTTGGTGGGATTTTTAGATAAATATATCAAATGGTTGTAGTTCAAAAAGAGCTCCAAATTTTAAAACAAGTCATTTAATGAATAAAGCTCAGGGTGAAATAATTTAATAAATAAATCTACTGATTGAGAGATGTTTTTAAATGAGAGGGAAAATGAGTCCAATATGTTTTGGAAGGATCCACTTGGGAAAAACTCCTTAATATTAAAAGAAAAGTTTTGAAATCAACAGAGATATTCTTGTAGGCAAAAAATTTAAACTCTTGGCAAAATTTTAATAACTAAAACCTGGTTAAATTTTTGGGGTCTTACAATACTACCCCCCTTAAGAAAAAATCTCGTCCTCGAGATTTGCTAAGGGTTGTAAAACAAAAATACCTTTACTTGGTCAAAAGGTCATTTTACACAGGCGGTAAAAAGAGGCTACAGTGAGAGTGCAATAAGTGGTGAGTAACTACAGTGTGGTACTGGCGCTGTGTGGAAAAATCCATGCTTATGAAAACGAGCGATTTCTACGCTGGACGCCGTGAATTTAGAATAAATTCTAAATTTAACAATACGCTGGTCGTACCCGAGAGCACAGTGCTCTCTCTGGCTGACAGGTGGGACCGGGGCCCACTGTCAGTCTCTCCTTCTTCCTCTGGCTCTCTCTTCTTCCTCTCTCCCGCGCGCTTTCCCGGCTTTCTCCACCGGCGACGTCTAGCGCATAGGGCATCTAGGCCATACTGCGGTAGTGCGCGGCGTGCTTGCTGCCGGTGCAGTGTGCACTCACCTTGCGGGCCAGTGCGCTGTCGGCACTGGTCGCGGATTCGCCTCCGAACACCGGTGATTGGGCGACGAGCGGCGCTGGTGGACCTCGCCCACCGTACACCGAGCTCGAGCTATAAAATGACTGCGGCGTTCTCCTCTTCTTCCTCACACCTGGCCTCGCTCCTCCTTCTCTCTTCTTCTCCTCTGTTTCTGCTGGCCGGATCTCGAGACGAGGCTCTAATGGCGGAGGTGGTGCCGTACTGGTACGTGATCCTGTTGTGCGGGGGGCTGGCGGCAGTGCTGGGGCTCTCCGTGCTCCTGTGCGCGATGATCCTTGATGATCGCTGTCGTGGATTTGTCACGGCAGATGTCCTAGTGAAAGGACTTAGTCGTGGAGCCATCGCTACGGGTTTACTTGAAGGGGTTAAAGCGGACACAAAGACACGAGGGTTTATACTAGTTCGGCCCCTTCGATGAAGGTAAAAGCCTACGTCTAGTTGTGATGGAATTGATGTGATCTCGATGGCTAGGGAGCAAACAAGCTTCGCGTAGGCTCGAGTTGTCCTGAACCGCCGCCGGGTCGTCCCCTTATATACACGGGTGACGCCCCGTCGGTCCATAGAGTCCCAACCGGTTCATACTCGTATCCCGGTTGGTATCTCTCTATTCCTAACTTACAATACAAGTTATACATCAGGCCGGTTTACGGCTACAGGTTCTAAACCGACTACAGGCCTTGGGCCTTCATCTGCTTATACCACTAATGAAGTTAACCCGGCCCAAGCAGGCCGGTTTACGCCTAGTGGTAATATCCCCAACATTAGGCCCCAGATTGATTTGAACCGGTTCATGTCAATCCTTCACAAAATCTGGTGTCTTGGACATCTTCGGGTAATTGGTAAACCGCCGTGTCGTCATCATTTCTGGTTGCTGTAAACCGGCATGACGTCATCATGAAATTTTATCATTTATAACGCCCTCTTTTAACAATAGCTCCTGGATCCGCGTGCTTGACCTAGCTCTGTTGCCTTATAAATAAGACTGAAGGGTCATTTCTTTTCCTTTCCCTTCGTCCCTTCTTCTTCGTCTTCCTCGCGTCGCCAGCCTTGAAGCTCCGCCACCGCCGTCGACCTCTGCCTCGTCTTGGGCCGCTGCATCAACCTGAACGTACCAGAGCATTGCGGCATCTTTCCGCATCTTCTCCGTTCCCGGTAAGCTTTCTCCTCTTCTTGACCTAGATCTGTTCTTAGGGTTCCATGTTCGTGCTGTGTTCGTCGTGTGCTCATACCTGTTCTCTGACCTTGAATGAATCTGTGAACCCCTGCTGTGTTTAATAGTGATCTCTAAGCATCCGCCTGTAGTTTCTCATCTAAGTCCATAGATCTCCCACACATACCCGCTCAATGGTTCACTTCTGTTTCTGCCTTAATCTTCGGAATATTTTCTGTTTTTGTGAGCTCGCTGTAGATCTGCGGCTGTAATAAGATCTTGTGAAACTTGTTTCTACATACCTAGTTATCCATAGCTTCAATTGCTTCTGATGCTTAGGTCAGGCGGTTTAACTTACCATAGAAAAAAGTTACTAAACCGGTATATACCATTAGTCCCCTGGTTGAACCGCCAGAATCCATATGATGCCGCATTGTAGAAGACCGGTTTATAGGTACTGCCTCCGGTTTATCGTAGTTTAGATCAACACCTTCTTTTATCCAGCGTGTTCTTGAACCGGATCACCTATTTCTTGTAGATCTCGCCATGGCCAAACAAGTGTACGTGTGCAATTGGGTTCCCTCTCGCATCACAGAATCACAGTTGGACGATCTAGTCCTGATCGGCGCTTTAGACAGTAAAGATACGATCCACTGGAGGGTTCCTGGAGATGAATGTCCTCCCACAGCCCAGGAAGGAGAGGTTGTGGTCTTCGCAGATCACTTGGCCCGGGGCTTCAAACCGCCCGGTTCTAAATTTTACCGGGATGTGTTAGCCAATTTTCAGCTCCGTCCACAGGATATTGGCCCCAATTCTGTTACCAATCTATGTCACTTCCAAGTGCTCTCTGAGGTATGCCTTCAAGAGGAGCCTTCAGTCGATTTGTTTAGAGATTGCTTCCACTTAAACCGTAGCACTGAGTTTACCGACGGCCCCAATACTGAATTGGGCGGTATGGCCATTCAGAAGAGGAAGGAGATCACCTATCCCCACGTCAAACTCCATACTCACCCCAAGGAGTGGAATGCAACTTGGTTTTATTGCAAGGATACCTCCCCTAATAATGAAAATCCCTTGCCTGGCTACCGTCCGGAACGGCTCAGCAACACTCACCCTTTTCCACAAAGACTAAACGCCAAGGAGAGAATAAAATATGCTCCGCAATTGTCCAATCTCCGAGCCTTTATGGCCAACGGTTTAACGGGAATAGACCTTGCACGCTGTTGGATATCATGGAGCATACTGCCTCTGAGCCGGCGCCCCCGTTTGATGTGCAAATATACTGATAGCGTCGATGACCCACTCCGACACACCAAAATCCAACTCTCCAACGATGAAGTCACAGATTCTGTAAAGAAGATGTTGAATGAACCGGAGCACCTCTGTGCTCAAACCGGCCTGCTTCCTTACTGCGCCACCAACAAACCGCCAGCGGTAAGATTTTAGTTGCTCTATTTGTTGAACCTGTTACCGCTTTATCCGTCTGATATTTGATTACTGCTGATCCAGGGTGATAATCTGTTTTGGAGCAAGAAGCTTCCACAAGACAAAACGGAGAAAGCAGGGCGGTCAACCCGGCCCAAGACCAAGGTTATCAAGAAGCCAGCTCACAAGAGAAAAACCACCGCTTCATCTGATCCAGCTATTGATGATGATGTGGGTAACCCAGACCTTGAGGTAGAACTTGATTCACTTGGCTTACTTTTTACACGCCTTATTGATGATGATGCTTGTCAGGACGACGCCGAAGCTAGCAATGTGAAATTTGCTGAGGTAATTATTCTCTCTCCCGATTCAGAAATCTTGCCTTTGCCAAAATTTCGCCAGGCAAACCGGAAAGTTAAATTTTCTCATCCTCTTGCTTATTTGGATCCCAAATTTCTTATGAAGACTCAGCAACAGGAAGCTCGCCGCACAACCCGGCACAGTGGCCAGGTCGTTACCTCCGTCGGTTTACCAAACAGTCCGGTTCGAAAACGCCGCTCCGAGGTATCCGACCTTTTTATTGATTTAAATCCTAAAGCGGGTTTCTTCCGTCAACCTCTTAATCCATCCGACTCTGATTATCAGGTTACTTCTCATTCATCTTCTGGTGAATCGTCGGCCACTCAGCTGCCACCATTGAAGATAGTTGTTGGGTAAGCTAAACTGAACATATGCTTCCAGTATACTGTGTAATGGCTTATGTTTTTTCTTGACTCTTTGTTTTTCTTTCAGGGCCAAACCGAAACCAAGCAAGAAGGCCCGCCTGGATAAAGCGGCTGAAGAAGATGTAGCCCCAGAACATGACAAAGCGCCAGATCTTGAACAATTTGCCCCTGAAGATATTCCCAATGATCCTCCTTTGCAAGATGATGCTATTCCTGAAGAGAGACCTATTAACACTTCAGTCTCTGCTGACCCGCCTGCCAGCTCCGCCCGGATTGAGAAATCCCACAGTCCTGCTGACAAACCGACCGCACCAACACAAACCGGTGAGTCCATAGATGATGACGTTGTGATTACCGGTGTAGACCGCTTTGAACCCGGGAATCCTGTCACCTTAACCAAGCATACCATAAAAGAGGATTTTTCCGCTCTGAACAAAGGAAAATGGGATGTTGAACTGGAGACATATGCTGCTCTGAGTGCCCAAGATCTTCATTCCGGCTATTTAAACCGGCTTTATACTAGCCGCGACTGTGAAGCTGGTCTGGTGAAGATGATGAGGGATAAATTTGAGGTAACTTACTTCTTTACTTATTGCCATTGTGTCAATCCTCCTAGCCCCCCAAGGGTCGGTTTGTAACCTTCGTCAAACCGGGACTTGAACACAATCCTCAACACTTTGAAATCCATCAGTATAGCCCCCAAGGGCCGGCTTAACTTAGCATAATTAAACCGGGGCTCCGATAGAAAACTTAGAACATAATTTGATCAAATAGCCATTAGCCCCCAAGTGCCAAGTTGAATACCTGTATTGAGCTTGGGGCTTTGCAATCTAGTAATATATAAAAATTGAAGGTGCATTAGCCCCCAAGTATCAGGCGTATAACTTTGTTATGTGGTTGATACTTCAATTTCTTGGACCGCTTGTGTAAAGCTAAACGCTGTCTGTATGCAGGCTGAGGTGAGAATCAAGGAGGACCTGATTGCCGATTTGCAGGAGGCCTTGAAAACCCAACAGGCTGAAACAGACAAGGCAAAGGAAGAACTAACCAACGCCTTGAGCACCACTGAACAGCTGAAGGTGGGCTTCAAGAAAGAGCGGGCTGATTGGGCCACTGAGAAGGCCGCTTTAACCAAAAGAGCGGAAAATGCTGAAGCTGCCCTTAAACCGGTGGTGGATGAACTTACGGCCGTAAAGCGGCAAATACACTCCATGACCGCTGCAATCTTTGGTAAGCTCCTTTTAACTTCTGTCATAATTTGAACTTGCTGTAGTGTAAATCCGGTTTGAGACCATCCCTATATTGTTGCAGGCACACGCATCGGGCACTTAGGAAACGATGTGCGGAAGAAACTGAAGGCTGCCTACACCTTAGTGGAACAATTATATACCGGAGCCCAGCGGATCATCACCACAGCCTCTCATAACAACCCGGCACCTTCTTTAATCCAGGACACTCTTAACAGGTTGTCAATGCTTCCGGCCCGGATTGAGGAGCTGAAAAAATCCGCTGCTCGAACTGGAGCTATTAACGCCTTGATCCGGGCAAAGGCATGGGTGCCAGATTTTGACCCTGTGGAAGCAGCTCAAGGCTATCCCAGCCTGAAGGAGGATGGCTCTAAATTTAACGAAGATGATCTGAGGGCAATAAACCGTGCAGTGCGACCTCTGGCTTGCCAATTAGCTGAAGAGGTAGACTTGACGCATTATCAAGCGCAATACAACAATCAGAACAAGCGAGTGCTTGCCCCAACTCTTGAAGCGGAGAATCTGATTCCTCCAATCCGTAAGCATACTTACGCTCCTGATATTGAACCGTCTTCCCTGATCCATGAAGAGGCTGTTTTCCAAGCTTTAATGGGAATCGACTGGACCACTGTTGATTTCCAGCCAATGGGTAGAGACGAGGAAGCTGAAGCGGCGGATGATGAGGAGCAGGCTTGAACCGGAAGCCGGTTTGGATAGCTGTCTTTGGCATCTTTCCAAAATAACAATGATCTTATTTGGGCACCGTGTTGCCTTGTAATAGGATAGTTAATACTTCTGCCTTGAATATGCCTTCGTGCATAAGTACTGAAGCTTTTGTTCGAAAAACTTCAATTCATATTTCCTGCCATGTCGGGGCAGGAAGCTGGCTTAGCCAAGCTTGAAGCGGAGGTTTTATAAACCATTACCGTCAACAAGGGGGGAGAAAACAGCTCCTGTATAAACCGTACTGAATCAATACAAGCCCCCTTGTTACTCCATGATGTTAACAGGAAAAGGTAAACCGGGCATACTTCTCCGGATTAAAGGGGAATCAAATCCATCGGCTGAACCGGAAAAAAGGTGTGTGTTGACATAAAAGAAATCCAATAAAAACAAAGAACAAACAAGCCATGAAAATAACATGGAAGCAAAGGCAATGATAAAAAACCGTTTGCAAAAATATGCTATACTGAGCTGTTCAGATGGTGTTACCATGGTCGGACAGGACCAAGCCCCCAATAGGAGTGACAATGATTCAAGTCAGCCAGGTCCCCAAATGATTCATGGCATATATGCCAAATCAAGAGGCGTGGCAATGGTTCGGGTTCGACCAAGCCCCCAAGTGATTTTGTGGCCTTAGGCCGATCAAGAGGCGTGACTGGTTCAGACTTGACCATGTCCCCAAGTGATCTGGTGGCTGTCGCCTATCAAGAGGTGTCGCGTTGGTTCGGACACGACCAAGGCCCCAAGTGATATATAAAAAGCAAATGTCAAGGGGTAAACCGGAGGCCGCTTTAAAAACAGAACCACTCCATGTAACCACGCATGATAAGAAAGACAGAGACCCCGCTTTAGCTGAGGCTCCGGTTTTATTATATCGAAGATAATATATACACTGTCATGATATGTACATAGATAGAGCCGATGGCTCAAGTATAGTAAGGCCGAAGATGAGCTATGTTCCACGGCCTGTTGGTCTCCTCCTCTGATGTGCGTGAGTCTTGATTCTCTCGAATATCAATCAGATAGTACGACCCGTTGTGCAGATTCTTGCTGACCACGAAGGGTCCCTCCCAAGGTGGGGATAACTTGTGCATATCTGTCTGGTCTTGGATGAGTCGAAGCACCAAATCTCCTTCTTGAAAAGTTCTGGTTCTAACCCGGCGACTATGATAGCGACGAAGATCTTGTTGGTAAATCGCCGAACGGGCAGCCGCTATATCACGCTCCTCGTCCAATAGGTCCAAAGCGTCTTGCCGTGCTGTCTCATTGTCCGCTTCAACATAAGCTGCCACACGAGGCGAATCGTGCCGGATATCACTAGGGAGAACTACCTCTGCTCCGTAGACCATAAAAAATGGTGTGTATCCTGTGGATCGGTTTGGCGTAGTATTGATACTCCATAGCACAGATGGTAGCTCTTCAACCCAACATCCTGGTGTCCTTTGCAATGGGACCATAAGCCGGAGTTTGATGCCTTGCAAGATCTCTTGATTAGCTCGTTCTGCCTGTCCATTGGACTGGGGGTGTGCCACTGACGATACGTCAAGTCGGATGTGCTCATGTTCACAGAACTCCTTCATAGCGCCCTTGGATAAATTGGTACCATTGTCAGTAATGATACTGCGTGGAAAGCCAAACCGGAAAATCACCTTTTTGATGAACTGCACCGCTGTTGCTGCATCACACTTGCTGACAGGCTCCGTTTCAACCCACTTGGTAAATTTGTCAACTGCCACCAAAAGGTGGGTTTTCTTATCCTTGGATCTTTTAAAAGGTCCGACCATATCCAGCCCCCAAGTTGCAAACGGCCACGTTATTGGAATCATCCTCAATTCTTGAGCCGGCACATGAGCACGCCTTGAAAATTTCTGACATCCATCACACCGTTTAACCAAGTCCTCTGCACCAGCATGCGCTGTCAACCAGTAAAACCCGTGACCGAACGCCTTTGCCACCAGAGACTTTGAACCGGCGTGGTGTCCACAATCCCCTTCATGGATTTCTCTTAAGATTTCACAGCCTTCCTCAGGAGAAACACAACGTTGAAACGCCCCTGATACACTGCAATGATGCAATTCACCATTGAGAATCGTCATAGACTTGGATCCCCGGACTATCTGCCTGGCTAGAATCTCATCCTCTGGTAACTCCCCCCGGTTCATGTACGCAAGATAAGGAACTGTCCAATCCAGAATAGCATGCAGTGCTGCCACCAATTGAGCCTCCGGATCAGGAATAGCCAAATCCGCTTCACCTGGGAGCTGGACTGACGGGTTGTGCAGCACGTCCAGAAAGACATTAGGCGGGACCGGTTTGCGCTGAGAACCCAACCGGCTTAAAGCGTCCGCCGCTTCATTCTTCCGACGGTCCACATGATCCACTTGATAACCCTTGAAGCAACCCGCAATATTATCCACTTCCCGACGATATGCAGCCATGAGTGGGTCCTTAGAATCCCAAGTGCCAGACACCTGTTGAGCCACAAGGTCTGAGTCACCGAAGCACTTAACCCGGCTTAAATTCATCTCCTTAGCCACCCGGAGACCATGGAGCAAGGCCTCGTACTCAGCTGCATTATTAGTACAAGGGAACATTAAGCGGAGAACATAACAAAACTTATCACCTCGTGGGGAAGTTAATACGACTCCAGCCCCCGAGCCTTCCAGTTGCCTGGATCCATCAAAATGAATAGTCCAATATGTGTGATCCGGCTTCTCCTCTGGTGCTTGTAACTCCGTCCAGTCATTGATGAAATCAACAAGTGCTTGAGACTTCACCGTCGTCCGAGGTACATACTTCAGTCCGTGTGGCCCAAGCTCTATAGCCCACTTGGCAATCCGGCCAGTCGCCTCCCGGTTCTGTATGATATCACCCAAGGGAGCTGAACTGACCACTGTGATGGGGTGCCCTTGAAAATACTGCTTCAACTTCCGACTGGCCATGAAAACACCATAGACCAGCTTCTGCCAATGCGGATACCTTTGCTTGGATTCAATAAGCACCTTGTTGATATAATAAACCGGCCGCTGAACCGGATATTCCTTGCCTGCCTCCTTGCGTTCCACCACAATAGCCACGCTAACTGCCCGAGCGTTGGCTGCTACGTATAATAATAGTGGCTCCTTGTCGACCGGAGCTGCAAGAACAGGCGGATTGGCTAATTGCCGCTTTAAGTCCTCAAATACTTCATCAGCAGCCGGACTCCAGACAAAATGGTCTGTCTTCCTCAGCATTTGGTACAAAGGGATGGCCTTCTCTCCGAGGCGGCTGATAAACCGGCTCAGTGTGGCGATTCGGCCCGCCAAACGCTGGACATTGTTAATGCACTTCGGTTTAGCCAGGGAGGTAATAGCCGTAATCTTCTCCGGATTAGCCTCAATTCCTCTGTTAGATACCAGAAATCCCAGTAACTTGCCTGCCGGAACACCAAAGACACACTTGGCCGGATTAAGCATCATTTTGTACACTCGCAAGTTGTCAAAGGTTTCCTTCAAATCATCCACCAGCGTCTCCTTCTGCCTTGACTTCACTACAATATCATCCACATAGGCGTGCACATTGCGGCCGATCTGTTTATGCAGGCAGTTCTGTACACACCGTTGATAGGTGGCTTGGGCACTCTTGAGCCCGAAGGGCATAGATACATAGCAGAAGGCTCCAAAGGGAGTAATAAACGTTGTTTTCTCCTGGTCCTTAACCGCCATTTTGATCTGATGATATCCAGAGTATGCATCCAAAAAACTCAAACGCTCACAACCCGCCGTGGATCAATGATCTGGTCAATGCGGGGGAGGGCAAAAGGATCCGCTGGACAGGCCTTGTTAAGATCTGTGTAATCCACACACATACGCCAAGTGCCGTTTTTCTTAAGAACCAGCACCGGATTAGCAAGCCACTCTGGATGGAACACCTCAATGATAAAGCCAGCTGCTAAAAGCCTGGCCACTTCCTCTCCAATGGCTTTGCGCCTTTCTTCATTAAACCGGCGGAGGAATTGTTTCACCGGTTTATACTTAGGATCCACATTAAGAGTGTGCTCAGCGAGTTCCCTCGGTACACCTGGCATGTCGGACGGTTTCCATGCAAAGATGTCCCGATTCTCACGGATGAACTCAATGAGCGTGCTTTCCTATTTGGGATCCAGATTGGCACTGACAGTGAACTGCTTGGACGAATCGCCGGGCACGAAGTCAACAAGCTTGGTCTCTGCTGCCGATTTGAACTTCAGATCCGAATCATGCTCTGTAGTTGGCTTCTTCAAAGGGGTCATATCCGCCGGATCAACATTGTCCTTATAGTACTTCAACTCCTCCGTGGCACAGACTGACTCTGCATAAGCCGCATCACCTTCCTCACATTCCAAAGCGACCCTACGGCTCCCATGAACCGTTATTGTCCCCTTGTAACCCGGCATCTAGAGCTGTAAGTAGATATAACAAGGCCGCGCCATGAACTTGGCATAAGCCGGCCGTCCAAACAAGGCGTGATACGGGCTCCGGATCTTCACTACCTCAAAGGTTAGTTTTTCAGACCGGGAATCGTGTTCGTCCCCAAAAGCCACATCCAGGGCTATCTTACCAACAGGATATGCAGATTTGCCAGGAACCACACCATGGAACACCGTATTAGACGGTCTGAGATCCTTGTCCGTTAGACCCATGCGGCGGAATGTCTCATAGTATAGTATGTTAATACTGCTCCCTCCATCCTTGAGTACCTTGGTGAATTTGTAACCCCCCACCTGAGGGTCTACCACTAATGCTAGCTGGCCCGGATTATCAACCCGGGGTGGGGGATCCTCTCTGCTCCACACGATAGGCTATTCTGACCAGCGCAAGTAACGTGGTAAGGCCGGTTCAACAGAATTCACCGCTCTCTTGTGGAGTTTTCGGTCGCGTTTATCCAAGCTAGTTGTTGAAACATGATATTGCCCATTGTTGTTGAAACATGATATTGCCCATTGTTCAACTGTTTTGGCTGGCTCTGATAACCCGACTGCTGCTGCTGCTGCTGCTGGCCGTTCTGATTATTCTGGTTGTTGTGACCGCCCTGATTGAGACCTGAACCGGAAGCTCCATCCTGACCCGGCCCATGGAAACCGGATCCTGAACCGCCACCTGACCCGTGGTCATACCGGAAGGCATTAGAGTTTTTAAACTCCTGCATAATATAACAATCCTTCCAAAGGTGGTTAGCCGGCGACTCCTTCGTCCCGTGCTTTGGGCAAGGCTGATTCAACAGATAATTCAAACGGTTTGCGTTAGGATTGGGAGCCCCATTACGATTTGCCGCTTTACCTCTGCGCCGCTGCCCCCTGTCCTGTGCATTAGTGTTGGCCACAAAGTCCATGCTGCCATCCGCCTTGCGCTTGCCTCCATTTCCATGACCCACCGGTTTGTACTGCTGCTGCTTGGAGTTGCTATTCTTCTTTCCCTTCCCTGCTTCATCATCATCAGTCTCGGGATCCTTGGTACTGTCTGAATCAGCATACTTCACTAAAGCGGCCATGAGAGTTCCCATGTCATTACAGAACCGCTTCATGCGTCCCAGCTTCAATTTTAAAGGCTTAAACCGGCAGTTGCCTTCCAGGGTTAAGATCGCCGAGTCAGCATTGATCCTGTCAGACGAGTGCAAAACTTCCGAAACGCGGCGCACCCAATGGGTCGTTGATTCTCCGTCCTCCTAGACACAAGCCGCCAGGTCTACTATGGACTTGGGCTGCTTACATGTATCCTTGAAATTCTGGATAAATCGGGCCCGCAACTGGGCCCATGAGCTGATAGAATTGGGCGGCAAGCTCTTCAACCAAGTACGAGCCGTGCCTTCAAGCATCATGGTGAAGTATTTTGCACACGCGGTTTCATCCACATCTAGCATCTCTATGGCCATCTCATAACTTTCTACCCACGCTTCGGGAGATAAATCAGCGGTGTAATTTGGCACCTTGCGCGGACCCTTGAAGTCTTTGGGCAGGCGCACATTGCGTAAAGCGGGAATTAAACAAGGCACTCCCAAAGCGGATGCAACCCCTGGTCCGGCGGAGGTGGTAGGACGAGCCGGCATCAGTTGACCCGCATCATTCTGTGCTGCTAACTCGGCCTCCCTTCGTGCTCGGGCCCGGTCCACCACATCCTGAGCATCACGAACTCCTCCTGCAGGGTTATTGCCACGGGCCGCTTCACGGCCTCGTGCATTGCTTGATATGGCCGGTTCATCCATGCACCTACTATAGCTCCGGCTTGGACGGGGCATAGAGTGAATCCGATCACGGCTGTACGAATATGCTTCCTGCTGAATCAACGCGGTCCGGAGAAGCTCCTTAACCCGGCGCGTCTCTATCGCTTGCGGAGAGTCCCCTTCAACTGGGATAGCCTCTAATCGTGCGGCGGCTGCAACAAGGTTGTCCATAGGATTAGAATAATGACCCGGGGGCGTCTGGACCGGCGGAGGAACCACAATGTTCTATTGAGGAGGTTCCATCAGGCGAGGTTGGACCGTCGCCCCTGGTCCTGGTGCCTCAGTCCGGTTTGTCTCCAGGTACTGCGACGGATTACTGGGTCCAGCTCTTGGAGTGTGAAAGAGATTTCGGGGGTCAAACCCTAACGGCAGGCGTGATCTGTGCTTCCGCTTCAAGACCTCCTGTGATGCGTTCTGGTCAAGCATGAGCTTATAGGCCTGGGCGTCCAAAGCGGCCCGCTCTGCAGCCATCCTGTCTTTTTCTGCTGCCAGATCCGCTTTGGCTTGCACGATCTGCTCCCTCACCTTTGCAATCTCTGCATCATGGGCCTCCTGATCCGCCGGATTGGCCTCTGCCATAAGCGCAGCTAGTGCATCAAACAGATCAGATAGAACTTGAACCGGCGGGCGCACAAGGCCTCCTGCCCCTGCTGCCGCTG
Source organism: Triticum timopheevii (assembly GCA_963921465.1). Classification (NCBI taxonomy): domain Eukaryota; kingdom Viridiplantae; phylum Streptophyta; class Magnoliopsida; order Poales; family Poaceae; genus Triticum; species Triticum timopheevii. Next base: position 110,713,681 of record OY997266.1, on the reverse strand, counting down.
CCGCTGCTGATCCGGAAAGCATGGCTGCGGTGGTCGAAGAGTGGTTCGCCGCCTGGGTGCCGGCCATGAATATTCCAACCCGATTGACCTGGCCCGGGGGGTCCGGAATACTGTCGCCATCGGAACAGCCCCTGACCTGGTCATCTTGCAACTGATATAGTGACTCGGTCTCTCCGGTCGAGGACTCGTCGCTGGAATAAACGACGGTCTCACTACCGTGTTCTGACTCGTCCTCACGCTCTCCTCCGTGGATGACTCCAACGAAGGCACGCTTCATGGCCGGTTTAGCCTGGGTAGATCTCGCACACTGAGCCGTCTCGACAAGGTCGGTGCAGATGTCCGGCTCAGGCCCAGGTTCACCGATCTTGCCAATGAAAACGTGTATGCCACCAAAGGGGACCCGGTACCCATACTCGATCGAATCGGCCTCGGGACCCCATCCTGCGTCGTCGATGTAGATCCTGCCACGACGACTCTTGGTCATCCGACCCACAACATAGCCTTCGAGTCCTTTGAGCTTGCCCTTCAAGATCGTCAAACCATCGTGCGATAGCCCCACGGTGGGCGCCAACTGTCGTGGATTTGTCACGGCAGATGTCCTAGTGAAAGGACTTAGTCATGGAGCCATCGCTACGGGTTTACTTGAAGGGGTTAAAGCGGACACAAAGACACGAGGGTTTATACTAGTTCGGCCCCTTCGATGAAGGTAAAAGCCTACGTCTAGTTGTGATGGAATTGATGTGATCTCGATGGCTAGGGAGCAAACAAGCTTCACCTAGGCTCGAGTTGTGGTTGTCTGTCCTGAACCGCCGCCGGGTCGTCCCCTTATATACACGGGTGACGCCCCGTCGGTCCATAGAGTCCCAACTGGTTCATACTCGTATCCCGGTTGGTATCTCTCTATTCCTAACTTACAATACAAGTTATACATCAGGCCGGTTTACGGCTACAGGTTCTAAACCGACTACAGGCCTTGGGCCTTCATCTGCTTATACCACTAATGAAGTTAACCCGGCCCAAGCAGGCCGGTTTACGCCGAGTGGTAATATCCCCAACAATCGCCGTGATGCTGCCGCTCGGGTGCTGGCTCTCCGTGGTGGCGGTAATCACGAGGAGTAGGTGGGGGGTGCCGGGTGCTAACTGTTGTACGGGGTGCTTAGTTACATGCAACACCGTCGCAAAATTATTATTTTTGCAAGCGGTGTATGTGTCCATGCAATTGTGGTTGTGAGGCTGCTGCCGTGGTGCTGCGTGAAATAAAATAATCCATGCCGTGAGAAATTATACGATGCGGCAACTCAGGGAAAGGAAATCTCACTCTAGGATTTTTTTATCCGCAGTTACACAGGTTATTCACGAAGACAACCACTCACATAAGTAGAAACTACATACTCGACTCGTCGCACAAATTTGAGGTACCATGCATAAGATACGACGCAATAATAAATGCTGAAATAACAAATATAGTAGTGACGTCTAAAATGAAAACGGTAACTGGGTGGGGTCCTGAGAAAATGTCTCTGTCACAGGGATACACTCTTCTTCTATCGGGGAAAGTGGATTGACCAGACGATGAATGTGTCTCTCCTGGTCGGGCCTCAGTGATCTGCCGATAGCGATCTAAGAATTTAAATCTGCGAGACTCTGGAGATAACCCATCACGTGCTGGGTTAAAATACTCTTCCAACGCATAGGCACGACGGGTGAGGTTTGCGAGTATGGTCACAAAACCTCCAAGGTTGGTTGCTGTGGTCTCGTTGTGCACGACGGGGCCAGGCATTGTGGCTGGGTTCGAGGCTGTGTTGTGCTGGGTTGGGGCTAGCGTGCCCTTTTTATAGAAAAAGGGAATGGAGTCTTCCTTCGCACGCTTGCGAATGAGACATTTTTGCCATCAGTCACTGGTGTGCGATCGACAGGCTAGGCTGATAGGTTGGGCACCGACTGCCAAAAGTGTCGGGATTACTGTGTGGCTATCTTGCACGAGAAGCTTGGCTGGGGTTTGGTTAAGGTCTGGTGGGTTGGTTTGCCTAAGTTTTTCGACCTGGCTAAGATAGGATTAGCCAATGGTCAGCCTGGCTCTGATACCAAGTCTGTCACGACCGGTTTTCCGGGTATAAATTTCCAGAAAAGACCGTCGTCCTCATTAGCCCCAGGATTACTGTTAGCTGATGAGGCTCCAACTTGATACAGAAATTCCAAGCAAAATACAAAATATGAAGTACAAGACCATTCTGGCCTGTGAGTACAACAAATCGTTTCTAGTGGTTGATGGCGGAAGCGGTTTGTGGATCATCATTGTCTATGGGACTCCAATTCCCGCAGGAACAGCTGACCAGGTTAACTCCTATCTTCACGAGGTTCCTATCATCGTTGCTTAGGTTCCGGGGCTGTCATCGCGTCGCTCCTCTCCGTGCAAGAAAATCTGGCCAAGACAATAGCCAGGGACAAGCCAATGAGTACTTTGAATGTACTCGCAAACATCATGAACACAGGTATAATATAACAATGATGTGCCGAAAATATTTTATCCTCATGACGTCAGTCACAAAAAAATAAATCTCTGATGCATGCAAGCTCGTTATTTATGAATATGCAATAACATAGTAGTATTAAAATTTATGAAGTAAATAACAAGCAATGCCACGGTCGGGCGTCTTAGCGACACCACATAAAGGGCTTTAAAAGAAATGCCACAGTCGGGCGTCTGAGCGACACCACATAAAGGGCTTTAAAAGAAATGCCACAGTCGGGCGTCTGAGCGACACCACATAAAGGGCTTTAAAAGAAATGCCACAGTCGGGCGTCTGAGCGACACCACATAAAGGGCTTTAAAAGAAATGCCACAGTCGGGCGTCTGAGGGACACCACATAAAGGGCTTTAAAAGAAATGCCACAGTCGGGCGTCTGAGCGACACCACATAAAGGGCTTTAAAAGAAATGCCACAGTCGGGCGTCTGAGCGACACCACATAAAGGGCTTTAAAAGAAATGCCACAGTCGGGCGTCTGAGCGACACCACATAAAGGGCTTTAAAAGAAATGCCACAGTCGGGCGTCTGAGCGACACCACATAAAGGGCTTTAAAATAAACAATCATAGTGAATATCCCGGAGGTAGAACCATCCCAGAGATACTCGATAATAACAATAATATCACGGGTTAGTCAACAATAATAATAATCATAATTATCACAAGTCACAAGTGGTAGTTCCAGTTCTGGTTAACAGTTTCACCTCCGAAGACCGACACTAAGACCGACACTTGACCCATCCCAGACTGTAATCCTTAACCATGGACATGGCTATTCGAATAGGTTTAATCTCTGCAGAGGGTGTACTCTTTACCCACGAGTAACGGATTTCTTTAGTCCATCCAGACTAATTCCGTCTACGGTCTTTTTGTCGAAAACACACCTAACTTGCACACACCAGCTTAACTCACACGTGTCTGGAATCACCCACGACACCTGTCAAGCAAACTCTAAGTGGGGAGGCTACAACCTCGCATAGCATGGGATCAAATTTATACCGCGCGCTCTAAGGGGTGCCCCCCTCTCGGTCCCAACTGGAAACACCCATGCCCCCGGACTAGGTGGCCTGCCTACCAGCTACAACCGGTATCTTCCACCCTGGCCTCTCTGTACGGTGTGTGCTAGAAAGAGGTTGACAACTTACTGAACTGTACTCTACTTGCTGTAGAGACGAGTGGTAGTACGAAACAAGTATGGGGGTTACTGGAACTAGACTTGATCTACGGTCGACTCAGGAGGTTTAAGTATTCCCTGCATGATTAGCATAACGAATATATTTCAACCAACAGAGTCACCGCTCATATCACCTTACCATGCCATACCAGACATAACCGTCCCGGCGGAGACCGGCGACAAACTCATGCCTACCCAAGGCAGAGGTTTTCCCGGGTTCCTGCCGGTGTGCATGCAAGGCACATGAGGGTGATTATCATCACAAGTGTGTTTATTTCCAACAGCATGGAAATCAATAACATGCACCCATGCATATGATCATGTCACATGAAATAACAAGTTTCCCCAAAGTGAGGTGATGTCATAAATGTGTCACCGAACACACAAAAATATTATGCCGGGGTTCAGAATGCTTGCCTTCAGGTCACGGGAAGGCAGGGTGCATTTCAAACTCTTGAAATATTTCTCCTCTCTTCAAAATCCTATTTTAGCAATATAAATGAATTAACAGACAAAATAAAAACAGCACAAAAAGTTGTTCTGAAATTTTTTCAAATAAATCTTAAAATAAACTAGACAATATTTGAGAGAGGTAGGAAAAAGAATTAATTCATTTGGAGTTATATTTAAAAAGATATAACCAGTCAAAGTTCTGGTCAAAATCTGTTTTTAAAATAAAAATAGAAAAGAAAACGTTTCAGACAGGAATACGTTTTCGGAGCGGAGGAAACGTACTTTGTGGTTTCACGTCTTCACTTAAGTCACGTGGTGGCGGGGCTGGATCACTGATAGTGGGTCCAGGGGGCCCACTGGTCAGGTTTGACCAGTCGCCCCCCGCCTCCTTCTTCCTCTGGACGAACAGAGGTGAGGCTCCGGCGATCATTGCCGGCGAACGGTGGCTTCTCGCGGGCTCCGGAGGGTCGGGATGGATCCACCACCCCGGGGCGGTCCTCCCGGTGGTCGCTAGGGTGGTGGGGGCGAAGGGAGTCGCCGGAGGTGAGCCCCGCGGCGGAGGAAGCTTCGGGTGGGTTTGGGGCTCTGGGATGCCGTGGCTCCCGACCGTGTTTGAGATGCTGGGCAGCTCCACAGGGTCAAGGGGAGTCGAGCGGTGGTGTTGGAAGGGTGGGGGAGGCTCTGCTGGCGATGCACGGCACCGGGGTGCAACGGCGGCCGAGCTGGCCGGAGACGAGGAAGATGGCCTCCCATCGTCGATTGCGGGTTGTAGGAGTACCAGTGGGATGGTATGAGGCTGCCTGAAGGCTTGGATGAGCTCGGGGCCCCCCTTATATAGCGTAGCCATGGCGGTTCCGCGACCGTGGATAAGGTTGCCGGCGAACCGCCGCTCTGTAGCGGTCAGGGCGACGTGGTGGAGGCTAGCGGGGTCGGGAGGGCGAGCAGATGAGGATGGACTGCTCACGAGGGCAGCTGGCGAGCAGAGGAGGCTCGGGCGGCGCCGTCCACGGCAGAGGTTGCTGTGGCCACCCGCTAGCCGCCGTGGCCGACCTGACGGCGGAGCTGTGGAGCTCCAGGGGCAGCTCTGTGACATGGGAGGGGTCGGGGGCGTCGACTGGGAGAGGGGAATGGCCAGAACGAGCGCGGGGCGTCGGCAGTGGGACGCGGCGGCTCGGTGCGCGCGCGTGCAGAACATGCACTCTAGGTGCGCCTAGAGAATGCATGCCAAGCGTTCGGCGAAATGCCAGAGCATGCTAGGCGGCTAGGGTGGAGCTAGGGATTAGCAGGTCTAGGATAGGGTCCCCTAGGAGATTATTGGACATGTTGGTTTGCCCAGAGGTGCAAGGTCACAATGCAAAGACAAAATCATGTCAAAACTGGCCATGCACACCAGGTGTTTGACAAAATGCTAATGGCATCTAGGCAACTCTTGGGGTGGCCCAAATCTTCAGATCAAAGTCTCTTTAGAAGCATGAGATGGTGGTAAGGTTAGTTGGCCAAATTTAGAAACTTGTTAGTGCAAAACTTTGAGAAAACCAAATCTGGTCAGAAAGAAAAGTATATGGTTTCATGGACTAAAACTACTCCAATGGGTTCACTCTCTTGGAATTAGGGGTTTGGTAAGGTGTACTACAAGCAGGAGAAAGCTCATGGGTAAAGGAGCAAGTTAGAAGATGGTTGCAGTACAAATCATCAAGTTAGACCAGAATGAAAAAGAGGATGATTCACTCAAATTTTTCAAAGAACATAAATGGGTTTTTGCACAAAGTGGAATAATATGCTCCTACTGACCTCCCCTAATTTTGGTAGAAGTTTTAAAGAAATATTTAAATAGGTTGTAGTGTAAAATTGCCCACTGGACCAGATTTGAAAACTTGGTGTAGAACTCAAAATATCCAATGAATGAAATATCTTTTTGCATAAAAGTGATTTAAAAGCATCACATGATATCTCCAAATTTTGGTGGGATTTTTAGATAAATATATCAAATGGTTGTAGTTCAAAAAGAGCTCCAAATTTTAAAACAAGTCATTTAATGAATAAAGCTCAGGGTGAAATAATTTAATAAATAAATCTACTGATTGAGAGATGTTTTTAAATGAGAGGGAAAATAAGTCCAATATGTTTTGGAAGCATCCACTTGGGAAAAACTCCTTAATATTAAAAGAGAAGTTTTGAAATCAACAGAGATATTCTTGCAGGCAAAAATTTTAAACTTTTGGCAAAATTTTAATAACTAAAACCTGGTTAAATTTTTGGGGTGTTACAAACGGGGGTCCTGTTCATCAGGAGGGGTGTGGCGTACCGCAAAACGGGACTCCGCGGGATATTGTTCATCTCCACCGTCGACCTCCTCCAGCCTCCACGGGCTACCGTCGACCTCCTCCAGCCTCCACGGGCTCCTATTCATCCAGCCTCCACCGCACGCTACTCCACTGGCTACTGTTCAACCACCCCTCCACCGTCTACTGTTCATCTAGCCCTCCACCGTCTACTGTTCATCCAGCCCTCGACACCACGGGGTCCTGTTCAACCACCCCTCCATGGCCACCCCTCCACCGTCTACTGTTCATCCAGCCCTCCACACCACGGGTTCCTGTTCATCCAGAGGCAACGCCACCGCTCACTGTTCATCCAACCCCCCCTCCCCCGCGCAACGCTCACTGTTCATCCCAGAGGCAGCATCGATCGGCTTCAGTTAGCAGCAGTAGCGAAGGAATCGCTCCATCGGGTTCAGTTAACAGCCATCGATCGATCGCTCGGGTTTAGTAACGCGTAGCCTGCAGTGCAATCGCTCGGGTTCAGTTAGAGCCCAACGCCTCGCTCGGGTTCAATTAGAGCGAACGCCTCGCACCTGTACGAGAGAAACACGCATCGCTCGGCCCCCGACCTCCCACCGTAACCGGCAACTCCCTGAAATTTTCCTCCCCCTCGCTTCTACCACGGTTTTTTCCATCATGGACGGCCCAAAGAATGTCATGCAGCTGCGTCTCCGGCCCGCCCAAGACAAAAAGCCCATTTTCTGTCATGATTTTTTGTCATAGAAGTAGGAGCCCACCACATCTATGATGATACCGGGTTTCGTCACAATTATCGTCATAGAAGTGTCATATGTATGACAGAAAAAAATTCGTTCGGCCCAAAATGTCATGGATGTGTCTTTTTTTTTTGTAGTGTCAATTCCATTTTTTGTAGTTTTCTTTTAAAAAACCAAACTAGTGATAAAATAAGAAACAAAAAGATTCAATTGCAAGATCTAAAGATATACCTTCATGCACTCACCTCCCCTGCAATGGCGCCAGAAAAGAGGTTGATGTCTACTACGCAACTTTATTCTTGTAGACTCGTGTTGGGCCTCCAAGCGCAGAGTTTTGTAGGACAGTAGCAATTTTCCCTCAAGTGGATGACCTAAGGTTTATCAATCCGTGGGAGGTGTAGGATGAAGATGGTCTCTCTCAAACAACCCTGCAACCAAATACAAGAAATCTCTTGTGTCCCCAACACACCCAATACAATGGAAAATTGTATAGGTGCACTAGTTCGGGGAAGAGATGGTGATAAAAGTGTAATACGGATGGTAGAAATATATTTTTATAATCTGAATAAATAAAAACAGCAAGGTAGCAAGTAACAAAAGTTAGCACAAACGGTATTGCAATGCTTGAAAATGAGGCCTAGGGTCTGTACTTTCACTAGTGCAATCTCTCAACAATGCTAATATAATTGGATCATATAATCATCCCTCAACGTACGATGAAGAATCACTCCAAAGTTCCTATCTAGTGGAAAACATAAGAAGAAATCTTTTGTAGAGTACGAAACCACCTCGAAGCTATTCTTTTCGATCGATCTTTCCAAGAGTTAATACTAAAATAACACCAAATAATTTCAGGTTCATAATACTCAATCCAACACAAAGAACCTCAAAGAGTGCCCCAAGATTTCTACCGGAGAAACAAAGATAAGAACGTGCATCAACCCCTATGTGTAGATTACCCCAATGTCACCTCGAAAATCCGCTTGTTGAGTGCCAAAACATATATCAAGTGAATCAGTAGAACACCCTATTGTCACCACGGGTATTCATATGCAAGATGTATGTCAAGTGCTCGCAAATCCATAAAGTATTCAATCCGATAAAAATGAAATCTCAAAGGAAAAACTCAATTCATCACAACAAGATAGAGAGGGAAAACACCATATGATCGAACTATATTAACAAAGCCCACGATACATCAAGATCATGCCATGAAGATCACGAGAGAGAGAGAGAGATTAAACACATAGCTACTGGTACAAACCCTCGGTCCCGAGGGTGGACTACTCCCTCCTCATCATGGTGGCCGCCAAGATGATGAAGATGGCCATCGGTGATGATTCCCCCCTCCGGCAGGGTGCTGGAACGGGGTCTAGATTGGTTTCTCGTGGCTATAGAGGTTAACTGGCACTGGGCACTGGGTCAATAGGTTAATCCCAAAAAATGATATAAAGTTGCTATAAAATGATTGTAAAACATCCAAGAATGGTAATATAACAGCATGAATACTTCATAAATTATAGATAGGTTGGAGACGTATCGTATGCGTCGTTGTTGGCAGGGCGGGGCCTCGGCAGAGCAGGGCCTCATCGGAGCCGGTGAAGTCCTCCTCCTCGGTAGGACCTTCGCAGAGGGAAGCAGAGGTTGCCATGCGCTTTTTGTTTGTATGCTCTATCCCTTAGTGCAAAAGAATGTCACGTTATATTTCCCCTTATGATAGCAACCTTTATTACGCAGTCGGTCGCTTTTATTATTTGCCATCACAAGTTTGTACGACGCTCAATTTTCTCTTACACTAAATGATCTAACACTTTAGAAGCAATTTTTATTGCCTTATTGCACCGATGACAACTTACTTGAAGGATCTTACTCAATCTTTAGGTAGGTATAGTGAACTCTTGAAAATAAGATTTGGGTTTAAGGGTTTTTGGATGCATAAGTAGTATCTCTACTTGGTGTGGAATCTTTGGCTAGCAAAGATGGGGGGCAAGCACCACATGTTTAAGGATCTATGACAATATAACTTCTATGTGAATATGAAAAAATATAAATCATTAGGTTGTATTCCTTGTCCAACGCCAACAATTTTGGCATATAGTATTTTGATGGGGGCTCACAATCACAAAATATTTCCAAGATAGTGTATTTGCATGTGAAAGTTCTCTTCCTTCTACTAATCATTCATGAATTGCTTGTATGACCAATATTGTGATTGTCAAGCTTCAAAAGATTTCACTTTCTAAACCCAATGTGAAGCTACCACTAGGCATGATATGAACATACAATTTCAACTTCATGATATTCAATTCAATCAACAATTTACTCATAGGATATAAGTGAAGCACAAGAGTAAATGACAAGCTACTCCAAAAAGATATAAGTGAAGATCAAGCGAGTAGTTAAGAAAATGGGTAGCCAATTGTGGATTCTCTCTTATTAAAAACTTTCAAATCTAAGTATTTTATTAAAACAACAAGCAAAACAAAATAATATGACATTCCAAGAATAGCACAACTCATGTGAAGAAACAAGAACTTAGGCTCAACCGATACTAACCGATAATTGTTGATGAAGAAAAGTGGGATGCCTACCGGGGCATCCCCAAGCTTAGATATTTGAGACTTATTGGAATATTAACTTGGGATTCCTTGGGCATCCCCAAGATTGAGCTCTTGAGTCTTATTCATTCTTCTTATAACACGGTTTCCCTAAATCTTAAAAATTTCATCCACACAAAACTCAACAAGAACTCATGAGATAAGTTAGTATAAATCAATGCAAAACCTTATCATTCTCTACTATAGCAAATCAATAAAATTATTATTTGAATTGCATACTAAATGCCTCTGCATATTTAATACTCCTATCCTCAAATAGAATCAGTAAGCAAGCAAACATATGCAAACAATGCAACCATAACAGCAATCTGCCAAAACAGTACAGTCTGTAAAGAATGCAAGATTCATGATACTTCCCTAAATCCAAAAATTCTGAAAAATTACCACTCTGTAGAAAATTTATTATAGCTTATTATGCAAAAAGTTTCAACATTTTATCACATTCTGACTTTTCTCGGGATTTTTGCAACTGCGATAAAATTTCTGTTTTGAAACAGCAACATGTAGACTTGCAAAATAAGCATGGTAAAGGCTATCCTTGCCACTTTTATCAAAAAGAAAGATGCAAAACATTATTCTAAATAACAGCAAGAAAATCCTACAAAGATAAAATGATGCTCCAAATAAAACTCATATCATGTGACAAATGAAAACATAGCTCCAAGTGAGGTTACCGATAATGTTGAAGACGAAAGAGGGGATGCCTTCCGGGGCATCCCCAAGCTTAGTTGCTTGGATCTTCCTTGGATATTATCTTGGGGTGCCTTGGGAATCCCCAAGCTTAGGGTGTTCTCGCTCCTTATTCTCCTCATATCGACATCTCACCCAAAACTTGAAAACTTCAATCACACAAAACTTAACGGAACTTCGTGAGATAGGTTAGTATGATAAAGACCAAACCATTTCACTTTGGTACATTAAAAGACAAGACTCATAATTGTTCCCACACAATGCCCACTATATCCTGTCATTTCCAAAATTTATATTGAGCAATATAAGCCATATAAACTAGGAAACAAGCAAGCTATGCATTGAAAACAGAATCTATCAAAAACAGAACAATCTGTAGTAATCTGTACTCCAACCATACTTCTGCTACTCCAAAAATTATGAAAAATTAGTACAATGTAGAGAATTTGTATATATATCACCTGTAAAAAAATTCAGATCAAAATCACGTAGTGAATTTCATATTTCCTGGACTGAGCGCAAAAGTTTCTGTTTTTGCACAGAATCAAGTCAACTATCATCCACACTATCCCAAAGGCTTTACTTGGCACTTTATTGAAACAAAAGCTATAAAACATGATTAATACAGTAGCCTAATCATGTGAACACACAAAAACAGTAGGGTTAAATGTTGGGTTGTCTCCCAACAAGCGATTTTCTTTAATGCCTTTTAGCTAGGCATGATGATTTCAATGATGCTCGCATAAAAGATATGAATTAAAACACAAAGAGAGCATCATGAAACATATGACTAGCACATTTAAGTCTAACCCACTTCCTATAAATAGGGATTTTGTGAGCAAATAATTCATGGGAGCAAGAATCGACTAGCATAGGAAGGAAAAACAAGCACAACTTTATAACTTTCAACATAAAGAGAGGAAACTTGATATTATTGCAATTCCTACAAGCATATGTTCCCCCCTCATAATAATTTTCAGTAGCATCATGAATTAATTCAACAATATAACTATCACATAAATGATTATTTTCATGATCCACAAGCATGAAATTTTCTTACTCTCCACATAAGCAAATTTATTCTCATGAATGGTAGTGGGAGCAAACTCAACAAAATAACTATCATGAGACTGAAAATTAAAATCATGATGACAAGTTTCATGATTATCATTATTCTTTATAGCAAACATGACATCACCATAATCATCATAGATAGCAACTTTGTTCTCATAATCAATTGAAATCTCTTCTGAAATAGTGGATTCATCACTAAATAAAGTCATGACCTCTCCTAATCCACTTTCATCATTGTAATCATCATAAATAGGAGGCATGCTACCATTATAACACATTTGCACAGACATAGCATCCCCAAGCTTATGGCTTTGCATATCACTAGCATCATGGATATTCAAAGAACTCATACTAGCAACATTGCAATCGTGCTCATCATTCATGGATTCTATGCCAACCATTTTATAGCATTCTTCTTCTAACAATTTTGCACAATTTTCCTTTCCATCATTTTCACGAAAGACATTATAAAGACGAATAATACGAGGCAACCTCAATTCCATTTTTTTGTAATTTTGTTTTTATAAACCAAACAAATGATAAAACAAGAAACTAAAAGATTCGATTGTAAGATCTAAAGATATACCTTCAAGCACTCACCTCCACGGCAATGGCACCAAAAAAGAGCTTGATGTCTACTACGCAACTTTATCTTGTAGACTCGTGTTGGGCCTCCAAGCGCAGAGTTTTGTAGGATAGTAGCAATATTACCTCAAGTGGAAGAGCTAAGGTTTATCAATTCGTGGGAGGTATAGGATGAAGATGGTCTCTCTCGAACAATCCTGCAACAAAATACAAGAAATCTCTTGTGTCCCCAATACAACCAATACAATGGCAAATTGTATAGGTGCACTAGTTCGGCGAAGAGATGGTGATAAAAGTGTAATATGGATGGTAAAAATATATTTATACAATCTGAATAAATAAAAATAGCAAGGTAGCAATCGATAAAAGTGAGCACAAACGGTATTGCAATGCTTGTAAACAAGGCCAAGGGTCCGTACTTTCGCTAGTGCAATCTCTCAACAATGCTAATATAATTGGATCGTATAACCATCCCTCAAAGTGAGATGAAGACTCACTACGAAGTTCCTATCTAGCGGAGAACATAAGAAGAAATCGTTTGTAGGGTACGAAACCACCTTGAAGCTATTCTTTCTGATCGATCTATCAAAGAGTTCGTACTAAAATAACGCCAAATAATTTCAGATTCATAATACTCAATCCAACACAAAGAACCTCAAAGAATGCCCCAAGATTTCTACCGGAGAAACAAAGACAAGAACGTGCATCAACCCCTATGCGTAGATTACCCCATAGTCACCTTGGGAATCTGCGAGTTGAGTGCCAAAACATATATCAAGTGAATCAAAATAATACCCATTGTCACCACAGGTATTCATATGCAAGACATATATCAAGTGTCCTCAAATCCATAAAAGTATTCAATACGATAAAACGAGATCGCAAAGGAAAAACTCAATTCATCACAAGATAGAGAGGGGAAAACACCATATGACCCAACTATATTAACAAAGCCCTCGATACATCAAGATCGTGCCATCAAGAACACGAGAGAGAGAGAGAGAGATTAAACACATAGCTATTGGTACAAACCCTCAACCCCGAGGGTAGACTACTCCCTCCTCATCGTGGTGGCCGCCGGGATGATGAAGATGGCCACCGGTGATGATCTCCCCCTCTAGCAAGGTGCCAGAATGGGGTCTAGATTGGTTTTTATGGATACAGAGGCTTGCGGTGGTGGAACTTCTGATCTAGGGTCTCCACGAGGGTTTTTGGAATATTTGACAATTTATAGGGCGAAGAGGTGGTGCGGGAGGCCACCGAGGTGGGCACAACCCACCGGGGCGCTGCTTTGGCCCATTGGATGTCTTCCGGTCCATAAAAAAATCCATAAAAAGTTTCACGGTGTTTGGACTCCGTTTGATATTGATTTCATGCGATGTAAAAAAACAAGCAAAAAAGCAGCAACTGGCACTAGGCACTGGGTCAATAGATTAGTGCCAAAAAATGATATAAAGTTGCTATAAAATGATTGTAAAACATCCAAGAATGATAATATAACAACATGAATACTTCATAAATTATAGATACATTGGAGAGTATCAGCCACCTGCTCCCCTCGAATCCCGGCAGGGCGTGGCTATAGTGGACGCTGACCAGGCTGCCACCTACCCACCTAACGGAGCATTATATCCATATGACCTCTGACGTGGCCCTCATCAGCAAGGACGGTGCTACAGCAAAAGGCAATCAGCATGGCCCGCAGGAGGCGGGCCCTACCCATTGGTCGGATTCTCGGCAGCTAGCGGGGCCCTCCAGAGGCAGGCCCCAGCAGCCGACAGAGAACCCGACGACCCTAGACACTGACCAACCGGCCCCAGGGCCTTGTAGCTTTACCATTGTACCCCTGGGGCCAGCCTATAAGACCCCCCGGGCTCACCCATGCAAAGGGTTCATCTCCCACTCCATTCCACACACCATAGCTAGGAGAAGCAATGGAGAGCCCTACCATTCTTCCTCCTCTAGCAAGATAGCTCAAGGAGCAACCTTGTACACTCTTGATCATAGTGATCATAGCAGGAGTAGGGGTGTTATCTCTCCGGAGAGCCCCGAACCTGGGTACGTCTCGCGTGCTATCGAGCTCGTGCTCACTCTCGCTTCCAGAACCCGAGGACGTCCTCATGGCTCCACCCACGATAAGCCACCCAATGGCATCTGACATGATATTACCACAACAGTTGGCGCCCACCATGGGGCCATCCACGGTGTTGGCCGGAGCTGTGTTCCGGACGTGAACCACCCTTCCCTTCGGCAAGCGTGTCGCATATGGTTTGATCAGCCAACCCGATGCGTTTGCTTGTGCCTGCACTGGCGCATCGCCTAATGCAGGAGCCATATGCCCCGCGAGCAGCCTCGTCGACCTCTTCACTAAGCTCAGCCTCTCCGACGTGGTCGCCTCCGACGCGGGAGCCATCTGCTAAGCTCTCCCTCTCTGATGCCACCACCGACGGCTTCCCCGGAGACGTGGTGGTCATCGATGACCCGCTTCCTCCTGTCAACAGCAGCGCCTCTGCCAGCGCGCTCGATGTCGGTGTCTTTGTGGAGGTGATGGTCACTGGCGACAGCCAGAACGCTGGCGGGTCTGATACGTCTCCAACGTATCTATAATTTTTTATTGTTCCATGCTATCATATTATCTGTTTTGGATGTTATATGCATTAATATGCTATTTTAAATTATTTTTGGGACTAACCTATTACCTAGAGCCCAGTGCCAGTTTCTGTTTTTTACCTGTTTTAGAGTTTCGCAGAAAAGGAATACCAAACGGAGTCCAAACGGAATAAAACTTTTGCGATGATCTTTCTTGGACCAAAGGCAAACCAGGAGACTTGGAGATGAAGTCGGAGAAGCAGCTCTCATGCTTCACTTATATTATTTTGAGAGTTTTGGAACAACATGGTAATTTTCTTTGGTTATAAATTTAGTCCTAATATGATAGGCATCCAAGAGGGATATAATAAAAACATTCATATAAAGTGCATTGAATACTATGAGAAGTTTGATTCTTTATGATTGTTTTGAGATATGAAGATGGTGATATTAGAGTCATGCTAGTGAGTAGTTGTGAATTTGAGAGATACTTGTGTTAAAGTTTGTGATTCTAGTAGCATGCACGTATGGTGAACTGTTATGTGATGAAATCGGAGCATGATTTATTTTTTGATTGTCTTCCTTATGAGTGGCGGTCGGGGACGAGCGATGGTCTTTCCTACCAATCTATCCCCCTAGGAGCATGCGCGTAGTACTTCTTTTGATAACTAATAGATTTTTGCAATAAGTATGTGAGTTCTTTATGACTAATGTTGAGTCCATGGATTATATGCACTCTCACCCTTCCACCATTGCTAGCCTCTCTTGTACCGCGCAACTTTTGCCGGTACCATACACCTTCCTCAAAGCAGCCACCATACCTACCTATTATGGCATTTCCATAGCCATTCTGAGATATATTGCCATGCAACTTTCCACCGTTCCGTTTATTATGACACGCTTCATCATTGTCATCTTGCTTTGCATGATCATATTGTTGACATTGTATTTGTGGCAAAGCCACTTTTCATAATTCTTTCATACATGTCACTCTTGAGTTGCACATCTCGGTACACCGCCAGAGGCAATCATATAGATTCATATTTTGTTCTAAGTATTGAGTTGTAATTCTTGAGTTGTAAGTAAATAAAAGTGTGATGATCTTCATTATTAGAGCATTGTCCCTTGTGTGAAAAGGATGATGGAGGCTATGATTCCCCCACAAGTCGGGATGAGACATCAGACGAAAGAAAGGCCATAAAAAGAGAGAAAGGCCCAAATAAAAAAATAAAAAAATAAAAAAATGAGAGAAAAAGAGAGAAGGGGCAATGTTACTATCCTTTTACCACACTTGCGCTTCAAAGTAGCACCATGATCTTCATGATAGAGAGTCTCCTATGATATCACTTTCATATACTAGTGGGAATTTTTCATTATAGAACTTGGCTTGTATATTCCAATGATGGGCTTCCTCAAATTGCACTAGGTCTTCATGAGCAAGCGAGTTGGATGCACACCCGCTTAGTTTCTTTTTGAGCTTTCATAAACTTATAGCTCTAGTGCATCTGTTTCATGGCAATCTCCATAGCCCATTGATACGCCTAGTTGATGTGAGACGATCTTCCTCTTTTTGTCTTCTCCACAACCACCATATTCTTTTCCACCATAGTGCTATATCCATGGCTCACGCTCATGTATTGCGTGAAAGTTGAAAAAGTTTGAGAACATCAAAAGTATGAAACAATTGCTTGGCTTGTCATTGGGGTTGTGCATGATTTAAATATTTTGTGTGATGAAGATAGAGCATAGCCAGACTATATGATTTTTTAGGCATAGCTTTCTTTGGCCATGTTATTTTGAGAAGACATGATTACTTTATTTGTATGCTTGAAATATTTATTGTTTTTATGTCAATATTAAACTTTTGTATTGAATCTTACGGATTTGAACATTCATGCCACAATAAAGAGAATTACATGGATAAATATGTTAGGTAGCATTCCACATCAAAAATTCTATTTTTATCATTTACCTACTTGAGGACGAGCAGCAATTAAGCTTGGGGATGCTTGATACGTCTCCAACATATCTATAATTTTTTATTGTTCCATGCTATTATATCATCTGGTTTGGATGTTTTATATGCATTAATATGCTATTTTATATTATTTTTTTGGACTAACCTATTAACCTAGAGCCCAGTGCCAGTTTTTGTTTTTTTACCTGTTTTAGAGTTTCGCAAAAAAGGAATACCAAACGGAGTCCAAACGGAATAAAACTTTCACGGTGATCTTTCTTGGACCAGAAGCAAACCAGGGGACTTGGAGATGAAGTCGGAGAAGCAACGAGGCGGCTACGAGGGTGGAGGGCGTGCCCTGGGGGGTAGGATGTGCCCCCTACCTCATGGGCCCCTCGGAGGTCTCCTGACGTAATTCTTTCTCCCATATATACTCTTATACCCTGAAACCATCAGGGAGAGGCACGAAAACACTTTTCCACCGCCGCAACCTTCTGTACCCGTGAGATCCCATCTAGGGGCCTTTTCCGACGTCCTGCCGGAGGGGGATTCGATCACGGAGTGCTTCTACATGAACACCATTACCCTTCCGATGAATTGTGAGTAGTTTACCACAGACCTACAGGTCCATAGCTAGTATCTAGATTGCTTCTTCTCTCTCTTTGATTCTCAATACCATGTTCTCCTCGATGTTCTTGGAGATATATTCGGTGTAATACTCTTTTGCGGTGTGTTTGCCGAGATCCGATGAATTATGGATTTATGATTAGATTATCTATGAATATTATTTGAATCTTCTCTGAATTTTTATATGCATGATTTGATATCTTTGCAAGTCTCTTCGAATTATCGGTTTAGTTTGGCCTACTAGATTGGTTATTGTTGCAATGGGAGAAGTGCTTAGCTTTCGGTTCAATCTTGCGGTGTCCTTTCCCAGTGATAGTAGGGGAAGCAAGTCACGTATTGTATTGTTTCCATCGAGGATAAAAAGATGGGGTTTTCATCATATTGCTTGAGTTAATTCCTCTACATCATGTCATCTTACTTAATGCGTTACTCCATTCTTTATGAACTTAATACTCTAGATGAGAAGGAGTTGGTCGATGTGTGGAGTAATAGTAGTAGATGCAGAAGCGTTTCCGTCTACTTGACACGGACGTGATGCCTATGTTCACGATCATTGCCTTAGATATCATCATAATTATGCGCTCTTCTATCAATTGCTCGGCAGTAATTTGTTCACCCACCGTATTATTTGCTATCCTGAGAGTAGCCACTAATGAAACCTATGGCCCCCGGGTCTCTTTTCCATCATATAAGTTCTAGTTTCCATCATATTAGTTTCCGATCTACTATTTCGCAATCTTTTACTTTATGATGTATAAACCAAAAATACCAAAAATATTTACTTTACTGTTTATCTATCTCTATCCGATCTCACTTTTGCAAGTAACCGTGAAGGGATTGACAACCCCTTTATCGCGTTGGGTGCAAGTTTGTTTGATTGTTTGTGCGGGTATTCAGTGACTTGTGTGTTGTCTCCTACTGGATTGATACCTTGGTTCTCAAACTGAGGGAAATACTTACTCTACTTTGCTGCATCACCCTTTCCTCTTAAAGGGAAAAACCAACACAGGCTCAAGAGGTAGCAGGGTCCGCTCAGAATTCGTTGCGAGCGGCTATGCAAGACCTGGCTACTCCCATCCGTGCTGATGCCGGCCGGGAGGAGCTAGAGGAAATCCGTGTCAAGCTCCTTGACAGCGCCACCAAGATGGCGACCATGAAGCGCCGTGCTGAGGCCAACCAGCGCGAGATCGACCGCATAGTGGGCGGCACGCCGACGGCTGGCGAGCCTAGCCAAGCCGGCGCTGTCCGTCAGCGCGGCGCGACCATTGCCAGCATGTTGAGAGTCGAACGCCCAATCTACGAGACCCCCGTGCAGAACCTACGCGCCACGCAGGCGATAGTAGAAGAACTTGAGAATCTCGAGGGCGAGGAATGGCCCAGCCAGCTGAACCGCCTCCAGGAGCTCCTCGATGCTATGAACACGCAGCAAGACACGTGCAACGCGTGGTGGGAGCCGGCCAGCACGCCGAAAACCCACCACCCCACCGTGAGAACGGAGCGGCCTACCTGTCCCCTAGTGGCGGCGGTCGTGACCGGCGGAATCTGGAGCCAGCAGCTAGCCGCAGCCGACACTCTCGTGGGACAGTTGTGGCTAGCCGGCAAGTCCCTCCGAACCCGAAGGACCGGCGCTAGATGGAGGAACATCTGCCTCCTCGCAGGGAGAGGGCGGCTTCTCTGGCACCGGCTGATCACCCAACTCTGGGCGGCCGGCTAGGCCCCTGTGAAGCAGTCGGCGAGAATGATGCTCGTCGCCGGATCGAGCAGCTGGCTCGGTCCCTGGCAATGGAGGAGGAGGATACAGTCGGCCCGGCCTGCTTCGGCCCCCGCATCCGTGATGAGCCCTTCCCCAAAGGGTTCATGCTCCCTCGCGACATTCCCAAGTACGCCGGCTCCGTGAAGCCAGAGGACTGGCTGACCGACTACGACATAGCTGTCAGCATAGCAAATGGCAACAAGCGTGTTGTCGTGAAGTATGTTTCACTCATGCTTTAGGGCACGGCCTGGACATGGCTGAACAACCTCAAACCCAACAACATCAACAGCTGGTTGGACTTCAACATGTCTTCGCCGCAACTTCACCAGCACCTACAAGCATCCCCCGAGCCACGCCAGCTCTCCATGTGCGTTCAGGGTCCGACTGAGTCCACTCATGACTACCTGACGCACTGGGCCGAGTTGTGCAACTCCAGCGAGGGGTCCACGAGGTGCATACCATCGAGTACTTCACCGCCGGGTACAGAGAGGGCACCCTGCTCAAGCACAAGCTTCTGTGTGACAAGCCGGCTACTTTGGATGAGCTCCTGGTGGTGGCGGACAAGTTCGCCACGGCCGACTCCCCCATGAAGTCGGAGATCCGGGTTGACGCGTCCGACAAGGTGATCCAGCCGGCTTCCCAAGCGCCGGTTGGTGACACCAACCGGCGCTAGTAGCCGAACAACAACAAGCGCAAGGCCCAGTCGCCGCCTTCCAACAAACGGTAAGTGGCTACTGTCCAGGATCAGCAGCCGGTCGGGCAACCCGACCCCAAGCGTCAGCGGGGCGGCAAGGGTGCCTGGCAGCCTGCCTTCTCCTTCGAACAAGCCCTCGATGCCCCATGCAAGTTCCACAGCGGCACAAAGCCGTCCAACCACACAACCCAGCAGTGCAGCTGGCTAACCCGAATCTCTAAGGGTGAGGGCTTGCCGCCTCCTCCAGTAGCCGGCCCGGTGGCTCCGGCTCCCCAGCAGCCAGCCCGCCCTGTTGGGATGCTCCAAGATGAGTTCCCCAATGAGAACACCACCTACGACGTCTTAACCAGTGAATCCGGCGACAAGCATGGTCCGCGTTAGCAGCACCGTGAGGTGAATGCTGTTATTCCAGAGGTCCCCCAATTTATGCACTGGTCCAAGAGGCCCATCACCTAGATCCGTGTTGACCACCCAGCTGAGATGCCCTCGTCGGGTGCATATGCAATGGTGCTGGACTCCACCTTCTCAACGGAGAGGCGGGCTTGCCGGTTCTAGCGAGTCCTGATAGACGGCGGCAGCAACATCAACATTCTCTACCGCGACACCATGGAGAAGCTGGGCATCAAGGAGAAACAACTCCAGCCCAGCCGAACCGTGTTCCATGGCATTGTCCCTGGGCTTTCCTGCTCTCCAATTGACAAGATCAAGATTGACGTCCTGTTCTGCGCCAAGACCCATTTCCGCCATGAGCCCATATGGTTCAAAGTGGTCGACCTGGACAGCCCCTACCACGCGCTTTTGGGCCAGCCCGCGCTAGCCAAGTTCATGATGGTTCCACACTATGCATACCTAAAGGCCAAGATGTAGGGTCCTAGGGGCATCATCACCATTGCTGGCGACTACAAGAAGTCGCTAGTGTGCACAGCCGCCAGCTCCCGGCTGGCCGAGTCCCTCGTCATCGTCGAAGAGGAGCACCTCATTAACCGGGTAGTGGCCATAGCCAGCAAGCAGCCGGACATGCCCAGTGGCCCCAAGGACGATGAAGGCGAGGCCTCCTTCCAGCCGGCCAAGGAAACCAAGAGGATCATCTTGGACCCGGCACACCTAGAGAAGTCCGCTGCCATAGGGTCAAACCTTGGCAGCAAATATAGGAAAGCGAGCTCATTGACTTCCCCCGTGAGAATCGGGATATCTTTGTATGGTCCCCTAAAGACATATCAAGTGTTCCGAGGAAGTACGCCGAGCACAACCTGCATGTCAGTTCGGATTCTAAACCAGTCAAGCAACCCCTCCACTGCCTATCAGAAGAGAAGAGAAGGATCGTTGGTGAAGAAATCGCCCGGCTTCTAGCAGCCGACTTTATCATGGAAGTGTTCTACCCGGACTGGCTTGCCAACCTACTCCTTGTTTTGAAGAAACACAACAAGTGGCGCATGTATATCGACACACGCCTCAACAAAGCCTGCCCAAGGATCCGTTTGCCTTGCCTCGGATCGATCAAGTGATCGACTCCACGGCCGTCTGCGAGCTACTGTCCTTTCTGGACGCCTACTCCGGCTACCACCAGATCAAGCTGGACCCGGCCGACCGCCTTAAGACCACCTTCATCACCCCTTTCGGCGCCTTCTGCTACATCACCATAACGTTCGGCTTGAGGAATGCCGGTGCCACCTTTCAGTGCTGCATGCAGAGGTGCCTCTTGCCACAACTCGGACGGAATGCCCACGTCTATGTCGATGACATAGTGGTGAAGACGGAGAAGCGCGGCACCCCTTTGGAGGATCTCAACGAGACCTTCGCTAACTTGCGCTAATTTCAGATCAAGCTCAACCCGGAGAAGTGTGCCTTTGCAGTACCAGCCGTCCAGCTCCTTGGCTTCCTTGTTTCTGAGCGTGGGATAGAGTGCAACCCCGTGAAGATCAAGGCCATCGAGCGGATGAAGAAACCCACCAAGCTGCGGGACGCCCAAAAATTCACCGGGTGCCTAACATCCCTTAGCCGGTTCATCAGCTGGCTGGGCGAGAAGGCCCTCCCTCTATACCAGCTGATGAAGAAGACCATGTGCTTCGATTGGAATGACCAAGCGGACAAGGCATTCCTTCATCTCAAGCAGGTGATGTCCACGTCGCCTATCGTGGCGGCTCCATGATACGTTCATTTTGCATCATGTTTTCCTACTGTTATTTATGTTGTTTTATTGTAAAATAATACTTTTTGGAGTAATTCTAATGCCCTTTCTCTCATAATATGCAAGGTGTACACAAAGGGGGAGAATTCTGGCAGCTGGAAATCTGGACCTGAAAAAGCTACGTCAAGCTACCTTTTCTGCACCACTCCAAATGAGCTGAAACTTCACGAGGAATTTTTATAGAATAAATGAGAATTATTGGAGCAAATAAGTACTAGAGGGAGCCCACCAGGTGGGCACAACCCACCTGCGCGCGCCAGGGAGCCCAGGTGCGCCCTGGTGGGTTGTGCTCCCCTCGGCCCACCTCCGGTGCCCCTCTTATGGTACCTAAGTCATTTTGACCTAGAGAAAATAAGGGGAGGACTTTCAGGACGAAGTGCCGTTGTCAGAGGTGGAACTTGGGCAGGAGCACTTTTGCCCTCCGGCGGAGCGATTCCGCCGGGGGAACTTCCCAACCGGAGGGGGAAATCATCGTCATCATCATCACCAACAACTCTCCCATCTTGGGGAGGGCAATATCCATCAACATCTTCAATAGATCCATCTCCTCCCAAACCCTAGTTCATCTTTTGTGTTCAATCTTTGTACCAGAACTATAGATTGGTGCTTGTGGGTGACTAGTAGTGTTGATTACATCTTGTAGTTGATTACTATATCGTTTATTTGGTGGAAGATTATATGTTCAGATCCATTATGCTATTTACTACCCCTCTGATCTTGATCATGATTATCATTTCTTAGTAGTTACTTTTGTTCTTGAGGTCACAGGAGAAATCATGTTGCAAGTAATCATGTGAACTTGATATATGTGTTCGATATTTTAATGAAATGTATGTTGTGATTCCCTTAGTGGTGTCATGTGAACGTCGACTACATGACACTTCACCATATTTGGGCTAAGGGAATGCATTGTGGAGTAGTTATTAGATGATGGGTTGCGAGAGTGACAGAAGCTTAAACCCCAGTTTATGCGCTATTTCGTAAGGGACCAATTGGTCCAAAAGTTTAATGCTATGGTTAGAATTTATTCTTAATACTTATCTCGTAGTTGTGTATGCTTGCGAGGGGGTTAATCATAAGTAGTAGGTTTGTTCAAGTAAGAACAACACCTAAGCACCGGTCCACCCACATATCAAATTATCAAAGTAGCGTACACGAATTAAGCCAACATGATGAAAGTGACTAGAAGAAATTCCCGTGTACCCTCAAGAACACTTTGCTTATCATAAGAGACCGTTTTGGCCTGTCCTTTGCCTCAAAAGGATTGGGCTACCTTGCTGCACTTTTGTTACTACTATCGGTACTTGCTCGTTACAAATTATCTTCCTATCAAACGACTCCGCTACTTACAATTTTAGCACATGCAGACATTACCTTGCTGAAAACCACTTTTCATTTCCTTCTGCTCCCCGTTGGGTTTGACACTCTTACTTATCAAAAAGGCTACAATTGAGACCATATACTTGTGGGTCATCAAGGCTATTTTCTAGTGCCGTTGTCGGGGAGTGAAGTGCTCTTGGTAAGTGGAAATTGGTAAGGAAACATTATTACTATGTGCTGAAATTTATTGTCACTTGCTACTATGGAAACCAATCCTTTGAGGGGTTTGTTCGAGGTATCTTCACCTCAACCGGAACCACAATTAGTTGCCCCTCAACCTACTGCACCTACTGAAAATATTGAATATGAAATTCCTTCGGGTATGTTAGAACAACTGCTAGCTAATCCTTATGCAGGAGATGGAACCGAACATCCTGATACACACTTAATATATGTGGATGAAATTTTTGGATTGTTCAAGCTTGCAGGTTTACTCGGAGATGAAGCTAAGCAGAAGGTTTTCCCTTTATCTTTGAAGCAAAAGTCATTGACATGGTATAGGCTATGCGATGATATTGGGTTGGAACTGGAATCAGTTGAAATTGGAATTCCATCAAAAAAATATCCTACACATCTAGTTCATCGTGATCGGAATTATATATATAATTTTTGGCCTCGTGAAGGAGAAAGTATCACTCTAGCTTGGGGGAGGCTTAAGTCAATGTTATATTCATGCCCCAATCATGAGCTCTCAAGAGAAATTATTATTCAGAATTTTTATGCTCGGCTTTCTCGTAATGATCAATCCATGCTCGATACTTCTTGTACTGGTTCTTTTATGATGAAGACTATTGAATTCCGGTGGAATCTTTTAGAAAGAATTAAATGCAATACTGAAGATTGGGAACTCGATGAAGGTAAAGAGTCAGGTATTGAACCTAAGTTTGATTGTGTTAAATCTTTTATGAATACCGATGCTTTTTAAAAGTTTAGCACTAAATATGGACTTGACTCTGAGATAGTAGCTTCCTTTTGTGAATCTTTTGCTACTCATGTTGATCTCCCTAAGTAAAAGTGGTTTAAATATCACCCACCTATTAAAGAAGAAATTAAAGAACTGGTAAAAGCTAAAGAAGAAACTATCATTTACAATGTTGATCCAGTTGTTTCCACTGCTTATATTGGAAAACCACCTTTCCCTGTTAGGATGAAGGAACATGCTAAAGCTTCAACTATGGTTAACAAAAGTTATGTTAGAACACACAAACCAGCTGAACAAATCAAAGTTGAACCTAGTGTTGCTATGATTAAAGATCTCTTGGTCGATAATATTGATGGGCATGTTATTTACTTCTGTGATGAAGCTTCTAGAATTGCCAAACCCGATGAAAAAGATAAACATAGACCAGTTGTTGCCATGCCTGTTGTCTCAGTTAAGATAGGACATAACTGTTATCATGGGTTATGTGACCTAGGTGCTAGTGTGAGTGTTATTACTTTTTCCTTATATCAAGAAATTAAGAATGAAATAGCACCTGCTGAAATAGAAGACATAGATGTCACTATTAAACTTGCCAATAGAGATACTATATCACCAATTGGGATTCTTAGAGATGTTGAAGTCTTGTGTGGGAAAATAAAATACCCTACTGATTTTCTTGTTCTTGGCTCCCCATAAGATGATTTTTGTCCCATTATCTTTGGTAGACCTTTCTTGAACACTATCAATGCCAAAATAGATTGTAAGAAATAAACTGTCGGTGTTAGCTTTGGTGATGAATCTCATGAATTTAATTTTTCCAAGTTTAGAAGACAACCTCATAAGAAAGATTTGCCTAGTAAGGATGAAATTATTGGTCTTGCTTCTATTGTTGTACCTCCTACTGATCCTTTGGAACAATATTTGCTAGACCATGAAAATGATTTGCATATGCGTGAAAGAAATGAAATAGATAGGATCTTTTTCGAAGAACAACCTCTGCTTAAACACAATTTGCCTATTGAAACTCTAGGAGGTCCTCCTCCACCTAAAGGTGATCCTGTGTTTGAATTAAAACAATTGCCAGACACTTTGAAATATTCTTATCTTGATGAGAAAAAGATATATCCTGTAATTATTAGTGCTAACCTTTCAGAACATGAAGAAGAAAGATTATTGAAGGTTCTAAGGAAGCACCGAGCTGCTATTGGATATACTCTTGATGATCTTAAGGGCATTAGTCCCACTGTGTCAGCACAAGATTAATATGGAACCTGATGCTAAACCCGTTGTTGATCACCAACTTTGGTTAAACCCGAAGATGAAAGAAGTGGTAAGAACGGAAATACTGAAACTTCTGGAAGCAGGTATAATCTATCCTATAGCTGATAATAGATGGGTAAGTCCTGTTCATTGTGTCCCTAAGAAGGGAGGTATTACTGTTGTTCCTAATGATAAGAATAAGCTTATTCCACAAAGAATCGTCACAGGCTATAGAATGGTAATTGATTATAGAAAACTAAACAAAGCAACTAGAAAAGATTATTACCCTCTGTCATCTATTGATCAAATGTTAGAAAGATTATCTAAGCACACACATTTTTGCCTCCTTGATGGATATTCTGGTTTTTCACAAATACCTGTTTCACAAACTGATCAAGAAAAGACCACTTTTACTTGTCCTTTTGGAACTTATGTTTATAGACGTATGCCTTTTGGTCTAGGTAATGCACATGCTACCTTTCAAAGATGTATGACTGCTATATTCTCTGATTTTTGTGAAATGATTGTTGAGGTTTTCATGGATGACTTATCTGTTTATGGGAAGTCTTTTGATGACTGTTTAAGCAATCTTGATCGAGTTTTGCAGAGATGTGAACAAACAAATCTTGTCTTGAATTGGGAGAAGTGCCACTTTATGGTTAACGAAGGTATTGTTTTGGGCCATAAAATTTCTGAAAGAGGCATTGAGGTGGACAAATCCAAGGTTGATGCAATTGAGAAAATGCCATGTCCTAAAGATATTAAAGGAACAAATCCTATGGAAATGTCACTCTGAAGCTTATGGAGGACATCACACGGGAGACATAACCGCTCATAAGGTATTGCAATCTGGTTTTTATTGGCCTACTCTCTTCAAGGATGCACGTAAGTTTGTCTCATCTTGTGATGAATGCCAAAGAATAGGTAATATCAGTAAGCGTCAAGAAATGCCTATGAATTATTCACTTGCAGTTGAACCATTTGATGTTTGGGGATTTGATTTGAGGGGACCTTTTCCTTCCTCTAATGGGTATACACATATTTTGGTTGTTGTTGATTATGTTACTAAGTGGGTAGAAGCTATTCCAACCAGTAGTGCTGATCACAACACCTCTATTAAAATGCTTAAGGAAGTTATTTTCCCAAGGTTTGGAGTCCCTAGATATTTAATGATTGATGGTGGTTCACACTTTATTCATAGTGCTTTCCGTAAAATGCTTGCTAAGTATGATGTTAACCATAGAATTGCATCACCTTATCATCCTCAGTCTAGTGGCCAAGTTGAACTTAGCAATAGAGAAATAAAACTAATCTTACAAAAGATTGTCAATAGGTCCCGAAAGAATTGGTCTAAGAAATTAGATGATGCACTTTGTGCTTATAGAACAGCTTATAAAAATCCTATGGGTATGTCTCCATATAAAATGGTTTATGGAAAAGCTTGTCATATGCCTCTTGAGTTAGAACATAAAGCATACTGGGCAATTAAAGAACTCAATTATGATTTCAAACTTGCTGGTCAAAAGAGGCTATTTGATATTAGCTCATTAGATGAATGGAGAACCCAAGTTTATGAAAATGCATAGTTATTCAAAGAAAAAGTTAAAAGATGGCATGACAAAAGAATCCAAAAGCGTGAGTTCAAAGTTGGAGAATATGTTCTTTTGTACAACTCTCGTTTCAGATTATTTGTAGGAAAACTCCTCTCCAAATGGGAAGGACCCTATGTCATCGAGGAGGTCTATCAATCCGGAGCTATCAAAATAAATAATGCTGAAGATACTAGCCCGAAGGTTGTCAATGGGCAACGAATAAAACACTATATCTCATGTATGCCTATTAATGTGGAAAACAATATCATCCAAACTTTGACACCGGAAGAACACATAAAGGAAACCTTCCGGAACACCCTAGAATCATGAAAAGGGAGGTACGTGATACGGTAAGTAAACGGACTCCAAAAAATCCGCAAAAATATTTTTTGTCAGTTTTGGAATATTTAAAAAATTAGGAAAATAAGAAACATCCAGGAAAGTGACCCTCGTGGGCACGATACACCAGGGCGCCCTGGCATGCCAGGCGCGCCCCGGTGGGTTGTGCCCACCTTGGGTACCTTCCAAACTCCATTTTTATTCCGTTCTGCTTGTTCCCCAAGATAAAAAATCTTTATATACCCCCCGAACCTGTTGACCTCCGTATCACGGAGAACTCTCCTGTTTTCTATTCTCGATGTTTTTCTATCAGATCTGCTAAGCCATGCATCATGTCTTCTTCTTCTTCTAACCATATGAAGGAGGATGCTTGGTTGATGAAGATCGAGCTGAAGAGGGAGGACCCCGTTGGAGCAGCTAAGGAGGACAAGAGCAAGGAGGCCACCGAAGATCAAGTGCCAATGGTCAAGCAAGCCTTGCCCGCCGATGAGGAAGAGGAAGATATCCTTAAACCCTACTATGCTCATCTTACCCCCACTAAGATTGAAGCCTTCAGGATCATTGAAACGGTTCACATACAAAACAAGTATCTCACTCGTGAAAATATTCTGCATCTAGAGCACATCGCTTCTCTTCGGAGCGCCATCCGAATATTGGAGAGTCTCTTGGTCCTTAAGTACCGGATCGCTTCTACTTCATCACCACCACCTTCTTCTTCAACACCAAAAGAAAAATGAGCATCGGGTATGGGCACTCCCCTTGGCTTTCGTCGAGCTTGGGGGAGGTGCCCCGGTATCGTATCATCTCCACTATCTTTTGCCTTTACTTTCTTAGTTCGATCCATGGTTATCTTTTTCTATTAGATGAATAAAAAGATTAGTTTGATCCTTTCTTTTCAAGAGTTTTCTTAGTGATCAATCTTTGTAATCGTGTGCGAGATATATAATAAAGTTTAGTTTGAGTTTTTCCTTCTTTACTTTCTTGTTTCAATAAATAGAAAGGAAATAAACGAAAAAGATCATATGATAATCTTATGGTAGGTGATGACATTACACAAGGAAAAGTATAAGTAGAAAAATTTATTGTAGACTGACAAACATAGCATTGGTCAATGATGCAACTCATGAAAGAATTAATAAGGGAAGAGAAGATTCACATGAAAATACACTATCCTGTAAATCTTTTGTGATTGTGAGCACCCACATTATATGCCAAAATTGTTGACGTTGGACAAGGAAGACAACTTAATGATTTATGTTTGTTCATATTCACATAGAAGTTATATTGTCATAGATCCTTCAACATGTGGTGCTTGCCCCTATCTTTGCTAGCCAAAACTCCGCACTAAGTAGAGATACTACTTGTGCATCCAAAACCCTTAAACCAAATCTGGTTTGAGAGTCCACCATACCTACCTATGGATTGAGTAAGATCCTTCAAGTAAGCTGTCATCGGTGCAAAGGGCAATAAAAATTTCTTCTAAAAGTGTAAGATCATTTAGTGTAAGGGAAAATTGAGTGTTGTACGAACTTGTGATGGTGAAGAATAAAAGCAATAGACTGCATAATAAAGGTTGCCATCACAAGGGGCAATATAACGCGGCGTTCTCTTGCACTAAGGGGTTGAGCATACAAACAAAAAGCGCATGGCAACCTCTGCTTCCCTCTGCGAAGGGCCTATCTTTTACTTTCACATATTTACTTTCATGCAAGAGTCAAAGTTTTTCTCTCTATTCCTTTTATTTTTCTCCTTTGGCAAGCATCATGTGGTGAGGAAAGATCTAGGCACATATATCCAGTTGAATATGGGTAGCATGAGTTATTATTGTTGACATCACCCTTGAGGTGAATGCGGTCGGAGGCGAAACTATAAGCCCCTATCTTTCTATGTGTCCTGTTGAAATGTTTTGCTCATGTGTACGCGATGAGTGTTAGAAATCATAGAAGACTAAATGATGGTTGAGTATGTGGACTTGCCTAAAGGCTCCGATACGTGACCCTTCCTGAAGAGATGATGAATTGTAGTTGCAAAGTTGACTGAGAACATAGTTTGTTGGTTTCCAATAAAGCTTATGCTTTATACTTTGATGTTGTGATGAATTGTCACTTGTTCATAAGAAGTCTATGATAAAAGTTTTATGTTAAAGTTCGTCGATGTTATAATAAGTTCCATGATGCTGCTATGTCCGGGTTTTTTTTGTCGACACCTCTCTCTCTAAGTATGTGGACATGTTTTTTGATTTCGGTTTTCGCTTGAGGACAAGCGAGGTCTAAGCTTGGGGGAGTTGATACGTCCATTTTGCATCATGTTTTACTACTGTTATTTATGTTGTTTTATTGTATAATAATGCTTTTTGGAGTAATTCTAATGCCTTTTCTCTCATAATATGCAAGGTATACACAAAGGGGGAGAATTCTGGCAGCTAGAAATATGGACCTGAAAAAGCTACGTCAAGCTACCTATTATGCACAACTCCAAATGAGCTGAAACTCCACGAGGATTTTTTATGGAATATTTAATAAATATTGGAGCAAATAAATACTAGAGGGGGGCCACCAGACGGGCACAACCCACCTGGGTGCGCCAGGAGGCCCAAGCGCGCCCTGGTGGGTGCTGACCTCCTCGGCCCACCTCCGGTGCCCCTCTTCTGGTATATAAGTTATTTTGACTAAGAAAAAATAAGGAGAGGACTTTCAGGACAAAGCGCCACCGTCTCGAGGCGGAACTTGGGCAGGAGCACTTTTGCCCTCCGGTGGAGCGATTCCGCCGAGGGAACTTCCTTCCCGGAGGGGGAAATCATCATCATCATCATCACCAACAACTCTCCCATCTTGGGGAGGACTGTCTTCATCAACATCTTCAACAACACCAACTCCTCTCAAACCCTAGTTCATCTCTTGTGTTCAATCTTTGTACCGGAACTATAGATTGGTGCTTGTGGGTCACTAGTAGTGTTGATTACATCTTGTAGTTGACTACTATATGATTTATTTGGTGGAAGATTATATGTTCAGATCCATTATGATAATTAATACCCCTCTGATTTTGAGAATGATTATCATTTATGAGTAGTTACTTTTGTTCTTGAGGTCACAGGAGAAATCATGTTGCAAGTAATCATGTGAACTTGATATGTGTTTGATATTTTGATGATATGTATGTCGTGATTCCCTTAGTGGTGTCATGTGAACGTCGACTACATGACACTTCACCATATTTGGGCCTGAGGGAATGCATTGTGGAGTAGTTATTAGATGATGGGTTGCGAGAGTGACAGAAGCTTAAACCCCAGTTTATGCGCTATTCCGTAAGGGACCAATTGGATCCAAAAGTTTAATGCTATGGTTAGAATTTATTCTTAATACTTTTCTCGTAGTTGCAGATGCTTGCGAGAGGGTTAATCATAAGTAGGAGGTTTGTTCAAGTAAGAACAGCACCTAAGCACCGGTCCACCCACATACCAAATTATCAAAGTAGCGAACACGAATTAAGCCAACATGATGAAAGTGACTAGATGAAATTCCCGTGTACCCTCAAGAACACTTTGCTTATCATAAGAGACCGTTTTGTCCTGTCCTTTGCCTCAAAAGGATTGGGCTACCTTGTTGCACTTTTGTTACTACTATCGTTACTTGCTCGTTACAAATTATCTTGTTATCAAACTACTCCGCTACTTACAATTTTAGGACTTGCAGACATTACCTTGATGAAAACCACTTGTCATTTCCTTCTACTCCTCGTTGGGTTCAACACTCTTACTTATCAAAAAGGCTACAATTGACCCCATATACTTGTGGGTCATCACTCCGGCTGCCAAAGAGCCAATGCTCTTCTGCATCGCTGCCACCAACCGAGTTGTCAGCATGGTGATCATCGTTGAGCGCGCAGAAGCCGGCAAGGCACAGCCGGACCAAAAGCCGGTCTACTACCTGAGCGAGGTGTTGTCCACCTCCAAGCAAAATTACCCACACTAGCAGAAGATGTGCTACGGCGTGTACTTTGCCGCCAAGAAGCCGAAGTAGTACTTCTAGGAGCACTCCATCACGGTCGTCTGCACCACCCCCTCGCCAAAATTATGGACAACAGAGATGCCTTGGGCTGGGTAGCCAAGTGGGCCATCAAGATGGCTCCCCACACCATCCTCTACCAGCCCCGCACCACCATCAAGTACCAAGTACTGGCCAACTTCCTAGTCGACTGGGACGAGACCCAGTAACTCTTGCTAGTGCCGGATTCTACGCATTGGCTGATGCACTTCGACGGTTCGAAGATGTGCACTGGTTTGGGAGCCGGCATCGTCCTCACCTCTCCCAAAGGTGACAAGCTGAAGTACACGCTACAGATCCACTTTGCCGCCTCCAACAACGTGGCCGAGTATGAGGCATTCATCCACGGACTCCGGCTGGCCAAGGTGTAGGACCTTGAAGTATGTCTAGAGGGGGGCGATTAGACTACTTGACCAATTGAAAACTTAACCTTTTCCCAATTTTAGAGTTTGGCAGATTTTAGCTATCTTAGGACAAGTCAAGCAATCATCACACAAATCAAGCAAGCATGCAAAGAGTATATATGCAGCGGAAATTAAAGCATGCAACTTGCAAGAAAGTAAAGGGAGGGGTTTGGAGGATTCAAACGCAATTGGAGACACGGATGTTTTTGACGTGGTTCCGATAGGTGGTGCTATCGTACATCCACGTTGATGGAGACTTCAACCCACTAAGGGTAACGGTTGTGTGAGTCCACAGAGGGCTCCACCCACGAAGGGTCCATGAAGAAGCAACCTTGTCTATCCCACCATGGCCGTCGCCCATGAAGGACTTGCCTCACTAGCGGTAGATCTTCATGAAGCAGGCGATCTCCTTGCCCTTACAAACTCCTTGGTTCAACTCCACAATCTTGTCGGAGGCTCCCAAGTGACATCTAGCCAATCTAGGAGACACCACTCTCCAAGAAGTAACAAATGGTGCGTTGATGATGAACTCCTTGCTCTTGTGCTTCAAATGATAGTCTCCCCAACACTCAACTCTCTCTCATATGATTTGGATCTGGTGGAAAGAAGATTTGAGTGGAAAGCAACTTGGGGAAGGCTAGAGATCAAGATTCATATGGTAGGAATGGAATATCTTGGCCTCAACACATGAGTAGGTGGTTCTCTCTCAGAAATGGTAAGTTGGAAGTGTAGGTTTGTGCTGATGGCTCTCTCCATGAATGAAAAGGAGGTGGAGGGGTATATATAGCCTCCACACGAAATCTAACCATTACACACAATTTACCAAACTCGGTCGGACTGATTTAGTAAACCTAGTGACCGTTAGGATTTTCGGTGGGACTGACATGCAACTCGGTAGGACCAATTTGGTTAGGGTTAGGGCATAACGTAATATCGGTAAGACTGATCACACAAACTCGGTGAGACCGATTTTGGTAATAAGCTTTCCAGAGAGTTGGTCAGGTAAACTCGGTGGGACCGATTTGCTCTTTTCGGTGAGACCGAAATGTTACAAGAGGGAAACAGAGAGTTTACATTGCAATCTCGGTGGGACTGATCGCTCACTTCGGTTTGACCGAAACGTTACAAAGGGAAGCAGAGAGATTACAATCCCATCTCGGTGAGACCGAGATCCCAATCGGTGAGACCGATTTGCCTAGGGTTTCTGGCAGTGGCTATGACATTAGAACTCGGTGGCGCCGGATAGAAAGAATCAGTGTGACCAATTTTGGCTTTAGGTTTAGATCATTTGTGGATGTGAAAAAGTAGTTGAGGGTTTTTGGAGCATATCACCAAGCACATGAAGCAAGAGGCTCATTAAGCAACACCTCATCCCTCCTTGATAGTATTGGCTTTTCCTATAGACTCAATGTGATCTTGGATCACTAAAATATAAAATGAAGAGTCTTGAGCTTTTGAGCTTGAGCCAATCCTTTGTCATTAGTACTTTGAGGGATCCACTTTCATCATCCATGCCATGCCATTCATTGAGCTTTCCTGAAATAATAGTCTTGGAATAGCATTAGCTCAATGAGCTATATGTTGTTATGAATTACCAAAACCACCTAGGGATAGTTGCACTTTAAATCTCCCCCATTTTGGTAAATGATGACAACATATAGATCAAAGCTTTGACAAATGATAATAAGATTGAAAAACATCGTCGCTTTGAGAAGTACGTGATAAGCAAGAGCTCCCCCTAAAATTCTGCATAGTTTAAGATTTGCTTTGGACTGCAAATGCACAAGGAATTAGGCTTCATGGGTTTCTCTTCCATGTCACATACATCTTGGTGGAGCGCTCAAAATGATAAAGATTGAATACATGCACTCATCACCAAGCAAAGTGAATGATCATATAAGGATAAGATAAGATAATATCATCAAACATGCATAAGTGTAGCTTATGATCAAACACATGATCATCAATGTCTCACAAAAACAGCATAGTATCTCAAGCAATCAAAAGCAAACGAAGTTTAACCACCAAAGCAAGAGAGAACAAAAGCAACACACACTCTCTCTCTCTCGAAGCCTATGATCTATACATTTTTCTCCCCCTTTGGCAACAAGTTACCAAAAAGTTCATAGAAAATGCATAGTGCTAGATCGACTCTCAGGCTTGATCTTCAGGTGGTGGTGTCCGGATAACTCCAAGAATGAAGGCTTCAGTTGAAGTGGATGGAGCTGGAGGAGTTGGTGCTGGAGCTGGTTGCACTGGAGCTGTAGGAGCTGTAGCTGGTGCTGATGATGTGGCTCTGGTATCTTGGGCTTGAGCTTCCTCAGGACTTGTCCATCTTCATCTTCCTCATCAGCAACTTCAGGCAATGGGGCCTTGTTCTTCTCAACAGCTGGAATACTCCTAGTATTCCTCTTTGGTGCAAGCTTGGGCTTGGGGGCAGCTTTGGGTGCTTCCTTGGGCTTTGATGTTGCAACCCCTGATCTAATAGCATCACCCATCAGCTTTTGTGCCTTGGGTGCTGGTGCAGCAACCTCTTCTTCCTCTTCAGAGTCTCTCCTCATTGAGGGATTTCCAAGAACCTGGGCAGTAGTGGTTCTGGCTCTTTTCTTCTTCTTATCCTGAGCGCAGCTTCATCTTCTGATTCAATGGTAAACTTCATAGTTTCTCCAGTGGGAACTTCTTGGGTTTGGAAGTTGTGACTCTCTTTGCAGGTGCCTCTTTGGGTTCAGTCTTTTCAGGCACTTGAGTAGATCCTATGACCTTCAGCATAGGTGTCCTCTTGGCAGGAACCTTCCTATTGAGTCCAGGTTTAGTGTTTTGTGCTGAGGCATACTCCTTTTTGAGCACTACCTTCTTGGAGGTAGCCTCATCCTCTTCTGCTCTGTAATCCTCATCCTCGGAATCCGAGGTTCTCTTCTTCCTTGTCCTGGTGGCAGCTTTAGGCAGATTGCTTGGGGTGCTCCTGCTGCCTTCATCTGAAGTGCTAGAGGGACTAGTGCCCTCACTCATGTGATTGTGCTCTTCTGACCTGTTCTGACTATCACTTTGGTCTGACATGCTGCAAATCACTGACTGCTGACCCTATGAAGAGTTATAGATGAGATAGAGTGGATGAGCATCAGAAGATGCAGAGATTTTTGCAAAAGAATGATTCAAAAATTCAGTTTTAGTTTTCCACAGAAAGCATTTCGAATCAACCGATTTTCAAACTCGGTGATACCGAAGCAGTTTTGGAACCTAAATTGATGAACTCGGTTGGATCGAGTCACAGTTCGGTGGCACCGAGACTGCTAGGGTTTCACAAAGTCCTAAAATCGGTCTCACCGATTAGCAATTCTCGGTCAGACCGAGAGTTACTAGTGCAATGGCGTTAGCCAAATCGGTGGGACCGAGTTTTTCAACTCGGTGGGTCCGAGATGGTTTCGGCGGAAACCTAACCCTAAAGTTTCGAATGTCATCTAATCTAAGGATTGCATTGAATGGATAGGAGTGTTTCAATCGTGGCAAGAATCATTAAGAACACAATGTGCTAGGAATCGGACGAGGATAGCACTATGATCGAGTCCATACCCTAGCTTGGCGATGAACTCGCTACGGCGGCAACGGCGGGGGTGAAATCCGTTGACGGCGGCGGAGACCAGCGACAGGAGGCGGCTGGCGACGAGGAGATGATCCGGAGACCCTGGAGGCAGAGCGAGCTATTGCGCGGGCGAAGAGGTTCGGAGAAATTTCCAATTTTTTGCCCGTGACTATATATAGCCCGACCCTGTCGGTGTGACCGAGTGGAACAACTCGGTGTGACCGAAAAGTTCAAATCGGTTGCACCGAGATTGAAAACCTAGATCGACTTAGTGATCTCGGTAGGACCGAAATGGAGGAATCGGTCAGACCGAGAATCACAAAGAAGTTTTGGAAGTTTAAGTCTATGACAAATCGGAGACTCCGAGTGCTCCTCACACAGAGTGGTTCAAATCTGACTTGATCAAATTTTGTGATGTAGCATGAATAGAGTTTGAGACGAGAAAAGCATAGATAGCTAGAGAAGGTTCTTAGGCATTCTTGTCCATCCACTTGGCAAAAAGAAAAGAGAAGCCAATCACTCAAAACAACAAGTGGATGTCCTTGAATGAGTAAAATATGCACCAACATGCTCACACAATAAGATGGCAAATGAAATATGTGGCAAAACATGCACAACCAATTCTAGCATCTATCAAACAATTGGCGATGACTAGGCCATCTATATATGAGTATATTGACTTAGGAGTCAAATGAAAAACATTTGATCATAGGTCATACTCATCGTTTAAGCTCAAGTGGGGTTACCACTTTTACATAATGCATTGATGTGTTCACACCATTAGAGTTGCTTTGACTCAATTCTTAGAGTTAAGCTCCCCCTAGATGTGAGATCCCCTTTTAGAGGGATGAACTAACCTTGGGTTTTGTCGATGATGACTTCATGTAGGTGTTGAAGATGTGGATGCTCAATGTTGATGTAGATCATTTGGAGCAATCCTTTGGAGTGAGTTGCACTTTCAACTTATCTAAATGGGTTAGTCCCACAAGGAACAAACAAGAATATCCATAGACATAGAGTGATGCACACACAAGATGATGTCCATGAAATCATTAGGTTACGTTGTCCCTTGCCTTACCAACATGAGGGTTTGTGACTCCTTGAACTAGTGCAAGATGTGGAAGTTGATTGCACTTGTTCTTGCCATAATGATGTGAGTGAAGAATGTTGGCGGAGTCACCCTCAAGAACTCTCTAGTTCTTCTTCTTTGGGATCCACATCATCTTGATGGGAATCCTTGGAGTTGTAGTTGTACTTGATGAAGTAGAACTTGACATAGTCTTGGGAACCCACTTGACCGAGGCCTTAGGTGCTTCTTCAAATGCATCAATCTCTTCTTGAAGCTTGTCCTTGCCTTTGTTCTTGTGGTCTTGTGGTGGAAGATCATCTTGTGCTTGTGTTCCTTTGAAGGAAGTAGGATCATACTTCTCTTGTTGAGGAACAAACTTCGTCTTGGGGTATTGATCTTCTTCCCACTCAACTCCATTGGCATTGAACTTTCATTCAAAACCAACACCTTGATTCTTCCGGTGCCTTCCTTGCTTGCGTACAATTTCCTCGAATTGCTTACTTCCGGCAAGGCTCTTGTAAACACCTTTCTCTATAATTCCCTTCAATAAGCTATTTTATTGCTCAAGTGTAACTTGGCTAAGAGAATCATTAGTGGAATCAAGAGAACTACTAGAGGCAACAATATTGGATTTGACATTGTTATTGTTACTACTAGAGGAAGGATCTTTCTTGTACTTATTACTAGACTTGACTTGAGGCATGTAAGTATATAAGAGTAAACGCTTGGCAATGTAAGAAGAACTTTTCTTACGGATATCATCATTGATTGCTTTTAAGAACTCATGCTCTTGCTCAAGATTGAGCTTTTCAAAGCGTAACTTCTCATGAGCCCTCAAAAGTTCTTGATAATCTTCGAAGATAGTTTCATGAGCTAACTTAAGAGTGTTTAGTTATTTAGTTAGAAGCTCAATCTTATCCTTATCATTGTCATTCATTTTATCTTGATTAGCATGATTAATTGACGTTTCATCATAGCATTCATCACTAGAGTTGTCAACAAGTAAATCATCATCCACAAGTAAGTAATCTTCATCACTATCGAAATCAACATATTCAGGATGTGTTACCTTTGGACCTTTGGCCATGAAGCATCTTCCAATTCATTCATTTGGTGAATCAAATATGCCGTAGGAGTTGGTTGACACAAGTGCTAGACCGGCAACACCTTCATCTTGAGTATATTCGGAGTCGGAGTGATAGCTTCTTTCGGAGTGATTGTCGGAGTCGGAGCCGGATACCCATTCACCAACATGAGCTTGATGTCTTTGTTTTGTGTAGCTCCTTGATGACTTGTCCTTCCTTTCCGAATCCTTGCTTCTCCGTGAGGGTCTTCGTTCATAACGATCATCTCTACTCCTCCTCTCTCTTGGTGGTGATTCTCCTCTTTTGCTTCTTCTTTTTGGAGAATCTTCTCTTCTTTTGTAGGGTGTCATACACTCATTGGAATAGTGTCCGGGTCTCCCAGAATTGTAACAATTTTGCTCTCGACTAGAAGATCTCTTGTCATTGTAAGACCTTGACTTGGAGCTTCTTTCTTTGCTTCTACTCTTGTAGAATTTGTTGAAGTTCTTCACCATTAAGCTCAATTCTTCATTGAAGGTTTGTTTCTCACTTGATGATGTGGGGGCTTCACTTGAGGCTTTGTAAGCACCACTTGACTTGTTGTGAAGTTCCTCCTTATCCTTGAGTGACATCTCATGAGCAACAATTCTTCCAATGACTTCGGTTGGCTTGAGATCTTTGTAGTTTGGCATCATTTGGATCAATGTGCACATGGTATCATACTTTCCATCCAATGCTCTTAGGATCTTCTTGATGATGAATTTGCCGGTCATTCTTCACTCCCTAAGCCGGCAATCTCATTTGTGATAAGTGCAAGCCTAGAGTACATTTCAGCGACACCTTCACCATCCTTCATTTTGAACTTGTCAAGCTGACTTTGGAGCACATCCAACTTGGATTCCTTGACGGAGTCGGTACCTTCATGCATATCAATCAACGTATCCCAAATTTCTTTTGCATTCTCAAGACGGCTGATTTTGTTGAATTCTTCGGGGCACAATCCGTTGAAGATGATGTCACAAGCTTGAGCGTTGTGTTGCAGCATCTTCAATTCTTCCGCATTAGCTTCACGGTTCGGCTCTCTTCCATCAAAGAATTCACCTTGCAAGCCAATACAAATAATTGCCCAAACGGCGGGGTTATGTCCGAGAATATGCATTTTCATCTTGTGCTTCCAACTAGCAAAGTTAGTACCATCAAAGTAAGGACCTCTACGGTGATAATTTCCCTCACTAGACGCCATACTCTCCTAGGTTGTGAAACCAAGGCTATGACCACCAAAAGCTATGGAAATCAAAGCACATGGAGACCAAAGCTCTGATACCACTTGTAGGACCTTGAAGGATGTCTAGAGGGGGGTGATTAGACTACTTGACCGATTAAAAACTTAACCTTTTCCCAATTTTAGAGTTTGATAGATTTTAGCTATCTTAGGACAAGTCAAGCAATCATCACACAAATCAAGAAAGCATGCAAAGAGTATATAGGCAGCGGAAATTAAAGCATGCAACTTGCAAGAAAGTAAAGGGAATGGTTTGGAGGATTCAAACGCAATTGGAGACATGGATGTTTTTGGCGTGGTTCCAATAGGTGGTGCTATCGTACATCCACGTTGATGGAGACTTCAACCCACGAAGGGTAACGGTTGCGCGAGTCCACGGAGGGCTCCACCCATGAAGGGTCCACGAAGAAGCAACCTTGTCTATCCCACCATGGTCGTCGCCCACGAAGGACTTGCCTCACTAGCGGTAGATCTTCACGAAGTAGGCGATCTCCTTGCCCTTACAAACTCCTTGGTTCAACTCCACAATCTTGTCGGAGGCTCCCAAGTGACACCTAGCCAATCTAGGAGACACCACTCTCCAAGAAGTAACGAATGGTGCGTTGATGATGGACTCCTTGCTCTTGTGCTTCAAATGATAGTCTCCCCAACACTCAACTCTCTCTCATAGGATTTGGATCTGGTGGAAGGAAGATTTGATTGGAAAGCAACTTGGGGAAGGCTAGAGATCAAGATTCATATGGTAGGAATGGAATATCTTGGCCTCAACACATGAGTAGGAGGTTCTCTCTCAGAAATGGTAAGTTGGAAGTGTAGGTTTGTTCTGATGGCTCTCTCCACGAATGAAGAGGAGGTGGAGGGGTATATATAGCCTCCACACAAAATCTAACCATTACACACAATTTACCAAACTCGGTGGGACCGATTCAACAAACTCGGTCGGACCGATTTAGTAAACCTAGTGACCGTTAGGATTTTCGGTGGGACTGACATGCAACTCGGTAGGACCTATTTGGTTAGGGTTAGGGCATAACGTAATCTCGGTAAGACCGATCACACAAACTCGGTGAGACCGATTTTGGTAATAAGCTTTCCAGAGAGTTGGTCAGGTAAACTCGGTGGGACCGATTTGCTCTTTTCGGTGAGACCGAAATGTTACAAGAGGGAAACAGAGAGTTTACATTGCAACCTTGGTGGGACCGATCAGTCACTTCGGTTTGACCGAAACGTTACGAAGGGAAGCAGAGAGATTACAATCCCATCTCGGTGAGACCGAGATCCCAATCGGTGAGACCGATTTGCCTAGGGTTTGTGGCAATGGCTATGACATTAGAACTCGGTGGCACCGGATAGAAAGAATCGGTGTGATCGATTTTGGCTTTAGGTTTAGGTCATTTGTGGATGTGAGAAACTAGTTAAGGGTTTTTGGAGCATATCACCAAGCACATGAAGCAAGAGGCTCATTAAGCAACACCTCATCCCTCCTTGGTAGTATTGGCTTTTCCTATAGACTCAATGTGATCTTGGATCACTAAAATATAAAATGAAGAGACTTGAGCTTTTGAGCTTGAGCCAATCCTTTGTCATTAGTACTTTGAGGGATCCACTTTCATCATCCATGCCATGCCATTCATTGAGCTTTCCTGAAATAATAGTCTTGGAATAGCATTAGCTCAATGAGCTATATGTTGTTATGAATTACGAAAACCGCCTAGGGATAGTTGCACTTTCACAAGGAGATCGGCATCCGCCGCATCTTGTGCTACGGCGACTCAGACCTTTTAGTCCAACAGTCTTCTGGTGACTGGGACGCCAAGGATGCCAACATGGCGAGCTACCGCTTCCTCGTCTAGCAGATGAGTGGGCACTTCGACGGGTGCGATTTCATCCATGTGCCACAGGCCGACATGAAGCAGCCGACGCCCTGGCATGCATTGGCTCCACCCGGCAGGCCATTCCAGCCGGTGTCTCCCTCGAGTGCTTGCGCAAGCCATCTATCAAGCCTTCCCCAGAATCAGAATCCATCTTTGTGCCGGCTGACCCTGGAGCTGCCTGATCCGGCTTGGGGACTTCAGCAGTCGGCCCGGGGACTTCGTTAGGAGGCCCGGGGGCTGCAGCACCCGCAGCCGGGCCAGGAACTCCAACACCCGGCCCAGGGACTGTTGCAGCCAGCCCGAGGACTTCTACGACGCCACCAAGAGCGGCGGCTCCAGCCCGCCGCCTCCCAACCTGGCCACCCTAGTGCCGGTACCTGTCATGACGGTGGTGGAAGTTCCGTCTTGGGCGCAGCCCATCCGTGACTTTCTGGTGAGCCGCGTGCTACCAGCCGACGAAGTGTTGGCCCAGCAGATCCAGCACCGGGCAGGTGCATACACCATTGTCAATGGAGAACTCGCCAGGCGCAGCGTGACCGGCGTCTTTAGTGTTGCGTCAAGCTGGAGAAGGGCATCGCCATCCTCAGGGACATTCATCAAGGTGAATGTGGCCACCATGCTACCTCCAGATCCCTTGTAGCCAAAGCTTTCCGCCACGTATTCTTCTGGCCGACTGCTTTGGACGATGCCAAGGAGTTGGTCCGGAAGTGCAAGGGGTGCTAGCATTTCAGCATCAAGCAGCATCAGCCGGCCTCAGCCCTCAAGACCATCCCATCACTTGGCCGTTTACAGTATGGGGTTTGTACATGGTGGGACCATTCAAGATAGCACGCGGTGGCATGACCCATCTGCTGGTCGCCGTGGACAAGTTCACAAAGTGGATCAAAGCGAAGTCGATCAAGAAGCTAAACGGCCCGACAGCCGTCACATTCATCGCGAACATCACCGTTCGATACGGCGTCCCACACAGCATCATCACCGACAACGGCACAAACTTTGCCAAAGGCACCTTGGCCCGTTTCTACGCGACTCAAGGCATCCTACTGGACCTCGCGTTGGTTGCTCACCCGCAGTCAAACGTCCAGGTGGAGCTAGCAAACAGCCTCATCCTATCCGGCATCAAACCGCGGATCATCGAGCCACTGGAACGCTCGGCCGGCTGCTCGATCGAGGAGCTGCCGGCCGTCCTTTGGAGTCTTCGGACCACGCCCAACAGATCAACCGGCTTCACGCCCTTCTTCCTCGTGTATGGGGCCAAGGCTATCATCCCAACGGATATCGAGTTCGATTCACCTCGCGTCACCCCTATACACGGAGGCGGAAGCAAAGGAGGCACGGGAAGACGACAACGACCTGCTCGAAGAAGCCCGGCTGCTAGCACTCAACCGGTCCGCCATCTACCAGCAGAGCCTGCGCCGCTACCACAACAAGAAGATGAAGCCGTGTGTTTTCCGCGAAGGCGACCTCGTGCTCCGACTGATCCAGCGATCAGCCGGCCAACACAAGCTCGTTGCGCCTTGGGAAGGACCTTTCATCATTAGCAAGGCCCTAGGCAACGACTCTTACTACCTTATCGACGCGCAGAAGCCCAGGGCATGCAAGAGAAGCGTGGCTTGCGAAGAGTCGGAGCACCCATGGAACGCGAACCTCCTCCACCCATTTTACAGTTGATGTAGTGTATGTACCACGCTATCTTTTGTACTAAGCAAACACATCAGGCACCTCGAGGCGCACTCGAAGGCTACCTATTTATCTATATGATAAGCTTCTCCTATGAATGAGTATTTTTCTTTTGCCCTGCCCGGGTCCGGCTAGACGGCCCGGGGGCTCACTGACTTGGCCCAACAAGTTGGCACCATCCAAAGTCGGATCAGTAGTGTGCCGATGCCAAAGCCCTCTCTTTGCCCCAGCCACAGCTCGTAGCGTGACTGTCCGACTGGCAAGAGCTAAAGGCCAGAAACATTGTCCGCACGAAAAACAACTAAGGAAGAATGCTGATTCAGGCCAAGCCAGCCCCTCGCCTCCCTCGTCCGGCTGTCCAGTAGCCAGCCGGCCGGCTTCTTGCCCGACTAGCTACGCTCTAAGCGGCTGAAGTAATTTGCCCATTCCAAATGGCCAAGTCCCTGACCCAGCCATAGACCATAGCGCGGCTGTCCGGCTGGCAGGGCGGCGACCAAAGGAACACGAGAA
Source organism: Triticum timopheevii (assembly GCA_963921465.1). NCBI lineage: Eukaryota > Viridiplantae > Streptophyta > Magnoliopsida > Poales > Poaceae > Triticum > Triticum timopheevii. The sequence continues at coordinate 110,670,713 of OY997266.1, read as the reverse complement.
AGGAAAAAAGCCAAAAAGAGCAAAGGTGAAATCAAGTTAGAACCCGGAAACGCATACAAACATGTGCGGAAAATTAAACTTATTTACATTGCAAAAGGCACGCAGCCAACATTCATCATTGTTCAAAATACACCCCCAGTGGGTGGAACTGCGCATAGTTAACTTCATCTTTGGAGCACAAGACAGGAAAAACATAAACAAGGTAAAACCGCCTAGGCCAAAGGCTCTGCGGGCTGCTTGGGCGGGTCCGCGGCGGCTGTAGCTCCGGCTGGTGGTCTCGGCCTGGTCGGTGGCGGCGGCCGATGTGGCCTCCAGCTGCTCGCTAGCTGAGGCCGGGTCGGGTCGAGTCCGGCTGGTCGCTCCGCCATCTGGTGCGACACTGTCGCCTCCCTCGTCCTCGTCCTCCTCTTCGGCCTTGTCGCTGGAGGCGATCTCCTCCACTAGGTCCTCCCCCTCGTCCGGGTTCAGCCCGAACCAGGACAGGGGCACCTCAGTGCCGTTTTCCACCTGCTCCGGGATGAAGATGCTACCATTGGTGTACTCAGCGAGGGCCGATGCGTGGATGGCGATCCCTCTGCCCTCCAGCTGTAACTCCGGCGCCGCCTCCTGGTGGAAGGTGGCCAGCTGTGCTAGGCTCACGTCCGGGTACCACGCCTTCACGAACTTCAGCGCCTTCATGGCGCCGGCCCGTGCCGCGGCGCCTTTCCAGGCGTCGAGCCGCTCCCATGCTACTTCCCGCCAGTTGGTTGTCTTGCTGGGAGTCCGGGGGATCTACACACCCGGCCAGAGCCCCTCCAAGACCTACGACCCGGCGCGTTGAAGCTGGCGAAGCAGGTGGCGCGTTGGCTCAAGACGCATCCGGACGGCCAGGAACTGTTCGCCCAAGTTCCTAGGCCGGTCTGGTGCAATTTCCACGCCCTCGCTCCTCCGCTGCTCACGCTGCTCTTCAATCGCCTGGCTGACGGCAATGGAGTGGCCCGGTAGGTATTCTGTCCAAAAGAAGACAAAAGAATTAGAAGCCGGCTTCCAGCGATAGTCGGCAACTAAGTAGTCGATGAAGACAGAAAACATACCTCGAGCAAGTCCTCAATCACTAAGTAGCCTTCTGACAGGCACTTCTCCCTGTCGGCCCAGCTCGAGCGCTGGGACTCGAACTTGGCCTTGAGGCGCTCCTCCTCGGCCTTCAGAAGCTGGACCTGCTCCACATGCCGGGTCGCCTAGTCCTCCAGCTCCTTCTCGAGTCGGTCGCACTCCGCGGCCGCCTGGCTGAGCTCCAGCTCCTTAGCCTGAAGCTGGCTCTGGAGCTCGTGCACGCGGTTCCTCAGCTGGGCAGGGGCCTCTTCAAAAGCAAAGAAGAATCATCAGCATCTGCGCCAACTAAAGCAAGAAGTCGTCGGAGAAGATCAGGCCCGACTGCTCAGCAGTCGGCCCGAATCTCGGGGGCTACACCCAGTGGGTGCGGCTGCGCGCCCCCATTGAAAACCGGCCTACATACCTCGGCTCCTATGCAGCTCGGCGGTCCAGGTGGCGAGCGTCCGGTTCTGGGAGTTGTAGGCGGCCGCTCACATGTTGTGGTAATCCTGCATCAAGAGCAGCACGCCGACAAGCAAAAGCACACCTTTAAGTTCCAACTCGCCTGCTCAGCAGTCGGCTTGGAACTTGGGGGCTACACCCAGTGGGTGCGCTGGCGTGCCCCCACTGAAGATTGTGAAAGAAAAACGAAGAAAGTTAAAGGTGTGGTCCCAAAAGAAGCTTGGAACTCGCCTGCTCAGCAGTCGGCTTGGACGGACGTCTGCATCGCCATCATCTCTTCCCTCGCCCGCGGGAGAGTGGTGCCATGGGCGGAGAACTTGTCTAGCACGTCCCGCACCGCAAGGTTGCCGGCCCCCGTAGTCCAGCCCGGCAGGGTGGCGCTCGTGGCCCCGGTGTTGGTCTCCTGCGAGCTCGTGGCTCCGGTTTCCAGGGACGCCGGCTCGGAGGTCACCCGTGCCAGATGCAGGCGCAAGGAGGCGCGCATTATCACGGCATGGCTCGTCACCAACCCAGCATCGGCCTGCGGCATCTCCGGTCCTCTAGGGTGGCCGTCACCCCGCCCATCAGCACCCGACGCGCGCTGGATCTCCTCTGCCTCCGGGATGGCAGCGTCGGCAACCACCTGCTCTAGCGCCGACTCATTGGCTCTGGCTGCCCCAGTTGGCGTCTGGCTCTCCCCCACCTGCGCCTCAGGCTGTCCGAGGTTAGCAGCCTCCGGGATCCCGCCAGTAGCCGGATCCTCCGCGCCCTTGGCGTTGGCCTCTGCCTGCGCCTTGGTTGCCACCTCCGCCTGCGATGACGCGGCCGCCTGGGCGTCGTCCTGTGCCTGCTCTGCGGCCTCCCGCTCCTCTCGTGCCTCCCGTGCGTTCCTTTCCGTCACCTCTTGGAGTGCGGCAGCTGGATCCACACGCCGGACCTCCTCGGAGCCGCCTGCTGGCCCAATCAGCGAGCGGGCGGGGCCCATGTTGTGGAAATGGGTGCCCTACTCAGCAAAGCGAACAAGGATGGGAAAGTCGCAAAGGGAAAAACAATCAAGACAGTGCAGCATATGCACTTACCCGGACACCATCGGTAGCTCTTTTGGGGCCCTCCGCATGGCGGCCACCTTCGCGGCCTCGTGCCGCTTGGTCGCAGCAGGTTGTTTGGCCTTCTTGGGTGACTTGCTGCCGAACATCCCCTCGGAGCGGCGCTTGTGCGCGCCGGGTGCGTCAGTCGGTGCTCCGCCGGACGGCCGCGGCGTCGAAGGGTCGGCTCCCGTCCTCGCAGTGCCTTCAGGGCGGTGCTGCCCCTCATCGTCTTCATCATCATCTGGCCAGGACCAAACGTCGCCTCCCCCGGTGGCGTTGACCTCGCCTCCGTCCTCCAACGCGGACGCCCCTAGCTTGGGGTCGCCCACGTCTCTCTCCTCGCGGTCCAGCATCCATTGGTGGCTCAGAGTCGGCGCATTGACTGCTCCCTGGCCAGGAAAGCACCGCCCCGCGTCCGGGTGGTCAGGTCGGATGAAAATCACTGCATAGGCGAAGAATGGGGTCCAGATACTCACCGGTAGTGGCGGGTTGATGCAGCTGTACGGCTGAAAGTGCAACTAATCCCCGGGTGGTTTTGGTAATTCATAATAACATATAGCTCCTTGAACTAATATTCATTCAAGATCAATGTTTCAGAAAGTTCATTGATTGGTATGGCATGGACTAGAGATGTGGACCCCTTAAAATGCTAAGGACGGATATTGGCAAAAGTTCAAGACTCCACATTTTCATTTTAGTGATCCAAGATCACATTGAGTCCAAGATCCAGAGCGGGCCCCAGCAGCCGGCGGAGAACCAGGTGACCCTAGACACTGATCAACCAGTCCCGGGCCTTGTAGATTTACCATTGTTCCCATGGGGGCAGCCTATAAGACCCCCCGGGCTCACCCATGCAAAGGGTTCATCTCCCACTCCATTCCACACACCATAGCTAGGAGAAGCAAGGGAGAGCCCTACCCTTCTTCCTCCTCTAGCAAGACAGCTCAAGAAGCAACCTTGTACACTCTTGATCATAGTCACCATAGCAGGAGTAGGGGTGTTATCTCTCCGGAGAGCCCCGAACCTGGGTACGTCTAGTGTGCTACCGAGCTCGTGCTCACTCTAGCTTCCGGAACCCGACGACGTCCTCATGGCTCCACCCACGATAAGCCACCCCCTGGCATCTGACGTGAGATTACCACGACACCCCTCTTAGAGCACGAGAGGTTTCGAGGCCAACAGAGAAACAGGACCATCACTTCCTGCACAAACCGGACAGGTTTCCTCTCGATACCCAGATGTTAGCTCGGTGCGGTTTACAAGCTCAGGGCCCTGTGATGACACCATTAACTAAAAAAACGCTGGCATCCACTGTTAGGAAGATGGCCTGTCACTTTGAATGTTCCATCTCCTTAACAAGAGTGTAATGAATACTGAATCTTACTACATCTGGACTATCCCACTATATAAACAAGTTTTTTTGCTTATCTCTAGGCGACGTGGGACTAAACTTTGATGGTGGCCTTATCATTAACGAGAACCACTCTCAGAAACTTCTCTCTTACCGCTCTCGGTAACGGTGTGGATCATAAATTTGAAAAAACGCCGACATCCGTTTTTAGAATACGACAGGCGGTTGGACTATTGAACTATTTAAACAGGTATTTTTGCTAGTCGGTAGGCGAGGTGGGACTAAATCTTTCCGAGAGAGCCACTCTCGGCAAAGAGTTACAACCATGACCGTGCCATTAGTCGCCGTTGAATGCGCCACGTGGCAATACTTTACCGAGTGTGACAAGATGGCCCTCGGCAAATAGTGCCTTTGCCGAGTGTATCCTGTTTGCCGAGCAATACTGTCGGCAACACCATGTGTTTGCCGATTTACTTCCTTTGCCGAGTGCGGCTCTCGGCGTTCTTTACTTTGCCAAGTGCTCGTGTTTTGGCTCTCGGCGAAGACGCCGACACCCGGCACCGTATACAAAAATTCCAGTAGTGATTGAATTTTTCACTTTAGTTTATCAAGCTTTGAGTTGAATTAACTGAAAATTTGTGACATGTTAGATATACACTATATCTACTTATTTAATCGATTTCAGATTTCATAGGAACTTGCAGAGTATATTTTCAATGATGGTTGCACGGTTACATAAAAACTTGGAATGGACGGGATATGTTTTTGCTCGGTGACTATCTCGTCCACAATCTGCATGCATCCGAATTGGACCAAAGTTTGACCCTTAGCAGCCACAAACTAGTCCCTTCGTCTCATAATATAGAAGTGTTTTGAGGCTGGTTGTAATGGGAAGTATCATATATTAGTATCATGCATATGATACTAGTGTACTCTCTCCTATCCTATTTAGACTGTGCATAAGGAGCATCACAGATACCAAGGAGGGCCTGGCTGGATGTTTTTTTTTGACCTTTCTACCCCTCGGGTCTCCTCTTCTGTATCCCACGCGCACAACATTGAAGCGCTGCATGGTGCGACTGATTGGTTGGCGCTTTGCTGCCACTGCCAAAGGTAGACTAATTTATTGCAGCCAAGCGGGGCATGGCTGGAAAGTAGCGAGCAAAGAGCAAAACACGCAGAGTAATAAGGAGAAAACGGGAAAAACTTATGCGCAAACTAAATAGGATCGGAGGGAGTGCGATACTATCTTTGTAATGTATAGTATTATAAGTTAGTGTAGGAAATAGTTGGCATGCATACTTATGATACTTCCATTAAGACCAGCCTGACACTAATTTAAGTGATACCAAATGTCATCCCTTGCCGACCAAGGCTAGGATTCTGCCTGTCTCAGATCCAAACGTCCCGGTCCCGGTAGTACTTATGATACGCCATGCTTAAGCTGAAAGCCAACGAGGCACTCAATTAATAAGCTGCCTAGCTAGCTGCCATGGAAGCGTGGTTAAGCTTGTGTTTCATAGCCCTGTCCGCGGTACTAGCCCTTTGGTTTCTCAAGCCCTCCAGCGGCGAGAGCAAGCCAGGCAAGCGGCTGCCACCTGGGCCATGGACCCTGCCGATCATCGGCAGCCTCCACCACGTCGTGAGCGTCCTCCCGCACCATACAATGACAGAGCTGTCTCGCCGGTACGGGCCGCTGATGCTCCTTAAGCTGGGCGAGCTCCCCACGGTGGTGGTTTCCAGCGCCGAGGCAGCTGCGCTGGTGATGAAGACGCACGACGTCTCGTTCGCGAACCGGAAGAGCAGCGTGACGCTGGACATCGCCGCCTGTGGCGGCAACGGCATCGTCTTCGCCCCCTACGGCGACCGGTGGCGCCGGATGCGCAAGATCTGCGTCATGGAGCTTCTCAGCTCCAAGTGCGTGAAGCGCATGGAGGGCGTCAGGGCCGAGGAGGTGGGCCACCTCCTCCGCTCCATTGCAGCCTCGAACGGCGCCGTCGTCAACGTCAGCCAGAAGGTGTCGGCGCTCAGCAACTCCGTCGCGTCGCGCGCATTTTTCGGCGGCAAGTTGGCGCAGCAGGACGTGTACCTGCGGGAGTTCCACCAAGTCATGGAGCTGATGGGAGGCTTCTGCCTCGTCGACCTCTTCCCGTCGTCCCGGTTGGTGCGGTGGCTGAGCAACGGCGAACGCCGCATGAAGAAGAGCTACGGCAGCATCCGACGCATCATCGGGGACATCATCGACAGGCGCAAGGCTGAGCGGCTCGCCGGTGGCGCCTGCAGCATCGAAGACGAGGGCCTGCTGGACGCGCTGCTCAGGATGCAGGAGGAGGACTCGTTAGCATCACCGCTAACCACAGACGCAATAGGCACCGTCTTATTTGTGAGTATTCTTTTTTTTTAAAACTCATAGAGACGGTCATGCTGTTCTGTTCACCTTATGTTTACACTACATTTTTGTTCACCTTCCTCCGATTTGCTGCTATCGGCTGAGATCGAGGCCGAGCTGCGCACCACCCACTTTCTTTTAGGGAACCCACTTAACTTATTTGGGGGAAATACTAACCATACATCTATAAGATGAAATTTACATGTAACACCTTATAGTTTGATAAAGTAAGATTGGTCTTTACTTTTGATTTCAACTCGCTAATACTATATTTTCTATCAACATATATGAAAGCAAATAGTTCCACAGATATATAGAGTTTCGGTGACAAATTTAATTCTTTAATGATCCACAAATACAATCTCCGTTCATAAGTATGCGACTCTCTAGAAAGTGTGTAATAAAACCTTTTTTTTCAAAGATAGTGATATATAAACAAATATTTGTGTTGGGTGGATAAAAACAATATACTAAGAATTGTTATGTAAAATAGTTCAAAATATACGTCCCATAATATAAGATCGTTTTGCAAGCTGTTTTAGCTTGCAAAACGATCTTATATTATTGGACGGAGGGAGTATTAGTCAAAGATACATGTTAAAGAAGTGTCAACGTTTAAAATGTCATCTATTTACAAAGAGCAGGAGTATTTCCATACTCTCATTGGTCAAATCCGAGTAAAGAAATCAAAACTAACAAAGAATTGTGTTGATTTGGTAAATGTGCATCACTGTTCCATCTTTATTGAGAATCAACTTGTCTTCCGTAAGTAACTATAGAACCTTTAGTTCGACATAGACTAGACTATGTGTGGTGGAAATTGTTCAAAATACAATCTAGTATGTCCTATGATATATTCGTATCAATATAGTTAATCGCCTCTATTAGCAATATTTCTAGTTCTAAGAACCACAACCATCATTTTCAGGACATACTTGGAGCTGCCACGGAAACCACGGGGCTTGTTTTGGCATGGACTATGTCAGAGCTCATGAATAGTCCTGAAGCCATGTCTAAGGCGCAGCTAGAGGTCAGGGGGTTGCTAGGACAAGATAAAGCAATCATTACTAATACCCACCCCCTCGTTGAACTCCACTATATGCAGATGATCATCAAGGAGGTTCTTAGATTGCATCCGCCTAGTCCTCTTGTGGCCCGTGCAGCTAGCGAAGATTGTCAAATTATGGGCTATGACATTCTTAAAGGCACAACTGTATACGTTAATGTCTACGCAATCTCCCGAGACCCTAAATACTGGGAAAATCCAGAAAGTTTTAAGCCAGAAAGGTTTGAAACTAAAAACATGGATTACAATGGGACATACTTCGAATTCACTCCCTTTGGTGCTGGGCGGCGACAATGTCCCGGGATGTTGTTTAGCTCCGCAATTATGGAGATTGTATTGGCAAACTTTCTTTATCACTTTGACTGGAAGCTTCCCGATGGAGCCAGCCCGGTGTCACTGGACATGTCCGAGAAATTTGGATTAACTGTGGGCAGAAAGTTTGACCTACAACTCAAAGCCACTCCACAAGTCTGGTCTAATAATATGGAGATCTAGATTATGTGGTGATGCATGTCGACATACTTGTGCCATGAAGCATCACATTGTACCTTTATGCATTAGAATAAGGGAAACACGCTGCATAGAACAACATCTTCTATCTACGTGGTCAAGCATGGATGATCATATTTTGTTCTTTGCCTTTGAAATGTTGAATAAAGCATAAATGTTGCAATAAATAAATTCAATGGTACAAATACAAGATTCACACAAAGTTGAGAATATGCATCGCGCACAGTTTTAGAGGGTTGAGGAAGGTCTCTGAAACGTGTTGTGCAAGGAACAGTTGTGTGCGATGTAGGGGTTTATTGCACATGGTTTGTGTTTCTAAACTGTGTGGACCAGAACTATGCCTGAACATGTGTGGTAGGGAGGTCTGGCTCACATGGTCAGAAACAAGGAAACATGTGCGACTAGGCGGGCATCACACACGTCGCGGAAAGAATAACTGTGTGCGATGTAGAGGTTTCATTGAACATGCATGGTTTGTGTTTCTAAACCATGTGCAACTCAATGACCATTACAAAATGTTTATTTTCCTATAATTTAGTCCATGCAATAAGAAAATTCGCTAATAATTTGAACGTAATACATATATGAAACATAACATATTTCATATTCATCAAACATATCCAATATAAACTCAAGCACCATATGAACAACACCATATAGTTTCAAAAGCACAAAGCGGTCAATGTCTCGAAGATACTGATGAAGATTCAGATATCCAAGATCAATAGGAGGGCTAATATGGTGGCTCATGAGATTGCTAAGTTCAGTTTTGATAATAGGTCTGATGGAATTCTTTTTAATTTTGTTCCACCCTGTGTGGCTAATTTTGTAATGAATGATTGTACGAACATTTTAAGTTAATTAATACATGGTGGGGTGGGTTTAAAAAAACGGTAGCACTTCACACTTGAGTAAAAAACCATTAATATCATCAACATCTTAAATAGGTAAGAGGCCCATATTGTTTCCTCCTGGATGTGTCCAACCACTTGTGATGATCACATGCCCCTCATTTTTATACATATTGATGGGGACTTCAAAATCAGCATCATGCTACGGGTGAAATACTTGTAATTTCCATATCTAATCATGAAGGTAGTGTGAGAGGTTATCCAAAGTGAACTTCAATAAGAAGTGCCAAGAAGGAAAAAAATCAGATATTGTTTTTTTTTAGGAGCTTGACAATGGGAGAGAACTCCCACTGCATATTTTTCATATATCCATATAAATGGGGTGTTTACATAGATATATCACTTACATCACATCCCACCCTCACTACTGGTGTCACCAACAGGGGGGTGGTCAGCTAAGCCATGATCACCACTCACACACTGTTTTTTGGTTCTACGCAAGCTAACAGAGTACAGAAGTAAAAGAAGGACTCAACTAAGTGTGTCACAATATGAAAGCAGGGCAGCCCTGTGTGCACCTTTTACTCTATGTTGCAAGAGCCCCAATTCCTCCTTGAAACGCTGAAACCAAGATGTAATGCTTGGGGCTACACCTCTGAAGTGCTTATTATTTCTTTCTTTCCACAAACTCCAGGCAGCAGTGTAGAACATTTCGATGAAGAAAGGATGGGGCAGAATGGTTTGTCCGTTCTGCAGTGCCACAAACCTATTATGGAAATCAGGCCAGTCAACACCTATCCTGGCCCAGCACCTTTCAGTAAACTGGCAAGTGAAGATCATATGCTCAAGAGTCTCCTGAATGTTTCGCCCGCAAAGGAGGCACGTGAAATCATCCCCAATATCATAATGTCCCCTCCTGAGCATGTCACGAGTGTTCAACCTGTCTTGCAGCAACAACCATCCAAATACCTTGATTTTCATTGTACAGTTTGACTTCCAAAGGAGCCTAAAAGAGGGATGAGCTGTCGCGTTGCGGAAGAAGTTGTTATAATAATCTTTCAGTCTGTATTCGGCTGCATCCCAAATGTAGTGCCAAACATCAGATATTGTCGTTGTTGGGTGCATGTGGGATGTTGCATGCTGGACATCCCGTACCTCATTAAGAGCACGGGTAGACAGCGGTAGGTGAAAGGTTTCATGCAGCTCAGCGTTGGCCCAGAAGTCAGCGACCGTCATGTCCTCATGCACAGCAAAAGAAAAGGCGCGTGGGTGTGAATATTGAAGCACATCATTGGACCACAAATCCTTCCAGAGCAGCGTGGTTGATCCATCAACCACTTGGACGCGAGTGATCCCCCTGTAAATGGGCGTTAGTTTGAGAACGTCTTTCCACCAGAAAGACCCGATCGGATCCACCGCATGAGGCACCTGGTTAGCATAGTGTTATCCCAAAGCATTGTAACCCATGGCACGTCCAGCTTGTTATAGAACTTGTGCAAAAACTTTAGCAGGAGGGCATCATTATGTATTTGAATGTTGATTACTCCCAGCCCGCCCTTACTCTTGGGCTTGCAACTAGCTCCCAAGCAGCCAGCGAGTTGCATTTGTCTCCTTGATCAGTTTTCTTTTTCCAGAGGCATCTCCTTCGAATCTTGTCTAGAATTACAATCAGTTTCGGAGGGAACTTGAGCGTGCACATGGCAAACACCAGGAGTGATGTGACAGAAGCATTGAGCCAGGAGAGGCGGCCCCCATAAGACATCATGGCGATCGTGGCAGTGAGACGACGTTCCATTTTGCAAACCAGAGGCATGAATTCTTGGATGGTTGGTCTTGTAGTGCCTAGTGGGAGGCCTAGGTAGGTGAAGGGCATTGTACCTACATTGCATCTAAAGATAGCGGCTAAGCTTGAAGCTGAAATTGCATCCATGTTGATTGGTACCAGCGTTGATTTGTGGAAATTAATTTTGAGGCCGATCGAGGATGCATAGTCAGAAAGGATTTTTTTGACACATATAGCTTGATTTGGGCAGTCAGGGAGGATCACTTCACCATCACCATCACCACGTCATTGTGCTGATGAAACTCATCTACTACCTCAACGTCTTGCTGGATCGGATGGCTCTCCCACCTTTCCTCTCCTCTCCCACCTCTCCTCTCTCCCACCTGCTTTCCACCACCAATGGCGATCTCTAGCTATCACCACCATGGAAGGCCTCCTCCATTGGGATTTTGCTCCTGGTTTGTCCTTGGCTGATCAGGTGAGATGTAATTTGGCTCTACGGTCCACTTCTCCCCCTCTAGGGACACCAAGGAATTCTTTCTGGTCGTCTCCTTCTCTTCGGCTTCATTCCCACTCACGAATGACTCGGTTGGATTGGCCTTACAATGTTGCATTGGGGGACTTTGCTCTGGTTTCAATATTGTTACCCTTACCCCCCGATCATTTCGCTTTTCTGTGGCTAACAACAAGGTGGGGCATTTCATTTACGGGTTAAAGGATCGAGTTTGGCCAGACTTTGTTTGCCACTTCCATCTTTTTAATGGTCGTTTTGCGAAGCAATTTTCTGGTTCTCACTGGCATGCTGATCAAGAATTGGTTGAGATCCATGATCGTCGTCCTGTGGCCCTATCTGCTTCTCTGGATTTTCTACGTAAGGGTCAGTTAACAGATTCTTCGTCGGCCAAAGAACTAAGCAAGTTTAACCTGGTTAATCTGAAGCATTGGGACTTTTCCAATTCGCATGATCATGAGGCCTCCACTTCTATGTTGGTTGATCGCCATGAGCAAACTCAAATTCATTTCGGGTCTTTCCCATCGCCACCTCAGCAAGGCGGCATTACCGCCTTACCAACGGATTGCCTGGCATTAATGGAGCATTATCTTTCCCAAGCGGAGTCTGGGGCCGCTAGAGTTATTGAGTGTATTTCTTTTGGGCAATTCAAATGCCCCGTGTGTGCCCAATACCCACCACTCCCACAAAGTTTCCTCAAGTCCGCTTTCCGTTATGCCCCATCCCATGACATGTGGCCCCCGATGCTTAGCGCTAAACATAAGGCTGATTTAGCCCAGGCAGATTATTCCGCAGATGTCATTCATTCCCTTGCCACTAATTGGGCCGCCCTCTGTGCTAGATGCCTTCAATGGGGACATTGCAAGATCGCCTGCCCAGCTCGCCTCATTTGCATTAATTGCTCGGGCCCTGATCATAAAACAGGGGATTGCACAAAACGTAGCAGCCGTGACACTTGCTCCTTGCCGGGGTCAAACAAGGAGACTGCAATTATTCCCCCGAGATCTCTGGGCCATCCTTTTCCCACCAAAAGCTTGACCAAAGCCGCTGCAAGGACCGTCCGATGTAATGCATGTGGGTTCTATGGCCACGTGGCATCATCCTGTCACAGAGCTGCTCTCCAAAAGAAATGGAAATGGGTGGTAAAGGCAAATTTTCCCCCCACCGCCCCCATTCACGCTTCAGCTTCCGCCTCGAGAACCCAACGGGCTTCACCTCGCCCCGTCCCATCACCACAATCTGATACCCTGCTACAACTTGTGCCATTGCCGTCGCATCCAATCTCTTTGTCATCGCCCTCTCCGCCACTCCACTCCACAACAATGGCGAACTACCCGCTGAACCCAGTGCCTTTCCTCCCACCGGGCTTCACCATCGAACCTGGGCCGGCCGATCGTCTTGTGCGCAGTGGCATGGTCGTTGGACCGATTGCCCCCCTCAGCCATGAGTATTTGGCCATTGCTGAAGCCAGTGCGTATGTGCCTCTGCATCGCCGCGCCTCCGTCCGCAATCAGATCAATGCTCTGCTTCAAGAATCGCAGCTCTTTACTACTGAGGTCAGTGATCACCCCCTTGGAGTTGGGATTTTTGGATATGTGGATTCCTTTATGAGAGATACTGCCGTGAACACTCCACTGGAACTTGAGGACGAAGATCTGTTGATTACTTTTGTTCCGCACAATGCCGCTCTCAACCGCCGAGCTGCACCATTTGGGCCTGAAGTTTGGATTATGTTCTTTGGCTTCCCGTATGATTATCAATCTGACTATTATATCACTAAGGCCCTGGGTGGATATAGTTCATTAGTCTCCTGGTATAATCCTTGTCAGGATCGCAGATTCATCCTTCTGAAAGCCAGAGTAATTAGTCTGCGCCTCATCCCCAAGAGCTTTGTGGTATGGCAGCTTGGTGGTGCACGCGACAGTTGGACAGTCGTAGTCACCATTCTCCGCAGTAACGACTGGAATGGCCTTCTCCGCGACGTCCCGGCCGCACCTGAGGATCAGGCACCACCCGATGGCAACCCGCACCCGCTGTTCGGCCCTGAGTTAACTGCTGAGCAGCTATACCAACAGCAAGTTCACAATTGGCTTGTTCAGAATGGTGCACCTGCAGCTGCCAACAATGCAGCCCAGCAGGTGAATGCAAATGCTGGTTGGGGCGCTTGGGATGCACCCGCTACTCCTCCTCTACCGCAAATGCCACCACATCTGGTGAACTATCACGCCTGGCTTGCGGCGCAAGGTCTGACAGTACAACATGGATTAGTTCCTGAAATATCACTGACAACGCGCTCGAAGCTTGGAATGATTCCATCACTCAATCTGACAGTTCGAGCTCGACTCAGTCTGATCTTCCCATCCTGGCTGATCCTGCATCGCATTTGACTAACAATGCTAGCTCTGAATCTCTTACCATTTCAATGGAGATCTCTGATAATACTATCAGGTTTGGTTTATCTGCTCAAGGTGATGAGATCCTGGCCAGGCTGTTCAATGACCCAATCCCTCGCCTGAATCTCAACAACTTCATTTTCCAAGCTGTTAGTCCAATGCTTGCAACCTTTGGACCATGGAGGGAGGGGTTTGGTTTAAGAACAAACCCGATTCGGTTATCTGTTTTGATCATACAGGACACTTCTGGTATGAACTTCTTACAGCAAACTAGCTCTGCTACTGCTCTGGAATCTTCTTTGGTGACCATCGAGGAGCTATCTGAACCTGCTATGAGGGCTAACACCACTGAACTTGCCCTGCTGCCTAACACTGACGATGCAAGTATGGATACAGAGCAAGTTATGCAGATTCCAGCACCTGAATCCTCTGTCATCTCTGAGGATGTGGCACCTCTTGCAGCCACTGGCCCGCGATCCCGTAGGGCCAGAGCCGCTGCTCCTATCTCCACCACTGAAGTACGCCGCAATCTTCGCTCCAACAAATACGATGGGTTCAGGGTCCCTCCTATCTCTGACATTCGCAAGACTACTTTGAAAGTTAAGCCTCGCGTCATCCCGTCTATTGGCACTTCTGCTTCTGCTGCTTCCCCTACTGGTGAGATCCCACCCCCAACTCCTATAGCTACACTGCAATCTATTGGAGTCAACAGGTGTGCTATACCTGCTACTGAACTTTCTGAAGAAGCGCTGCTTGCTGAACCTGCTGCGGTGTCTGAACCTTCGGCTACTGTGACTGACATGGAAGACCAGGGAGAGGATCTCTCCCACAACTTGGCCTAATCATGGGGTTTCTCTTTCGCAATGTTGAGCTACTGGAATGTGCTCTCGTGGAATATCCGTGGGCTCAACTCTGAGAAGAAGCAATTAGCTCTGAATAATGCTATCTCCACCAGTGGGTGTGCTGTCGTTTGCATTCAGGAGACTAAGATGCCTGAGGTTACTTTTGCTTTTATTAAAACCTGTTGTCCTAGACAATTTGATCATTTTGCTTATGTACCTTCGTGTGGCGCCTCTGGGGGGCTGCTAACGATCTGGAAAAGTTCGGTTTTCTCTGGCTCCGTTATTTCGTCTGATCAATATGCGCTAGTTGTTGACTTCGTTAGCACACAATCTTCTCAGCGTTGGACGTTAGGCAATGTGTACGGGCCGTGCACGGGGGCGGACAGAGATGCTTTCACGCAATGGCTATATGACATTCAAATACCCAGTAATCAAGACTAGTTGTTGTTAGGTGACTTTAACTACATGAGAGCACCAGACAATCGTAATAAACCTGGGGGTAACATTCATGACATGATTACTTTCAACGACATCATCCGTAAGCTGCAACTAATTGAGCTCCCAGTGAAAGGAAGAACCTATACTTGGAGTAATATGCAGATCGACCCTCTACTTGAGCAGATTGACTGGTTCTTCACGTCTTTGCACTGGACCAACGTTTACCCTAAGACGCTAGTTAAACCCCTTGGCAAGCCTGTTTCGGACCACATCCCTTGCGTTATCTCTATCGAGACGAAAATACCATGATCAAAGCTCTTTCGTTTTGAATCCTACTGGACCTTGCAGCCAGGGTTTATGGACATTGTTAGGGATGTTTGGGAGTGGCCAGTTGGGACCACAAACGCTGCTACACTTCTTTGTCGCAAATTCAAAGCTCTTCGACATGCCCTCAAGATCTGGAGTAAGAGTATTTCTCGTCTTTCTGTGGCCATCACGAACTGTAATGCTGTCCTTGCGGATTTAGATGAGCTGGAGAACAAACGCACCCGTTCAATCCCAGAAATGAACTTCAGATGTATCTTAAAGTCACATTTGCTCAGACTGCTCAAATATCAAAAACTATATTGGAAGAAGCGATGTACTATTCGTTGGATCAAGTTCGGAGATGAAAACTCCAAAAAAATTCAAGCTCTGGCCACGGAACGTTATCGCCAAAACAACATCGCCTCCTTCAAGCTTGAAGATGGCACGTTGGTTGACAATCACCCTACCAAAGAGGCCCTCTTGTTTCAAACCTACAAAGATCGCCTTGGGACTGTCTCCCCTTCGGACATGAAATTTGACATTCCAACAATCATCCCCCGCGCAACCAACCTCGACCAGCTTACCACTCCTTTTACCCATGAAAAAATCGACAATGTGGTCAAAGATATGCCGCCTGACCGAGCACCTGGCCCGGAAGGGTTCAGTGGGGCGTTCTTGAAAGCTTGCTGGCCCATTATTCGGCATGTCTTCTATGCCCTTTGCGACCAGTTCTTTGAAGGTATGTTAGACGTGACAAGTATCAATGATGGTCTCATCACGCTCATACCTAAAATCAACTCTCCAGAGACTGTAAATGACTTCAGACCCATTACTCTGCTCAATTGCTGCCTCAAGATGATTACCAAACTGCTAGCTGATATACTTCAACGTGTCATCATCTCCCTTGTGCACCGAAACCAGTATGGATTCATTAAAGGGCGCACGATACAGGATTGCCTGGCGTGGGCATACCAATATCTTCATCAATGTCAAAGCTCGGGCCGACCAATCGTTCTTCTAAAACTGGATTTCGCTAAGGCGTTTGATACTATTGCACACGAACCGATGATTTGCATTATGCAGCAAATGGGTTTCAACGACAAGTGGATCTCTTGGATCAAGTGCCTTTTCTCCTCGGGTCGTTCATCAGTCCTACTAAATGGAGTCCCTGGCCGACAATTTCTTTGCCGGTGTGGGGTGAGGCAAGGTGACCCTCTCTCCCCCCTCATTTTTGTCCTCGCAGCCGAGCTTCTTCAATGTGCGATCAATGATGCTTTCAGACGTGGAGATATCAGCCTGCCTTTTCCCTGCTTAGGGCAAACTGATTACCCGGTGATCCAATACGCGGAAAATCAGATATTGTTATTTCAATTGTTGTGCATAAGAAATAACTTGGATAGCTAGTTCGTACCATCCTATATTTGACTCTTGTCTTGTTTATTGTGCAAACATAAGAGTGGAACAACTCGTCTCCTTCTTCTGAGCTTTCTAGTATGTTTACTTCTTGCTTGTCCACGAAGATCTTATTGTCCCATGTACAAAAATGGTTTAACACGATCAGTACCCGTGATGTTGGGAGAAACATGATGCAGCAAATATTAGATTAGCATCCATAGTTGCATAGTAATGTACTATAATCCAAAGGACCAAACATATCCTGATGATAACTCCAATTGTCATACAAAAAATTCGAAACATAAAAAAATGGATGAACAATTTCCTCAAATACATTTGCCGCATCGGTTTCTTGAGCTAGGGCTTGGAGACGGAGGCCGAAGCGGGCAGTGTAGGACGCGAAGAAGGGGATGATGACGAGGTAGCAGAGGAGGAGATGTGTGGCATAAGATGGCAATGCCCCTGGGCCGTGGCAGAAGAAGGTGGCGGCGTGGGATCCCAACTTGCTGGCCGTGGGCAGGCACCGGTCGCGGCGGCAATGGGGTGGTGGTGGTAGTAGGGTAGGGCAAGGGTGCGGGGTGGAAGTTGGTGAAATTTCAGCCAACCAATACGGGAAGGTGATCTTCCCGTAAACCTGCGATGAGAAAAGACCTCTTTTACGAGATCCTCTAAAATTAAGGCCAGTTTGTTGGAACTGTTGGAGAGTTTTTTTGCCTTAACTTCACGTGTTAATTTAGAGATAAGGAAATTCTTGGAGATGCTCTAAGCATCTCTCGCAAATCTGCTAAAATCTGGTACTACAAAATCGTTTTAGGGTTCCCCGAAAAATGATTTTGTGGGAACGCGAAGGCACCGGCAGAACAAATCCTGTAAATCTCGTACTGCAAATTTAAAAACATCTTCGCGCTAGGAAATAGTTCATCACAACCATAGTGCATACATAGAAAATTAAACATCTTTGCCCCACAAACTAAACATAAAGTCGAAGGTCACTTGTCGACGCCAAGGTAGAACTGCACCTCGGACTTGCGAAGCGCGTTAGCGAGGTCGTCCTCCTCCTTGACGGCGGCGAGACGGTCAGCGGCACCTTCTTCTCCGGCCGCCAAAGCCTTCTCCGCGGCGATGAGCTCCGCATCGGCCTCCCGGCAACTCTGGAAATGCGGAAAGAGTTGGTCGTGGAGCTCGTAGAAGCCGGCCCAAGGGCTCCACCCGCAACTCCGGGAGAGTCGGCCGCGGTCGCGCGCTTGCTTCGAGCACCATGGCTCGACGACGAGTTGGCTGGAGCTGCCGGACTCCGCGTCGTGCTATGGGAGCTTGCGTGGAGGTGACCCGCCACACCCGTCACGCCTATCAGCACCACCGGCCATCGTGGAGAAGAAAGAAAAAAAAGGTGGAGAAGCGGCGTGATTTGCCGCTGGAGTTGGGGAGGTTTAGCGGCGGCGAGGGCGGATTGTGATGAAGGCGATAGGGTTTGCTAACCCTAAAACCCGGCCGACCCCGTACATGCATCGGCAGAGGGAAGGATTTGCGGGTTGTCTATAAAAAATTAATAGGTCGGGCTTCACTTAGCAAATCTGTTCATGCTAGAAAAAACGAAAATCCTACTACCAAAATTGTAAGGGCAGGGAGTTTCCATATGATCCGTTAGAGATGCTCTGAGGACCGTTCACATTAACACTGATATGCCCCCCAACTCCCCATCCTGGTGTTTTGATCCTTTTGTCAAAGTTAATCGAGATCTGATCTCAGTTTGCAAAAAAAATTAGATCTGACCCTTTTGCTACCGCCATGGCGGTAGGGTGTAATAAGCCTACTGCTAGAGACCTTGGCGGTAGGGAACATCCCTACCGCCAAACAGGTTGGCGGTAGGCTGTACAACCTTACCGTCAAGGTACCCGGCGGTAGGCACGAGCGCGCATTCTGTTTCGTATTTAGGAAAAATTTACGGTAGGGCATGCAACCGCGGTAAGAAAAAGGTCGAATCTTGAAATTTTTACAACGCAGGGTCAGATTTGACCAAGTTTCGCAAAAAGGGTCAAAACGCGAAATTTAGCCCATCCTGGTCGCTAGCGCGGGGCAGGCTGCAACAGAGCGGAGCCACTAATCTGGTGACCTCCGGCGAGCTCGCATCCTTGGGCCTCGGTCGTCGATCTGCTCTGCAATCCCTCCTCGCTCCTCCGCCCCACGCTGCCACGGAGCGACCATCACGGTGAACTCCGGCGAGCTCACCTCGCCTCCTTCAGGTTTCAGCACAAGTCATCCATCTGCTCCACGATTCCTTCTCATCCCCACCCCCGCCCTCCAATGGAGCCACTGAGCTAACTCGGGTGAGCTCACCTCGCTTTCTTAAGGATCCAGCCTCAATCGTCGATCTGCGCCGCCGCCACTTCTGCCCCCGCGGCTCTCCACCCGCAAGCACGGCGATCTGACCCACCCAGACGCATCGAAGTAAGTGCGGCGGCGCACTTGAAGCGAAGAGATGGCGGTGACGATGGCGAGCGTATCCACCGGCGTGATGAACTCCCTCCTCGGGAAGCTCGCCACGCTGATGGGGGATGAGTACCGCAAGATCAAAGGCGTTCGGAACAAGGTAGCGTCCCTTCTGGACGAGTTCAGTAGCATGAGTGCTCTGCTTGTGAAGCTCGCAGGCATGGATGAGCTTGACGTTCAGGCCAGGGAGTGGAGGGACCAAGTCCGGGAGATGTCATACGACATTGAAGACTGCGTCGACGATTTCATGCGTGACCTCGGACAAAAAGGCGCAACCACTGGCTTTCTGAAGAAGACTGCCGAGCGCCTGAAGAAGCTCAGGGTGCGCCATCAGATGGCCAACATGATCCGTCGGTTCGAGACTCGTGTGAGTGAAGTGCATGACCGGCGCACGAGGTACAAAATTGATGAGTATGCTCCATCATCCGGCATTGTCGCCGTCGATCCAAGAGTGATCGCCATCTACGCTGAGGCGGCCGGTCTTGTGGGCATCGATGCTCCAAGAGACGAGCTCATGAAGATGTTGATGGTTGAAGGGAAAGAGCTGAGGGTGGCTTCTCTTGTGGGATTCGCTGGTCTTGGAAAAACCACACTTGCAAATGAAGTGTACCGTAAGCTTCAAGGACAATTTGATTGCCATGCATTTGTGTCGGTGTCTCAGAAACCAGATATGCCGAACCTTCTCAGTAATTTGTTACTGAAACTTGTGGGGCAACACTCTTCTCAAATGGGCAAGTTGGACGATATGATCACCGGTATCAGGGAATATCTATCAAATAAGAGGTAACCGTTCTTGTTTGTGTTTACTATTTGTTTATTACTAAATACGACTAGAAACACCATGATTGGCTCCTAAGAATTGGACCAATTTGATTGGGTAGATTTTAAATCCTTCTCTACTAGCATTTGATTAAAAAGATTGCTAAATGTTTCAATTGGAACTGAAACCTATCCAGTTGTGATTATATTTTCTCTGTTTGGGTGTCACATGGAAATGAAGTTCTCATTTCCTAAAACATTGTATTTGGAATTTCATCCTCGCGGTCACACCATACAGTTTAAAGAAAATTAAATTGAATTTTTTGGACATTGGTGAGAACTTTGGGGAGTTTCTTTTGGTGGGCCTAGGGGCAGAACTCTTTCCAGATTAGCCACTTTTGAAAGAACCTTGGCATGGTAGCTTAGTTCATTATTAGAGAAAGCCTTCACAAGCATAACAAGTTACTGTCATCATGAATGGAGTTACTACCTAGGTGAGGTCCTAACTATTGAATTCATGCTCCAGCCAACTCATCCAAAAGTCCGAACTGATGGAGGGAAGTGGGCAATATACTTCAACACTCCCCCTCACGTCTAGGCTATTTTAGTCCTTAGACGTGGGATCGATGTAGGCCGCAGAATCGTTTTATTTAATACTGCGTTGGCAGGGTCTTGAACTCAAGACCTCTTGGCTCGGATACCATATTGAATTCATGCTCCAGCCAACTCATCCAAAAGTCCGAACTGATGGAGGGAGGTGGGCAATATATTTCAACACTCCCCCTCACGTCTAGGCTATTTTAGTCCTTAGACGTGGGATCGATGTAGGCCGCAGAATCGTTTTATTTAATACTGCGTTGGCAGGGTCTTGAACTCAAGACCTCTTGGCTCAGATACCATATTGAATTCATGCTCCAGCCAACTCATCCAAAAGTCCGAACTGATGGAGGGAGGTGGGCAATATATTTCAACACTAACATTTGCCCATTCACTTAACTTTCTGGAAATGGTTATTCAGTAATTTGGTTCAGGTGTGCATGGGTTTTGGAGTTCTATATCCAATATTCTTCTCTTTTTTTTTTTGCTACTAATATGTTATAGATTGCAAGTAACAGGGGCCACATTGTTTTAAAAGAATTTAGGGCCACAGTGCTTACATGCAGCACAGCAACACATACTTGATTATTACTCCCTCCGTTCCATATTAGTTGTCGCTGATTTAGTACAAAGTGATGGTAAGGCTTTTGATTATCACCTTTCTGTAGGCCCATTCAGTGGCCAGCTTTGCTCCAGTTCGGGATGGTAAGGCTTTTGGTTATCCAAGCGCTACTATCATGTGTGTGTCGTGCATAAGAAATACACAAGCACCATCTCTAATCACTCCTTGTACCGCACCTTGGTACGCAATCATGTTGGAACGGTTGGCACAAAAATTGCCATCCAGAATAATCTATACAGCTAAGGCATTGATCTGTGATACCTGATAAGCATTCGGCTTTACACAGTCATTACAGTCATGTCTTTGACTGAATGTGTATCAAGTCGATTTCATGTTAGCTTTTGCTGGTGAAAACTTTGTCCCCTTTCATGTTTATTTCATCCATTGAATCCTTCATTGAGCTCAACATTTTGCTTTAAAAAAAATAGAAGTAACCACAGCAAGTTACATATACTGTTGAACTGTCATGTACCTGTTATCTTTTTATTAACTCATCACAAAGGACTCAAAGCAATGTGGTGCTCATGTGTGATTTATTTATGGTCCCTTTGGATTGAAAATCTTTCATATGAATTTCGTAGGATCCCAATCCATTGGAATTATTTCTATACAGGTCCTTTGGTCAAAGGAGTGATATCTGCCCTGACACCCTAATTCCATAGGATTTTTAGCAAAAGGTTACCTCATGGGAATTTTCCTTTCTGTCTTGCATGGACCTTATCTCTATTCAAATTCCTGTGGAGCATCCAAAGAGCCATGTTTGCCAATTTCTGTATTCTGATTTATTATAGGATTTGGCAAGTCATGGTATCTCAATCCTAACTTTTTCGTATTCTAAAGAGACTCTCACCTATTTTTGCAGTCTATACATGTTGCCACGCGATTTGAGAGTGGCCATGCTTTTTAGAGGAGACACAATGTTTGTCTCTAATTGTGAAGAGGTGTGCACATTCTGTAATTTTGCACTTATGCTTCAGATAGATATTAGATGAAACAGGGCTAAAACATATCCTGTTTCCTTAAGTGCAAGCCGACTTAGTTATTATAAGTGTTTTTACTAAAATTGCGCATTTATTATTACATGTGCAATTATTGCATTGACTATGCAATGCTCTTTTTTTTTGGGTATTTTTGTTGTTGTCTTGAGTAGGGTTCACTCTTTCTGTAGTTTTTTTTATTTATATTTCATCATTTTTTTATTTTGTTCTCTGTTTTTAAAAATGTATGAGTTGAGTAGGCCGTCTGGATGGCTGGATTCAATTTAATTACTGATAAAATTTACCGTGTTTTAAGAAAAATGCAATCAACCTTGCAGGAGATGTTCTTATATAAGCATTGCTTCTAATTTTACCATTAACTAACCTTTTTACTGTCTGTGATTTTATTCGCAGGTACTTAATCATAATTGATGATTTATGGGAATCGCTTGCATGGAAGGTTATTAGATGCGCTTTTCCAGAAAACAGTCGTGGCAGTAGAGTGCTAACAACTACAAGGATTTACTCTGTTGCCGTTACTTGTTGCTCTAATAGCAAAGAGTATGTTTATAAGATGAAATCATTGGATGACCAGGACTCAAGAAGACTATTTTTTAGTAGAGTATTTGGTTTTGGAGAACCTTGCCCTGTCATATATGCGGAGTTTTCGACAGATATTTTGAAAAGATGCGGTGGTTTGCCACTTGCCATTATCAGTATATCAAGCCTTCTAGCAGGTCAATCGAAGCCAATGTGGGAATATGTAAGGAATTCCCTGGGATCCATGTTTGAAGGCAATCCTGCTCTAGAAGAAATGAAACAAATACTGGACCTTAGCTACAGAAATCTTCCTCACCATCTAAAGACATGCCTGCTTTATCTTGGTATGTATCCAGAGGATTACGAGATAATGAAGAATGATTTGTCGAGGCAATGGATGGCTGAAGGTTTCGTGAGTTCAATCAATGGGCTAGATGCAGAGGATGTTGCAGGGAGCTACTTCAACGAGCTCATCAACAGGAGCATGATCCAGCCTGTGGAGAAGGACTGTAATGATGAGGTGTTGTCGTGCAGAGTACATGATGTAATGCTTGATCTTATCAGATCCAAAAGCACAGAAGAGAATTTTATTACTGTAATGGATCACCAACAAATTGTGACAGGGATGAACAAGCAGATCCGTCGAATATCACTCTGCAACGGTGGTGAAGAACGCAGTGTGATGCCGGCAATAACCAGTGAGTCACTATCAAAAGCTCGCTCAGTCGCAGTTTTCAGAACCGTTTTCTGGCCAAGTTTACTGGGGTTCAAGTATGTTCGAGTTCTACACCTTGAATATCCAAAAGGTGGAAGGCTGGATCTTACTAGTATATGTGGGTTGTTTCTACTAAGATATGTAAAGATTGCCTGTGATTACAATACAAGTTTGCAGCTACCTAGTCAAATCGGGGAGCTAAGGCAATTGGAGACTTTTGATTTACGGTGGTCACCGCTGGTGAGCATTCCACCAGATATCGTTGGTTTGCCCCGGTTGTCGCATTTGGTCGTCCCAAAATGTACTTTGTTGCCTGATGGGATTGGCAGCTTGAAGTCACTGCGCACTCTGCATGGGATTGATGTATCAGAAAACTCGATAAACAACATCGAGTGCCTTGGTGAGCTGAACAACATGAGAGATCTTGATCTCTATTGGTCAAGGACGGAGACCTTGGGGGAAGCAGAGAATCGCATGGATGCCTTGCGTTCTTCCCTTGAAAGGCTTTCACATTCCAGCAACCTAAAGAGCCTTGTTCTGCAGAATCTTTCTTCGACACTGCTGGTTGGTTGGAGCACACTGTCCCCTCCACCTCGCCATCTCCAGAAGCTTGATCTGTTTGGATGTGTGTTTTCAAGGGTCCCCAAGTGGATATGTCAACTGAGCGACCTCCACAGGTTGGTTCTTAGGGTTGAGAAGGTGGTCTCTTCCAAGGACGATGGTGATGTCGATATTCTCGCACGGCTGCCCTCTCTTATCCACCTCGAGTTGCAGATCAAAAAATGCCGAGAAGAAAGGGTCATCATCACCGGCAGCGGCACGGCGTTCCAAACTCTCAAGCACCTGAAGTTCTCTTGCCCTAAGCTGCTGCTGGCCTTTGAAGCAGGAGCCGTGCCCAGGCTCCAGCGACTCGAGCTGCGGTTCAGTATAAAGGGATGGCAACAAGGCAGTAGTGCATGCCTGCCCGCTGGCATTGAGCACCTGCCACCTGGCTTCACAGAAGTTAGTCCAATGCAGTTTGACCACTTCAGAGAGAGGCTCAATAGACGCGATGCAGCTGCTGCGAAGTCTGTGTTGAGGAACACTTTTGCATGTATAGGAATAACAATGGTGAGAACCAGTGGAGGGGACGCGGTTCTGAAAGCCACAACCGCTTGTTCCACTGATAACATTGTACCAGATGAGCTCACTACCCTTGGAGCAACAACAAAAATCAGTGACTATTCAAGCTGAAGACAAAGAGGAGCTGTGGAGATGCTGGCGGTTATGTCTGAGTTGCTCCTACTTAATTTCTGGTTGAACCCATTCTTCCTTCACATATGATCCATGCCGCCTATAGTTCAGTCTACTAGCTCTTTATGTTTCCCCAAAACCTCAATGTAAATGTGTGCCGCGAAACAGTTTGATGATCACCTCACCAGGTCTGAGCTTATACTTTTTGGCTACCCTGAATGTCGCTATTATGTTATTTGTTTTATCTCTGTTGCCTTCCATTAGCATATGTTGTACTACTAAGATCATCTCTATGTGCAGTTCGCGTAACTAACAATGGGTATTATTAGTTCGGACAAAATACTCACAACCGTACTTTGTTAGTGTTGCTGCTATTTGTACCGAGCCACTGAAGTGTTACTGCTATTTGTACCGAGACACTGATTGATGCTTCGTTTCAAGGTTCCATCCTCTTCTCTTGCCCTTCAATATTTTTCAGTACCACTTCATTCAACTCTGGTGCTTAAGCTGTGGATATTTGCATTTATATGCGATCTCCTGTAATCATGAATAACGCGTGATATATATGCAATAGTTAAACAAGCATGTGGTTGTTGATAGACCCACTTGGATCGTGTAGGCTAGATCTTTCCGGTACACCTACCTTCTGCTGGTGCAGACGAACTCGATCCAGCGCCGGCCATGGTGAAGTAGGGGCCGGTGATGGCAGAGAGATGGCGGCGGTGGTGGAGCTTCCCGTGAGCGCCGCGCTAACCCTAGATCGGAAGGGAGTGTCGGTGGGGATTGTGGCAGCGATTAACCTCGTAAGTCGTGCCCCGGCCCCCACCTCTGTTTATATAGCGCGGGTCACAGGGGCCCACCAACCATGGTTTGGTTGGACGCCCCCGATCAGGGCACGAGTCAGGGGCCCGTTCGACCCGTTGGGTTCGAACGGGAGAAAGATCAACCTAACAGTTGTTACTCTCTCAAATGATGATTTATTGTTGTGGTTGTTACTCTCTCCCCTGTAATCAAGCGTAGTGTTGCATTTTGGATGATCAATCAGTTAAATATAGCAATAAACCTTGAAAATGATGATGTACTCGACCATAATTTTCAGTGGTAGCTTTACTCTAGCAATCGGACTATAATATAAGAGTAATAGTTGTTCAAATGTTTGTGTCAGTTTTTTAGAAAAGAGGCTGGCGCCCGGCTTTAAATTAATGAAGCCCTTACAACCAACCAAAGAAAAGAGCCACGGCGAGATACATGGGTGCCCAGAGGCAGCAACAAAGCTCAACAAAGTTGGTCTTTCGAGCATGTATGAGGGCTCCAATGTTTGTGTCAGTCAATTTGTATTGTTTGTTTTTCTGTTGCAGTATATCTTGTGCAAAGTAATTTGACACAATCTTTTGGTCTTTGCACCTGGAAACTGTTTTACGGTTGTTCCGTTATCGTGATGTTAGCAGAACCTAGCTTTGATGTGCAGGGATCTTTATCTCCATCTGTCTCTTGGACACGGATTTTGGAGCATGGTTCCACGCGTAACCATTATAAATAGTGAAATCGGAACAAAGTGATGTGCAGACGTGAAAGTTTAAATGTGATGTGCTATACCAACTATCATCTCCTTCCATTCAAGTCCTCAAAGGTAGCAAAACATTAATGCTCACTATGTCCCCATCTATATGAAGTTCTTCCACCCAAATGTTTTTTTCTTAATGACATTGTAAGATGCCTCCTTTTCTTATTGTCTTGGCAACAGGATATAGCGCTACTTGCGTTACATCTTAGTAAGATCAAGTGTCTGAAAAAAGAACTTAAGAAAATCGATATACAACTAAAAGGTTTGGTGATTGCGAAGTACTCCCTCCGTTCGGAATTACTTGTCGCAGAAATGGATGTATCTAGAGCGTTTAGATACATCCATTTCCGCGACAAGTAATTCCGAACGGAGGGAGTAGATCTTAGAGCAAGTCTAGCAGCGCCCCGAAACCCTCCCCGATCGTTATTTTAGGGGAGAACAGCAAAAAAAAACGCCTCCAACAGTTCCCCGATCCCCTCCCTGTTTTTCTGGTCTCCCCCAAATCGCCCTCTCTCTCCCCTCTATCTAGGGGAACGACGACCTCCCCGATCCCCTCCCCGACTCGCTGGTGGAGGCAACGGCTGCGTCCGGAAATCTCCCTCCCGCCACCACGCCGCCGCCGCCACTGCATCCCAGGTTCGTTTATTCACTGATTTTCTCTCAGATCCGAGCAAAGTAGCAAATCTAGGGAGGGAGAGAGGTCGTCGTCGGGCAGTGGATACGGGGGCGCGGCCGTTGTGGCTTGCTTGAAGAGCCGTCGGGCATTGGATACAGGGGGGCGGGCATGGCCGTCGTGGCTGAAGATGAGGATGGGCTCGAAGGGAGGAGCTCCTACTCAGGGTAGAGAGCAGAACGGGAGGGGGTCTACTAGCAGCTGCTGCTGGAGGGGATTGAAGGGAGGAGGGAGGAGCTCCTGCTCGGGTAGAGAGCAGAGCGGGAGGAGGTCTGCTAGCAGCTGCTGCTGGAAGGGATTGAAGGGAGGAGCTGTTGTTGCATGTGGAGGAAGAACAGATAGGGAGAGACAAGGTTGGATGTCGGTGTGGGCTGGCTAGTGGAGTTGTTGCATGCGTGCAAATATGGATAGACAAAGGTGATGTTCCAGATTGCTTGTGCATCTTCAGTGCTACTACTATTGCTATTTATTTGAGAAAGAGTACAAAGATGTGAGAAAGAGAGATATGTGCAGGACCAAATAGCACACAGATGTGACATAGAGAGCAGCAAGCAGAGAGAGATTGCTGCACATTTTTACATACAGAACATAGAGATAGTTTGCTAGAAATTTTTACTACTGCTACTACTATTTATTTGTGTTGAAGCTTATTGTTTCTTGTTTCTATTTCAGATTTTGGTAATGGACGATCAGAGTTATTTTGATCTATTGCATAGTGATGCCGGATTGAATGATTTGCACTCTGCTACAATTGCAGCCATCATGAGTTCCTCATCTTCGGAGGAGGAATCTTCGCAAAACTGTCGGGCCAAACTTCGACGGTGACTCATTTCGTTGTGGAGAGATGGCGAAAGAGAAGTAGAAGAGGAGGCACGATCAGGATTGTGATAGATATGAGGGGTGATCATGTATTTATAGGGCTGAAACTAGCCGTTGGAAAACTAGCCGTTGGTAGTTATGAAATATTCTTAAAATATAGAATAAGGGAGATGTTTAGGGGAACTGCTGGAGTTGAGCAATTTTTAAGGAAGAATCTTTTTAAGGGAGTCCCCTGTTTTGAGATATAGGGGAGAAATTTTAGGGGAACTGCTGGACTTGCCCTTAGGTCACAACAAAATGCAGAGTGCTGCGACGTGTCGTTCCAGAGCCCCCCCAGTCTTCCACTCAAGCGAGCTTCTTAGCTACTCCTGTGGGTGTGAAACAATTGGGTTCATAGTTCTCAAAAAATCTGGATCATCAAAGCCCTAAAGAAAATACATAAGCAAGGAGTGAGCAAACAAGCAACCAACTTCTAGCGCTACTATGTACTCCCTCCGCTCCAAAATTCTTGTCTTAGATTAGTGATACGGATATATCTAATACTAAAACGTGACTTGATACATTCGTATTTAGATAAATGTAAGACAAAAAAATTGGGACGGAGGGAGTACAAATGATACTACTAACACCACGCAACTACACAAGATATGCCATTACCACAAAAATACGTCTTAGCCTTTTCTCATTGGCTTCAATCTGTATAAAAATAAAGGAAAACACATGTAATGTAATTAACAACAAAGGAACAAAAGTACTAAAGTACTCCCTCCGTTTCTAAATATACGTCTTTTTTAGAGATTTCAATATGGACTACATATGGAGCAAATGAATGAATTTGTACTATGTTTATATACATCCGTATGTAGTCCCTATTGAAATATCTAAAAAGACTTATATTTAGAAACCAAGGGAGTAGTTTGCTAGTAGAAAATAAACCATTACACTCAGACTATCAAAGTCATCCTGCGACACATGAAGTCCACCGACTGGCGAATATCCATTCACGTGTCCACCAGAATATGCGTCAGCTTCGTTTGGGTGCTTCATATCGATGCTTCCAGTATTCTTACAACCATAACAGCGCCCTTCGTGAGAGAGAGAGAGAGAGAGGGGTGAAATTTATCAGTTAAATGACACATAATCAACGAGGCAAAAACACACATTAATTATAGCTGAATCATTGAAGGAAAAATAACTATATGCGGTGAATATTAGTAGATCAACACCTGAATCATGTGGAACAGTTAAGCAGGCTGGATGAGCAGATCCAAGAGCAATTATCATTAAAATGAGTTAACAATAATACATGTTATCAATGTTATGACCCAGAAGCAATGAGTTTAAATTTCTTTTGATGCTGTAATGGTGGTTATATCAGTACATGCCCTTCTTTTTCATGTCTATTAAGATAGAGCAGAATTTACTGCAGTCTTTAGGGGACAGGTCCAACAGAGAGGTTAATCTCTTTGACAGCTTTACATTATCAAGTAGTAGTATGATCTAAAAAATCTGCTGCCATCCAGAAATCCGAGTGAAGCAGATGCGAATCTATCAAACGGAGAGCCCTGAGCGATCGGTAAAAAGAAAAAGAAGCAATTCGATGCAAACTTTGAATGGACCTGCACGGTGTAGTTGAAACTGTCAAATTCAGATAGATGGCATCAAAATGCAAAACCCCTCTCTTTCCCAGAAGCAGAAAGTAGGTGTGGAATAGGATTAACTCACGACGGGAACATTTATGAATTTGCGCCCGTGAAATCTGCCCATGATAGGCACAAAAGTACTTGTTCTTCCGTAAAAAAAAAAGAAAAAACAGCTCAAAAGTTCAATCGGTTGGCTGGACCTATGTGAAGCCAGCAGAAAGGTCAGACTGTGAGCCATCACACTATAATAGTAGCAACTACGGTTCGACGTGCACTTGTTGCTACTGTAATGCTATGCATGCATGCCCATTGTTTACCTGAAGGTGCCTTTCTTGAGGATGGCTTACGGTTCTGTGCTTCAACTCTCCACGGTTTGTTGTGAGCTCATCCAATATTTCAGAGTCGTCTCTGCTGTCGCAGCTTCCTGAATTCGAGCCATCTTCACTATGGTAAATCAGAATTTGGAGCCAAAATGCAGTCAGGTCTCAGGATAGATGGAGAGGGGAATATCTTCACTATTTTCCGTAAGGCAGGGGGGCAGTGCCCCCCCTCCAACACATTATCTGACCCGAAGGCTTCTTCAAATTAAACTCCTTTTGCTGCCTTGCTGAGCCAACTGTGAAGCTACACTGTGATCAAAGAAATAAAGTCCTGCCACCGTCAAATAGGGATGTAAGTGGCAAATGAATGACGTCCGCAATCCCGTTTAGTTAGTTTTTTTAGCTTGATAGTTCATTTTCCTCAAACAAACAAAAAATCTTTTTGAACTATCATAAGTGGATTTTAAACGGGACCCGGTTGACATCCGTACCATCAAAGCAGGCACGATGGCTGCAAATATATATGTTGGAGGGACAGAAAATAAATCCTGAAAGTGAACACCAGGAAAATATCAGAATTATGGCATGCAATATAAGCTTTACTAAGCTTGGAGACCATAAATAATATTTACACATCTAGAATCATAAGTAATTTGACTTATACCTTTGCTACGGTCCAATGTCTCAGTGAGATTGACTCCCAGGGAAGTGGACTGAAGAGCCTGCTAGGCACTCCTGAAGGGACTTTGCTTGGTAGTGCAAATGAAAATGCTGTCCACACAATCACCATCAGTGGTACACCATAATCGGCAATGAAGCTTCTAAGCCATCCTGCAAATGGCAACTCAAAGGCGTGGTGATCAGTGGGTGAATGCATGGATAATAACATAGAACTAGATAATTATGTATGATTTTCCCTGGTCATAAATTATATTCTGGAAGCAGCTATAAGCTGATTCAGACTACAGATAAAGATATTCAACCGCTGAAGGAATAGAATTTTAAAACTGCCCCTATTTTTATTTTATTTTTGAGAAATCTCGCCAACTTTATTCATTTGCAACTTTATTTAAAACTGCCACTATTTGGACTACTACTGGTGTTCCAAAGAAACAAAAAAAACTAACGCCCACACGTGTGGCATCTTGCACATTGTCCACACGCCTCCTTTACCACTCATTTTGCCACATGTGAACAGATGACATCAGCAGGAATTTTTCTGATTTTCGGCTTAAAAATGTTTTATCTCCTAATTAAAAAATCGAATTAAAAATCCGTTTCCACCATTAAATCCGTCTCGACGAGATCTTCAAAACTAGACCTCATGTTGATATGTTTCGACGAAAAAAAATTCGTCCAAAAGTTGCCATGATGTTTACATTGTAGTTGCCATAGTGCTTAAACTAAAGTTGCCATGTGACAATTTCAGTTTGTAGAGCATGGCAATTTTAGTATTTTGATGATGGCAACTCCAGTACTTTGACCATGAAAATTATTTTTTGTAAGAACCATGGCAATTTTAAGTGCATGTATCATGACAATTTTAGTTTATGGTTCATGGCAAGTCTAGTTTCTTAATTTCCCGTTTTAGAAATGTCAAAATTTACTTTTAAATGTAGAAGAAAATAGCTAAAATATATCATGGCAACTTCAGTGTAAACATTATGGCAATTCATGTGCAATAGACATGGCAACTTTTAACCCAATTTTTTTTCGTCGAAACATATCAACATGGGATCTAGTTTTGAAGATCTCGTCGTGAGGGATTTAATGGTGAAAACGGATCTTCAATCGGATTTTTCATTTAAGAGATAAAACGTTTTAAAAACTAAAAATCCAAAAAGATTCTCACATGCATGCATGCGGTGACATGACGCAGTCTGTGTGTTATAAGGCGTGTGAGCGGATTTCGCTCCCACCACACGTGTGGGCATTAGCGTTGTCCCAAAGAAAATACGTCAACCGAAGCCCAAATTAATATTGCCCGGTGTTGATCTGACCTAATCCAACCCCAAATGAGCCCATGGTTAGCCTAGTCAAGTCTAAGGTGAAGAGTGGGCCTGAAACAGGCCCAATCCTAAGTGCTGTCCAGGATAAAAAAAAGTGTTCCCTCTCTATCACATCGCCAGTTGAAAGGATGTCGTTGATTTGAAGAAGTGTGGTGTGACATGGGAGTTCGGTTTGCACTAAATTATAGATAAAACAAAATACAGGGGGCAACAGAAAACGTGTGACCAACCTATGCCATACAGCCATGACCTTGCACAGCAGTGTACAGCAAGCCAAAGGAAAATATAACACCAAGTAGGCCATTGACATAATACGGCGGAAGGGGGGAGGATGAAGCGAGAGCGGACATACGGAGGGCCAGGTAAGGCCGAGCGACGGCAGGGCGTGCTGTCGCCGGAAGGCCCAGCAGGCTTCTCCATTGCCACCTTCGAGAATCCAACTGGTGATCGGACGAGTCTTCTTCACGGCCGAGAAGATATATACTGCTACCAGTGCGTCGGCGGATCTCAACGTTCGTGTGACAGAAAGAGGCTCATCGCGATCTGTTTGCGTACGCAGGATCAGTCGGCCGTTTCCGAACCGTGCCGTATCTGTACTCCTCCTTAAGGTTCCATGTTTCACTTTTTTTCTCGCCATCCTCCATTCAACCTCCCCGATAATCAATCATCTTAATTTACTTACATTCTGAATCAATTTCGTTTTAATTTACATACAAACTTCTCACCAAAATAGAAGGTGAATCACGGGCAGAATTTGATAACACTAGCAAAAGGGTCCGTGTGTTGCAACGGGAGAAAAAAATTATAATCTCTAGTGGTCGTGATCACATTTGGCCGCATCACCGAGACATACTATCACTCTCAATTTCTGAAATCATGAATCTTTTTTTAAAACTCGTGAACATATTTGAAATCATGAACAATTTTCAAGTTCATGAACACTTTTACACATTTTCGAAAAACAAGAACATTCTTTTAATTCATTAACATTTTACACTATGTGTAAATATTTTTTAGAAAATTGTGAACATTTTTTTGAACAATTTTCTTGAACCAGCGAACATTTCTAGAATGGGCGAACATTGTTTTGGAAATTGGTGGAACAATTTTTGAAATTCAAGAACATTTTTTTGATTTAACGAACATTTTTTAAAATGCATGATCATTTTTTAAATTGGCGAACATTTTACGAATGAATAAACTATTTTGTAAGTCACGAATAGCTTTTGAATTTTTACGATATTTTTCCATTCATGTACATTTTTTGAATTGGTGCAACTTTGTTCGATTCCATTAACATTTTTTAATACACGAAATTTTCAAAAAATCATGATTTTTTGTCAATTACCTGGACATTTGATTTTGATATTTCGAACATTTTTCGAATGAGCAAACCTTTTTTATAAAATCGCAAATATCTTTTGAATCCACAAATATTTTATGATTTATTAGATATTTTATTTGAATATTTTTTTAAGATTCATGAACATTTTATGATTTAACAAACATTTTTGAAATGTATGATTATTTTTTGAATCAGTGAATATTTAATTAATGCATAAACTATTTTGTAAGTCACGATCAGTTCCTGAGTTTTTAGGATATTTTTCATTCATGAACATTTTTTGAATTGGCAAAATATTGTTCAATTTCATTAATTTTTTTTACACACAACTTTTTAAAGAAATCACGAACATTTTTTCCCAAACATTTGTTTCACAATTTCGAACACTTTTTGAATAAGATTTTTTTATAAAATCACAAACATTTTTGAATCTCAAACATTTTATGATTTACTAAAAATCTATTTTAAAATTCTAATTTTTTTAATTTAAAAAATGAAGTCTCAAATTATTTAAAGTAGAAAAAACGAAAATGGAAAAGAAAAAGAAAAGATAAAAAAATTCATGTGGCATACTTTACATGAAACCCTCGCATGTCGTGTTACGCTTGCTAATAGACACATGAAAGTATCGTCCACTTGCCCATCATGCTCGAATTGGGCAGAAGATATAAAACATGTCTTATTTATGTCTCAGAAGGCAAAAGAGGTGTGTGGCAAGTTAGGATTGCAAGAGGTGATCAATAAAGTTTGTGTTGTTGATCATGCGGGGGAGGCGGTATTGGAATTCTTACTTCTTATGCCTGATCAAGATTTAGCGACGGTGGGTTCTCAAAATGTACGCGAATTGATCGCTATTACAACTTGGTATTTATGATGGGACAGACGTAAACTAGTTCATGAAGAAAAGTTTCAAGATGCATACCAAACTTCCATGGGTGCCATGCTATAACGGCAAATTATGTTAATGCATATTCACCTAAGGCTACTAGTAAAACAAAGGGATGGAGCGGACCTCCTGCAGGTTTTGTTAAGCTGAATATTGATACTTCTTTCGATCATGATTTGCTTAGAGGCACAGCTGGGGCTATCCTCTGAGATGCTAAAGGGAGATTCATTGTCGGTGGAAACTGGAGGTGTAAGTTTGGTTGGAAGCGTTGAACCCTTTGGTCTCGGGCCGCGTGTATATACATATATTGGCAATGCCTTGGAGTACAAGAAGAGATCAAGGAAGATCTCAAGGAGGAGTTCGGTACAGAGGAGTTCGGTACAGAGGAAACCGAGAGGGAGAAGAAGAGATAAAGATAGAGTACAGTTTGAACGAGAAACATATCTCTATCCTATACATATGAAACATATCTCTATCCTATACATATATTCTAACACTCTCCCTCAATCTAAACCTCATGAACTTCGGCCAAGGTTAAGATTGTATTTGAACTCCTCCAACCTCCTCATAGTAAGAGGCTTGGTGAAACCATCAGCAAGTTGATCTCCAGTAGGAATGAACTGAATGTCAAGAAGCTTTCTAGCTACTTTTTCTCTGACAAGGTGGAAATCAACTTCAATATGCTTTGTGCGTGCATGAAAAACAGGATTAGCTGACAGATAGGTTGCACCAATATTATCACACCATAATCTGGCAGCTTTTGGAATCTTAATTCCAAGCTCATAAAGTAGTGTTTGTATCCACATTACTTCAGTTGTGGCATTTGCCAAAGCCTTGTATTCAGCCTCTGTGCTTGATCTAGAAACTGTAGCCTGCTTCCTTGCACTCCATGATACAAGATTGGATCCCAGAAATACAGCAAATCCACCAGTTGACCTTCTATCATCAATACATCCTGCCCAGTCTGCATCAGAGTAGGCAGTAACAAGCATAGAAGAGGACTTGGTAATTTGAAGTCCAAGCCCTTCTGAAAACTTAAGGTACCTCAAAATTCTCTTAACCGCAGCCCAATGAGTAGTGCTAGGAGCATGCAAGTACTGACATACCTTGTTGACAGCATAAGAAATATCAGGACGTGTAAGTGTCAAGTATTGCAAAGCACCTACAATACTTCTGTAATTTGTTGCATCCTATGATCCAAGTGACTCTCCACTTTCAACAGAAAGTTTTTCAGAAGTCGAGATGGGTGTACTTACAGGTTTACATTTTTCTAAACCTACTCTTCTGAGTATATCAGCTGTGTATTTTTCTTGTGTCAAAAGTATACCATCTCTTATCTGTTTGACCTCAATGCCAAGAAAATAATGAAGGTCTCCCAAGTCCTTAAGGGCAAATTCCAACTTAAGATCCTTAAGCAAGCAAGTGGTGGCACTTGAACTTGAACTAGCAACAATAATATCATCAACATAGACTAGCAACAATAATTCCAGTGACCTTTATTGTAAAAGAACAAGGATGCGTCTGCCTTGGACGGTACAAATCCAAGTTGTTGTAGTTGCATGCTCAACCGTGAATACCAAGCTCTTGGAGCTTGTTTTAAACCATATAGAGCCTTATCCAATTTACAAACATAATTTGGTGTACCTTTGTTTTCATAACCTGGTGGCTGCCGCATGAAAACCTCTTCCTCAAGAACACCATGAAGAAACGCGTTCAGAACATCTAGCTGTCTTAAGCTCCAACCTATGGAAACAGCAATAGACAAGACAAGTCGAATGGTGGCTGATTTGACAACTGGACTAAAAGTATCCTCATAATCAACCCAAACCTTTGCTTAAAACCTTTAGCAACTAATCTGGCCTTGTACCTGTCTATATTCCATCTGACTTTCTCTTTATCTTGTATAACCATTTACAATCAATGACATTCATTCCACTTTTTGATGGTACTAGGTGCCATGTTTTATTTTTCATAAGTGCATCATAAATACCTGATAGTACCATCTTTGTATTCTTTTTCCTTAGTAATACCTGATTGTGACCTCGTGTGGCGCCGCGGAATTATCGGTGCAAGAACTGCCACAGAAGATCCGGCCATCTGATCCTGCTCAGGCGCCACGGGATCACGCGCCGAATCTCCAGTAGACGGGATCGGCCTCGGGATCGAGCCGCCAGTCGAAGCGCGTCGCGTGGCTTCCGCTGTATCGCCCACTGAGCCCGTGCGCGTCGAAGCCCGTGGGCTGGGCCCAGCGGCTGTCGGCTGGTCGGCCACCCGCGCGGGCCGTGAAGTCGTGGCGAGCAATGAGTCGCCCCCGCCCCCGCCTGGGCTGGTGGGCTCCACGCCGTCGCTGTCGGCCACCGAACCACGCGCCGCGTCCTCGCGCGGGGGGAGATCCTCCTCGGATCGGGTGCCAATAATTGCGCTGACGCCAGGATCATCCTGGGATCACGCACCGGATCTGCTGCTGCTGGCGGGATCCTCCTCGGGGCTAGCGACGGCGGCTGTGTTGGCTGTTTCTGTGCACATAAAATCACGAACTACACCTGTACAAACATCATTAGAGGCACAATTTTCTGTGGATTTTTCCACATGGTCAGCTTTAGTTAATTCACCCCCGTGATCAGAGATTGTGTGAAGGTCCGGAAGGAGTGCTATTTCAGCACGG
Organism: Triticum timopheevii; assembly: GCA_963921465.1. Lineage (NCBI taxonomy): Eukaryota > Viridiplantae > Streptophyta > Magnoliopsida > Poales > Poaceae > Triticum > Triticum timopheevii. The sequence continues at coordinate 110,634,421 of OY997266.1, read as the reverse complement.
AGAAGCGCGCCTGCATTGGGATGAAGTTTGGCAAATGGAAAGAGGGTTTCATCAAAAACTACATCTCGAGAAATATATATATACGTCCAGTTGAAATTTCTAGGCACTTGTATCCTTTGTGAAGGTTACTATAGCCTAGAAACACACATTGAGTGGAGCGGAATTCAAGCTTATGATGATTATATGGACGTAAATTTGGATAGCAAGCACACCCAAATATTTTGAGAGAGTTGTAGTCAGGTTTTTGATGATAGAGACGTTCCAATGGAGTAGAGTTGCCAATAAATTTGCTTGGAAGACGATTAATGAGATATGTGGCTGTAAGAAATGCCTCATCCCAATATTTTAGTGGCATAGACGCATGAGCAAGGAGTGAGAGACCAACTTCAACAATGTGATGGTGTTTGCGCTCGGCAGAACCGTTCTGTTGATGAGCATGTGGGCAGGAAACATGATGTTGAATGCCTATGCTACGGAAAAAAGAGTTGAGTTTTTCGTACTCCCCTCCCCAGTCACTTTGAACTGTGAGAATTTTCCTGTTAAAGTGCCTTTCAACAAGTTTCTGAAACTCTTGGAAGATAGAGAAAACTTCAAATTTATACTTGAGTAGATAAATCCAAGTAAACTTGCTATAATCGTCAATAAAACTAACATAATATTTATTTCTTCCAAAAGATTCTCTTGCATGACCCCACACATCACTGAAAATAAGGTCCAAAGGAGCATGAGACACACTATTAGACTTGGGATAAGGAAGTTGGTGGCTCTTGGCACACTGACAAGCTTCACACACTGACTCATTATTTTGACTATGTGACAAAGAGAGTTTGTCTTTATTGACTACTTGTTTAACTATGATCGATGATGGATGTCCTAATCTTTGATGCCACCTTTCCAAAGAGGGTTTGATGGCAGAGTAAACTTGACGACTCTTGCGACTAAGTGCTCCGGATGTGATGGGGTAGAGCCTTCCAATGCATCTACCGTGATGAAGAAGTTCCCTCGTTGCCCGGTCCTTTATAAAAAAGTAACGAGGGTGAGTTTGAAAGAAGACATTATTATCATTTGCTAGACGAGACATAGAGGCAAGGTTTTTGTCAGCTTGTGGGACATGAAGAACAACCTTAAGAACTAGATCACGTTTGAGATTAGGGGAATTAATGTAAGCTTGTCCAATATGACAAATATCCATACCTCCACCACTAGCCGCGGTGTGAATCTGGTCACCGCCGTGGTACCTATCTCTGAGCGCAAGTTGCTCTAACTCGCTGGTGACATGATCTGTTGCACCCGAGTCCACGTACCAAACTCCGTCTCCTCCTCCTCCTTCTTCACGGATGGCTGCAGCAACGTGACGAGAGTCGGGGACGAAGTCTTCATCGTATCTGTGCCAGTAGTCCAGGACCTCATGGCCCGGCTTCTTCCATAGTTGACAACGAGGGCGACGATTTGAGGATGTGCGACGGCTGTTGTTGTTGTTGAAGCCGCCGCCTCCCGCGTTGTGATTGAAGCCGCCGCCTCCTGAGTTGCTACCACCACCAGAGCGAGCGCCCTCGCCCTGGTAGTTGCCACGACCACGGCCGCCGCCGCTGGAGTTGCGCCTCTGGCCCTGGTGACCGCGTCCACGACCGCGCCCGCGAGCCGCCGAGTTGACAGAAGATTGCCTGATGTTGGTGCCGTGGAGGAGAGCGAGGCGAGCATCGAAGCTCAAGAGCTGGCTTGAAAGATCGAGGATGTCGCCTAGAGGGGGGCGAATAGGCGCTTTAAAATAATTACGGTTTAGGCTTGAACAAATGCGGAATAAACCTAACGGTTAATTTGTCAAGCACAAAACCTAAAACAACTAGGCTCACCTATGTGCACCAACAACTTATGCTAAGCAAGATAAGCAACTATGTGATAGCAAGATATATGACAAAGAACAATATGGCTATCACAAAGTAAAGTGCATAAGTAAAGGGCTCGGGTAAGAGATAACCGAGGCACGCGGAGACGACGATGTATCCCGAAGTTCACACCCTTGCGGATGCTAATCTCCGTTTGGAGCGGTGTGGAGGCACAATGCTCCCCAAGAAGCCACTAGGGCCACCGTAATCTCCTCACGCCCTCGCACAATGCAAGATGTCGTGATTCCACTGAGGGACCCTTGAGGGCAGTCACCGAAACCGTACAAATGGCAACCCTTGGGGGCGGTCACCGAACCCGTACACTTTGGCAACCCTTGGGGGCGGTCACCGGAACCCGTCAAGATGCTCGGGGCGATCTCCACAACCTAATTGGAGACCCCGACGCTTGCCCGGAGCTTTACACCACAATGATTGAGCTCCGAACACCACCAACCGTCTAGGGCGCCTAAGCACCCAAGAGGAACAAGCTCAAGGGCACCAAGCACCCAAGAGTAATAAGCTTCTCAAACTTCACTTCCACGTATCACCGTGGAGAACTCAAAGCGATGCACCAAATGCAATGGTAAGGGCACACAGAGTGCCCAAGTCCTTCTCTCTCAAATCCCAACGAAGCAACTAATGCTAGGGAGGAAAATGAAAGGAAGAACAAGAAGGAGAACACCAAGAACTCCAAGATCAAGATCCAAGGGGTTCCCCTCACATAGAGGAGAAAGTGATTGGTGGAAATGTGGATCTAGATCTCCTCTCTCTTTTCCCTCAAAAACTAGCAAGAATCCATGGAGGGATTGAGAGTTAGCAAGCTCGAAGAAGGTCAACAATGGGGGAAGAACACGAGCTCAAAAGGATAAGGTTCAATGGGGAAGAAGACCCTCTTTTATAGGACCTCCCGAATCCAACCGTTATGTGCTCAGGTCGTGCACAAGCGGTACCACCGCTTGGAGGAGCGGTACTACCGCTTAGCACACTCAAAACAGCCCAATCGAGAGAGAAAACACGAGTTTTCGGTCCGGAGCGGTACTACCGCTTAGGAGCCACGGTAGTACTGCTCTGGAGCGGTACTACCGCTCAGGAGCCGCGGTAGTACCGCTCTAGAGCGGTAGTAAAAAATTACATCCGCTCTAGTCGCGGTAGTACCGCTGCAGCCTTCACCAAAACAGTCACAACTTTTGCAAACAGACTCCGAATTCAACGAAACCAAGTTTGTTGGAAAGCTAACGACAAGGGCTAACACAATCTTGATAGAAATACCAATAATAAGCAAATGATAAAAGGCCCAAAATAAAATGGTGAGAACCCTTCCTCAGAGAAGACCGGTAAAACCTCCAACACCGAAAACATCATAGAAGACGCATGCAAACTCCGTTTTCGATGAACTCAAGCTTGTCATCAAGATGACCATAAGCTCTAAGACTCACAAAGAGAATCAAACAAGAACCAAGAAACATGATGCAAGGATGCAATGGTTTGAGCTCTCTATGAATGATACGATCAAGCAACTCATCGAGAGCCCCCCTTGATAGTACGGCAATCGACCCTATAACCCGGTCTCCCACAACTACCATGAGACCGGTAAAATAGAAAACCTATCAAGGGCAAACCTTTGCCTTGCACATGGTCCACTTGAGCTAGATGATGACGATCTTAACTCCCTCAAGTTGGACCACCTTTCTTGATTCCGTTGGCTCGATGAAGACTAGATGATTGCTCCCCCATAGTCCACTATGGGTGAGCCACTCTTCGGCTCATCTTCACAAGTCCATTGACACCACAATGGATGGCAAGATTCAAGCACTTGATCTCTTTGTGATGCTCCACTTGAACTTGCACACGGCAATCTTGATGACGATCACCACTTGATGTCATCCTTTCCATGGGTTGTATGATATCTTCCTCTTGATGCAAGCCCATGGATACGTACCTAACCCCACATAGAACTCTCACATAGACCATGGGTTAGTACACAAAGTGCAATGGACAAAGCTTACCATACCATGGGATCACTTGATCCCTCTCGGTACATCTTCTACGCTTTGTGAGTTAATCAACTTGATTCACTATTGACTTAGTCTTGATCAACCTTGAATCTTTGCAACTCTCTTCATTTGGATGATGTATTGAAGGTAAACATGAATGATCGCACAACCTTCTTCTTCAAGACATGCTTGCAATAAGCTCAACACTCGCATGACCAATCTTTGGATAATTCCTTAATAGCACCTTGGTCAACTCATAAACTCCTTGAAACCAACACATGTACTTCAAGAAAAGCCTATGGACAAATCCTTCAAATATAACTCAAGACAACCATTAGTCCATAGAGATTGTCATCAATTACCAAAACCAAACATGGGGGCACCGCATGTTCTTTCAATCTCCCCCATTTTGGTAATTGATGACAATCACTTTCAAGAGAGTTTATACAAGGAATTATGCATCACCATGCAATGCAACAACCAATGATGCATGAGAATGAGATGCAAATGCTTAGGAACCAAAACCAAAGCAGGGAGAAAACTCAGAAGACTTCTCCACAAAACTCTCTGAAACTCCTCCCCCATTGGCATCGATTGCCAAAATGGGTGAAAAGCTAAGAAGGCCAAAATAAAAGGTGTTCCTCCATAAATTGTGTATTTCTCAACAAGAGAGTGGAATGCAATACACATATCCAACTGCCAATACTTGGAGGAAGACAAACTATATTGAGGCCCAAAGATTGCAACAAAAAGATATGACACAAAGACATAACAAAGAGAGACACAAGCAATCAGAAGATACCAATTGAAGCAAGCAATCAACGGATATCAATTGAACCAACTAGACCAATGATCCTACATGCCACAAGAATAAAGATATTATGATAAACGCAAAGGAGTGTTCTAAAGAAACTAGAGAAGCTCCCCATGATTTGTGCACACATAAGAATTTTTATATTTGAATACAAAGTGCACAAAATAGGATCATGGCTCCCCCAAAATCAATAGAAACTCACATCCAGTGCAAGTGAGCATATGGGAAACAAAGCCTAGTACTTGCAACAAGCACATGGTTGAGCAACATGTAACAGAGGCGACTTAAGAATGGGCTCAACCAAAAAGATGTGTGTGAGTCAAGGCAATGCATTAGAGAAGACTAATGTACGGATGAGCATTACGCATCAATATAGTCTTGAAAGAATGAGATACACGGTGCAAGGCATGTCATTCTCACACACAACTGGCAACCGGGTTCACAAGCTCACAATAAGCATAAGAGAACCTATGCTTGTGACAACCCGTGGTGAAGATAGACGAAGAGAGGCTCATCAAGACGAGGGATACCAAATAAGATGGCAAAAGCCTCGTAAAGATAAGCAAGAGGAAAATAATCTTCACCACACAAGAGTGCAACAAGATGCAACGATAGAGGACACACACTCAAGGCAAAAGCTTTCACGGAGCCACCAAAGAAATAACATAAGAAAGATAGGGTGGACGTGAAAGAAAGGATATCAACTAGAGATGTAATTTCTCTCAAGTGTATAAGGTTCTATGTAGACGAAATCTTGATATATATATCTACAAAGAAGGATGTACACCCGAAATAGTTACAACACGAAGGAACAAGATATCCACAAGGAAGTCATAAATATACCAATAAGATATTTGCTTGGAAGCATAGCACTTGGCTAGATATGGTCTTATTGTATATAAATGAAGTCCAATCACACAATCATCAAAGACATCACAACTAGCAACAAGAGATCATCGTTGGGATGCTTTGAGAAGGAAACAAGTATCACAAGATATGAAATGAATATCATGCCAAGATGCAACCTACACAAGGTTGAATGCAAGAAGGGAAAGCATGAATAGATACTTGTTACCGAGATATCATTGGAAGGAAGTAGTAGATACCAATTGAAGGTAGATAGTAGTTCATTGATCATCCTAGCTTGACTCCAATATGCACATGGTGACAACACCTTCCTTGAGAGTGAGCCGAGCATCCAATGCATCTCCAAAAGTTCCTAGAAGAACAACACAAACTAAACGGTACCCAAACTCATCGGGACCAAATAGTTAGAAACACCAATACATAGGACAAACTCCACATAAATATGTGCATATAGATATGAAAATGAATTTCATGCACATCTCATCCAAATTGAGACTAGGTGGAGTTTCCGCTATATATTGAGTCAAAGAAAGAAAGCATGCCAAATGAAATACATGAAGTAAACATGCATGCTCAAGACTTTCAAAACCCGAAACCAAAAGACAAAGAAATGCCAAGTGAAAAGGATACCAAATGGAGAAATCATCACTTGGAAGATATCATTAAAGATACATCAAGGAATGAGATATCCATTGATACACACTAAACTAAAGATGTCAAACTCCCAAAGAGAGGATGGTTCCAAACAAACCAAGCTCTCGACAAAGTTTCATGATGGCACAAAGTACCAAAAAGAAATGGCTTGCCTTCCACCAAAACACACTTGATAAGGATCACAAGAAGAGTGTTCTAAAGAAAATAGAATAGCTCCCCCACGAGTTGTGCATTATATAGGATTTGTATTTGAATACAAAATGCACAAGGTGGGATCACCGCTTTCACTATATCTAGAAAACACTAGACAAGAACAAGAAATAAACAAGATCCACAAGTGGTATGGAAGACACGGGAGTTGACACAAACCTTGGCAAGAGAAAAGGCAAGTAAAACAAAAGCCAATGTAAAGATGATCAACAAATTCTACCACACATAAGACTACCAATTGTCAAAGACAAGAAGTATTTGGAAATAATTCCCGGTGGTAGATAACAAGGATATCCGACATCATCTTCACACCAAACACAAGCAAATTGCAACTTGTAGAGCTAACATGCCACCTAGGAACAAGATAATCTACAATATCAATTCTAGGTGACAATATCTCAAATGTACACATTTTCTAGGCTTGTAATATGCACTTAGCATATTACTCCCCCATAATGTGATACCAATAAGAACTTAACAAGAGGCAATAAGAGGAACAAACAAGAGATAATTAATGGACTATTTAGAATTTGAATTTCTCATGAGAGATATACCACCAAGCGACTAGATAATATTGTAATATCAATACTAGATGGTATTCCTCATGTACATACATTTATAGGATTGTGAGGTGCACAAAGCACATCACTCCCCCAAAATGGGATGTTCCATTAATCTCTCACATGAGCCAACTAGGATACAAACAAGAAGCAAAAAGGCTCAACGCACAACACACATGTACATGATGTGCAAACCAACACACACATACTTGATTGCTCAAGATAAGCAAGTTGGAAGCACAACATATACAAACACATGCAAGGAACAAAACCAAACACATGCAAGGGGGGGCAAGTAACTTTCAAAGTTAACAATTTAAGTACAAGTTACCGCAAGGAGGCACATTGGATACAAGATAGAAACTTGATAATCCAATTGACTTGGCTTGAGACAATAAGAATGATGAAGTCCCCTTAATTCTTCGTAATGTAGCCAAGTCTCCAATGCCCTCCAACCAACACCTATTGATCAAGTTTGAGCTTGGTGGTCCCCAACCGAGTTGGGTCCTAAGAGGTTAGTCACAATAGGCTTGGCTACCCAAATGGTTCTTTTCTTGACACCACTTTGAGTACCAACAAACTTGGCAAACACATTGCCAACCTTATCCTTCCCAAGAGAATAGACATCATAAATAATAATTGGGTTGGATAAGTTACCACTAGTGCATGAAGAAGCGAGGTGACCTTTCTCACGGCATAGGTAGCAACGTCTACTCTTCACTTTCTTCTCACTTGATTTCTCAACTTGAGAAGCATTAACTTGAGTCTTCTTGGGAAGAGGCCTTTCTTCAACTTGAGGTTGAGAATGTGATTGAACTTGTGCCCTCTTCCCTTGTTGCTTGACACTAATGGCCTTCTTCTTCAATGGGCAAGATCTAACATGATGCCCTTCTACTTTGCACTTGAAGAAAACAATCTTGGCCGAATTCTTGACTTGTTCTTGGCCCTTCTTTTTGTTCATCTTGGACTTCTTCTTCTTATTGGAGTTGAATCCAAGTCCACCTTTGTCATTGGGGGATTTTTGCACACTCAAGATATTGTTGAGTGTGGATTTCCCTTGATGACTCTTTTCCAAGTCTTTCTTCAAAGAAGTGACTTGGGCCTTGAGCTCTTTGATTTCCTCTGCATGGTTAGTCTCAACACAAGTACTAGAGGAAGTATAAGCTTCATCGTTAGAGCAACAAGGCGAGGAAAGCAATTCATCACAAGATGTACCAACATTGTGAGTAGATGAATTACAAGGACTAGCACATGGCAATATACTATCTTGACTAGAAGTAGTGCTAGTATCCACATGAGGCTCACTAGATGTTACCTTGGCAATCATGGCCTCATGAGCTATCTTTAGCACACTATGGGATGCTAGAAGATCATCATGAGAGCTTGAGAGCTTTTCATGACTTTCTTCCAATTTCCCATAATTGCTAGATAGCACCTCAAGTTGAGCCCGTAGCTCAACATTCTCCTTCAAAATGGATGCTTCACAAGTAATAGAGTTAGTAGCACAAGCATCATCATTTACAACAATAGGAGAGGAAAACTTGGCAAGCTCTTTTAAATAAGAAGATTCAAGTTGGGCATGAGACTCGGTGAGTTTGATGAGCTCACCCTTGATAACCCTTGAGACATTTTCGAGGTGCTAAAAATCCTCAAGGAGTCTAGCATGAGAAACTTCAAGCTTAGCATTTTTAGTTTTGAAATCATTGGCCACCTCAAGAGCTCTATCATGAGATTCCCTCACTCTAGATAATTCTAGAGCAAAAGTCTCCTCAAGAGATTCGGAGGTAGTTTGTTCATGTTCAAGAGCTTGAGATAGCTCCGCGATCTCATTTGCATAATCACGCCCATGAGCTTCCATTTTCTCAATGGTGACCTCATGCTCCTCGAGATGAGATTCCAACTCCTCAATATATTTCTTGCCCTCAATGGCAATGGACATAATTTCCATGAAGTTGGAACGAGCAATTTTATTTTTATGAAGAGCTTTAAAAACCATTTCCCCCTTAATTTTTAAGGAGGCAACATTATCATTATCTTCATCATAATCAACACCATCATCATTCTTGCCATTATCAATATCATCACAAGATATATTGGGATTCAAATTGGGAGATACCTTTGAGGCCTTGGCCATAAGGCAAAATGCAATAGATGATGATGTAGGATCCCTTGAAGCACCATAAAACACCACATCTGTTCCATGGAGTGTTGGCTTTCGTCTACATTGTTAGCATAACAATTCGAGGAAATAGATGCATTTTTATCATGGCAACAAGACATAGCAAGCATATCATCATGAGATTTAGTCAAGCAATTTCTACATGATATGCAAGGACTATCAACACAAGCATGTGAAACATTTGGAGTGCTAGAAGTGTTAAAGTCCAAAGATGAAGCATTGCAATAAGAAAGTGATGAAGGATTATCAACAATAAGCACACTATCATCATTGCAATGAACACCACTACTCACCATGTCATTACCTTGTGGCGAACCACATGTAGGTGAAGTAGAAGAAGTTGAGAACACAACACGGCCGGAGGTGGGGGGATAACAATCATCCTTACAAAACTTGGACACGCCATATTTATCTTGAAGCTTTGTCCACAACTCATGAGCATCCCGGAACGGCATGAGTTGAAATATAACTACATTGCTCAAAGCATCAAAAAGCACATTAGAAGCTTGAGCATTGAGATAAGAGTTTTTCTCATCCTCTAAAGATAATCTTTGGGGATCCTTTGGAGGAGAAAAACCCATATCTACAATTCACTCTAAATTTGGGTCCATGACCCTAAAGAGATTAAGCATGCGAATTACCCAAACATCAAAATTTGTGCCATCGAAACCTAGAGTGTCAGAGAATCCTAATCCCCTAGTCGACATCTTTACTCTCTAGGCGGTTAAGCCCAACAAAGAGAGACGAGGCTCTGATACCAATTGAAAGATCGAGGATGTCGCCTAGAGGGGGGGTGAATAGGCGCTTTAAAATAATTACGGTTTAGGCTTGAACAAATGCGGAATAAACCTAACGGTTAATTTGTCAAGCACAAAACCTAAATAAACTAGGCTCACCTATGTGCACCAACAACTTATGCTAAGCAAGATAAGCAACTATGTGATAGCAAGATATATGACAAAGAACAATATGGCTATCACAAAGTAAAGTGCATAAGTAAAGGGCTCGGGTAAGATATAACCGAGGCACGCGGAGACGACGATGTATCCCGAAGTTCACACCCTTGCGGATGCTAATCTCCGTTTGGAGCGGTGTGGAGGCACAATGCTCCCCAAGAAGCCACTAGGGCCACCGTAATCTCCTCACGCCCTCGCACAATGCAAGATGCCGTGATTCCACTAAGGGACCCTTGAGGGCGGTCACCGAACCCGTACAAATGGCAACCCTTGGGGGCGGTCACCGAACCCGTACACTTTGGAAACCCTTGGGGGCGGTCACCGGAACCCGTCAAGATGCTCGGGGCGATCTCCACAACCTAATTGGAGACCCCGACGCTTGCCCGAAGCTTTACACCACAATGATTGAGCTCCGAACACCACCAACCGTCTAGGGCGCCTAAGCACCCAAGAGGAACAAGCTCAAGGGCACCAAGCACCCAAGAGTAATAAGCTTCTCAAACTTCACTTCCACGTATCACCGTGGAGAACTCAAACCGATGCACCAAATGCAACGGCAAGGGCACACGGAGTGCCCAAGTCCTTCTCTATCAAATCCCACCGAAGCAACTAATGCTAGGGAGGAAAATGAAAGGAAGAACAAGAAGGAGAACACCAAGAACTCCAAGATCAAGATCCAAGGGGTTCCCCTCACATAGAGGAGAAAGTGATTGGTGGAAATGTGGATCTAGATCTCCTCTCTCTTTTCCCTCAAAAACTAGCAAGAATCCATGGAGGGATTGAGAGTTAGCAAGCTCGAAGAAGGTCAACAATGGGGGAAGAACACGAGCTCAAAAGGATAAGGTTCAATGGGGAAGAAGACCCCCTTTTATAGGACCCCCCGAATCCAACCGTTATGTGCTCAGGTCGTGCACAAGCGGTACTACCGCTTGGAGGAGCGGTACTACCGCTTAGCATGCTCAAAACAGGCCAATCGAGAGAGAAAACACGAGTTTTTGGTCCGGGGCGGTACTACCGCTTAGGAGCCACGGTAGTACCGCTCTAGAGCGGTACTACCGCTCAGGAGCCGCGGTAGTACCGCTCTAGAGCGGTAGTAAAAAATTACATCCGCTCTAGTCGCGGTAGTACCGCTGCAGCCTTCACCAAAACAGCCACAACTTTTGCAAACGGACTCCGAATTCAACGAAACCAAGTTTGTTGGAAAGCTAACGACAAGGGCTAACACAATCTTGATAGAAATACCAATAATAAGCAAATGATAAAAGGCCCAAAATAAAATGGTGAGAACCCTTCCTCAGAGAAGACCGGTAAAACCTCCAACACCGAAAACATCATAGAAGACACATGCAAACTCCGTTTTTGATGAACTCAAGCTTGTCATCAAGATGACCATAATCTATAAGACTTACAAAGAGAATCAAACAAGAACCAAGAAACATGATGCAAGGATGCAATGGTTTGAGCTCTCTACGAATGATACGATCAAGCAACTCATCGAGAGCCCCCCTTGATAGTACGACAATCAATCCTATAACCCGGTCTCCCACAACTACCATGAGACCGGTAAAATAGAAAACCTATCAAGGGCAAACCTTTGCCTTGCACATGGTCCACTTGAGCTAGATGATGACGATCTTCACTCCCTCAAGTTGGACCACCTTTCTTGATTGCGTTGGCTCGATAAAGACTAGATGATTGCTCCCCCTGTTGGAAATATGCCCTAGAGGCAATAATAAAAGGATTATTATATTTCAATGTTCATGATAATTGTCTTTTGTTCATGCTATAACTGTATTATCCGGAAATCGTAATACACGTGTGAACACTTAGACCCAATGAGTCCCTAGTGAGCCTCTAGTTGACTAGCTCGTTATGATCAATAGATAGTCATGGTTTCCTGACTATGGACATAGGATGTCGTTGATAACGGGATCACATCATTAGGAGAATGATGTGATGGACAAGACCCAATCATAAGCATAGCATAAAAGATCGTATAGTTCGTTTGCTAGAAGCTTTGCCAATGTCAAGTATCTATTCCTTCGACCATGAGATCGTGTAACTCCCGGTTACCGTAGGAGTGCCTTGGGTGTATCAAACGTCACAACGTAACTGGGTGACTATAAAGGTGCATTACAGGTATCTCCGAAAGTATCTGTTGGGTTGACACGGATCGAGACTGGGATTTGTCACTCCGTATAACGGAGAGGTATCTCTGGGCCCACTCGGTAATGCATCATCATAATGAGCTCAATGTGACCAAGGTGTTGGCCACGGGATCATGCATTACGGTACGAGTAAAGTGACTTGCCGGGTAACGAGACTGAACAAGGTATTGGGATACCGACGATCGAGTCTCGGGCAAGTAACGTACCGATTGACAAAGGGAATTGTATACAGGGTTTGATCGAATCCTCGACATCGTGGTTCAACCGATGAAATCATCGAGGAGCATGTGGGAGCCAACATGGATATCCAGACCCCGCTGTTGGTTATTGCCCGAGAGTCGTCTCGGTCATGTCTGCGTGTCTCCCGAACCCGTAGGGTCTACACACTTAAGGTTCGGTGACGCTAGGGTTAGTAGGAAGTCAAGTATGTGACTACCGAATGATGTTCGGAGTCCCGGATGAGATCCCGGACGTCACGAGGAGTTCCGGAATGGTCCGGAGGTAAAGATTCATATATGGGAAGTCCTGTTTCGGGCATCGGGACAAGTTTCGGGGTTATCGGTATTGTACCGGGACCACCGGAGGGGTCCCGGGGGCCCACCGGGTGGGGCCACCTGCCCCGGGGGGCCACATGGGCTGTAGGGGGTGCGCCTTGGCCTGCATGGGCCAAGGGCACCAGCCCCACATAGGCCCATGCGCCTAGGGTTCAAGGGGGCAAGAGTCCTAGGAGGGGAAGGCACCTCCTAGGTGCCTTGGGGGGGAGGGAAACCCCCCTTGGCCGCCGCCCCCCTAGGAGATTGGATCTCCTAGGGCCGGCCACCCCCCCCTTGGCCCTCCTATATATAGTGGGGGAGAGGAGGGACTTCATACCTTGAGTCCTTGGCCTTTGGTTGCCTCCTTCTCCCTCCCCAACACCTCTCCTCCTCCGTTGTGTGCTCAGCGAAGCCCTGTCGGAGTACTGCTTCTCCACCATCACCACGCCGTCGTGCTGCCGGTGGAGCTGTCTTCCTCAACCTCTCCTTCCCCCTTGCTGGATCAAGAAGGAGGAGACGTCGCTCGTCCCGTACGTGTGTTGAACACGGAGGTGCTGTCCGTTCAGCACTTGGCATCGGTGATCTGAATCACGTTCGAGTACGACTACATCATCACCTTGCAAGCTTCCGCACGCGATCTACAAGTGGTATGTAGATGCAAACTCTCTCCCATGACTCGTTGCTTAGATGAACTCATAGATGGATCTTGGTGAAGCCGTAGGAAAATTTTAATTTTCTGCAACGTTCCCCAACAGTGGCATCATGAGCTAGGTCTATGCGTAGTTCTCTAATGCACGAGTAGAACACAATTTGTTGTGGGCGTTGATCTTGTCATCTTACTTGCCTCTACTAGTCTTTTCTTGCTCAACGGTATTGTGGGATGAAGCGGCCCGGACCAACCTTACACGTACGCTTACGTGAGACCGGTTCCACCGACTGACATGCACTAGTTGCATAAGGTGGCTGGCGGGTGTCTGTCTCTCCCACTTTAGTTGGAGCGGAATCGATGAACAGGGCCCTTATGAAGGGTAAATAGAAGTTGACAAAATCACGTTGTGGTGATTCGTAGGTAAGAAAACGTTCTTGCTAGAACCCAATCGCAGCCACGTAAAAGATGCAACAACAACTAGAGGACGTCTAACTTGTTTTTGCAGCGATTGATCATGTGATGTGATATGGCCAGAAGTTGTGATGAATGTTGAATTGTGATGTATGAGATCATGTTCTTGTAATAGGATTCACGACTTGCATGTCGATGAGTATGACAACCGGCAGGAGCCATAGGAGTTGTCTTTATTTTTTGTATGACCTGCGTGTCATTGAAGAACGCCATGTAAACTACTTTACTTCATTACTAAACGCGTTAGTCATAGAAGTAGAAGTAGTCGTTGGCGTGACAACTTCATGAAGACACGATGATGGAGATCATGATGATGGAGATCATGGTGTCAAGCCGGTGACAAGATGATCATGGAGCCCCGAAGATGGAGATCAATGGAGCTTGATGATATTGGCCATATCATGTCACAACCATATAATTGCATGTGATGTTTATTATGTTTATGCATCTTGTTTACTTAGGACGACGGTAGTAAATAAGATGATCCCTTACAAAATTTCAAGAAGTGTTCTCCCCTAACTGTGCACCGTTGCTACAGTTCGTCGTTTCTAAGCACCACGTGATGATCGGGTGTGATGGATCCTTACGTTCACATACAACGGGTGTAAGACAGTTTTACACAGCGAAAACACTTAGGGTTAACTTGACGAGCCTAGCATGTGCAGACATGGCCTCGGAACACGGAGACCGAAAGGTCGAACACGAGTCGTATGGAAGATACGATCAACATAAAGATGTTCACCGACGATGACTAGTCCGTCTCACGTGATGATCGGACACGGGCTAGTCGACTCGGATCGTGTAACACTTAGATGACTAGAGGGATGTCTAATCTAAGTGGGAGTTCATAATTTTGATTAAGAACTTTATTATCATGAACTTAGTCTAAAACCTTTGCAAATATGTATTGTAGATCAATGGCCAACGCTAATGTCAACATGAACTTCAACGCGTTCCTAGAGAAAACCAAGCTGAAAGATGATGGCAGCAACTATACGGACTGGGTCCGAAACCTGAGGATCATCCTCATAGCTGCCAGGAAGCAATATGTCCTAGAAGGACCGCTAGGTGCCGCTCCCGTCCCAGAGAACCAAGACGTTATGAACGCTTGGCAAACTCGTGCTGATGATTACTCCCTCGTTCAGTGCGGCATGCTTTACAGCTTAGAACCGGGGCTCCAAAAGCGTTTTGAGCATCACGGAGCATATGAGATGTTCGAAGAGCTGAAACTGGTTTTCCAAGCTCATGCCCGGGTCGAGAGATATGATGTCTCCGACAAGTTCTACAGTTGTAAGATGGAGGAGAACAGTTCTGTCAGTGAACACATCCTGAAGATGTCTGGGTTGCACGCACGTATGACCCAGTTGAACATTAACCTCCCAGATGAGGCGGTCATTGACAGAATCCTCCAGTCGCTCCCACCAAGCTACAAGAGCTTTGTGATGAACTACAACATGCAGGGG
Organism: Triticum timopheevii; assembly: GCA_963921465.1. NCBI lineage: Eukaryota > Viridiplantae > Streptophyta > Magnoliopsida > Poales > Poaceae > Triticum > Triticum timopheevii. Next base: position 110,619,017 of record OY997266.1, on the reverse strand, counting down.
ATGGTAAAGACCATTCCTGAAGTGTTCTCGATGCTGAAGTCAGCAGAGGCTGAAATCAAGAAAGAACATCAAGTGTTGATGGTCAATAAGACCACTAAGTTCAAGAAGGGCAAGGGTAAGAAGAACTTCAAGAAGGACGGCAAAGATGTTGCCGCGCCCGGTAAGCCTGTTGCCGGGAAGAAGTCAAAGAATGGACCCAAGCCTGAGACTGAGTGCTTTTATTGCAAGGGGAAGGGGCACTGGAAGCGGAACTGCCCCAAATACTTAGCGGATAAGAAGGCCGGCAACACCAAAGGTATATTTGATATACATGTAATTGATGTGTACCTTACCAGTACTCGAAGTAACTCCTGGGTATTTGATACCGGTGCCGTTGCTCACATATGTAACTCACAGCAGGAGCTGCGGAATAAACGGAGACTGGCGAAGGACGAGGTGACGATGCGCGTCGGGAATGGTTCCAGGGTCGATGTGATCGCCGTCGGCACGCTGCCTCTACATTTACCTACGGGATTAGTTTTAAACCTCAATAATTGTTATTTAGTGCCAAGTTTGAGCATGAACATTGTATCTGGATCTCGTTTAATACGAGATGGCTACTCATTTAAGTCTGAGAATAATGGTTGTTCGATTTATATGAGAGATATGTTTTATGGTCATGCTCCGATGGTCAATGGTTTATTCTTGATGAATCTCGAGCGTAATATTACACATGTTCATAGTGTGGATGCCAAAAGATGTAAAGTTGATAACGATAGTCCCACATACTTGTGGCACTGCCGCCTTGGTCACATTGGTGTCAAGCGCATGAAGAAGCTCCATGCTGATGGACTTTTAGAGTCTCTTGATTATGAATCATTTGACACATGCGAACCTTGCCTCTTAGGCAAAATGACCAAGACTCCGTTCTCCGGAACAATGGAGCGAGCAACCAACTTGTTGGAAATCATACATACCGATGTGTGCGGTCCAATGAGCGTTGAGGCTCGCGGAGGATATCGTTATGTTCTCACTCTCACTGATGACTTGAGTAGATATGGGTATGTCTACTTAATGAAACACAAGTCTGAGACCTTTGAAAAGTTCAAGGAATTTCAGAGTGAAGTAGAGAATCAACGTGACCGAAAGATAAAGTTCCTACGATCAGATCGTGGGGGAGAATACCTAAGTCACGAATTTGGTACACACTTAAGGAAATGTGGAATCGTTTCACAACTCACGCCGCCTGGAACACCTCAGCGAAACGGTGTGTCCGAACGTCGTAATCGCACTCTATTAGATATGGTGCGGTCTATGATGTCTCTTACCGATTTACCGCTATCATTTTGGGGATACGCTCTAGAGACAGCTACATTCACTTTAAATAGGGCACCGTCTAAATCCGTTGAGACGACACCGTATGAATTATGGTTTGGGAAGAAACCTAAGCTGTCGTTTCTAAAAGTTTGGGGATGCGATGCTTATGTCAAGAAACTTCAACCTGAAAAGCTCGAACCCAAGTCGGAAAAATGCGTATTCATAGGATACCCTAAGGAAACTGTCGGGTATACCTTCTACTTAAGATCCGAAGGCAAGATCTTTGTTGCCAAGAACGGATGCTTTCTGGAGAAAGAGTTTCTCTCGAAAGAAGTAAGTGGGAGGAAAGTAGAACTCGATGAAGTACTACCTCTCGAACGGGAAAGTGGTGCAGCGCAGGAAACCATTCCTGTAATGCCCACACCAACTGAAGAGGAAAATGTTGATGATGATCAAGGTACTTCAGATCTAGTTGCTACTGAACTTCGAAGGTCCACAAGGACACGTTCCGCACCAGAGTGGTACGGCAACCCTGTCATGGAAATCATGTTGCTAGACAACAATCAACCTTCGAACTATGAAGAAGCAATGGCGGGCCCGGATTCCAACAAATGGCTTGAGGCCATGAAATCCGAGATAGGATCCATGTATGAAAACAAAGTATGGACTTTGACAGACTTGCCCGATGATCGGCGAGCGATAGAAAATAAATGGATTTTTAAGAAGAAGACGGACGCGGATGGTAATGTTACCATCTATAAAGCTCGACTTGTCGCTAAGGGTTATCGACAAGTTCAAGGGATTGACTACGACGAGACATTCTCTCCCGTGGCGAAGCTTAAGTCCGTCCGAATCATGTTAGCAATTGCCGCATACTATGATTATGAGATATGGCAGATGGACGTCAAAACGGCATTCCTTAATGGACATCTTAAGGAAGAGCAGTATATGATGCAGCCGGAAGGTTTTGTCGTTCCTCAGAACGCTAACAAAGTATGCAAGCTCCAGCGATCCATTTATGGACTGGTGCAAGCATCTCGGAGTTGGAACATTCGCTTTGATGAGATGATCAAAGCGTTTGGGTTTACGCAGACTTATGGAGAAGCCTGCGTTTACAAGAAAGTGAGTGGGAGCTCTGTAGCATTTCTCCTATTATATGTAGATGACATACTCTTGATGGGAAATGACACGAAACTCCTGGACAGCATTAAGGCCTACTTGAACAAGTGTTTTTCAATGAAGGACCTTGGAGAAGCTGCTTATATATTAGGCATCAAGATCTATAGAGATAGATGGAGACGCCTCATAGGTCTTTCACAAAGCACATACCTTGATAAGATTTTGAAGAGGTTCAAAATGGATCAGTCCAAGAAGGGGTTCTTGCCTATGTTACAAGGTGTGAGATTGAGCTTGGCTCAGTCACCGACCACGGCAAAAGATAAAGAAGAGATGAGTGTCATCCCCTATGCTTCAGCCATAGGGTCTATTATGTATGCCATGCTGTGTACCAGACCCGATGTAAACCTTGCCGTAAGTTTGGTTGCAAGATACCAAAGTAACCCCGGCAAGGAACACTGGACAGCGGTCAAGAATATCCTGAAGTACCTGAAAAGGACAAAGGACATGTTTCTCGTTTATGGAGGAGATGAAGAGCTCGTCGTAAAGGGTTACGTCGACGCTAGCTTCGACTCAGATCTGGATGACTCTAAGTCACAAACCGGATACGTGTATATGTTGAATGGTGGAGCAGTAAGCTGGTGCAGCTGCAAGCAGAGCGTCGTGGCGGGATCTACATGTGAAGCGGAGTACATGGCAGCCTCGGAGGCAGCGCATGAAGCGATTTGGATGAAGGAGTTCATCACCGACCTAGGAGTCATACCCAATGCGTCGGGGCCGATCAAACTCTTCTGTGACAACACTGGAGCTATTGCCCTTACCAAGGAGCCCAGGTTTCACAAGAAGACCAGGCACATCAAGCGTCGTTTCAACTCCATCCGTGAAAATGTTCAAGATGGAGACATAGAGATTTGCAAAGTGCACACGGATCTGAATGTCGCAGATCCGTTGACTAAACCTCTCTCGCGTGCAAAACATGATCAACACCAGAACTCTATGGGTGTTAGATTCATCACAATGTAACTAGATTGGTGACTCTAGTGCAAGTGGGAGACTGTTGGAAATATGCCCTAGAGGCAATAATAAAAGGATTATTATATTTCAATGTTCATGATAATTGTCTTTTGTTCATGCTATAACTGTATTATCCGGAAATCGTAATACACGTGTGAACACTTAGACCCAATGAGTCCCTAGTGAGCCTCTAGTTGACTAGCTCGTTATGATCAATAGATAGTCATGGTTTCCTGACTATGGACATAGGATGTCGTTGATAACGGGATCACATCATTAGGAGAATGATGTGATGGACAAGACCCAATCATAAGCATAGCATAAAAGATCGTATAGTTCGTTTGCTAGAAGCTTTGCCAATGTCAAGTATCTATTCCTTCGACCATGAGATCGTGTAACTCCCGGTTACCGTAGGAGTGCCTTGGGTGTATCAAACGTCACAACGTAACTGGGTGACTATAAAGGTGCATTACAGGTATCTCCGAAAGTATCTGTTGGGTTGACACGGATCGAGACTGGGATTTGTCACTCCGTATAACGGAGAGGTATCTCTGGGCCCACTCGGTAATGCATCATCATAATGAGCTCAATGTGACCAAGGTGTTGGCCACGGGATCATGCATTACGGTACGAGTAAAGTGACTTGCCGGGTAACGAGACTGAACAAGGTATTGGGATACCGACGATCGAGTCTCGGGCAAGTAACGTACCGATTGACAAAGGGAATTGTATACAGGGTTTGATCGAATCCTCGACATCGTGGTTCAACCGATGAAATCATCGAGGAGCATGTGGGAGCCAACATGGATATCCAGACCCCGCTGTTGGTTATTGCCCGAGAGTCGTCTCGGTCATGTCTGCGTGTCTCCCGAACCCGTAGGGTCTACACACTTAAGGTTCGGTGACGCTAGGGTTAGTAGGAAGTCAAGTATGTGACTACCGAATGATGTTCGGAGTCCCGGATGAGATCCCGGACGTCACGAGGAGTTCCGGAATGGTCCGGAGGTAAAGATTCATATATGGGAAGTCCTGTTTCGGGCATCGGGACAAGTTTCGGGGTTATCGGTATTGTACCGGGACCACCGGAGGGGTCCCGGGGGCCCACCGGGTGGGGCCACCTGCCCCGGGGGGCCACATGGGCTGTAGGGGGTGCGCCTTGGCCTGCATGGGCCAAGGGCACCAGCCCCACATAGGCCCATGCGCCTAGGGTTCAAGGGGGCAAGAGTCCTAGGAGGGGAAGGCACCTCCTAGGTGCCTTGGGGGGGAGGGAAACCCCCCTTGGCCGCCGCCCCCCTAGGAGATTGGATCTCCTAGGGCCGGCCACCCCCCCCTTGGCCCTCCTATATATAGTGGGGGAGAGGAGGGACTTCATACCTTGAGTCCTTGGCCTTTGGTTGCCTCCTTCTCCCTCCCCAACACCTCTCCTCCTCCGTTGTGTGCTCAGCGAAGCCCTGTCGGAGTACTGCTTCTCCACCATCACCACGCCGTCGTGCTGCCGGTGGAGCTGTCTTCCTCAACCTCTCCTTCCCCCTTGCTGGATCAAGAAGGAGGAGACGTCGCTCGTCCCGTACGTGTGTTGAACACGGAGGTGCTGTCCGTTCAGCACTTGGCATCGGTGATCTGAATCACGTTCGAGTACGACTACATCATCACCTTGCAAGCTTCCGCACGCGATCTACAAGTGGTATGTAGATGCAAACTCTCTCCCATGACTCGTTGCTTAGATGAACTCATAGATGGATCTTGGTGAAGCCGTAGGAAAATTTTAATTTTCTGCAACGTTCCCCAACACCCCCATAGTCCACTATGGGTGAGCCACTCTTCGGCTCATCTTCACAAGTCCATTGACACCACAATGGATGGCAAGATTCAAGCACTTGATCTCTTTGTGATGCTCCACTTGAACTTGCACACGGCAATCTTGATGACGATCACCACTTGATGTCATCCTTTCCATGGGTTGTATGATATCTTCCTCTTGATGCAAGCCCATGGATACGTACCTAACCCCACATAGAACTCTCACATAGACCATGGGTTAGTACACAAAGTGCAATGGACAAAGCTTACCATACCATGGGATCACTTGATCCCTCTCGGTACATCTTCTACGCTTTGTGAGTTAATCAACTTGATTCACTATTGACTTAGTCTTGATCAACCTTGAATCTTTGCAACTCTCTTCATTTGGATGATGTATTGAAGGTAAACATGAATGATCACACAACCTTCTTCTTCAAGACATGCTTGCAATAAGCTCAACACTCGCATGACCAATCTTTGGATAATTCCTTAATAGCACCTTGGTCAACTCATAAACTCCTTGAAACCAACACATGGACTTCAAGAAAAGCCTATGGACAAATCCTTCAAATATAACTCAAGACAACCATTAGCCCATAGAGATTGTCATCAATTATCAAAACCAAACATGGGGGCACCGCATGTTCTTTCAATCTCCCCCATTTTGGTAATTGATGACAATCACTTTCAAGAGACTTTATACAAGGAATTATGCATCACCATGCAATGCAACAACCAATGATGCATGAGAATGAGATGCAAATGCTTAGGAACCAAAACTAAAGCAGGGAGAAAACTCAGAAGACTTCTCCACAAAACTCTCTGAAACTCCTCCCCCATTGGCATCGATTGCCAAAATGGGTGAAAAGTTAAGAAGGCCAAAATAAAAGGTGTTCCTCCATAAATTGTGTATTTCTCAACAAGAGAGTGGAATGCAATACACATATCCAACTGCCAATACTTGGAGGAATACAAACTATATTGAGGCCCAAAGATTGCAACAAAAAGATATGACACAAAGACATAACAAAGAGAGACACAAAAACTATAGAAGGAAGTTTCCCCTTGATAGCTTCTCTTGTGGTGGCGGTCCGAGAGGAACAGAGCTGCTGCTAGATGATGGTGCGAAGGTGGACGACATGGAGGTGCAAAGTGCGTTCGTGGTGGAAGATAGGGCTGCGGAGGAAGACATGATCTCGGCCGCGGGGTAGGTAGCTAGATGAGATCTTAGATCTAAGAGGAAGATGCTCTGATTACCATGTAAGTTTGGTTGGAAGCGTTGAACCCTTTGGTCTCGGGCCGCATGTATATATATATTGGCAATGCCTTGGAGTACAAGAAGAGATCAAGGAAGATCTCAAGGAGGAGTTCGGTACAGAGGAGTTCGGTACAAAGGAAACCGAGAGGGAGAAGAAGAGATAAAGATAGAGTACAGTTTGAACGAGAAACATATCTCTATCCTATACATATGAAACATATCTCTATCCTATACATATATTCTAACAGGAGGATCGATGGGTGTGCAGATGTGTTAATAGCAGAAGCTTTGGCTCTAAGGTTCGGCATGTTCCTTGCATAGAAGGCGGATTGCAATCATCTTGTCGTTAACTCTAACAACATGGAGGTGATTGACACAATAAAAAATGCAGGACATTCGGCAGGAGTGGCGACAACAGTGTTCGATGATTGTTATTTCATAGCTTGTGATTTTCCTCTTTTTTTAGAAATGGAGGAGGACCCCGGGCCTCTGCATCTGGATGATGCATGCATCCACTTTATTAATTATTCACATAAGACCTTACAAAGCCATACAACAGTAAGACTAAAACCACCGTTTAGGCAACATCTGTTGCTACTCCTATCTAGTTGATGTAGGGATGCTGATAGTCTGGGCCTAATACCAAATAGACCTCGCAGCCAAACCTAACATCTAAGACCTGAGGTCTCAACCAGGACGCCTGCCGGATATGGGGCACACACCAGTCCGGCGACTCCTCAACCAGGACTCCTGCCGGGTATGAGGCCGTCGCAGCCACTTGCCACCAATCCATCTTCAGAGTTGTACTGTTGCATCTAGCTACCGTGCCAGGTCTCTCTGCCATTGACGCCACCACGACGCCATACAGCGTTGTCCTCCTGCGCGAGTCCATCCACACGCACCCGTCGCCGAAACTCTGCAGCGCCATGCCGCCGGGATCTGTCGTCGGCCTTGCGGTAGATGAAACACTGCTCCTCCTCGTCCCCTCCAGCCAGCTCCTGCTCCAAACGATGCCCTCAGAAGGAAGCACGCCATCAAAGGCGCTGTCATCACACTAGTAGAAAACGGAGCTTTAATACCGGTTCATAAGGGCCTTTAATACCAGTTCTGCAACCGGCACTAAAGAGTGGAGACTAAAGGCCCCCCCCTTTAGTACCGGTTCGGCACGAACCGCCACTAAAGGCCCACCACGTGGCGTGAGCTCGCGCCGTGGTATGGGGGACCTTTAATACCGGTTGGTGTTACCAACTGGCAACCGGTACTAAAGGTATTTTTTTAGTGATTTTTTTTGAAAAATTTGAAAAAAAATCATTTTTTCGATTTTCAATTTTCTGAATTATTTGATGATTTAGTCTCTAATCGCCCCTCTTAACTACTCAAGTATGGATCACTCATTCCAAATCGTCTCACTCCCCCAGCCTGAGCACGCTTAACTTCAGAGTTCTATTCCCCCTACTTTCCAAGTCTGCACTTGTTGTTTTCCTGACAAATGTAAGCTGTAAATCCTATTAACCCTCAGCAGTTTAGCTTGAGCATTAGGTCACACATTTCACCGTTTGAGTTTGAAACTATTATTCTAAAAAATAGTAATTATTTAGTAACACTAATATTTCTTAAATAAGTTTGACCATAGTTTGACCACAGTTTGACCATAGTTTGACCAGATTTGACTAAAATTCAAAAAAATGAAATAATTATTTAGTAACACTAATATTCTTGAATAAGTATGTAGTAATATTAATACTTCTTGAATAAGTAGTTTGACCATAGTTTGGCCAGATTTAACCAAAATTAAAAAAAACTTAAATTTGAGCATATCTTTTTCTCCTTTTGGAATTTGAGGATTCTAAAAAATTGCAAACAGGTTGTAGGCTGTCAAAATTGGATGCGGATTTTCGTGCTGAATTTTTTGATATATTATACGTTTTTTCCCGACATCGTATGCAAAAGTTATAGCCGTTTTACATTTTCCCTATACTTTTTGCAAAACATGTCCAAATTTAAGTTTTTTAATTTTCCTAACTAGTAGATGTAGTAATATAACTACGTCTCGAAGAATTTTATTTTTTGAATTTTTATCATTTTCTTTTGTATTTTTCAAAACTGAAATGGCGATATACCGCGGGGGGGGGGGGGGGGGGGGGGTAGAGAGTGAAAATTGCCCTTTAGTACCGGTTTGTGCCACGAACCGGTACTATAGGTCAAACCCCTTTAGTACCGGTTCGTGGCACGAACCGGTACTAAAGGTTAGCCCTTTAGTACCGGTTTGTGCCACAAAGCAGTACTAAAGGTGATCGCGGGGCCCCGGCCTGACGCCAGCCTGCCACCACCCCTTTAGTACCGGTTCATGGCACGAACCGGTACTAAAGGTTCAAAACGAACCGGCATTAATGCATAGCCGTTCGAACCGGCACTAATGGTACCATTAGTACCGGGCCAAAATCGAACCGGCACTAATGTGTCTCACATTAGGTCGTTTTTCTACTAGTGTCATCCGATCCGGTAGACCCAGATCTAGCATTTCCCTCGGAACATCCCGATCATGTTGAGGCAGTTTGCAACGATGATGCCTCAACAGGGGGCGTCGGAGACGCCGTCATCGTCCGCCATGATCGAAGTCGGCGCGATTTTCACCGAAAGTAGCGCCACCACGATCTCGCCGCTGACTGGATCCGAGCACACCCTCGCCATGTAGACGTATGGTGTCATCGGAAAGCCTCGCCGGTTGAGGACCTCCAGCCACCTCACCCCGGCCCCATCACACGCCGTCGGCCGGCCATAGCCGAACCACGACGGATCTGGCCGGGACGCTAGATCCGCAACAACCGCCGCCACCCAACACCCGGCCAGGCAAGCCAACGACTCAACCCACCGGCCATAGGGGAAACGGCTGCCGCCGCACGGCAGGGTCGCCGCCCTGACCGCGCCGGCAGAAGACGAAGGCGCCAACGCGAGATCAGTCCATATGATCTGAATCCCTCGCGCGCGACCCCGGTCAGCCACGCAGAACCTCCTCGCCGCGCTGACAAGAGGTTCATCGCCGGATCAATCGTGGCGGCTTCCGCCGCCACGCCGCAAGTGGGCCATGCCGTCCAGGGCAACGCGCCGCCGCGAGGAGAAGAGTGCCTGTCGTTGCCGTCCTCTGAGGCGTGCTTCGCCCGTCGGCCTCCTCAGGCAGCGGCTAGGCCGCGGGCTGCAGATGCGAGGGACAGGCGGCGGCGGCTAAGGTTCGCTCGTGCCCCCCCCCCCCCCCCCCCCCCCCCGGGAGAGCGACGCGAGCGTTCTTTTCCCTCCGGTTGCTACAGAAACTACCAACCTGATTCGACTACAAAGGCATCCCTGTGATTTTTCTCTTATTAGGTTTGAACATTGTAATAGGGAAGCAAATAAGGTGGCTCACGAACTTGCTAGCCTAGCGAATTTTTCCATCACTAGGGATTGGTTTGAGGAGCCTATAAGTGACATTGTACCTTTTCTTATTGACGATATAACAAGTATTGCTAATTAATAAATGTGATGTTTATTTTTTTTTTTTAAAAAAAAGCAGCCGTGCTTTCTGAATAATGCAGGTAGAACTAGAAAGAATCTGCTGTCTAACGCTCTAGATTCTGGAAGCTTACCTGTGGCCAGTAGTAATCTTGAGAAACTGAAAGTGTAACCTTATCGCCTTTATTTTCAAAGTCTAGAGGATAACTTCTGCCAGCTACTCCGCGGTCCAAGGAGATACCCTAGACAGCAGCAATGAAGATGACGTAGTAGCACGGTCGACATGGCCATCGGCCATGAAGACGAGGTTGAAGCCTCGAGACCCCACGACAAGTACAACTAGAAGGAGAGCTGGAGTACAGAGCAAACCACCTAACCAAGTCAAACGAATGTCGGCTGGCACAAGCCGCCAAGGGCATGAGCAGTGGAAGCATCACCATACCGGTGCCTCATGCCTAAAACTAAATAAATTTAGATGGAACCACCGTTTGGATGGCCCGCTGCTCAATGCAGGCAGCAGTAAAATGGACCCCCCACTTTCTCTTCCCTTCATACTTTACTAGTTTTTGCTTTCCATCTTCACCCCGGCTAGCTAGCAGACCAGTGCGTGGACGTCCCTCTCTCCTTCTTTTTCACCTTTTCTCTCTCATGCTTTTCCCTAATTTTTTCTTTCCTTCATAGAGCAGCCGCTTCTTCTGCAGGATGCACCTGTCACCTGCGAGGCTATACCTTTGCCTCCACCTGGCATCCGAACCTACGTGGGCTTGTGGAGCAGCTGTCCACGGTGGAGCGTTGTACATGCCCTTATAGTGGCAGTGGGAGGCGTCATCTCCTGTGTTTGCTGTCACGTAATCTACGTCTCCTCCATGAGCTGTGGCTGTCCGGCAGCCAGCCGCCATCTTAACTGACAGAGAAGAAAACTGCAGCTGTATGAACGATGGGCTGATCCTACGTACTCCTTCTGTTGTCCTGCCTGTCGGCTTGGACTCGCCAACTGTTCACATCTGGCCCAGTCTGCACAACCGTCGTGGTTACTACTGCTTATCTGAAAAGAAGAAAATATTACTTCCTGTTCCTACATATAAGACGTTCTACCAGTTCAATTTAGTACTCCCTCTGTAAAATAACATGAGATCGTTTAGATCACTAGAGGGAGTATTAACTACTCCCTCCGTTCCAAATTACTCGTCGTTAAAATGAATGTATCTAGAACTAGAATACATCAAGATACATTCATACGTGCGACAAGTAATTCGGAACGGAGGGAGTAACTAACTACAATTCAGAAGCTGGTAACTAAATCACCTATGATTTCTGAACATTAATGCAGATGAACCAGAACTTCTTAGCTTCAGAAACTGAAATTATTAGCTTTGCTGCATTATATTAAAATTTGAAAAAATAATTTGAAATCCTACAGAACACAGGTTAGCATGACTCGGATCGCTACTAACTACCGGTCAAAAGCTGGCGTCTTTGTCTTCCAATTAGTTCAGGAGAAAGAGCGCCGATGGATCTCCGAAGACGCATCAGGCAGTGGATCCAAAGAAAAAAAGCAAAGACGCATCAGGTGGGGAGGCGCGCGGCTGCCGAATGATTGCGAGCCAACGTGCAGGCCAGCAGGTTTAAGGTATCCAAAGCAGCAGCGGGAGACGACGACGATGATGATGCCGATGCCGATGATTAATCCATTGATCAGTGGTACAACCTTTTCACATGATCACACATGAGAGGCAGCATGATCGCGTCGCGCGCATCCATTAACTGCATCTCTGCCGCAAGTTGCAACCAGCGTTATCTTAATGCAACTTGCGTCGCCAGCCTCGATCGGCTGAGTGAGTCGTTTGACGGCATGAAGCTCGTCAAAGATTTAGCCGCGCACCACAAGATTCTTCTGTTCTTGGCCGGATCAGATCGCAGTTGATGGGCTGGGTTGCGTTCGAAATATGCCTCAACAAAACTTCGAGCATCTAACTGTGGAGCTAGGGGACTGTTTGACTGTTCCGTTTGTGACTTTGTTTGCCACACCTAAGAGCATCTTCAACGGCTCTCATATTTCTAAGATAACCGTCGTTCACAAAAAAATATGGCAAAAAAACACCTCGTAAAGTGGTCATAACTTTAGAAGATCTAGTAAAATAGGCCCTTTCGTTCGGCAGGTTTACGAAAAGAGCATCTAAAGTTATATCAAGGTCCATAGACCACCGATGACCATTCCTGCCACCAGAACGAGCTGCCGACGCGTCACTGTCGCCGCTCCCATATCTGAGCCGGCCTGACCTTGTCGATGACAGCCGGAAAGTATTCGTGCATGTGCCCCTAAGGACCAGCGTATCGGAGCCGTAGTCGTCGCCGTTGAATCCTTGAATCGTCGTCGTTGAATTCTTGAATCGATCTGAAGAACCTGACACCAAATATCGCCGTCGCGTACGCACAGCGAGGAACCCTAACCTCGCCACCCTAAGGAGCTGGCGGGAATCTACGCCGGAGCTCTATCTAATCCGTCCCAACAGACGAATTTGAGGAGGATCCGAGCCCGAAAGACTGACTCAAAAAGGAGCGCCGCCATCCGTTCAAACGCCGGCCCTGCGAAGACTAAAACCCTACCTATCTACTAGCGGGAGCCGATACACCATGATTCTCCTCCCCGTCACCAGCCGCCGGAGTGGCAAGCGGAGGGGAGGTGAATCCATGGGCCCGCCGGCAGAGATCGAGATGAGGAAGCCTTTCCCAAGTCGCCTTAGGCTTACCTCTATTTGTGACTTTTATTTTAGTGAATTAACCTTCGGCAGATTTGGCAAGAAAATATGGCAAGATTTAGCATTCCAAGGCACAGAACCAAACATCTACAGGATTTGCATAGTGTGGTTTCTCTGGAACTTCCCCCTTTTTTCCTCTTTTTTTTTGCGAGAACACGCATAAGACTTGCGTGTCTTTGAATTAAAATTGGAGAGAAGTTTGTTGACCTTTTTCTTTCACACGAAGGACAGTGTTGCGATCCAGCAATGTTAGTAGAAACTACTCACTCTGTTCCATAATGTAAGACGTTTTTTGATACTACATTAGTGTCAAAAAATGTCTTACATTATGAAACGGAGGGAGTAACATCTAGATGGTCATAAACTATGTTTCTTGATGCTAATCGAACAAGGATAAATGGAAAATAAACACGGGAAAGGGCGAGGATACTTCGACCGAAAGGGAATTTGTTGTGGGCGGCAGGCACCATGCCGCTGCACGCCATCCATCAGCGTTCAACAGTTAGCATGTCATGTGACAGCCTGACCCCTCACACTAAACTAATCATCATCATCGGCCTTCCCAGATCGATCCCCTTTCCAATGACACCAAGATGCGTTGTACACTTGCACGCATGTTCTCCTTGGCCGCACATATGCGTACTGGTCGCACGCATGCATGCACACTAGTGCAACAGTAGCTCCATGAGTGATCGATCATGGGTGACGGGCGACCTGCTCCTACTGATGCACGGTGCTTCGGTTCGGTTTCCTAGTTTTTCTTCTTCTTTTTTGCACGGGGAGGTTTCGTACTTTCTCGACAAAGTACATTTTTGTTCGGTCGTTTTATCGAGCTCGTACAACCGTTCTAAGCGAATGTTCGGCCTATGCATAACAAGATGCACACAATCAACACGTCTAGAAATAAAAAACAAACCCTAAAAAAGAAAATATAAAAACAGTTTTGCTAAAGCATGTCTAGACATATAAAAACAAACATTCACATAAAAGGTAATTCAAGCTAACCTACGATCAAGGAGGTCATATCCAAAATATTATCGTGTCACGGATGGATTCCCTAGAGGTAAGCCCTATCAAGCAAAGCATAACGACCTTTTCAAGTTTTGTTTTTTGGTTTTGTACTTTGTTAAGTTTAATTTTGGTAAGAAATCTCATAATCAAACAAATTAGACAAAATACAGAAAAAACACAACTGTTGTGGTTATGGTCTCACAATACCTCAACTTTTGAGATATTTACCAAAAACCCACAAAATTTTGGGTGAGTCATTTCACAGAATCCAAATCTTCCATATTAGGATGTTTGACACTGTTTCTGGCAACCTAGAACCACTAGTTAGTCACCATGTGTGGCAAAAGAATGAATTAGCCTAGTTTTTTTGGCAGACCATCCATAATCAAACAAGACACGTCCCAAAAACAAATCTTGATACTTTGCATTTTTCAGACAAAATTGTAGCTGAAAAGGACAGCTTGAATCTTCTTTAAATCTGTTGAGCCGGATGAGTTGAAATCTTCCCTAAATTCTCAGCTTGATCTTGTTGATTGTATGGAATAGTTTCCGATTTTTGTGGCTACTTTTGGTTTGGGCCAAATGTGAGCTGAGATTATAACTGAAAACAAAAGTTTGAAATTTCTCTCAAGTTGTTGAGCCAAAATGAGTTCAACATTTTCAACAATGCTCAGTTCCAAGTTGTTGATTATTAGATTTTTTTAACAAAAAATGGATATTTAATATTTTAGCTATAAAAAGTGAACATCTGCCAAGGTGACCAAATCCAACCGCTTTCCCCGCCTTCTTCCATTCGGACGCCTTGGAGAACCTCACCGGGTCGGTGGGGTTTCATGTTGAGGCCATCGAGCCCGAGCACCTTCCATGCCTCCTCGCGTCGGCGAACACTACGCTCTCTTACCTTGATGGCTTGGAGCATCCAGTCGAGGCTACCGAGTCTGGTCGCCTTTTCGCCTCGGTGGATGTTATGTCCCTAAGGTCTCCGACCCGGACGGCTTGCAGCATCTCGCCGGGTTGGTGGGGTTCCAAGTCGAGGCCCCCAAGTCTGGCCGCCTTCCCCGCCTCCTTGCGTCCACCGAGATCTCCGATCCGGACGGCTTGGAGCATCTTGTCGCGGCGGTGGGGTTCCAAGTCGAGGCCACCGAATCCAACCGCCTTTCCCGCCTCCTCGCCTCCGCGCTCGAAGGTGTATCAGTTATGTATTGTTTGGACCACATTTCGACCACTTTGATGCTGCTTATCATACACTAGCAGGTTGGTATGGCAGCTAGCGATCAACGATGATGTAGGCTATGAAGATATAATAGTCAAGTCGATAAGTTTGTTACATGTTTATCACATACATTTTCTCATCGCCATAACAGAACCTTAATGAATCTATACATAATATTTACCGCTAAAGGAGTGGAAAGCCTAATGGTCGGCGACAATGTGATTATTTGCATATCCGATATGTTGGGAGTTATAGCTATCATTAGACCAAACATTTTTACTTGTTTATAGTACAACTTATATTTTGAACATATGATCTTAAGTAGTATATTTTTTATTATTTTTAGTAACTATAATGCTGAACTAAATATTAAGATAATTTTAAGAATACTCTCTCCGTTCCTTTTTACTCTGCGCATAAGTTTTGGTCAAAGTCAAACTACACGAAGTTTGACCAAATTTATATTAAAAAATATAAACATCTACAATACTTAAACTATATAATATGAAAATACATTTCATGGTGCATCTAAAAATGTTGATTTCATCTTGTGAATGTTGATATTTTTTAATATAAAGTTAGTCAAACTATGCAAAGCTTGACTTTGACTAAACCTTATATGCAGACTAAAAAGAAACGGAGGGAGTATTTCGCATCAATAGCGGAAAACACAATTCCACTAAATATTAAGATAATTTAAGAATATTGCAAGGAGTGTGACAGAGTTGTTTCTTTTTGTAAGACATTGTCCTTTTTTTTGGTTTAACAAAAAATCTTCTAGATCGGCTTAAAAGAACAGAAGTGCGACTCATCATAGATTGCTTTGTGCTACCTAGATAGATTGCAAATATATGTTGGTGTTTGTGTCTATTTTATTTTCCTTATATATCATGGCAGGGAGCTATAAATTGACCGAGGTTTCTAGAATGCATTTTTTCTATTTAGGTACAACTAAGAGGAATAATTATTTACACACTAAATAGAAAAGTTCTGAATATGTAAAATATCTATGAGTGGTTTGTCCTAGAATGGTTGCATTGTTTTTTATTGGTTCTTCCATTGACAAATATGCCTTTCGTGTTCTTTGGTTCAATAATGAGCTAGCATCGCATGCATAATTTACACTTGGGTTCAACTTTTTCACTTTTTGTAGTTCAACAAATAGCATCATTGAGTGCAACAATCAGTATCATTGAGTTCAACCACCAAATAAATAAAAATTAAAATAACCATAAATAATTTTTTTTGGAAACACTAGTTATCTTAAAACAAAGTGTCAAACAATAAGAATTTCTAATACCAAAAGAAGAAGAAGGCAAACACAACTAGAATTTCACAAAGAACGAAAAAAATAAAAAATAATAATAAGCTAAGGGGGAAATTAGAAGTATATGAAAAAGAATCTTGAACTTCAAGAAACTAACTAAAAATTGTGAAACCTCAAAAATCTATTTATTTTTTTGTGAACTCGAGGTGATCTCCGAACCTTTACAGACTTCTTTGAGAATCACAACAACTCTTGGTCTCTGAATAAATTAACACCTAACCGTTTAGAGAGTTCGCAGCTCTCAAGAGTAATAGGTGGAGTGTACTGGACTTAGATTCGAGTGATGCTAAACCATTATCAATTTTTCGGCTCTGAGGCTTTTCTCTCGGTGGATTTTAAACACAAAACACTTAGGAGAGAGGGTTGCTCACACAAACTTTTCGGAATCAAACGGAGTAGCCACCGGACAAAGCCGATGCGGGGTGGCTATTTATAGCTGCAGCCTTCCCTGATGAGAAATGATCATTTTGGACACGCGTTCTGGCCAATGGCCAACCGACACGTTCTCAACAGTTGGATTTTGGGAGCAACGGTAACATTACTTGAGGTACTAGATGATACCCTGCGCATTGTTGCGGTAACTTTGTTAAAAAAATGCGAAAATAGTTGCAAAAAAATAACTAAATCTAATGAAAAGAAAATATAAGTTTGACAATTAATAAAAGAAAGTCTTTAAAAATAGAATAAAACTTGTGAATTACTGTTAAAAATATCATTTTGAACACAAATATGAAGGATGACTAACATGCATGTATGATATGGCAGCGTTACATGCACAGACTAATGCAAAAAATAATTGTAACTTATAAGTGTGCTTATGTGGCAGACTTTGCATGGCTTAGTGGGAGAGACTTAAATGTGTGGCCTTAGTGGAGACCTTGAGGTGGGCACTTTGCATGTTGAGAGAATTGGGACCAACTTCTTAAGAATGTAAGATGTAAGATAAGTAGTGCTAACTCTTCGGTCAGAGACAAATCTCTCGCAACGAAGAAGAACACAGTATCTTGCTGGCCAAGTATTTGCATGAAACACAAAGAGATTTTTCTCTCAACTCACATAGGATTGGTTTTAGCATCATAGAATAAAAGTTTCGAACACTATATCCCTCTTAATAGTACGGTGGTTATATGACTCAATAAAGAGAAAGAAGGAGAACGAAATAAATGGTATGTCTTCATTTCTTCTTCTACTTCTCGGCTGCAGCCAATTCCTTCATATAGACACCGAACTAATTGCTTCGCGTCAACATATGTTTGGGGTCACTCTCGACAGCATAATCTTTGGTGATAATCCTCGCTGCCACGCAGGAGATTATCTTCGGAGTTTGTACCAAACTCCTCATGACTTCAGGGACCTGTTACTATGTGTGCACTAGCAAACACATCAGTCACTTACTGTATTTTACAACAATCTCCAAAACATAAGAAGGCAATTATTGCACCAACAGTTTCTTTTTGGCATTTATTTTAGTTTCCTCTCTATTACATTAATATAAAAAATCTCTTTTGTGGTCACTGGGTTGTCAGAGAAAAAAACTACAACCACCGCCATGTCACTGGTCATAATTTTTCGACGTGACAAAGACCAAAGATGTTTGGTGTTGAAACTAAGTGAAGGGTCAAACTCTCAAATGTGTCCAATCACAAGTTCACAACCGAGTCTAAACTCGCCGAGCCGAACAGTATAGGGTGGCCCTCCTCGCAGCTTTTATTTTATATATACGGGCATGTACAATAGTTGATAAGACAGTCTTATCTTAAGTCTTGCATTTAATTTAGAGATGACAAAAAAGTACTACCTCTCTCTCAGTTTACAGGGCGTGCGCGTATCCCTAGGTCGTCAATTTGACCAACCTAATACAAGTCATATATTACAAAAAATATACCAACATAAACTTTCGGAGTTTCTACTTTTGAAAGATATAATTTTTGTGTTATATAGTTTATATTAGGGTGATAAAATTGGTAACCTAGGTATACGCGTAGGATTTGTAAACTGAAACGGAGGTAGTATGTCTACAATGGGTTATATTTTAGCCTTATCTTCAATAACTAGTCATTCCTTAAAATATGGTGAGACAAATTGTGCTAAGAGATCATCTCTTGTCTTATCTTAAATAAGAGAAGACAGGCCTTTTTTTATGAGTTATCCCTCCTCCACCTCATCATTTATCCTACGTGGCACTCGTAAGATAGCACCATTGTACATGCCCTATACTACTAGTAGGTACTCAGATGCATGCATGTACCCCGACCACCTCATAGTAAAATTCACGCTAAAAGCAGTTCAACGGATGTACCTGCAGAGCTTACATTGTCTCGGCACGATCTTCCACTTCAAGCAAAGGTGCCACTTACAGATGCATCGTACATTACACTCGACAAGCGAATTTTACTTGAAAACTGTAGCTGGCCTGGTATCTGAAATGTATTAGTATATGAGATCGATCGATGCTAGAGAATGTGGTATATATCCTGGTGTGCAATGGATCATGACCCAAGTGCACGCATGCGTTGCTCTTCGTTCGTTGTACACGGTCGTTAGCTCGTTGCATTATCTTTGTTGGAGAGATCCAGAGAAGAGCATGGATCGCAGAGGAGATCCAGTGTACCTGACAGTAGGCCTCATGAACGTTATTAGGAGTTAAAATCTGGATCATCTCCATGTGCAATTGTCATATAGAGTATTTATTTATTTGCTTCAATTAGGCTCAGTTTGCGGTTGTTGTCAAATGATTTCTTTTTTTTTTCAGGGATTGTCGAATGATTTCTTACTGTGTGTTTTTTTTTGTAAGAAAATTGGTGTAGAAAGTTGGTCACAAAAGTAGACAAAAATGGAAGAGCAAACAGCAGTTTTTTTTTGTGTGTGTGCAGGAAGAGCAAACAGCAGGTAAAACGGGAAAAAACCTTTGGAACAAACGGAATTGGATTATCATGAGTTCGTTAGATTTGAGAATTTTAGGTTCGACTTGACACAGATCTCTAAAAGCATCTTATATTCGTTTATAGAGAAAGTAGTACATTTTTTTTTTAGAAAAGGAGGATTACCCTGCCCTCGCATTGGGCGAGGAAGTAGTAGCAAATGATAATCCACTTGCAAATAGACAAAAAAATATCACGGTGCCAAAGTGGTGAACCTACGAAAAGAACAGCCCTTTTCTTTGATGGAGATGGGCAACAAGATTGCCTCTTCGTTTAAAGATCCAGATTAACTGCGAACTCTCCCTTTCGGAAGAGAGATGAGGTCGGCAACAACGGCGTGTGATGCCGACCCCATCCTCCCTCCTAATTCTCACACACACAAAATTGTACCGAGTTTTCTCCATTAATTTGTGATGCGAAACTGTCAATGGAATGAAATTTGCTTCACCAGATTCTCGTTGTTGTGTGTGAATTTTCTGTAGAAGGTCAGATATTTCGCTGTCACGTCTTCGTGAAAATCCATTTTGGTGGTCAAATTTGCAAGCGTCTGGTGCATTGAAAAAAGAGGAACATGGAGGACTCCAATCAACTTCACATGTGCGGACGCATCGCCTAATCACCAAGAAACATGTTTGACCAAGCTAGGTCATCTGCACTTTACACCTAATTGCTGCGCACACACTTTGAATTGGATGAGATTGTTCAGAGTGCTAATAATTCTGTAAAGAGAGAGCATAAAAGGGGAAGCATTTTGTGGTAAGATGTGCACTTGGATTCTCGCAACAAACTGTTTTTCACATGTTTGATAGATGTTGGAACTGAGCAAATCATTATCACATTATCACAGTATGTACAATATATCTGATTCAACATTGCAAGACATGTGAGTGAGTTGCTCGCATCTTGCTGCAAGATTCATGAAGGTTTGGGGCGAAATCGATGAAGATTGGTGCAGATACTGATCATGATATTGGGATTGAGGGGCTACCATTTACAGGCGGGCAAAGAACATTCCTTTTTCACAGTTGTTGACGACTCCAAAACTGAGACGGAGATGAGAAGAACAAGAAACAGAGAAGGAAAACAAAAGAAACGACGGCCGGCAACGGCCGCGGCCGCCGGCGGCGGGTCGTGTCGTGTCTACACGGCGACCCGCTGCAGGACCCTGGAGGGGACGGCGAAGCGCGCGGAGAAGGAGCGCGAGAGGTTATCGGGCTCCACCCAGGCCGCGCCGTCGTCGAAGTTCTGCGCGTAGCTGTACGCGTCGTAGGGCTCCCGCGCCGCCGCCGCCGCCGAGGCCCCGCCGACGGGCACGCAGCCGGTGGAGCAGAGCAGTATCCTCTTCTTCTCCCGGACGATCTTCCGCCACAGGCCCCTCAGCTTCGTGCCGCACCCGCGCGACGACGCGGCGGGCGGCGCCCTCCCGTGCTGGACGGCGCCGGCCTTGTCGAAGTGCCCGTCGTCGAAGTCGTCGTCGTCGAGGTCGAAGCCGCCGCGGACGTAGCCGCGGGACATGGAGGGCGCGCAGGAGCAGGACGCCTGCCGCTGGAACCGCATGCTGTCGGCGCCGTCCATGGCGAGAGAGGCGGACAGTGGCAGGAATCAAGAAGAGGAGGTAGCGGAGCGGTTGTGGGAGGTGGGAGACGCCGTCGTGGGTCGCGTATATGTAGATGGGCAGAGAGGTGGCCGGTGGGTGTTCTTTTTTTCTTTATCGTGGGTTAGGATGGAAATCTTCTTCCTTTTTCCCTTCAGCTCAGGATGAGAATCTTCTTAATTAAGTAAGTACTGATAGTAAATAAGTGCTCTTTTTTTAGGAGTATAAATAATAAGTACTCATATTGTGCTAGCATGGCACCAACACATTTCTGACTGGACTATTTATTTTCCGATGAAGTGAGAGTAGCTGGCTAGAATTAATCATCTAACAGCACATAGCTGACTGGAGTACCCTGGAAAATTAAACCGAAGTATACATGCGGAAATAATTTAATCGTACGAAACTTATATTTTTATCGCATGAAAGTTGTCATAGAAACGACTTGAAACATGATGTTCTCATCGTACATCACGGTGTCAGGCATGCGTCGGCATAATTTTTTGTTTCATGACAAATATGTTTGCACGGGGCTTATGATCTAATATGGCTATAGGATTCAACATATGTATTTATGTTTCATCAACCACCTAGGTGACTTCTAAAAAAGAATAGCTAAACACAACATCAATTATAGAATATCTCGTATTTATGTTTCATCAACCACCTATGTGACTTCTAAAAAAGCATTGCAAAACACAACGTTAATTATAGCATATCTCGTGGCGGCGTATGAGTGAAGGATTATAGCTTGGCTTTTCATGAATCCTATGGTTCCCCCCTAAACCCTTCAAAATACAGCCATGTCAATCAATTCTTGTTGTCGCTAAGCCAAGTGTGTCTTAACTATTTCAAATCCCCAAGACCATGGATACAACTGGCGAATAATGGAAATGAAGAGAATGTAATCTTTATTTGCTTGTTTTTCATAATGCACCAAATATGTTTTGATACGATTCTGATATATACAACCAGAGTCTAGAGTAATGAACTCACCATCTCTATTCAAATTGCCTATGTAACCCTTCGCAAACTTGAACTTGAAATTCTTTATGTTAAATTTGTTTTGCCAAAAAAAGAGAGTCTTTTGCACTAAAACATTTTTTAACACGGTACAATCACACATGCTCACATACACGCACATACAGTTACCCTGTGAATGAAATCACCATATGCGCGTCGTAGTCGATGTGACCGTCTCTTCCCACTAAGCAAAAACATCGCCGAAAAGTCTAAAATAAATCCAGAAAAATATGTGCACCAATGTCAAGTCTAGTATTTGAAACCTGTTGGATTGGTTCCAGCAAACAAATCTAACCATTTGAGCTATGCTCATGTCGTCGCACTGAAAACATAATGATTACAAGCATTATGCATGGAGCGAAAAAGTCATAATTCATATGGTTAGAGAGGGCATGAATTTCCAGCTTATTTTAGCCATTTGCAACTAAATGGAATGAGATGATAAACATATCTTAGGCTGTCTCAATCATGAGAATTTGAGAATTATTTGGGATCGTGGTCCATGGCTATAGAAGTTGACATTTTGAAGACCCCTTTGAAGTGGAGAGGGCACCAACTGGCTAGCAAACAAACCAGCCGCTCTCCTCCACTCATGGTGCCAATGGCATAACATGATCAAATTGCAAGATGGCTCAAATGTAGCTTTCATGTAACGGAAAAATGCCTTTTGGCTCCTGGTGTCATGTGACCATTGTGGTAGATAATGTCCTCAAGTCACATTGTTTTCAGGGTTTTTTTTTCCGCCGCTACCAAATTCATGTGTTCCTTTTTTTAGACAGAGCCGACACAACATCTTGAGATTGAAGAAGTCACCACATGCGCCTTCGTAGTTGACGGGATCGTTTCCTTCCATTGAACGAACATCTTCAGAAAAACTGAAATAAATCCAGGGAAATGTGAGCACTGGTGCCAAGTCTAGGACTTGAAACCTGACGGGCTAGTTCCATCATAAGGAACCTAAGCATCTTAGCTACACTCAATTTGAGCGTTTCGTACAAGGCCTTAATCGCATGTTTATGGGGATCGTGAAATTGGACATGTCTAAAAGAAAAACTGTTTATTTAGGAGGTTACCTGAACCTTTTTTTCTAAAACCCCTCCCATATATTAATGAACTTAAAATATTCATACAATCATCTGTTACAAAATCAGCCACGCAGGGCGGAACACTATTAAGGAGCACATATCGGACCTATTATCAAAGTTGAACTTCTCAATCTCATGCGCCACCTATTAGCCCTTCTGTTAGTCTTGGATATCTTGCAATTTATCATCATTTTGGCTAAACTCAATGCTTCTATCTTTAGATCCACCAGAGGAGACCTGTCTAGAAGATCATTTCCAAGGAAAGAAGCCACAAAAGAACAATCCGTTTCTAAAATGATGGCTTTGTGGAGAGTAATACCAATGTGCAGCCCCGCAAGGGCCGCTCTCAATTCCGCTTCATCCGCGCTATTGCACACCCCAATATAATAACCCAGGATGATATGATAACTTGTCCAGTATGGTTCCTGGCCACGACGCCTACACTTGCAGCCCTTAAAGCCTCCACGTAACTTGCATCAACATTAATCTTAATGAACTCCGTAAGGTTACCTGAATTTTGACACGGTAGTGCAATATTATTTTTCTCCTTCACGACATAAAAGTACATTTAGGCGCGTGCTTACGCTCCATTGCCGGTTTTATCGATCTTGGTGCTCATCATTGCATATGGAGTGTCCATTACTTTGGGATCAAGAGATCGACCATGATCGCCGAAGCGGCCCCAACTCTACCAGAAAGTACTTTTTGTTGATCATGAGTTGATGACTCAGCCTCATCCTGTAATCACGTTTGGTTTATCTGGTGGCAGTTCGTCTCTGTACATGCGTGTGTATTGTATCTTAATGTCTACCGTCTTAACTGGTTTGGAACGGGATTCCATTAGTCCAAGCTGATTGAACCTTGTTCCTCTTGTTGCCAAGTGGCGGGTTAAGCCTTCGGTTAGGCCTACCGTTCGGCAGCTTGGCTAGCTGTTCGTTACTTGGGGAAATCAATCTGTACTCTGATACTGATACAATATTTGTCATCGTCGTTGCATCAGCCATATACATACTTAGTATTTTATTTTTATTTTCTTTTTTATGAAACGAGTAGCGTGCAAGCAGAATAATGTAGTGACAGGTCTAGCTGACGTCGACGTTCGGGTATAAGAGTGGCACTTTAGCAGTTGACACGGCAGTTACATGGTTCCCTTCTACTCCCTCTGTTCCTAAATATTTGTCTTTCTAGAGATTACAAGTGACTACATACAGAGCAAAGTGAGTGAATCTACATTCTAAAATATGTCTATATACATCCGTATGTGGTAACCATTTGAAATCTTTAAAAAGACAAATATTTAGGAACGGAGGGAGTAATACACACAACCGTGTGGAAGGATCAATTTCTAGAGGGACTTGGGTTCGAACTGTTGATGAGCCATGGAATGAGCGAGTTTTGATGGGCACAGCAGAGAGATAAGTATGCATGCAGGGGGATCAGTTTCGCTCAGATGGAACGCCAGATTTGGCCATCGATGCAAGCACAGCATGTTGCGGTTGCGGATCTCCAGGCAAGTTGGTGAGGGAAAGGGATCCGATGGTCAAACAAAGCAACCAGGATCAGGTCGGTTGTGAAATCCTTTCAAACTTGTTTGACTTGAAAAATTCCCCATCAGTTTCTGCCAGGAAAAGATCGTGCTTCACAAGTGGGCAAAATGGCGTCTGTTCAGACTTGTTCATCAGGAAAAAACGATGCCCAACTGCCAACGATATCCATAAATCAGTACTGTGCGTATGCAGCTAGGAAAAATGCTGGTGCCGTAGTGACGGGACGGGTATTAAATCCGGACTGCGACAACGTCGTCTCATCTCCCTAGCGTACGGAGGAACACACGATCGCGGAAGGCGGCCACAAGTGTACAGCCGCACACGCTACCAGTACTGCGTCAGTCTCGTCTCCCAAAATGCTCCGAGTTGCTTGCTTCTTTGTAATGATAACTCGAAATGCTCCCAAGTTGCTGCTTGCTTCTTTATAGGATGAACAATATAGAATGAGATGAAACGAAAGCGCATCACTATAACCCTGTTAAAAGATCATATGGGACTGGACCCTGTAGATCAAACAAACAAGTTAGAACTCCTTCTCAAACGACCATATCTACTTCCTCTGTTCACAAACTCCCTCCGTCCGGAAATACTTGTCTGAGGAATGGACGTATCTAGACGTATTTTAGTGTTAGATACATCCATTTTTAGTCATTTCTACGACAAATATTTCCGGACAGAGGGAGTACTATATAAGATGTTCTAACTGTTTTGTGAATCAGAAGTGTATAGACACGTTTTAGCGTCTTTGTTTACTCATTTCAGTCCATAGGTGATCCATATTGAAATGTCCAAAACATCTTATATTTGTGAATGGAGGGAGTAGAATTCTAGATGTAAACTATCTTAGCAAGATTACCGTCAAGAGTTGAGTGAAGCTAAGATTGGCCATGTCATCTTCGGACCCCTTCAAAGCACTATCATCTGCAACCTGTGCTTGTGCTTGTAGGCCATCACTACATGCCCCCTCTTTCTCAACCTCCATCTTGTAGTAAAGGAAAACTGGTGAGTTCCAAGAAATATTGGACAGAATGATAACAGAAAATTGATATTGTCATGTAGCAACATACCACTGAACTTCTCAACCAAGTGTTTCTTTCATGACAAAAGTGCAAGCACAATCAACTTCAAAGCAATGTAACGATGAAGAATTGGTCAATTTCAGTAAGCCCACTCAGGTTTTACACACAAATATTCAAGTACAAAGTTTCAAAGAGAATATCTGTTCATAAAACATTTGACGAAATACAGGATGCATACAAAATGGTAAGCAACCGAGCAGATTATGGACAATTTTGAAAATACAGAGTTCTCGCAAGTAGCGAGCGGTCAGTAAGATATAAGTTTATGCGACTAAGATGGGCCGTTAACTGATTATCTACACGACCAGCTTCAGTAAGCCCAAAAGTAATCAGTTCTTGAAGCAAGAAGCCCAATGGTGATCTTTACAGGATCTATAACTTCAGGTCTTCGATGTAAATTTCTGAGCCTTACGAAACAGTGAACTTCGGAAATGCATCCAAGCTGTTTGCTAGCAAGCCGCTTAGACCTAAACTGTCGGTTCCACTCAAAAGCCTAGAGTCAAATGCCCTGAGCTCTGGCTCACCGGTGGATTCAGGCTGAAAGCGAGCAGGTAAGCATATATAAGAATCCAATCAGCAATTGGACAAGAAAGCAAAACAAAGCATCTCAAAGATATCAATGTTTCTTAAGAGGCCCTAAATGATACCATTGGCACGTCTGGCTTCACACTATCATTATTGCCCAAGCCTGGTATCTGAGGGATTGATTCCTCTTTCCTGCCTTCAGTAGAACATCGCTGCAGCAAGAAAAGGCTATTAAGCAACACATACTGTGTTTGGAAGACAGAACATTACAAGAGCAAGGGAATAGCAGCTACCTGGTTGCCATCTGTATCAGACTCAGGAATTGCACCCAGGATAGATGAGCTAATAGCACTACTGTTGCCATGAGCTGAAGAGAACATCCTGGCTGAAGTTTGATTCCGGGGAAATGCATGACAAGTTTCTTCTGCATCCCAAACAGATGGATTTGAGACCTTCGGTTGGTTACTTGTTTGCTGGTGAGCAATCAAGGAGGCAATAGCAGCATCAAATGAATCGCACGTAGCAGGAATCTGCTGGAGAATCGAGCTATTTTGCAAAGGCGGTTGTTTACTGTCTTGAGAGGGTACAGCCTGTGATAAGAGTGCTCCGAAACTGATATTGGATATGCAGTCTATCCACGAGAGAGGCGTCACTTTGGTTTGGTTATCCTAATTTTGGAAACATACAAAGAGGATTAAGTCTCAAGTACAAATGACATCATTGTTGTAAGAATCAAATCAAAATTGCATACTCACCACCACAGTCTGTTCTGTGTTACACACATCGGATGGACTGGTAAATTTACTTGGAAACTCAAAAGGATCTGAAGGTTTGCTTGGAAACTCAAAAGGATCTGAAGATTTGTTTGGAAACTCAAAAGGATCTGAAGGTTTGTTTGGAAACTCAAAAGGATCTAAAGGTTTGTTTGGAAACTCAAAAGGATCTGAAGGTTTGTTTGGAAACACAAAATGATCTGAAGGTTTGTCACCGATGGTCTTTTCTGCAGAGTGCATGGGTGCCAAAGATTCTTCGCTGCTTTGTTGCTTCAAATTGTGCTCAAACCATCCATACCTAAAGTAAACAAAACGATGATTAGCTGAAATTTTTTGTACCTGCTTGATTTTCATATCACGCTGTTTGACATGTCGAGTCTCCAAATCTGAACCATCATTGCTAATTTCTTTTATGACATGCTAATGAATACAAAATCATGATCATCTGAAAGTACCTTACATTAATGTAGAGAGAATTAAACAAAAGACACACACACACACACACGCATGCACACACACACAATCATCCTCCATAGATATATTATTACGATGAAGGTAACCATTTCTCAGTAAGAAATCAAACCTTAAGCGGAAAGTTGAAGGGCTGCCAACAGCAACATAAACATCAGCAGCAGTGCAAGAATCATTAACAGTCCATTTTTCACTGCCAACTAAGCTATCCGGTCTAGCACCATATGGGAAGAGCATGAGCTCGCCTTTTGCGCAGCTAGAAATGCCCCATTTTGTGTTCAGATGTTGCACAATTGAGGACATCTTCTTTCGAGGAGCCAAGGTCAACTCTAGGTAAGGATTGTGTTTCTCCTGTTAATTAAGTGGTGGAAAAAGCCATAAGACAAGAAATTTGAACTTAAAGAACGTTATATGCAGTACTTATACAAGTTTCTTGCATAAACTGAGATAATCACCTGCTGTAGAACCTTTTGAATCGCCTCATCTATTGGGAAAAACTGAAGCTTCATCTTTTTAGAATAATTTGGTGGTTGAGCAGGTAAGTTTGTCGAATTGTTAAATGGTACTTCCATAAAGGCAATCTTACTGCTGGTAAACGATTGAGCATCTTCTCTTCTGCATTTTGCCCCGATGTTGCCTGAAAAGTGATATGGTTAAAAGCTTGACAGGGACATATGGTTGTTACAGTACAAATGCAGCTGCCAACGAGCACCTACTTCTCTACTTCAATTGTTGATTTCTCTGATCTGAAGTTCAGTACAAACGTAGTACTATAAGAAATTAGGAATAGGGAACCAACGCATCACCTGATGATTTGTGGGTATATTTTCCTGGCTTCAGGCAATGCAACTTATCACCACCAAGTTTGGCCTTTGCTTCTGTATCAGTTGGTTTACGGCGCTGCTCAGGAGCTTTCATGATTGTTTGATATTCGTCAGCAGTGGTAACTATCAGGTTCAATATTGATCTAGCCTTAGGAAACTTCCACCCTTCCTGCAGATAATAAATCGCGATACTGGTTACCGAATCCATCTCTAGACTTTATAATTTATAATAACCCTTCTTAATTTGATAAAGCGCAAATACAAGATCCGTTTCAAATCAGAAGACTGGTGAGTATCGAACTAAATTCAAATGCTACAAAATGGACTGTTAATGATTCTTTTAGCAATGAAAAATGGACTGTTAATGATTCTTGCTAAATCAAATTATTGCCAACTAAGCTATCCGAATTAACAGTCCATTTCGTAACATGTTTTAATTTGATTTAGCAATAATCCTTTTAGTTGCACTTGATACTGAATGAATATATAATGGAAGAGCACAAACTTGCAAGCAAAAGTGAAAAACTGACTGTTTTATGTTAGGGTTAATATTTGTTCCAGTTGGGGTTCAAAAAAACTGATTTGTTCCAGTTCGGGTTCAAAATATTTGTTGCAGTGGATCTCAACCGACGAATACAGTCACGCTGGAACTAGGGGAAAATTGAGGACGAATTCGTCGACGCTGGAACTAGGGGGGAATTGAGGATAGCTATCAAAGCATAAATCGCCCTCTCATCTACATGAACAGGAGCATCATTATCTTGAAAAAGGGGGAAGGGGAACATGATGTTACTACCCATCATCCCCTCAACCCGCCTCCTGAATCCAGCACTTAATCCCCTCGAACCCTCGCGTCAATCCCCATCCATTAGTTAACCTAGGGTTTCCACGCTCAGGGCCACCAAGTAGTACTACCAGAGAAACCAAGCCAGGATCGCGTAAGGGAAGAAGGTTTACCCTGCAGCCTTGGCGCGGCACTGGGCTGGAGGGCGGCGACTCGAAGCGCCGCTCCCTTCGTGCCCGCGGCTCGAACAGAGGAGTTAAGGGAAGCGGATCAAGCACGGATTCGGGAACGGAACCGCAAAACCTAATCCACGAATCCTACTCCGCTCCTGGCATTACAGAAACCCAACAAAGCCACGAATTTTACTCTGCCCAACCACGCCAGGCAACCCGAGGGGGCGGAGGGGGGCGTACCTGAGCTCGAAACCCTAGATCTCGGCGGCGGCGAGGCCCGATGCCGCGAAACCCTAGTAGCTCCGGCGACGGATCCGCCGGCGGCGAGCCGGCCTCGGGGCCGGGGACGAAAGCCAAGCGCGGAGCCGAGGGGCGCGGAGAGCAGGCGCTCACCGGAGTCGACCAGGGCTCCGGTCGGCCGGACGATCCCCTCGGCCTCGCGGGGGCGAGGAGGGGAGCGCGCGGAGGGCGGGAGGAGGAGCAGGAGAAGGGGAGGAGAGACGGCGAAATGTTTCGGGGGAAGTTTTGCCGCCTCTTGTCCCGGCGCTCGGCCAAGTCCAAGCGCTCCTAAATTTTGTTGTGGGGGTCGGCCTTTTTTTTTACGGTGGGCCAATCCTATTTAGCGCGTAGGGTCGCTGGTTAGCGACCGAGCGCGTACTTTGGGCCGGCCCAACTAGCTTCTTTCCGGCTTTGAAAAGGCTCTAGAATTTAGTTTAACCTTCCTGGGCCGAGTTTTCTCTTTTTGTGTGTTTTCACTATTCGTTTATTCTGGTATTTTTGGGTTCATTCTTTCCTTTCCTTTCCTTTTTTCATTTGCTTTTTCATTATTTTTTCAAGTTCATTTTCCCTTTTCCCTTTTCCCTTTTCTTTCATTCTTCATTTATATTTTATTTTTTTCATTCTCGATGTAATTTTCCTATTTTCACTTTTCATTTTGTGGACGTATTTTCAAATTACTGAATTTTTTAAATCATGAATACTTTTAGAATTTGTGAACATTTATATGAAATCGTGAATACTTTCAAAATCATGAATTTTCTTCCAAATTCGTGACTATTTTTGAGATTGCGAACTTGAAAAAAAAACACGTGAACATTTTTGTGTATTGGAGAACAATTTTCGAAAAATTCCGAAATTCTTGAATAAAGTTTTCAAAACTTGAAAAAAAATACTACTATTTTCTTAAAAGTACAAATATTTCTCCAATTCATGATCATTTCTTGAATTGGTTAATTCACGAACATTTTTTATTTTGGCAAACTATGTCAAAAATGTATGAACACTATTTTAGTTTGCGAATGTTTTTTCAAAACCATGAACATTTTTATTTCCCAGTTTTCTTAAAAAAATTGTAACATTTTTTGAATATGCAAACATTTTTTTTAAATACACAGACATTTTATAATTTCCTGAATGTTTTTAAAATTAACTTTTTTGAAATTTAGAACTTTTTTGAAATCTTGAAATATTTTAGTAAATAAGTAAGAAATGGGAAGAAAAACGAAATAAAAAACAGACGGCGTCCCACATGGACATGGTCCGGCCCATAAGGGCTCGCGGGGAAGGGGGCGTGCACGTTGGCTCATTCGCCATCACTAAATAGGAGGTCCTGGTACAAGTGTGAAGTTTTGGTGGACGGGTGCATCGGAGGACTTTATTTCAAATGATTGCAAAATGATATTTCCAAGTTTAAAAAAATATGTGAAAGCTTATACATGTTCACGGCGGATTTGTAAAATTTTGTTCAAAAATATTTTGAATGCAAGTTGAAAAAAAAATCTCAGCCCCACAACAACAAAAAACGGCCCCCACTTTCATGCACGTATTTGTTTTTTCTGTCTATGCCACGCATGAAAGGATATTGTTCTGGAAATTTTCATGAACATGTTATATATGTATTTGTTTATGTACAGGAAAATTCAATTTTTTGTGATGTAGAAATATGCTTTCTTTTAAAGTTCTGCGTGGAGCTTGTGCACTGTTTGCACTTTTATGATGTATTTTTACTACTAGCAAACATGCCCGTGCGTTCTAACTGGAGAAACTAATCCTCGCATGCCCCTACTGATCCATCTGCGTTACCACTTCTTCTCTTCGCCATCATTGTTGATGGTG
Organism: Triticum timopheevii; assembly: GCA_963921465.1. Classification (NCBI taxonomy): domain Eukaryota; kingdom Viridiplantae; phylum Streptophyta; class Magnoliopsida; order Poales; family Poaceae; genus Triticum; species Triticum timopheevii. The sequence continues at coordinate 110,587,820 of OY997266.1, read as the reverse complement.
GTCACTCTGTGCGCGTATTTGTAAGGAACATGATCAATCCCAAGGTGATGAGCTTGGTCATCATACAAATAAAATGTAAAATATTACAAACCGTTTCTTTTCCATTTTTGAAATGGGGTGGGGGTGTCCAACCACCTGTGCTTCTTTTGTTCACGGACTCAAGCATATGGTTAAACCAATGAATTATGTTTTCATTAACACCAAAAACAATTAGGGCATAAATCGTGGCAACGTCAATTAACGATGGGGAGGTCGGGGCAACGACAGGAGCTCAACCCACCACCGAGTATGGTTGACATTGTGTTGCCGGGGGGGGGGGGGGGGGGGTTTGCTCTAACTCACCGAGGGGCCATGCCCCACATGAGCGATGGTGCTCCTCTGGCGTCAAGGTGCACACCATCAACGGCAAGGGTGATGAATGTGTTGTCTCGGATGGCTTCTAGGTAGGGATCGAAGATTGGGGGGGGGGGGGGGCATAGATTGAGTTACAGGGCGGCAAGGTAGTTGGAGTGAAGGCAAGAGTAGGTCGGAATAGAAAACGAAGGGAGGTGGGGTGGGGATGCATGTACGGCCAAAATGGGGTGGGGACATAGATTGAGCTACAGGGCGGCAAGGTAGTTGGAGTGAAGGCAAGAGTAGGTCGGAATAGAAAACGAAGGGAGGTGGGGTGGGGATGCATGTACGGCCAAAATGGGGTGGGGACATAGATTGAGTTACAGGGCGGCAAGGTAGTTGGAGTGAAGGCAAGAGTAGGTCGGAATAGAAAACGGAGGGAGGTGGGGTGGGGATGCATGTACGGCCAAAATGGCGGACAATCCATTCTCCTCCCCACTGATATTTGGCACAGGAGTAGGTGAGTTCCTTCAAGGGCTTTTTTTATCCGCACGGTCTCGTGCGGAAAAATAGGCCGGAGTAAGGATAGGCAACCTAGTTGGTTATAGAAAGAGACAAAAATCCAAAATAATACAAGTAAAAAAATGGAAGTTTGTTGAAAGAAAAAAAAAAGTACTCCAAGGCTGATAAAGGTAAGCAGGAACATTCTCTTCTTTTTCTTTTGTCATCTTCCATGAGAAGAATAAAAAACAAAAGATGTAAAAAACGTAAAAGAAAAAAAACATCAAGGCCTCATGCAGTGCAAGGTGTTTTGTGAAATTGGACCAGCTTTTGATCCGGGTTTTTCCTAAGCAGACATGCTTATTTGTACAACACAAATGTTTAGATAGGGACCTCTGGAAAAATGGTCTGAGAAATTCTTAATTGAGGTCTACAGGGGCGGCAGGGTGGTTCTAGTGCTTATACAATTGAGGTCTGAGAAATTTTCCACAAAAAGGGAATAATTTAAGCTGCGTTGACTGCAACTTATTTTGAAAATAGAAATTTGTTTGTGTGTGTAATCACTAGCTCGTGTGGTGGTATGGTGGACAAAATCAGGGTTTTAATTATTGATTTTTTTAAACTATCTCAAACTTATATGCTAAACATGAACACCAAGATGCTGAATCACTTCAAATAGCAGAACACATAAACTTTCCATTCATACCCTTGCATAAAGTCATAAACCAATCATTCTCTGGAAATATTAAAGACACAAGAGATAGTCCCATGTTTATCAAACCAACAGAAACAAAAAAATCTTCAGGTTGCCATGTATACTTGAAATAAAATCTTAGAGTTCTCCAGGCTTCAGGCTTCATCCATGTGTGTATGGACTAGCAGTAGAACATGTGGCTTTTGAGCTCATCTTTTATCTCAGGAAGCATCAATGAAGGAGGTGCACTGCCGGCGCTTATCTCCGACACCATGTCTGGGACTTGGCCTAGGTAGAATCGCGCACGGAACGCAAGTTTATGAGCGTAGTATGCAGGAGGAGCTGCCAAAATACAAGCGAAACATGTTACGTCAAATTGAGCATAAGATGACAGTAGTAACTACACAAAGTAACCCATATCTGACACAGTAGAACTCTAATTTCACATTCGATCGTGGTCCAAACTATAAGATGATAGTAGTAACTACACAGACAATAATGTAACCCATATCTGAGACAGTAGAACCCTAATATCACATTCAATCATGGTCCAAACTCATGTATGTTTTGTCGTTTTGTTTTAAATTCACAGTTTATCTGTGTCTAAACAAATATGGAATCAATGTTCCCTGCACAAGACACCATGGAATTATGTTCGTAAAGCGTCTGCAGGATGGGATTTAAAACACTGATAGGATGGGATTTAAAACACTGAGCTGGGAGGGAAGAGTGCCATACCAGTCGACACCGAGCGAGTGCAGCTTGCATACCTGAGAAGAGCACGTCACATTATTGAACAGAAAAAACATGCAAAACATACAATATCACGGGTAAGAGCACCCTTACGTGTAGCACAGGTTGTTTGTAAGAGACTGCAGGTCATCAGCACTGAAGTTGTTGTCATCTCGCAGCACGTGGTAATGTGCAGGACGGCTTGTTCCCTGCGTTCGATAAGTTCACAATTCATTAAGATGATACCAATACCATCAAGAAGAAACTACTAAATGTGATGAATGCTGCGTTTACATTACCTTGATCCCAGCATGGCTACAGAGGAAGAAATCAAACTCTGTTGGGTGGCAGATCTGCCTATCAACAACTGTGCCTGCAATTTTACAGCAACATGTGAGAAAAACAATTTCGTAGAAATCAGACATTTTGCTGATGCGATTCATGAAATAACCTGGCATAACATTTCCACTGTTGTCCTGATATTTGCCATCACTTGGGAACAGTCTTGTATGGTGCCTCTTCTGCACCACTATGAAGGTAATTGCCGGCTTCTGAATGTATAAAGCCTTCCATGCCTGAAACAAGGAGTTATGTTAATGAATTATATGTCACTAGTAGGCCAATGACACCAAGCATTGCTGTTCATCGAATTGGTAGTAACACCTTTTCTATCAACGGGATCTCATCCTCCAGAACCTTTCTGAACTGACCCTCACTTACGCCATCCCTAGCAATGAAATGGAACCAGTGTAAGGGTTTTGGAATGATGATCAAAAGAAAACCAATCAAAACAAGCAGGAATTATGAACCTATAGAATATCAGCTGCTGCGGCTTCTGTTTGGATTGCTTTTCAAACGAAAGTAGCAGCTTCCTGAAAGAAAAGAAAAGAAGAGTAACCAACTGCCTTGTGTGGTATGCATATTTTAAATTTAGGTGCACCTCATGCAAAAAGCTTACTTAACAATGCCCTCAAGGCCTTCAATGAGCTCTACGCGGTGACCTTGTGCATGAACATCACCATGATACTTGGTCACCTCAGGCCAGTCTTGGGAGGCAACAACCTAAATGGAAACCCCATCACAAATCACAAAAATGTGAAGAAAATAAACTATTGTATATGATGTCCATTGATTGAAGAAAATAAATCTTACAGAAGCAATGGATGGGGCAGTATCATCTAGAGCACTAGGATGAGTAACATCTGCACCGAAGATAATCGTTGGCTTTTTCCAAACAACTGGTAAGCTTACTTGTATATCAGCAAATACCGAATTCCTCCCCCCACACTGTGAAGACGGCAAATGATTTCAAAGAGGAAGAAAAATCTTTGTTATATATATTTTTGACAACAAACTAAGTTTTACAATTGAAACTGAGTTTACCTTGGCATTGATCTTAAGAGCAACATTCGCAAGAAACTGAGGACTTGATTTCTCAACATTTTTAAGTAGACAACACTGCGACATCAGACCAATGTCTGTTTCACAGATCCTTTTAATATCACCTGCGGAACAAATGACATCAGGCATGGGATATGTCATGATGACATCTGCAAAGGAATCAAATCTACGACAAGACACATTACCATACAGGCTGCCATTTTTATTTGGCAGTATAGCAAGTACGAGGTCAATCTTCATATTCCCCGCTTGCTGACGTACTTCACGGAGTTTGGCTTCAACTTGATCTGAACGAGCATGGAATATCTTAAGCTTTGCACCGTTGAAGTTCTGCAAATCAAATGGAAAAAGACTTATCACTGGAAGAAAATTTGGGCCACAACACAATTAGAAGGGATAGTCAGGAAAATTTACCACTCCAGTTGTGGAGGACATTTCACTCAGTTTGCCGCAGAAGAAACGAACTTGATCCTCAGTCAATTCATTGCAAAAGTTTACACATGCCCAAATACCAACCTTGGCACCATTTACGACTTTCTGCACGTCAAAGTGAGTTTACCAACCATGCTTTCAGTACTTTCCACAGAGAACCAGGAGAAATCAATAAATTTTTAGGATGGCAGCAAGGTGTACTAGATATAAACAGGAGAATAATACAACTAAAAAACAAACCGCTATCATTATTTTTTGAAGTTTGAAGAACAAAGCTTCTATAAAAAGTATAACTGAAAAACTAGCGCCACTGGAAAATTGAATTAAAAAAAGGTGTCCTAAAGTACCTGACCAAAATAAGGTGCAAACCACGATTACACATTCAAACATGCAAACGATTATTAGTTGTGCACTTGTACTATTAGAAAAATGCTCTGTCACTAGCGTATAAAGAATGTTCAAGTTACTCATGGTGTACCTTGCCTCTCATGTTCCACGCCCCATTTTCTGGGTGGATGGACGCAGTACCATGGTACCTCAGCTACAACAAGAAAAAATCGAACACAAGCTGATCAGAGAAGTAGTAGTACAAGATGGCAAAGAAGAGCACTGCGAATATTGGAAGTGGGGTTGGTTACCATTGGAGCAGGCAGAACTCTAGCCTGAACAGAAGTTGGGTTGCTGTCAACTTCTATACCAAACTCATTTGCACGTTTGGCGCTGTTATATTTGTTCTCCAGAACAGACTAAGAGAAAAAAGGAAAGACAGGATCAGTGAAAGGTTCAAAACGAACTTTGCTAGACTATTTCATCTGACAAAAGTTAACATGCAGAAAAGACAGCAGAAGAAATCACCATGCGAATGGAGGTCTCACGCCCAGCTGGATGCTGGCAGGCTATAGACATCATTTTAGAAACCTGGCCGTCATCCAGCTTCTTTTGGTACCGCTGTCCGGGAACTATATTGCAGACCTGAAGAGCAATCGCAAGTGTATTTATCAGAACATATGCTACGTACAATGCAAAACGAAAGTTGCATCAGAAGTTCAGAACGTATGAAAGTGCTTGGTGTAGAACATATGGAAGTATGTTGAGAAGATGAAGTCCATTTTTGCACAAACCTCTATTGGAAGATAGTTGGGTTTCTGCTCCGTTCCAACTTGCAGGCATCGGAGAAAATCGTAACGCAGCTGCAGCTTGTAGGTTTCTCGAAAGTAGTCCCTCACAGTCTTGGTTTCGCCGGTTGATAAGTGGAACCTCAATTCTCTGGCAGAATCCTTCGTCAAGCCAGCGATGCGGTATTTCCTGCGCATCTGTCCTCGGTGGGTGACCTCAACCCTCAGACCCCTGAGGGCCTTCTTAATCTGCAGCGGAATGCACAACCATGACCTACCATATACCACCATAGCAGCAACTTTGCCGCGATACATTTGATACAGAAAATATGCATACCTTCACATAATCAAGTTCATTTTGAATGCCGCGAGAGAGACGATCTTTCCTGTTAAGAATCTCCGCGATGAAATCAATCAGCGACCCACCTCCAACGAAAGCAGTCGAAGACATGTCTGCAATCCAAAATTCACATTACATTTATTGGCAAGTACGCATATTTTCCCATCATTCATGCATCCTGGCACAACATGTTGCAGGTAAGTGGAAACAAAATGCAAGGAATACATGTCACTGACCAATGTTGAGGGACAATCCACTTTGGGTAGGTCTGATGCTCTGGTAGAACCCATTCCATCCTTCGATGCCCTGGCCTAACTGGATGGGATCCTGAATGGTCCGCGAGAAGAAAGACCGGCCTACCGGGACGAACCTAAGGCGAACAGTGACAACAATTCCCAATCCCGAATCAGAAGATAATGCAAAATGATCGATAACAACTAACAAGGCAAAGGGCAGAGATCAGTTGTTACCCCATGTCATCCCGTTCGTTGAGCACGATGTCGCGCAACACAATGTCGAGCACCTGCAGCGCCTGCGCCGGTATGTCCGTGGGGATCCCGGACATGAGCATCTGCAGCTGCTGCAGGCTGACCAAGGTGGCGTGCTTGATGGTCACCTTGAACTTCCTCTCCCTCCTGCAAACATACAACATGTCATGGGGAACCTGATCTGCTCATCTTGTCATGTCGTGGCACACTGACTGACTGACTGAGTTTACCTTTGCCCAGGTGGACCAGGATTTTTGTCAGGCAAGGTGACCTCGAACTCCTTGGTTGTAAAGGGCAGCTCGCCGGCGGTGTACAGACTCTTGCGGCCGTCGTAAGCTGGGAGGCGACCGCCGAGAGTGGTGCTCTGGTGCTCCTTCACAAGAGTGGACATGACAGCTCGGAAAACGCCCGTCATGGTCGGCTCCGGCGACATGGCCACCTGAAATCAAGAAATAAGCGCACAAAATATGGCCACGTCAGTGAGCACTGAGCAGTGCACACCTGAGAAGAAGAACGTAGTGACGATCGAGGGGAACGTACGTCATACTGGTGCAGGCCCTTGTCCACGAGGCCGACGAAGAAGTGGTTGGCCCTCACCAGGCACACCTGCCCGTTTCTGCCGAACCCGGGGCGCCCTGGGAACATCGGCTCGGCACGGCTGATGGCCATCGCCTGGAACTTCTCCCGGAGCTGGGCCGCCTCTGTGTGGTAGCGCTCGGAGAGGGGAGGCCCCGCGACTTGGAGAGCGAGGGGGTCGGGCTGGTTCTGGCCTCCTCCTCTGCCGCCGCGGCCGCCGTAGTTGTTGCCACCTCGGCCACCGCCGTAGTTGCCGCCCTGCTGATAGCCACGGCCTCGGCCGCGTCCGCCATCGCCAGGCCCTTCGTAGCCACGGCCGCGGCCTCCGCCATCGCCGCCGCCTTGGTAGCCGCGTCCTCGGCCTCGGCCACCGCCATCGCCGCCCCCTTGGTACCCACGCCCTCTTCCGCCGCCGCCGCCATCACCGCCTCCCTGGTAGTACCCACGGTCATCGCCCTCTCCCTGGTAGTACCCACGCCCTCTCCCGCCGCCATCACCGCCACCCTGGTAGTACCCACGACCCCCGCCACCATCTCCTTGGTAGTAACCACGGCCACGGCCACCACCATCACCGCCCCCATCTCCTTGGTAGTACCCGCGGCCACGGCCACCGCCATCACCGCCACCATCTCCTTGGTAGTACCCGCGGCCACGGCCACCACCATCACCGCGCCCACGACCAGCGCCGCCGCGGCCGCCATACCCGGCCTGAGCAGCGTCTGGATTCGCCCGGCCGCCGCCGCGGCCCCCTCGGCTCGCCATCACCCCCTCACCCCAAGCGCACGAACTGGAAGCGGAGCGGAGCGACCCACAGGCGTGCGCCAACCGCCTCTCTCGCTCTCTCCCCCGCCTCGTGGATTGGTGAGGAAGAAACAAACCGAACGAATCTTTATGTAGATTTCCACGGGGGAAATCGAATCGCGGCGGTTAATGATGGCACGTAATCTGCCGCAGTAATGGCCCGGGGAGGGGATAAGCTAGAAACAAATTCGCCTCGTCGAATTCCGAAGCGGCTATTAATTCTCGCGTGCCGCCGTTTCACTACTATTCTCCATAAATGACGGAGATCGTATCCGGGAGTGAATGGAAGGCTTTGATTGTGAATCCACGTAAATGGAAGGTTTTGATTGGCAGGGAAACAGATCTTTAGGTAGATTTTCACGGGAAATCGCTGTAAATTCTTCCGATTGATCAAGATTTTAGCTGGTGCACTTATGGACGGGAAGGAGATATTTGTTTGACAACGAGCCTTTTTGATCGATTTCCATTTGAGAAACCGAAATTTGAACAATGGGCTGAAAGAAACCAGGAAACAACTGCCATCTCTGGCTAAACATGAAACTGATTAAAACAACATGATCAAACACAGCCTAGCAAGGGCAGCTATGGATGGACGCACTCGCCTACACCAGGTCCAGATTTTCAGCATTCCACTTTATCTACAACTTCTGTAAAATCTATTATTACTTTCTTATGAAAGCACCAAGGGCGGAGATCCGAGCCATCTGCACCGTCCATGAAGCCTAACCCGACGGCCCATGTTCCTCCTATGTTTATTGCTAATTATATCTTAATGTTATATGCGATCTATCCACAATTTATTCTAATCTAAATATCAGCACACATTTAACATTTTGCCAAAATATCAATGGGCAATTAATATTCTACCAAATATGAACATGCGATTAATATAGTACCTAATATATCGTTCGCAAAAAAGGATCCTACCTAATATCGACATACATTGCACATACACGATTACTTACCACACATCACAACTAAAGGGAAAATGATCGCAATCGGGCGACCGATCACAGCTTCCGCCGGTCGCTGGTGCGTCATTTGATCCATTCAAAAAAAAAAAATTGCTTCCCTTTTTTCGTTGAGTGTTCGGTTTCTCAACATTCTCCACTTTTCTAAATCTTGTGCTTGGTGATATGATCTTGATTCACTGTGTATAATTGGGCATGGCAATAGTGTCTTGGTCAGACAAAATCACAACATGGAAATCCAAAATATTTAGTTCCATCAACCCCTTCATGTTTATTATCTTCGGTAGTTTTTTGCTCACACTCTCACAACTTTCGATTCAAATCTTCATTTGATCATTACTTGTGAACCATGACACCTTTTCAATTGATTCCTTTTGCACTTGAACACTTATGTTCAATACTTGTTATTCATATCATGTTAACCCAAAATTCATATAATTTTAACATGTTGATTCAAATTCAATTCAAACTTCATTTCGCTATAACTTGAGTTGTAGTGCTCTTATTCAAATGGTTGTTTATGCAAATGAACTCTCATGTCATGTGCAATCTGTAAAACAACATGAATGTTTTTATCCAAATACTTTTGATCATGTTCCATACTATCTCAAATGTAAGCTTGTATAGCAATATCTATTCATCTATTGGCTCTCTCGAGTTAATTCCTTCATCTACCACCTGATAGCACATAGAGACCTATGTTATATATTAAGCCTACTTATATTAATGTTGCTTATTTTTCTTTTGACTCTTCTTTATGGCATGATTGTTTATTTGGATCCTTCCATTTACGATAAATTGCTCGGAGTGTGACGAGTACAAATATCAAGATTATGAGTGCGATTGATACGTCTCCAACGTATCTATGATATATGAAATATTCATGCCATGTTTGCAACAATTTTATATGGTTTTGGTACGATTTGAGTGGAACTAACCTGGATTGACACTGTTTTTAGCAAAAGTACCATGGTGTCGTTTGTTGTGCAGAAATAAAAGTTATCGAAATAGGCTGAAAATTTACGGTGATTTTTTATGGACCAGACGAGACCCACGGAGCACCGGAGCTGGACCAGGAAGTGGCCGAGGGAGCCACAAGCCCGGGGGCGCCCCCCTAAGGCTCGCCCCCCAAACTTGTGGGCCCCTCGGGGCACCCCCTTGACGCGAGACCGACACAAAAATTTCCTATAAATACCCAAACCCCCGGAAAGAACCCTGGATGAGAATTTCCTCCGCCGCAAGCATCCGTATCCACAAAAACTCAACCGGGACCTTGTTCAGGCACCCTGCCGGAGCGGGAAATCATCACCGAAGGCCATATTCATCATCCCGATGGCCACCATGATGAGAAGGGAATAGTTCACCCTCGGGGCTGAGGGTATGTACCAGCAGCTATGTGTTGGCCCTCTCTCTCTCTCTCTCTCGTGTTCTTGATTTGGCACGACATTGATGTACCGCGAGCTTTGTTAATATAGTTGGATCATATGGTGTTTCTCCCTCTCTATATTGTTGTGATGAATTGAGGTTTTACCTTTGAGATTTCACTATTATCGAAATAAATTGAAGACTTGTTGGATTTGAGAACACTTGATGTATGTCCTGCATATGAATACCCGTGGTGACAATGGGGTATTATATATATTGTTTCACTTGATGTATGTTTTGGCACTCAACTTGCGGATTCCCAAGGTGACATTAGGGTAATCTATGCATGGGGGTTGATGCATGTTTTCGACCTACTTTCTCGCATAGAAACTTTAGGGGCACTCTTTGAAGTTCTTTGTGTTGGATTGAATATTATGAATCTGAAGTTGTTTGATGCATATTGTATCATCGACTCACGGATACTTGTGGTGACATTGGAGTATCTAAGTGACATTAGAGTTGGTTGATGTGTATCATATGTTGGAAATATGCCCTAGAGGCAATAATAAAATGGTTATTATTATATTTCCTTGTTCATGATAATTGTCTATTGTTCATGCTATAATTGTATTAACCGGAAACCGTAATACATGTGTGAATACATAGACCCCAACATGTCCCTAGTGAGCCTCTAGTTGACTAGCTCGTTGATCAATAGATGGTTATGGTTTCCTGACCATGGACATTAGATGTCATTGATAACGAGATCACATCATTAAGAGAATGATGTGATGGACAAGACCCAATCCTAAGCATAGCACAAGATCGTGTAGTTCGTTTGCTAAAAGCTTTTCTAATATCAAGTATCATTTCCTTAGACCATGAGATTGTGCAACTCCCGGATACCATAGGAATGCTTTGGGTGTACCAAACGTCACAACGTAACTGGGATGCTATAAAGGTACACTACAGGTATCTCCGAAAGTGTCTGTTGGGTTGGCACGAATCGAGACTGGGATTTGTCACTCCGTATGATGGAGAGGTATCTCTGGGCCCACTCGGTAATGCATCATCATAATGAGCTCAATGTGACTAAGCAGTTAGTCACGAGATCATGCATTACGGAACGAGTAAAGTGACTTGCCGGTAACGAGATTGAACGAGGTATTGGGATACCGATGATCGAATCTCGAGCAAGTAACATACAGATTGACAAAGGGAATTGTATACGGGATTGATTGAATCCCCGACATCGTGGTTCATCCAATGAGATCATCGTGGAACATGTGGGAGCCAACATGGGTATCCAGATCCCGCTATTGGTTATTGGCCGGAGAGATGTCTCGGTCATGTCTGCATGATTCCCGAACCCGTAGGGTCTACACACTTAAGGTTCGGTGACGCTAGAGCTGTTATGGGAATTAGTATGTAGTTACCGAATGTTGTTCGGAGTCCCGGGTGAGATCCCAGATGTCACGAGGAGTTCCGGAATGGTCCGGAGATAAAGATTTATATATGGGAAGTCCTTGTTCGGTCACCGGAAATGTTCGGGGGTTTATCGGTATTGTACCGGGACCACCGAAAGGGTTCTGGGGGTCCACCGGGAGGGTCAACCTGCCCCGGAGGGCCCTATGGGCTGAATATGGAGGGGAACCAGCCCCTAAGTGGGCTGGGCGCCAACCCCCCCTAGGGCCCATGCGCCTAGGGTTTGGGGGGAACCCTAAAGGGGGCGCCCCCCTTGGCTTGGGGGGGCAAGCCTCCCCCCCTTGGCCGCTGCCCCCCTCTAGATCCATCTGGAGGGGGCCGAGCCCCCTCTCCCTTGCCCCTATAAATAGAGGGAGGTGGGAGGGCTGCCGCACCCTTCCCCTGGCGCAGCCCTCTCCCTCCCCAACACCTCCTCCTCCATAGTAGTGCTTGGTGAAGCCCTGCCGGATTACTGCAAGCTCCACCACCACGTCGTCATGCTGCTGGAGCTCTCCCTCAACTTCTCCTCTTCCCTTGCTGGATCAAGATGGAGGAGACGTACCCGGTCTGTACATGTGTTGAACGCGGAGGCGCCGTCCGTTCGGCGTTAGATCGGATCTTCCGCGATTTGAATTGCCGCGAGTACGACTCCCTCATCAGTGTTCTAGTAACGCTTCCGCTTAGCGATCTTCAAAGGTATGATGATGCACATCCTCTCTCTCACTTGTTGCTAGAATCTCCTAGATTGATCTTGGTGTTCGTAGGAATTTTTTTGAATTATTGCTACGTTCCCCAACAGTGGCATCACGAGCTAGGTCTATGCGTAGATTCTATGCACGAGTAGAACACAAGTAGTTGTGGGCGTTGGTTTGTTCAATATGCTTACCGTTACTAGTCTTATCTTGATTTGGTGGCATCGTGGGATGAAGCAGCCCGGACCAACCTTACACATACGCTTACGTGAGACAGGTTCCACCGACTGACATGCACTTGTTGCATAAGGTGGCTACCTGAAAGTGCAATCGTGCCCTTAATCATATTTTGATGTTGATGACAACATGCATGCTGGGACTAATCATGTTTATCAAGTATATCTCAGTATTATGTCTCAAAAGCCGTGTGTGGATCATGACTAGGGACAAATGCATATAACACAAGATCGGAGATACAAGACATTAGCTTTGGCTTTGTTTACAGTTTGTTCTTGAGTATAGGGATCCCGCACTATTAAGAGGGGATTGTTGGATCTAGTGAAAGATTTGCTCAAACCCACCAACTCCAGTTTTTCTCTTTGGACGGCCGATCCCTCTCAGTTGTCCAGACGTCCGGCTCTCTACGGTCGTCCGGTGTTTCTCTTACAGAACAATATTCACGGATTTCCGAGCCTCTCCGGACGTCCGGTCTCCGGACGACCGGCACGTCTCGGACGTCCGGTATTTCTTCCACAGAACAATATTTACGGATTTCTGAGCCTCTCCGGACGTCCGATCTCCGGACGACCGGCACATCTCGGGCGTCCGGGTGCTGTGTGCTGGTTCGTGGCTTATGTGTTCCCAGCGGCCGGACGACCGATAGCTGTCGGACGTCTGACATATTTGTGCCACTGGACATCCGGTTCTATCCGGACGTCCGACCTCTTCTGTGCACTTATCGGGCTCAAAACGGTTACTTTTTACACACCCACTATATATATGCTTCTCCCTTCTATGGGATGAGGTTGACCATTCACTTTGAGCTTGCCAAGAACACTTTTCACTCTCTCTCTCTCAATCCTCTACACCAAATCCTAGATCCCCAAGTGATTTGGGAACATTTGAGAGAAGTTCTCCAATCAAGTGATAGATCCACTCCTTCCCCTTCTTTGCACCAAAGGAATTCGTGATTTGAGCAAGTCCTGAGCTTTTCCCCATCGTTCTTATTACTCTTGGAGGTTGGAGACTCCTAGGCGGTAGGAGTCTTTCGGAGAGGAATCGACCTTTGTGATTACCCCTGGAAAAGTTTGTGAGGGTTTGGAGACCACCCCAAGGTCTACCACTAGCGGTTGAGAAACACCTCCGTGATGTTGTCTCAAAGGGAGAATAGGGTGAGCCTTCGTGGCGTTGGTGTGCCTTCGTGGTAACATCCACCTCTCTAACGGTGACTAGCTTCCCTCCAAGGAAGTGAACATCGACATACATCCTCGTCTCCCGGAGTTGCGGTTATTCCTAACCCTAGCTTTCTACTTGTGGTTACTTGTCTCTTAGCAGTTCCTTATATCATATTGTGCTTGCTTACTTACATACTCGTGTTACTTGCTTAGTACTTAGTACTACACTTGCAATTGTTAGGCTCACCTTCATATTCCGCATTATTGCCTAAAATTGCTAAGTAATAATTAAAATTTGTAATTGTACCTATTCACCCCCCTCTAGGTCCATCTCGATCCTTTCAATTGGTATTAGAGCCTCGTGCTCTATTCTTGTGGCTTAACCGCCCTAGAGCGAGATGAACCCTGATGGGACTCCCCTTGTTGCAGATCCGAAGGATAAAGGCGAGGCTTCTTCTGAAGTCAAGTCCTTTAATTTTGAGGATCTAGAACGGTCCCTTGCTAAGCAAAAAAAGGAGCATGATGCTTCTCTTGAGGCCTTGGTCCAAATGAGACTAGCCACGTTGTCCATGGTGCTTGCACCACTCTCGGGTGGTGCGGCATCGAGGCCAACTGTGCCTGCTCCGTCACTTGGTCAACAACCTCCTAGCAATGAACACTCCAGTGTTCCTTGGCTTTATGCAAGACCCCAGGTTGAGAAACCGAAATATAATCCTCAAGGCAAACCTCCTTTACTTGATGCCACTTCCGATTTTGCCTTGTGGAGAGTTGCTATGCAGGATCATCTTCGATATGGAAACGATGAGATGCTGGAGATCTTGGAGTATGGTTACCATGTGGTTGATCCAAAGAATCCTACACCAAGAGAAATTTATGACAAGAATCTCAATGACACTGCAACCATGTGTATAAGGAGAGGTATGGTTGAAAAGAAAAGGAGACCGTTCATACACATCACAAGTGCCAAGGAACTATGGGAAAGTATTATAAGATCCAAGACCGGCACCTCCACCCTCCGGAGTGCTCAATATGAAATTGCCAAGGGGCAATTGCAAAACTTTTGTATGGAGAAAGGTGAAACCCCCAATCAACTCCTTGAGCATCTCATGACTCTCACCGCTGACATTGAGTCGTGTGAGTGTGACAAGACACAAGATGGATTCAACATGACTAAGCGATTCCTTGTGGATAAGTTGCTTCATGCTCTTGCCCCATATCACCATCAAATGGTGTGGGACATAAGACAACACCATGCCTTCAAGGAAATGACTACAGATGACATCATATCCACCTTCCAACTATTTGAGGAGTCAAAGGCAAATGCCACAAAACATCTTGCCATGCATGGTACTCCAACATCAAAAATCAATCTTGCATTGAAGGCCAAGCATGTATGTGAAGATGAGCAAAGTGAAGAAGAAGAAGATGATGATGATGAAGATGGTGATGAGATTGAATCCGATGAGGGCCCTTCATATGAAGACATGGCTCTCTTTGTCAAGAAGTTTAGCACGGGAAAATTCAAGGGAAGATTTTAAAAGACGAAAGTAAGAAAATGCTACAACTGTGAAGAAACCAACCACTTCTCCAACGAGTGCCCTTATGAGAAGAGGGAGGATAAACCAAGGTTTCCCAAGACCTTTCCAAAGAAGAAGTTGCCAAATCCTTTGAACTCCAAGCTCAAGAAGAGAGATGGGAAAGCAATGGTTGCTCAAGAAGAATCCGATCCGGATGATGTTAGTGGTGTTGCTGGAGTTGCTCAAGACCCTCAAAACACTTTGAGGTTAGTGAACAAGAGTGGTGATGTGGTCACCTACAACTACATGAAAGACTACAAGGGCAACGCTCACAAGTGCCTAATGGCAAAGGCCGTGGTAGAAAATGGAGAGGACCAAAGCTCTCCTGACAAGGTCAAGGTAACCCCACGATCAAATCCTCCTCTTTTCACTCCTTCTACTCCTAATGATGAGTATCTTGATGCGGAGGATAGTTATGAGGATGATGATCTAGATGATCCTATGGTTGCTAAACTTAATAAGTTCATGTGCCCCCTCAAAGGAAAGAAGCTCACTATGTTTCGTATGCTTATGGAGATGGCGAGTAAGCACACCATCACCATTAAGGAACTCGAAACCCTCATCATCGAGGAAAAGGAAAAATGTGAAATCCTTGAGCGAAAAGTCCAATATGAGGAAGCACGAAATGATGAACTATGCTTAAAAATTGGTGCAAACATTGATGTTCATACTAAAGATTTTGCCTCCTTGAAAAAGGCTATTGACTCTTGCGAAGAGTTGATGAATGATAAAATTAAGCTTGTGAAGTCTCATGCTTCTCTCTCTAAGGATTGTGAGCTTCTATCCGTGTCCCTCAAGACTAAGGAAGAAGAGCTCACCCTTCTTACAAAGAGTTTTGAGACGCTCAAACTTACTTATCTTGAAACTCTAGCCAAGGCTTACTCTTCTCCTATTATCAATGTTGATGCTTGTACTACTAACTCTAGTAGTGATATAGGATCTATTCTTGAGGAAAATCGCTTCCTCAAGGCTCAAATCAAGAAAGGTCTCATGACATGTGCTCAAGGGCAAAAGAACCTTAATGAGATATTGAGCCAACACAGTGAGGTGTTTGCCAAAGAGGGACTCGGGTTTGACCCAAGCACAAGCAAGACGAAGACATCCTCTCAAAAGTGCACAACCCCTCTAAAGGAAACATTTGTGCGAGAAGGGCACAAGGAGAAAGGTAAGGTTGTTAGTGGGAAGGCCACAAGGGGCATGCCCACTCTCAACAAGCCAAAAGAGTTCATGCCTCCATCCTATGTTCTTCGTAAGACTAAGGATGGAGAAGTTTATGCAAAATTTGTTGGTCCTTGATACGTCTCCATCGTATCTATAATTTTTGATTGTTTCATGCCAATATTATCCAACTTTCATATACTTTTGGCAACTTTTTATATTATTTTTTGGGACTAACATATTGATCCAGTGCCCAGTGCCAGTTCCTGTTTGTTGCATGTTTTATGTTTCGCAGAAACCCAATATCAAATGGAGTCCAAACGGGATAAAAACGGACGGAGAATTATTTTGGAATATTTGTGATTTTTGGGAGGAAGAATCAACGCGGAACGGTGCCCGAGGTGGCCACGAGAGTGGCCCACGCCACCACTCCAGGTGGGCGCGCTCCCCTATCTCGTGGGCCACCCGTAAGGTGGTTGATGCCCTTATTTGGCCGCAAGAAAGCTAATTTTTGGAAAACGATCTGGGCGAAGGTTTCAATCCAATCGGAGCTACGGATCTCCAGATATAAAGGAAACAGTGCCAGGGCAGAATCCCAGAACGCAGAAACAGAGAGATAGATCCAATCTCGAAGGGTCTCTTGCCCCTCCCACGCCATGGGAGCCAAGGTCCAGAGGGGAAACCCTTCTCCCATCTAGGGAGAAGGTCAAGGAAGAAGAAGAAGAAGGGGGGCTCTCTCCCCCTTGCTTCCGGTGGCGCCGGAACACCGTCGGGGGCCATCATCATCATCGCGATCTTCACAAACACCTCCATCATCTTCACCAACATCTCCATCACCTTCCCCCATCTATATCCAGCGGTCCACTCTCCCGCAACCCGTTGTACCCTCTACTTGAACATGGTGCTTTATGCTTCATATTATTTTCCAATGATGTGTTGCCATCCTATGATGTCTGAGTAGATTTTCGTTGTCCTACCGGTGATTGATGAATTGCTATGATTGGTTTGAGTTGCATATTTTATTATTGGTGCTGTCCTATTGTGCCCTCCGTGTTGCGCAAGCATGAGGGATTCCTGCTGTAGGGTGTTGCAATGCGTTCATGATTCGCTTATAGTGGGTTGCGTGAGTGACTGAAACACAAACCCGAGTAAGGGGATTGTTGCGTATGGGATAAAGGGGACTTGATACTTTAATGCTATGGTTGGGTTTTACCTTAATGATCTTTAGTAGTTGCGGATGCTTGCTAGAGTTCCAATCATAAGTGCATATGATCCAAGTAGATAAAGTATGTTAGCTTATGCCTCTCCCTCAAATAGAATTGCGATAGTGATTACTGGTCTAGTAACGTAGTCAATTGCTTAGGGACAATTTCACAACTCCTACCACCACTTTTCGACACTCGCTATATTTACTTTATTGCATGTTTATCTAAACAGCCCCTAGTTTATATTTACGTGTTCTTTATTATCTTGCAAACCTACCCTACCACACCTACAAAGTACTTCTAGTTTCATACTTGTTCTACGTAAAGCGAACGTCAAGCGTGCGTAGAGTCATATCAGTGGCCGATAGGACTTGAGAGAGTATTTGTTCTACCTTTAGCTCCTCGTTGGGTTTGACACTCTTACTTATCGAAAGAGGCTACAACTATCCCGTATACTTGCGGGTCAACAAGACCTTTTTTTGGCGCCGTTGCCGGGGAGTCATAGCGTGGGGTGAATATTCTCGTGTGTGCTTGTTTGCTTTATCACTAAGTAATTTTTATTTGTTGTTCTAAGTTGTTCTCTATCTTTAGTTATGGGTAGGAAACGCAAAATACCAAAAAAATTAGTTGTACCTACTGAACTAATGGTTGAAGAACCACTCAAAATCTATCACACTCCTGAAGCTTTTTACTTGGATCATCTTCGATCCCTTTGTGCTCGTGCTGAAACCCCCATTAGTTTAGTTGAGGGCAAATCTTTAGATGAGCATGCTTGTTTTGTGCAACACCGTATATCTGAAAAAGGGAAACTATTATGGGATCAAATTCAACGTTTGCAATGCTATGCTTGGAATTTATGTGAAATATATGAG
Organism: Triticum timopheevii; assembly: GCA_963921465.1. Classification (NCBI taxonomy): domain Eukaryota; kingdom Viridiplantae; phylum Streptophyta; class Magnoliopsida; order Poales; family Poaceae; genus Triticum; species Triticum timopheevii. Next base: position 110,569,709 of record OY997266.1, on the reverse strand, counting down.
TTTACTTGTTGTTCTGAAGACCCTAAGAAACACCTACCCAATCAATGCTTGTTTAGTGATAATGGAATCGTATCTTCGTATGCTAAGGGTGTTTACAATTACTATGATGTTCAACAAATTGAAGAATTTGTTGCTTTTAAAGGTGCTTATGAGATTGCCTCTTTGATTGAAAAGTATGATGCTACTCTTTACAAATATGAAAATTTTGCCATATTTCAATATTGTTATGATAATTATGCTTCTAATGCCTATGTTAAACCATATATTGAGGACTTCTCCGCTGTCCAAGAAGAGAACAATATTTTGCATGAAGTTATGGAAGAAGAAATTGATGAAACTGTGAGCTCATTGGATGAAAAAGATGATGAGGAGAGCGAAGAACAAAAGGAGGAAGAGCAGATTGATCACCCGTGCCCACCTTCTAATGAGAGTAACTCTTCAACTCATACATTGTTTAATTCCCCTTCGTGCTTACCGAAGGATGATTGCTATGATGATTGTTATGATCCCATTGATTCTCTTGAAATATCCCTTTTTGATGATGCTTGCTATGCTTGTGGCCAAGATGCCAATATGAATTATGCTTATGGAGATGAACTTGCTATAGTTCCTTATGTTAAACATGAAATTGTTGCTATTGCACCCACGCATGATAGTCCTATTATCTTTTTGAATTCTCCCGACTACACTATATTGAAGAAGTTTGTGCTTATTAAGGATTATATTGATGGGTTGCCTTTTACCATTGCACATGATAATTTTGATGAATGTGATATGCATGTGCTTGCTGCTCCTACTTGCAATTATTATGAGAGAGGAACTATGTCTCCACCTCTCTATGTTTCCAATACGATAGAATTGCAAGAAACTACTTATACTATGCATTGGCCTTTACTTGGTGTGCATGAATTGTTCTTTTATGACATGCCGATGCATAGGAAGAGAGTTAGACTTCATTGTTGCTTGATATATGTTACTTTGTGCTCACTACTAAATTACAAATCATTGTTAATTATAATTGGCTTTGATATACCTTGGGATCCGGGTGGATCCATTACTTGAGCACTATATGCCTAGCTTAATGGATTTAAAGAAAGCGCTGCCAGGGAGACAACCCGGAAGTTTTAGAGAGTCATTTATTTCTGTTGAGTGCTTTTATATAGTTTAAAAACAAAAAAATAAAGAGGGGAACCTAAAACTTTTTAAAAAGGAAAGTGAAAGTGAGAAAGACAAGCATTGTTGAAGTGGGAGAGCTCCTTGAACTTTGTTCATGCTCACGGAAACTTTGTGAATCTTGATTACAGAGACTTTTCATCAAAAATAATTATCCCCTTGTATAATTCCATTGTATTATAAAAATAATGTGCCAAGGTTTGCCTTTAGGATGTTTACAATGCTTGTTGGTTTGTATGGTGCAGGACAGAAACTTTGTCTGTAGTGCGCGATTTTACATTTTTAACTGGAACGTCAATTGGTTCTGATTCCTTTTGCACTGTCTTTCTATAAAACTTTTTTATTTTTTCTAATTTTTGTAGAATTTTTGGCGAAGCATAAGTATGGTGGATGTTCAGATTTCTACAGACTGTTCTGTTTTTGACAGATTCTGTTTTTGATGCATAGTTTGCTTGTTTTGATGAATCTATCAATTTGTATCAGTGGATTAAGCCATGGAAAAGCTATATTACAGTAGACACAATGCAAAAACAAAATATGAATTGGTTTGCAACAGTACTTAGAGTGGTGATTTGCTTCATTATACTAACGGATCTTACCGAGTTTTCTGTTGAAGTTTTGTGTGGATGTAGTGTCTAATCGAGGATGTCTCCATATGAGGAAAAGGAAGAGAGGAAAGAGCTCAAGCTTGGGGATGCCCGAGGCACCCCAAGTAAATATTCAAGGATACTCAAGTGTCTAAGCTTGGGGATGCCCCGGAAGGCATCCCCTCTTTCTTCAACAAGTATCGGTATGTTTTCGAATTCGTTTCGTTCGTGCATTATGTGCAAGTCTTGGAGCGTCTTTTGCATTTAGTTTTCACTTTTCTTTTATGCACCATGCTGGTATGAGATAGTCCTTGGTTGATTTAAAGAATGCTCATTGCACTTCACTTAAATCTTTTGAGTATGGCTTTATAGAATGCTTCATGTGCTTCACTTATATCATTTGAAGTCTGGATTGCCTCCTTCCCTTTACATAGAAAACCGCAATTTGTAGAATGCTATTTTGCTTCACTTATATTTGTTAGAGTATGGGCACATCTTTTGTAAAAAAGAATTAAACTCTCTTGCTTCACTTATATCTATTTAGAGAGATGACAGGAATTGGTCATTCACATGGTTAGTCATAAAATCCTACATAAACTTGTAGATCGCTGAATATGATATGTTTGATTCCGTGCAATAGTTTTGCGATATAAAGGTGGTTATATTAGAGTCATGCTAGTGGGTGGTTGTGGATTAGTAGAAATACTTGTGTTGAGGTTTGTGATTCCCGTAGCATGCACGTATGGTGAACCGCTTTGTGATGAAGTTGGAGCACAATTTTATTTATTGATTGTCTTCCTTATGAGTGGTGGTCGGGGACGAGCGATGGTCTATTCCTACCAATCTATCCCCCTAGGAGCATGCGCGTAGTACTTTGTTTTCAATGGCTTGTATATTTTTGCAATAAGTATATGAGTTCTTTATGACTAATGTTGAGTCCATGGATTATACGCACTTTTACCTTTCCATCATTGCTAGCCTCTTCGGTACCGTGCATTGCCCTTTCTCACCTTGAGAGTTGGTGCAAACTTCGCCGGTGCATCCAAACCCCGTGATATGATATGCTCTGTCACACATAAACCTCCTTATATCTTCCTCAAAACAGCCACCATACCTACCTATCATGGCATTTCCATAGCCATTCCGAGATATATTGCCATGCAACTTCCATCATATCATATACATGACTTGAGCATTCATTGTCATATTGCCTTGCATGATCGTAAGATGCTAGCATGATGTTTTCATGGCTTGTCCGTTTTTTGATGTCATTGCTACGCTAGATCATTGCACATCCCGGTACACCGTTGGAGGCATTCATATAGAGTCATATCTTTGTTCTAGATATTGAGTTGTAAGTAAATAAACGTGTGATGATCATCATTATTAGAGCATTGCCCCAGTGACGAAAGGATGATGGAGACTATGATTCCCCCACAAGTCGGGATGAGACTCTGGAATTTATGAAAAATAAAAGAGGCCAAAGAAGCCCAAATAAAAAAAGAGGCCAAAGAAGCCCACCAAAAAGAAAAAAATTAATAAAAAAAGAAAGAAAAAAAGGAAAAAATGAGAGAAAAAGAGAGAAGGGGCAATGCTACTATCCTTTTACCACACTTGTGCTTCAGAGTAGCACCATGTTTTTCATATAGTGAGTCTCATAGGTTGTCATTTTCATATACTAGTGGGAATTTTTTATTATAGAACTTGGCTTGTATATTCCTACGATGGGCTTCCTCAAATGACCTAGGTCTTCGTGAGCAAGCAAGTTGGATGCACACCCACTTAGTTTCAGTTTGAGCTTTCATACACTTATAGCTCTAGTGCATCTGTTGCATGGCAATTCCTACTCACTCACATTGATATCTATTGATGGGCATCTCCATAGCCCGTTGATACGCCTAGTCGATGTGAGACTTTCTACTTTTTTGTCTTCTCCACATAACCCCCACCATCATATTCTATTCCACCTTGTAGGATCGAAAGTATATCTAGAGGGGGGGTGATTAGACTACTTGACAATATAAAAATTCAGCCTTTTGATAAAGACAAGTTTTTGGCAAGTTCACAATGATGATCAAGTCAAGTATCACCCTACACATGCAATTCTAGAGTATAGGCAGCGGAAAGTAAATTGCACATGTAGTAAAGAGAGGTGGAGAAGAGCAAACGCAATTTGGAGACACGGAGATTTTTTCTCGTGGTTCCGATAGGTGGTGCTATCGTCAATCCACGTTGATGGAGACTTCAACCCACGGAGGGTAACGGCTGCGAGAGTCCACGGAGGGCTCCACCCACGAAGGGTCCACGAAGAAGCAACCTTGTCTATGCCATCATGGCCTATGCCCACGGAGAGCTAGCCTTACTCGGGGTAGATCTTCACGAAGTAGGCGATCTCCTTGCCCTTACAAACTTCTTGGTTCAACTCCACATCTCGACGGAGGCTCCCAATCGACACCTAACCAATCTAGGAGGCACCACCCTCCAAAAGGTAATAGATGGTGTTGATGATGATGAACTCCTTGCTCTTGTGCTTCAAATGATAATCTCCCCAACACTCAACTCTCCTCACTGATTTGGCTGTGGTGGAAGAAAGGATTGAGTGGAAAGCAACTTGGGAAGGCTAGAGATCAAGTTTCATATGGTGGGAGTGGAGCTACTTGATCTCAACACAAGGGTAGGTAGTTTTCTTCTCAGAAATGTAAGGTAGGAGTGGTAGTTCTTTCTGATGGCTCTCTCCACGAATGAAGAGGGGGTGGAGGGGTATTTATAGCCTCCACACAAAATCCAACCGTTACACACATTTGACCAATCTCGGTCAGACCGAAGTTGACAACTCGGTGAGACCGAAAGTTCAAATCATGTGAACGTTGGGATTTTCGGTGGGACCGAAAATACAAACTCGGTGAGTCCGATTCGTCCAAAGACAAGAGCTTGCCAATCTCGGTGGGACCGACTTCATCATCTCGGTGACACCGATTTGATGACAGAAGGTTACAGAAGCTTGGCAACTCAAGTTTCGGTGAGACCGAGTTCAGAATCGGAAAATCCGAGAATTCTAGGGTTTGGCTATATGGCTGAGGTGGTTCATCTCGGTGTGACTGGGTTTGGAAAATTGGTGGGACCGAGATTACTTATGAGTGTATTATGGAAGTGAGAGTTGCTGATAGTTTAGGAGATGTATCACTAAGCACTTTGAGCAACCAGATCATTATCATAACCTCATCCCCTTTTAATAGTATTGGCTTTCCTATAGACTCAATGTGATCTTGGATCACTAAACCAAAAATGGAGTCTTGAGCTTTTGCCAATGCTTGCCTTAGCATTTTGAGGGGTCCACTTCTTCAGTCCTTGCCATACCCATATCACTGAACTTTCTGAAATGATTCTCAAGAAACTATTAGTTCAATGATATATATGTTGTTATTAATTACCAAAACCACCCGGGGATTAGTTGCACTTTCAATCTCCCCCTTTTTGGTAATTGATGACAACATATAGATCAAAGCTTCGACAAAGGATATAATCAATGAATAATATCGTCGCTTTGAGAAGTATGTGATAAGCAAGAGCTCCCCCTAAATTTGTGCATTATTTAAGATTTGCGTTTTAATGCAAATGCACAATCGATTAGGATCATGGGTCACTCTTCCATGTCACATACAGCTTGGTGGAGTGCACAAAATGATAAGAATGAATAGCATGCACCCAATCACCAAGACATGAGTAAATGGTCATACAAGATAGGAATAGCATATGATAAGCATTAAGCACACATTAAGGCAAAGTACGACCAAGCACTCATCAAACGTAGTATCAAACACACAGAATGTCACGAAAACCAAAAAAACAAAAGCGCAAAAAAAAACAGCACTCTCTCTCTCGAAGTCCTATGATCTATACAATTTCTCCCCCTTTGGCAACAAGTTACCAAAAAGTTCGAAAAGTATAGAGCTAAACGTCACTAGGGACTCTGCTGGCGACTCCTGTCTGGGTTGATGTTGGAGTTGAGATGGCTGCATCGGCGAAGACTTCTGCTGATGTCTGTGGAGCTGGAGGAGTGGTCACTGGAGCTGGAGCTGGAGCAACTGATGGAGCTGTGGGAGGTGCTGAGGCTGTAGTCCTGGTGTCTGTCACTGGAATAGCAGCTGATCGGGGTCCTGTGGGAACCGGAGCAGTCTGTTCATAAGCATCCTGGACTAGGTCATCCTGCATCTCACGCATGAGCTCTTCCTTCTTCCTCTTTGCTTCCTCGATATCTGCCTCAAGCTTGTTGACAATTACTTGCACTTCAGTCAGCTTCACATCCAGAGCATGGATCTTGTCTTCAACAATCCTCTCAAGGCTCTCCTGAGACTGTACAATGCTGGCCAGGCGTTGTTCAATCCTTTGGGTAGCTTCAAGGAGTTGCTCTACAACACTCTTTGGTTTAGCTGCTGCTGCTGCTGCTTCCTTCTCAGCTTTGGCTTTCTTGGCAGCTTCAATCTTTGCTTGACCTTCAACAGAAGTTGGATCCTCCTCATCCATCACAACATCATTGTCCTCATGCTCAGGCTGCAGTGGTAGGTGTTCTCTATCCAACAAGAATGTGCCCGTGCCAAACTTGGCATTGATAAGCATCTGAATATGCGGGGCAAATCCACACGACCTTTTCTGGTCAGCTGCAGTTCTCTTAATAGTCTCAACTATCAAGTCCATCACCTTGAACGGTGCCTTCTCATCAAGTATATGCAGCATGTTGATAGAGTACCCTCTGATCATGCGATGATCTCCAGATTTGGGCATCAAGGTATGCCTCAGAATAGTGTTTGTGGTAGGTAGACCTGCCTGGAGATAATACACTGAGCCAAGCCTCCAGATTGCTAAATCCTTAGCTGGAACCTCCTTGTACATATTCTTCATAGATTCATGGTTCTTCTTGGGAATGCCATAGACATCAACATCATCCTCTCTCTGCACTGGAGCATTCAGCAGTTCTGCCCATTCTTCTACAGTTGAAGAGAATCTTTGGCCTTCAGTCATCCATGTGATCTTTCCATCTGGATAGAAATGAGCTGTGGCATAGAATTGCATAATCATTTCATCATTCCAACTTGTCAGCTTTTGACCTACGAAGTCTGCAACACCACATGCAGTGAAGCTCTCATGCACATGTGGAAAGAAGTCTCTGTGCTCTTCACTGTCAATGTATTTCCAATCAACAAATCTGGTGTCTGCCACTATGGGCTTCTTGTCCATCAGCACAGTCTCATAGAAGTCCTGCTGCTCTCTGGTGTGAAATCTGGGATCAACAACAGTTCTTCTCCTCACAGCATATGGATCAGCTTGTCTCCATAGCCTGAGACCTCTATCCTTCCTTTCCTTCATGTTTTCAGCTTGAGGATGAGCATCATTGTGAAGTGGCAGTTTTGGACGAAGTTTCAGCAAAACTGGTGCCTCATCATCTGACACAGCTGGTGGCACATCATCCTTGTTCTTTTCAGACGCTGGAATGTTTCTAACGGTCTTCTTGGGCTTGGCAGCAGGCTTTGCTGGAGCTGCCTTGACTGGAGCAGATGGCTTGGACTTTGAAGTGGCTCCAGCCCTGATGGCATCACCCATGAGCTTAGGCTTCTGAGGAGGCTGGGGTGCTTCCTCATCCTCATCCTCTTCTGCTGCATCATCATGCACAATCCTCTTCCTCTTGGAAGTTTTCTTCACCTTGCTTGTAGTTTCCTCTTCCATACTCATCTTTTTGGCAACAGTGGACCGCTTCACTTTTCTGGTGCCTTTCTTGGTTTGCTGCCCTTGAGGCTCTTTGGCAGCAACCTTTCTCTTTGGCTTGGAGGAGACCTCTTCCTCAACAATGAAATCAGAATCTTCTTCATCAGAGTTCCTCTTCTTTCTGGCCCTGGTGGCTGCAGGAGGCAAACCACTTGGTGTGCTCCTCTCACCATCATCTGATGAGCTGCTGGGTTCAGGACTAGTGCCTGCCTCTGGAATATCAGCAATAGGTGACTCAGACCTGTTCTGGCTGTCACTGGCATCTGACATGGCTGACAACCTGTGAATAGATAAGGTGTAGGCAGAGTAGAAGAGTTATCACAAACTGCAGAAGATTTTGCAAACAGAATGAGTTCAAATTCTAGTATTAGGTTTTCACAGAAGACATTTCGGTCAGTCCGAGTTTAAAATTCGGTGAATCCGAAGTGTTCAAACAGAAGCATTCACACCACTTTCGGTTGGACCGAAGTGGGTTTCGGTCCTGCCGAAAACACTAGGGTTTCACTAAATCCTCATTTCGGTCACACCGATTTGCATAACTCGGTTGGACCGAAAGGTGCAGTGCAATGGCCAGAGGCCAAATCGGTCATACCGAGAATGTAAAATCAGTCTCACCGAGATGTGTTCGGCGGAAACCTAACCCTAAAACTTTTACTCGAATTTCGTTCAAAGGAACTAATCTTGTGTTCAGGAAGATTTCAATCGTGGCAATATTACAGGCAAACCAAACGTGCATTGAATCGGAGATGAGAGAACGAGTGGGATCGAAACTCACCCTAACTTGGTGGAGTTCCTCTACGGCAGCAACGGCGCGGAGAAGATGTCCGTTGACGGCGACGGAGACCTGCGGCGAGGGCGCACAGGCGACGACGGAGACGATCCGGAGACCAGGCGACGGCAGCAAGGGGTGTGGGGGCGAAGCGTTTTGAAGTAGAAATCAACGCGCGGCCCTCGGAGTATATATACCCCTTTGCTGTTGGTGGGACCGAGTTGTAAAACTCGGTGGCACCGAGATGGATAATTGCAGGGCAGTTATGCACTTCGGTCACGCCGAAATTCACAACTCGGTTTCACCGAGGTGAAAACCTAGATCAATCCAAATGCTTTCGGTTTGACCGAGTTTGAGTGGGTTGGTCTGACCGAAATCACTTAGAAGGTTTTGGAAGTTAGCCCTTGACGGATCGGTGGCTCCGAGTGCTCCTCACTCGGAGGGTCCGAAAATGACTTGTTCAAAGTTTGTGATGTAAGCATGAATAGAATTTGAGACAAGAAAGCATAGATAGCTAGGGGAGGTACTTAGGCATTCTTGTCCATCCATTTGGTCAGAAAAAAAACCCAAAAAGACCAAAGCAACAAATGGATGTCCTCGAATGGATTAAATCATGCATCCAACATGCTCACACAATAAGATAGCAAATGAAATATGTGTCAAACATGCACAATCAAAACTCTAGCTACTATCACACAATTTGTCGATGACTAGGTCATCTATATATGAGTATATTGACTTAGGAGTCAAATGAGAACATTTGATCATAGGTCATACTCATCGTTTAAGCACAAGTGGGGTTACCACTTTTACATAAAGCATTGATGTGTTCACATCATTTGAAGATGCTTTAGCTCAATTCTTTAGAGCAAAGCTCCCCCTAGATGTGAGAACCCCTTTTAAAGGGTCAAACTAACCTTGGGTTGTCGTAGAAGACTTCATGTAGATGTTGAAGATGTGGATGCTCAATGTTGATGAAGATCATCAAGAGTTGGGAGCAATCCTTTGGATTCGAGCACTTTCAATACCTACATGGGTTAGTCCCACAAGGAACAAACAAGGATATCCATGGACATAGATTGAAGTACACAATGGATGATGTCCATGAGAGCTATGATTACCTTGTCCCTTGACTTACCAACAAGAGGGTTTGTGACTCCATGAACTAGTGCAAGATGTGGAAGTTGATTGCACAAGTTCTTGCCAAAATGAATATGAGTGAAGTATGTTGGCGGAGTCACCCTCAAGAACTCTCTAGTTCTTCTTCTTCGGGATCCACATCATCTTGATGGGAATCCTTGGGGTTGTAGTTGAGCTTGACGAAGTAGAACTTGACGTTTCCTTGGGAACCCACTTGACCATGGCTTTAGGTGCTTCAATAAATGCATCAATCTCCTCTTGAAGCCTGTCCTTGTCTTTTAGCTTGTGGTCTTGTGGTGGAAGATCATCTTGAGCTTGTTCCACATTGGAAGAAGTAGGATCGTACTTCTCCTTTTGAGAAACAAACTTTGGAGTGGGATATTGACCTTCTTCCCATTCAACACCCTCGGCGTTGAACTTTCGCTCAAAACCAATTCCTTGATTCTTCCGGTGCCTCCCTTGCTTGCGAATAATTTCCTCAAAGTTCTTGCTTCCGGCAAGGCTCTTGTAGACACCTTTCTCTATAATCCCTTTCAATAAACTATTTTCTTGCTCAAGTGTAACTTGGCTTGAAACATTGTTAGTGGAATCAAGAGAACTACTAGAACCAATATTGTTGCTTCTAGATGAAGAATTTTTCTTATGCTTGTCATGCTTAGTTTTAATAGGTGGCAAGAAATTAGACAAGAGAAGTCGTTTGGCAAGATATGAAGAACTCTTCTTTCGAAGATCGTCATTGATTGCTTTTAGGAACTCATGTTCTTGCTCTAGATTGAGCTTCTCGAAGCGTAGCTTCTCATGAGATCTTAGGAGCTCTCTATGATCTTCTTGAGTTGTTTCATGAGCTAACTTAAGAGTGTTTAGTTCTTTAGTTAGACGCTCAATCTCCTTCATATCATTGTCATTCGACTCTTCTCGACTATAAAGACTACTAGCATGTTCATCATTACTAGTCTCACTAGATTTGTCATGTAAAAGCTCATCTTCACCAAGCAAGTCATCCTCATCACTATCAAAGTCAATGAATTCAGGGTGTGATACCTTGGGGCCTTTAGCCATGAAGCATCTTCCAATTCCCTCATTTGGTGAATCAAATAAGTCATAGGAGTTGGAGTTGGAGGACACGAGAGCAAGACCGGCAACACCTTCATCTTGACTGTAGTCGGAGTTGGAGTGATAGCTTCTTTCGGAATGATTGTTGGAGTCGGAGCCGGAGACCCATTCACCTACATGAGCTTGATGTTTTCTTCTTGTGTAGCTCCTTGATGACTTGTCTTTCCTCTCTGAATCCTTGCTTCTCCGAGAGGGTCTTCGTTCATAACGATCATCTCTGCTCCTTCTCTCTTTCCGAGGTGACTCATCTCTTGAGCTTCTTCTTCTTGGAGATTCTTCTCTTCTCTTGTGGGGAGCCGTACACTCATTTGAGTAGTGTCCGGGTCTTCCACAATTGTAGCAGTTTCGATCACGACTAGAAGATCTCTTTTCATCATATGATCTAGACTTTGAGCTTCTCTCTTTGCCTCTATTCTTGTAGAATTTGTTGAAGTTCTTGACCATTAGGCTTATCTCTTCATTGGAAACTAACTTGTCACTTGAGGTTGTGGGAGCATCACTTGTAGCTTTGTAAGCACCACTTGACTTGTTGTGAAGCTCTTCCTTATCCTTAAGTGTCATCTCATGAGCAACAATTCTTCCAATGACTTCGGTTGGCTTGAGATTCTTGTAGTTTGGCATCATTTGGATCAAAGTGCACACGGTGTCATACTTTCCATCCAAAGCTCTGAGAATCTTTTTGATGATGAATCGGTCGGTCATTTCTTCGCTTCCTAAGCTGGCAATCTCATTTGTGATGAGAGCAAGCCTAGAGTACATTTCAGCGACTCCTTCACCATCCTTCGTCTTGAACTTGTCAAGTTGACCTTGAAGAATATCTAGCTTTGATTCCTTCACGGACTCGGTACCTTCGTGCATTTCAACCAAAGTATCCCAAATCTCTTTTGCATTCTCAAGACGGCTGATTTTGTTGAACTCCTCGGGACACAAAGCATTGAATAGAATGTCACAAGCTTGAGCATTGTTTTGCAACATCCGCAATTCATCCGTTGTAGCTTCGCGATCCGGAACTTTTCCTTCCTCGAAGAACTCACCTTGCAAACCAACACAAATAATGCCCCATGCGGCTGGGTTATGGCCAAGAATATGCATTTTCATTTTATGCTTCCAACTAGCAAAATTTGTACCATCAAAGTAAGGACCTCTACGAAAATTACCCTCACTAGACGCCATACTCTCCTAGGTTGTGAAACCAAGCTTATGGAGTCCAATGCAATGGAAACCAATACAATGGAGACCAAAGCTCTGATACCACTTGTAGGATCGAAAGTATGTCTAGAGGGGGGGTGATTAGACTACTTGACAATATAAAAATTCAGCCTTTTGATAAAGACAAGTTTTTGGCAAGTTCACAATGATGATCAAGTCAAGTATCACCCTACACATGCAATTCTAGAGTATAGGCAGTGGAAAGTAAATTGCACATGTAGTAAAGAGAGGTGGAGAAGAGCAAACGCAATTTGGAGACACGGAGATTTTTTCTCGTGGTTCCGATAGGTGGTGCTATCGTCAATCCACGTTGATGGAGACTTCAACCCACGGAGGGTAACGGCTGCGAGAGTCCACGGAGGGCTCCACCCACGAAGGGTCCACGAAGAAGCAACCTTGTCTATGCCATCATGGCCTACGCCCACGGAGAGCTAGCCTTACTCGGGGTAGATCTTCACGAAGTAGGCGATCTCCTTGCCCTTACAAACTTCTTGGTTCAACTCCACATCTCGACGGAGGCTCCCAAGCGACACCTAACCAATCTAGGAGGCACCACCCTCCAAAAGGTAATAGATGGTGTTGATGATGATGAACTCCTTGCTCTTGTGCTTCAAATGATAATCTCCCCAACACTCAACTCTCCTCACTGATTTGGCTGTGGTGGAAGAAAGGATTGAGTGGAAAGCAACTTGGGAAGGCTAGAGATCAAGTTTCATATGGTGGGAGTGGAGCTACTTGATCTCAACACAAGGGTAGGTAGTTTTCTTCTCAGAAATGTAAGGTAGGAGTGGTAGTTCTTTCTGATGGCTCTCTCCACGAATGAAGAGGGGGTGGAGGGGTATTTATAGCCTCCACACAAAATCCAACCGTTACACACATTTGACCAATCTCGGTCAGACCGAAGTTGACAACTCGGTGAGACCGAAAGTTCAAATCATGTGAACGTTGGGATTTTCGGTGGGACCGAAAATACAAACTCGGTGAGTCCGATTCGTCCAAAGACAAGAGCTTGCCAATCTCGGTGGGACCGACTTCATCATCTCGGTGACACCGATTTGATGACAGAAGGTTACAGAAGCTTGGCAACTCAAGTTTCGGTGAGACCGAGTTCAGAATCGGAAAATCCGAGAATTCTAGGGTTTGGCTATATGGCTGAGGTGGTTCATCTCGGTGTGACTGGGTTTGGAAAATCGGTGGGACCGAGATTACTTATGAGTGTATTATGGAAGTGAGAGTTGCTGATAGTTTAGGAGATGTATCACTAAGCACTTTGAGCAACCAGATCATTATCATAACCTCATCCCCTTTTAATAGTATTGGCTTTCCTATAGACTCAATGTGATCTTGGATCACTAAACCAAAAATGGAGTCTTGAGCTTTTGCCAATGCTTGCCTTAGCATTTTGAGGGGTCCACTTCTTCAGTCCTTGCCATACCCATATCACTGAACTTTCTGAAATGATTCTCAAGAAACTATTAGTTCAATGATATATATGTTGTTATTAATTACCAAAACCACCCGGGGATTAGTTGCACTTTCACACCTATAGTGCTATGTCCATGGCTCACGCTCATGTATTGCGTGAAAGTTGAAAAAGTTTGAGATTATTAAAGTATGAAACAATTGCTTGGCTTGTCATCGGGGTTGTGCATGATTAAATACTTTGTGTGATGAAGATAGAGCAACAGCCAGACTATATGATTTTGTAGGGATAACTTTCTTTGGCCATGTTGTTTTGAAAAGACATGATTGCTTTATTGGTACGCTCGAAGTATTATTGTTTTTATGTCAAATGATAGACTATTGCTTTGAATCACTCGTGTCTTAACATTCATGCCATGATTAGACATATGATCAAGATTATGCTAGGTAGCATTCCACCTCAAAAATTATCTTTTTTATCATTTACCTACTCGAGGACGAGCAGAAATTAAGCTTGGGGATGCTGATACTCTCCGTCGTATCTATAATTTTTGATTGTTCCATGCCAATATTATCCAACTTTCATATACTTTTGGCAACTTTTTATATTATTTTTTGGGACTAACATATTGATCCAGTGCCCAGTGCCAGTTCCTATTTGTTGCATGTTTTATGTTTCGCAGAAACCCAATATCAAACGGAGTCCAAACGGGATAAAAACGGACTGAGAATTATTTTGGAATATTTGTGATTTTTGGGAGGAAGAATCAACGCGAAACGGTGCCCGAGGTGGCCACGAGAGTGGCCCACGCCACCACTCCAGGTGGGCACACCCCTATCTCGTGGGCCACCCGTAAGGCGGTTGATGCCCTTCTTTGGCCGCAAGAAAGCTAATTTTTGGAAAACGATCTGGGCGAAGGTTTCAATCCAATCGGAGTTACGGATCTCCAGATATAAAGGAAACAGTGCCAGGGCAGAATCCCAGAACGCAGAAACAGAGAGATAGATCCAATCTCGGAGGGTCTCTCGCCCCTCCCATGCCATGGGAGCCAAGGACCAGAGGGGAAACCCTTCTCCCATCTAGGGAGAAGGTCAAGGAAGAAGAAGAAGAAGGGGGGCTCTCTCCCCCTTGCTTCCGGTGGCGCCGGAACGCCACCGGGGGCCATCATCATCATCGCGATCTTCACCAACACCTCCATCATCTTCACCAACATCTCCATCACCTTCCCCCATCTATATCCAGCGGTTCACTCTCTCACAACCCGCTGTATCCTCTACTTGAACATGGTGCTTTATGCTTCATATTATTTTCCAATGATGTGTTGCCATCCTATGATGTCTGAGTAGATTTTCGTTGTCCTACCAATGATTGATGAATTGCTATGATTGGTTTGAGTTGCATATTTTATTATTGGTGCTGTCCTATTATGCCCTCCGTGTCGCACAAGCGTGAGGGATTCCCGCTGTAGGGTGTTGCAATGCGTTCATGATTCGCTTATAGTGGGTTGCGTGAGTGACTGAAACACAAACCCGAGTAAGGGGATTGTTGCGTATGGGATAAAGGGGACTTGATACTTTAATGCTATGGTTGGGTTTTACCTTAATGATCTTTAGTAGTTGCGGATGCTTGCTAGAGTTCCAATCATAAGTGCATATGATCCAAGTAGAGAAAGTATGTTAGCTTATGCCTCTCCCTCAAATAGAATTGCGATAGTGATTACCGGTCTAGTAACGTAGTCAATTGCTTAGGGACAATTTCACAACTCCTACCACCACTTTTCCACACTTGCTATATTTACTTTATTGCATCTTTATCTAAACACCCCCTAGTTTATTTTACGTGTTCTTTATTATCTTGCAAACCTACCCTACCACACCTACAAAGTACTTCTAGTTTCATACTTGTTCTAGGTAAAGCGAACGTCAAGCGTGCGTAGAGTCGTATCAGTGGCCGATAGGACTTGAGAGAGTATTTGTTCTACCTTTAGCTCCTCGTTGGGTTCGACACTCTTACTTATCGAAAGAGGCTACAACTATCCCGTATACTTGCGGTCATCAGTCCTCGAAATGCATTCCGATTCTATGCTATTTGGGTCCCTAAGACCCTTGTGACTAACTTGAGAGGTCCCATTGCAAAATGGGTGCCTCTAACCAAGTCATAATTTTGTGTAGGTCGCCTTCTCCGGTGGAGTAAAATGGGTGATTGATAGTGGATGTACCAATCATATGACCGGAGATAGCAAGGTGCTCTACGATTTCATGGAAGCTATTCAACCATTCATGTGTATTATGTTTGGTGGAGGTTCAAAAGGACAGGTACTCGGGTTGGGCAAGGTGGCTATCACAAATTGTAACGCCCTCGATGCGGCTATATCTCCCACGTGTCGAAGCACGACTTAGAGGCATAACCGCATTGAAAGCAATGTCGCAAGTGAGGTAATCTTCACACAACCCATGTAATACATAAGGGAAAGAGATACATAGTTGCCTTACAATCGCCACTTCACACAAATACATGAATAAAGCATTACATCATCCAGATACAATCAAGGTCCGACTACGGAACCAAAATAAAAGAAGAACCCCAAATGCGACAAAGGTCCCCGATCGACCCCAACTGGGCTCCACTACTGATCAACTAGAACGAAACAACACAAAGGGGCAAGATCTTCATCGAGCTCCTCCTTGAGCTTGGTTGCGTCACCTGCTCGGTAACATAGGCACCTGCAAGCTGGTTTTGGAAGTATCTGGTGAGCCACGAGGACTCAGCAATCCCATTACCATGGGTATCAATACTAGCAAAGCTTAAAGGGAAAGGAAGGGGGGGTAAAGTGGTGAGGTTGCAGCAGCGGCTAAGCATGATATGGTGGCTAACATACGCAAATGAGAGCGAGAAGAGAAACAAAGGAACGGTCGTGAAGCTAGCAATGATAAGGAGGTGATCCTGAACACCTACTTACGTCAAACATAACCCAGAAACCGTGTTCACTTCCCGGACTCCGCCGAGAAGAGACCATCACGGCTACACACGCGGTTGATGCATTTTAATTCGGATCTGGTGTCAAGTTATCTACAACCGGACATTAACAAATTCCCATCTGCCACATAACCGCGGGCACGGCTCTCGAAAGTTTATACCCTGCAGGGGTGTCCCAACTTAGCCCATGACAAGCTCTCGCGATCAACGAAGGAATAGACCTTCTCCCAGGAAGACCCGATCAGTCTCGGAATCCCGGTAAATCAAGACATTTCGACAATGGTAAAACAAGACCAGCAAAGCCGCCCGATGCGCCGACAATCCCGATAGGAGCTGCACATATCTCGTTCTCAGGGCAACACCGGATAAGTCAAGCTACGAGTAAAACCAGCCCTCGAGTTGCCCCGTGGTGGCCCCGCAGGTTGCTCGTTTCGGACCAACACTTAGACAAGCAATGGCCCGGGGGGGGGGCTAAAATAAAGATGACCCTTGGGTTAATTACTCCCAAGGGAAATATAGGTGGTGGTGAGGCAAATGGTAAAACCAAGGTTGGGCCTTGCTGGACAAGTTTTATTCAAAGCGAACTGTCAGGGGGGTCCCATAAATCACCCGACCGCGTTAGGAACGCAAAATCCGGGAACATAACACCGGTATGACGGAAACTAGGGCGGCAAGGGTGGAACAAACCACCAGGCATAAGGCCGAGCCTTCCACCCTTTACCAAGTATATAGATGCATTAATAATATAAGAGATATTGTGATATCCCAACAAAACCCTGTCCACCATGGAGAAATCTTCAACTTCACCTGCAACTAGCAACGCTATAAGAGGGGCTGAGCAAAAGCGGTAACATAGCCAATCAATGGTTAGCTAAGAATGGTGTCAAAGGTTAGAGGTTCATGGCAATATGGGATGGCTTGATAAACACGTAATAGGTAGCGCAGCATAGCGATAGAACGAAGCAACTAGCATAGCAATGATAGTAGTGAGATCCAGGGTAGCGGTCATCTTGCCTGAAATCCCGCTAGGAAGAAGAACGAGTCCATGAAGAAGACGAACGGATGAAGCCGAACCAACCGTAGATGAACGAATCCTCACGATCGCAACAAAACAGGAACTAACAAGAAGAAGCACACAACATAGGTAAACACACCACACATAGGCAAGACATGATGCACAACAAGCATGATGCATGACCAAGCTACATGAAGCTACTCATGGCAAGAGATGATGCAAACAAAAACAACACATAAAGGCAAGTTTAAATGAGGCCGGGAACAACATATAACAATTCCGGTAAGTCCTCATATGCAAATTTCGAAATTGGTCCAGAACTGAATAAACCTTATGTTCACGTAGTTAAACAGCAAGTTAAGATGCACCAAGATGATCTACACGAAAATCTAGTCAAGTTACATATAAAGTTCATTAGATTCGGAGCTACGGCCTAGAAGATATGAGCAAAACAAGTTAAGCATGGCATTGATGCAAAATGCACCCAAACATCAAGCAAACACACCAAAACAAGGATGCAACATGAGAATATGGAACTACATGCAAAAACAAGCAAGTTTCATATAGAGCACACTCAAAACGGAGCAACGGTGCAACACACACACACTATACAAGTCATAGCAACAATCTGTCCATAACAGCAGCTAGGCATCTTACAAGCATCAAAACAATATGCTACAACACCCCAACATAATAACAAAAGGCATGGGCATCAAGTACAGGTAAAGCATAACAAGACATGAACACTGAGCTATCTCCAGAAACAACTAGAACATGCTCAAAAACACATGGAGATATTGCAAATAATAACAGTTTCAGACTTATCAGGAAATAACATCAGGTTGCAATGTTTAGAGCTATCAAACAACATGTTACAGGAACTTAACATGGCAAAAAAAGGCATGGCATGAATCTACTAATTGCATAGATCAAGAGTCCCTTACTGACCATAAGCCAAAAAGGATCAGAAGATAAGATGGCACCCATGTAAACATGGCAAGTTATATTACAAATTCATACATGGCAGGAACAACAATAAGTAGGCATGTTCGTGAGCTTGAACCACTCACTACAGAGCAATACATGGCATGGCAAGGCAACCAACAGTAAGAAGGCATGTTTGTGAAGCTAAGCATGGCAAGAACAAGTTCATAGGGTACATGGATCACTAGGAAAACACACGGGAACAAGTGAACTTAATGTAAACAGGCTGACAGCAACATTTACAAGCAACTTTAGAGCATGATTACAACATGTTCCAGCAGGCTATAATTGCAACCAAGGGCATGAATGGATAGAGCATGACATGTAGATCAAAACATGTTTATAGGGCATCTCCAGATTATGCATAGAATGATTAGTAGAAGCATGTTAACATAGCAACAAAATATAACAGAATCTGTCAGGAAAACAGCAACAACAACTACCCTACTTAACAAGCTTGATACACTCAGCACACAACTCACAAAAATACATGGTTAACACCTCTAGAAAGATGGCATGGCATAGATCAACATTCATGTAGACATCAACCTCATAGGATGCACACATCAATCATGGCAAAAATGATAAATGAGCAAGTTATAACAGTTTCAGCAGATTAACATCAACATGCACTCTTCCAACAGCATTTCGGGCATCAAGATGAGCTCAAATGAAAATGATGCAATGGAATGAAATGAAGTACTCGTCGAGACGAACAATTTGACATATTATATGCACGAAACGGAGCTACAGATGCAGAGATGTGATGCAATGAATATGGCATGTTGATGACAAAATTTAGGGACTTAGACATATTCGGGGGGGGGGGGGGGGGCAACCTGAGGATGCACGGATATCGATGTTCGCCGGGGTTCACCGGAGAAGGACGGAGATGCCAGATCCGGGGCTGGGGAAGGCGGATCTGTGGCTGGGGAGGCGCGACGGAGGCGGATCCGGTCGGTCCCATCCCGGATCCGGCCGGGGACGGCGGGGCACGGCGGAGCTCCGGCGCCGGAGCCATGGCGGGGCCGGCGGGGCCGTGGTGGCGCTCAGGACGGCGGCGGCTCGGGGTGCAGGAGGTCGCGGGCGCGGGGCGAAGGGAGCAGGGGCGGCGCGGAGGCCGCGGGCGCGGGGCGAAGGGAGCAGGGGCGGCGCGGCGCGGCGCCGGCCGGCAGTGGCAGCGGAGGGCGGCGGCGGCGAGGCGCCCGGCGGGCGGCGGGGGAGCGGGCCAGGCGGCGGCGTTGCTCGCCGGCGGCGAGGCGGAGACGCGCCGGCGGCGGGCGAACTCGCGGGCGGCGGCGCGATGGGCCCCGCGGGCCCGATCCGGGCCGCGCGGGCCGGCGGCGAGGGAGGCGGCGGCGCGCCACGTGGCGGCCCGCGATTGGCCGGGGCGGCGGCGGCGGACGTGTCCGGCTGCGGCCGGACGTGTCCGGCGCGCGCGGAGGGGAAAAATCTAGGGTTAGGGGGAAATCATCCGCGAATTTGGAGGGGGGTCACTTATTTATAGGTAGAGGGAGCTAGGAGAGTCCAAATGAGGTGCGGTTTTCGGCCACGCGATCGTGATCGAACGACCGAGAGCATGGAGGGGAGTTTGCTGGGCTTTGGGCCACTTTGGAAGGGGTGTTGGGCTGCAACTCAAAGAGGGCTTTGCGGTTACCCGGTTAACCGTTGGAGTACCAAACGACCTCCAAATGGCACGAAACTTGACAGGCGGTCTACCGGTGCTATACCAAGGCCACTTGACAAACCTCGGGCCATTCCGAGAAAGTTTAACACCCGCTTACAACAGTAGAGAAGAAGGGGACGCCGGAGGACATAGGAGTGCCGGATTGCAAAACGGACAACGGGGAAAAGGCTCGGATGCATGAGACGAACACGTATGCAAAATGAAATGCACATGATGACATGATATGAAATGCATATGATGACATGGTATAGTGCAACACGCAAGCACATGACATGGCAAGGACGGCGAATAACTGGCGGACACCTGGCGCATCGGATCCGGGGCGTTACAACACTCCACCACTACGAGAGGATCTCGTCCCGAGATCTAGGATGGCACCGGAGGGAAAAGGAAGAGGAAGAGGAGAGGTAAAACCAAGTTGCTTCTTTGACGAATGAGTGAAACCACGAACCTTGAGAGGTTGAGCAATTTAAAAGAAAGAGTACAACAGAGATGAACGAGATTGCAAACAATCCGGTAGAAAAGAGGAACAAGGAGTATTACGAGAATTTGAAGGTTTAAAGACATGGAAATAAGAGCTTCACGAACAAAAAGAATATGAACACATCGGTATAATGAGATAGCCAAGGAACAAGAATGGCTGAATTTGGACAGCTCTCCGGTAGAAAAGAGAAGAAAACTTGATGAGATGAAAAGATATTGAAGAGATGATACAACACTCCGGTTAAATGGATAAGCACGAAAAGAACACGATCCTAACAATTCGAGATGATGAGTGAAGAGAGCAACATCACGATGTCTTTGGAAGAAAGAATAGAAGATAAATCATTGGAATAAAAGAATGGAGAAGAAAATGCCAACTTCTACCACAATTGAATTTGGAAAACATCCTTGCAAAGAAGAATCGAACGGAGTTGTTGGAAAATCAACAACGAGAAGCACAAGCTTGTTGTGGGCTTATGGCAAACATCTCAAAATTATGAGGTGACAACCGGCCACTAATGGACACAATTGATTGGTTGAGATCAATGAAGATAAGAGAAACTTCTTCCACCAAGTGAATAGAGAGCAAGCTTGGGTCATGCATAATCACCACAAATAGCAACAACCCTTAAGGAAAGGCTTTAGGTGAAATATGACACAAGATAACTCCAACGAAGAAGTTGATTGGTCGAAAAGATCTCTTGAACGAAGAGAAAAAGATGGATTTAGAATACCTCATTCTTGACAACATATGAATCATGAAACATGAATGGAAATTGTCAAGAGTGACATAACACCACCTCAAAAGATAAGGTAGAAAGAATTGCACTTTGGAATGCAAGATGAAGAATACTTGAGCTCCTCAAAACAAAACATGTGTTGAGCACCATGTTTATTTTAGAGTATAGCTTGGCGGGTCATAACTTCGAGAGAAAACTTGAAGAACAATTGAAGAATGAAAGGAATCCTTGACGAACCACCATGTATAGCCTCCATGAAGAACTCTGGTAATAAAAGGATGATAAAAAGAAAAGGAAGTTGAAAACACAAGGTGAAGCCTTGCAATGATTTAGATGGAGCTTCGTGATTATATACCCGAGAGAACTTGGAACTCCGAAAAAGAAGGATGAGCAATTGAAACCAAGAATTTTTTATGAACCTCCGGAATAAGGAATTGAATTTACTGGATGAAACAAGAATAAGAATTACATTATGCTTATCCCTCATCAATTAAATTGATGACCCACAATGGATTTGGCATGCCTCTTATTCTCGTAGAAAGGATTAAGATAGATATGGCGCAAGCTTGGGAAGGTCTTCAACGAACCACCGGTAGGATTGGAAAGAACGAATGAATTAAATGATAACGAAAGAGGTGAAATCTTGAATGGACCACCGTAAGAATTGAAAATGAATGTAGCAAAGGCACAATTCACCGGGAAGAATTTGAAAACGAATGAAGATACTTGAAGGGATTTAAATACATGAGAACAAGGAGATCATGAACTGATTAGAGGATATTTGAGCGATGCACCGGAAGAATTTAGAGAACGATAGCTACACGCTGATAATGAAGAATTATGACATGATGGCCTTCGGAGGAAAGAAATGGAAACAACTCATGAAATACTCCGGATGGTAAGAAAAGAATTCTCACAATCGAAACAATTATGAGGATAGCATGAAGCTAGAACCAAGAATATTCAAGAGAATGGACCAAGATTTAAGGGAAATCTTTCTTCGGTCTTCAAATGTTGAGAATGATGATGAGAACCACCATGAATTGTTGAGATACTCCGGGAAAATTAAAAGAGTAAAGGTTGATCCCAAGATGAAAAGAATTTGAAAATGACCTTGGAGAAGGCATGTGACTGATGAAAATTCATTCTTACGTCAAACTTGGAAATGAATTTGAGAATCGCTCCGGAATAATTAGAAGAGTCAGGTAAGATCCTGGGAAAAGACCTGTGGGTTAGGGCCCACTCGAAAGAAATATCGTTGAAGGCTTGCTAGAAATAAAGATTGCACCGGTAGAATTAAATAGCTTGAATGAGATAACAACCTCGAAATATCTTGAACGGCTTGAGAATGGAAACACAAGTCTTGTGAGAAATCTTCAGCACTCCAGAACAAATGAATAGAGAGAAGTGAAAGATTAAGAGGTGCACCGGTATGAAAAAGCATTTGAAACGAGGAAAGGGATATGATGAATATCAAAAGCTTGAATTGGATCCACCGCAGAAGAATACGAGAATGAAGAATGATGAACTTGAAGCTCGTGAGCATCTTCACGAGGGATCACCGGATCAGAACATTGATTGAAAAGAGTGAAGTGACTTCACATGAATAAATGGATACTTGATTAAAATAAATGAGTCCTTGAAGAAAAAGGGTGGGAGGGCGGGAAAAACAAAGGCAACTTGGAACAGATGAAATAAACACCGTTGAGAAAACTTAGAATTGGTCCTGCGGATGGGAAAAATGATGGGATTCACTCGAAGAGAAGCACGCCGGTTGGAAAGGAGTTGACATGACAAAATCAATGATCAAAAGGATTAGTATTCACATAGCAATATGAGAACACCGTTTAGGAAAGGTATGGATTCAACATTTGACATCGAAGCAACTCGAATACCACAAATAAAACAAAACAAAGGATTTGGCTTGCAGAATAAGCCGGAACAAATACATATGATAGAGATTTACCCAATACCATATCATGCATCTGTAGAAAAGATATTCTAGGAGCTACTTGAATTCCCACCTATAAACTCCCGAAACTTTCTGGTTATGCAATCTGGTGTTGGGGATACAGGGGAAGCAATATATCTCACCCAAACTAACAATCCCTACATCTAGCTGTATCCATCCGTCAACACATAACCAAGAAACCTTCGGAAATCGTGTACCTCAACCTTCGAAAAGCATCCGTTATACGAGTCATGGCAATACTCCCGTACTCACCTCAGTACTGGGTTATCGGGGTTATCTCACCAACAACTGCATAAAAGATATTTTCGATGTCGGCGTACTAAACTCAGGTATTCCAGAACTGCAACGATAAAATTATGACGACAACACCTCAGAGCTCAACTCCCCGGGACACTTCCACTAAACCCCTGACAGGAGGCACCAAGACAATGTTCTCATCATAAAACCATCGGAACGATTCCAAGATACCCGCGTGATCCTAAAATTTTTTTTTGTGAAATTTGAGAAGAGAAAAGTCAAAACTCTACGTCAGGATACCTCACCAGAGCGACGAAGGGACTGAGGAGTAAAAAGAATTCCTAACTCTCCGATATATATAATCCTAAATGACTCAAAACATTTTTCTAGACACTACTCGGCCGCTAAAAATGATCAAGCAGTGGGGCTCCTAAGGTCGGGGAAGGCTCTGATACCAACTTGTAACGTCCTCGATGCGGCTATATCTCCCACGTGTCGAAGCATGACTTAGAGGCATAACCGCATTGAAAGCAATGTCGCAAGTGAGGTAATCTTCACACAACCCATGTAATACATAAGGGAAAGAGATACATAGTTGGCTTACAATCGCCACTTCACACAAATACATGAATAAAGCATTACATCATCCAGATACAATCAAGGTCCGACTACGGAACCAAAATAAAAGAAGAACCCCAAATGCGACAAAGGTCCCCGATCGACCCCAACTGGGCTCCACTACTGATCAACTAGAACGAAACAACACAAAGGGGCAAGATCTTCATCGAGCTCCTCCTTGAGCTTGGTTGCGTCACCTGCTCGGTAACATAGGCACCTGCAAACTGGTTTTGGAAGTATCTGGTGAGTCACGAGGACTCAGCAATCCCATTACCATGGGTATCAAGACTAGCAAAGCTTAAAGGGAAAGGAAGGGGGGGGGGGGTAAAGTGGTGAGGTTGCAGCAGCGACTAAGCATGATATGGTGGCTAACATACGCAAATGAGAGCGAGAAGAGAAACAAAGGAATGGTCGTGAAGCTAGCAATGATCAAGAGGTGATCCTGAACACCTACTTACGTCAAACATAACCCAGAAACCGTGTTCACTTCCCGGACTCCGCCGAGAAGAGACCATCACGGCTACACACGCGGTTGATGCATTTTAATTCGGATCTGGTGTCAAGTTATCTACAACCGGACATTAACAAACTCCCATCTGCCACATAACCGCGGGCACGGCTCTCGAAAGTTTGTACCCTGCAGGGGTGTCCCAACTTAGCCCATGACAAGCTCTCGCGATCAACGAAGGAATAGACCTTCTCCCAGGAAGACCCGATCAGTCTCGGAATCCCGGTACATCAAGACATTTCGACAATGGTAAAACAAGACCAGCAAAGCCGCCCGATGCACCGACAATCCCGATAGGAGCTGCACATATCTCATTCTCAGGGCAACACCGGATAAGTCAAGCTACGAGTAAAACCAGCCCTCGAGTTGCCCCGTGGTGGCCCCGCAGGTTGCTCGTTTCGGACCAACACTTAGACAAGCAATGGCCCGGGGGGGGGGGGGGGGGGGCTAAAATAAAGATGACCCTTGGGTTAATTACTCCCAAGGGAAATATAGGTGGTGGTGAGGATAATGGTAAAACCAAGGTTGGGCCTTGCTGGACAAGTTTTATTCAAAGCGAACTGTCAGGGGGGTCCCATAAATCACCCGACCGCGTTAGGAACGCAAAATCCGGGAACATAACACCGGTATGACGGAAACTAGGGCGGCAAGGGTGGAACAAAACACCAGGCATAAGGCCGAGCCTTCCACCCTTTACCAAGTATATAGATGCATTAATAATATAAGAGATATTGTGATATCCCAACAAAACCCTGTCCACCATGGAGAAATCTTCAACTTCACCTGCAACTAACAACGCTATAAGAGGGGCTGAGCAAAAGCGGTAACATAGCCAATCAATGGTTAGCTAGGAATGGTGTCAAAGGTTAGAGGTTCATGGCAATATGGGATGGCTTGATAAACAGGTAATAGGTAGCGCAGCATAGCGATAGAACGAAGCAACTAGCATAGCAATGATAGTAGTGAGATCTAGGGTAGCGGTCATCTTGCCTGAATCCCGCTAGGAAGAAGAACGAGTCCATGAAGAAGACGAACGGATGAAGCCGAACCAACCGTAGACGAACGAATCCTCACGATCGCAACGAAACAGGAACTAACAAGAAGAAGCACACAACATAGGTAAACACACCACACATAGGCAAGACATGATGCACAACAAGCATGATGCATGACCAAGCTACATGAAGCTACTCATGGCAAGAGATGATGCAAACAAAAACAACACATCAAGGCAAGTTTAAATGAGGCCGGGAACAACATATAACAATTCCGGTAAGTCCTCATATGCAAATTTCGAAATTGGTCCAGAACTGAATAAACCTTATGTTCACATAGTTAAACAGCAAGTTAAGATGCACCAAGATGATCTACACGAAAATCTAGTCAAGTTACATATAAAGTTCATTAGATTCGGAGCTACGGCCTAGAAGATATGAGCAAAACAAGTTAAGCATGGCATTGATGCAAAATGCACCCAAACATCAAACAAACACACCAAAACAAGGATGCAACATGAGGATATGGAACTACATGCAAAAACAAGCAAGTTTCATATAGAGCACACTCAAAACGGAGCAACGGTGCAACACACACACACACTATACAAGTCATAGCAACAATCTGTCCATAACAGCAGCTAGGCATCTTACAAGCATCAAAACAATATGCTACAGCACCCCAACATAATAAAAAAAGTCATGGGCATGAAGTACAGGTAAAGCATAACAAGACATGAACACTGAGCTATCTCCAGAAACAACTAGAACATGCTCAAAAACACATGGAGATATTGCAAATAATAACAGTTTCAGACTTATCAGGAAATAACATCAGGTTGCAATGTTTAGAGCTATCAAACAACATGTTACAGGAACTTAACATGGCAAACAAAGGCATGGCATGAATCTACTAATTGCATAGATCAAGAGTCCCTTACTGACCATAAGCCAAAAAGGATCAGAAGATAAGATGGCACCCATGTAAACATGGCAAGTTATATTACAAATTCATACATGGCAGGAACAACAATAAGTAGGCATGTTCGTGAGCTTGAACCACTCACTATAGAGCAATACATGGCATGGCAAGGCAACCAACAGTAAGAAGGCATGTTTATGAAGCTAAGCATGGCAAGAACAAGTTCATAGGGTAAATGGATCACTAGGAAAACACATGGGAACAAGTGAACTTAATGTAAACAGGCTGACAGCAACATTTACAAGCAACTATAGAGCAAGATTACAACATGTTCCAACAGGCTATAATTGCAACCAAGGGCACGAATGGATAGAGCATGACATATAGATCAAAACATGTTTATAGGGCATCTCCAGATTATGCATAGAATGATTAGTAGAAGCATGTTAACATAGCAACAAAATATAACAGAATTTGTCAGGAAAACAGCAACATCAACTACCCTACTTAACAAGCTTGATACACTCAGTACACAACTCACAAAAATACATGGTTAACACCTCTAGAAAGATGGCATGGCATAGATCAACATTCATGTAGACATCAACCTCATAGGATGCACACATCAATCATGGCAAAAATGATAAATGAGCAAGTTATAACAGTTTCAGCAGATTAACATCAACATGCACTCTTCCAACAGCATTTCGGGCATCAAGATGAGCTCAAATGAAAATGATGCAATGGAATGAAATGAAGTACTCGTCGAGACGAACAATTTGACATATTATACGCACGAAATGGAGCTACAGATGCAGAGATGTGATGCAATGAATATGGCATGTTGATGACAAAATTTAGGGACTTGGACATATTCGGGGGGTAACCTGAGGATGCACGGATATCGATGTTCGCCGGGGTTCGCCGGAGAAGGACGGAGATGCCAGATCCGGGGCTGGGGAAGGCGGATCTGTGGCTGGGGAGGCGCGACGGAGGCGGATCCGGCTGGTCCCATCCCGGATCCGGCCGGGGACGGCGAGGCACGGCGGAGCTCCGGCGCCGGAGCCATGGCGGGGCCGGCGGGGCCGTGGTGGCGCTTAGGACGGCGGCCGCTCGGGGTGCAGGAGGCCGCGGGCGTGGGGCGAAGGGAGCAGGGGCGGCGCGGCGCGGCGCCGGCCGGCAGTGGCGGCGAAGGGCGGCGGCGGCGAGGCACCCGGCGGGCGGCAGGGGAGCGGGCCAGGCTGTGGCGTTGCTCGCCGGCGGCGAGGCGGAGACGCGCCGGCGGCGGGCGAACTCGCGGGCGGCGGCGCGATGGGCCCCGCGGGCCCAATCCGGGCCGCGCGGGCCGGCAGCGAGGGAGGCGGCGGTGCGCCACATGGCGGCCTGCGATTGGCCGGGGCGGCGGCGGCGGACGTGTCCGGCCGCGGCCGGACGTGTCCGGCGCGCGCGGAGGGGGAAAATCTAGGGTTAGGGGGAAATCATCCGCGAATTTGGAGGGGGGTCACTTATTTATAGGTAGAGGGAGCTAGGAGAGTCCAAATGAGGTGCGGTTTTCGGCCACGCGATCGTGATCGAACGACCGAGAGCATGGAGGGGAGTTTGCTGGGCTTTGGGCCACTTTGGAAGGGGTGTTGGGCTGCAACTCAAAGAGGGCTTTGCGGTTACCCGGTTAACCGTTGGAGTACCAAACGACCTCCAAATGGCATGAAACTTGACAGGCGGTCTACCGGTGCTATACCAAGGCCACTTGACAAACCTCGGGCCATTCCGAGAAAGTTTAACACCCGCTCACAACAGTAGAGAAGAAGGGGACGCCGGAGGACATAGGAGTGCCGGATTGCAAAACGGACAACGGGGAAAAGGCTCGGATGCATGAGATGAACACGTATGCAAAATGAAATGCACATGATGACATGATATGAAATGCATATGATGACATGGTATAGTGCAACACGCAAGCACATGACATGGCAAGGACGGCGAATAACTGGCGGACACCTGGCGCATCGGATCCGGGGCGTTACACAAATGACATGTCTCTTGCAAATGTCATGCTTGTCCAATCCCTTAAATACATTTGCTTTCTGTTTGCCAATTGGCTTTTGTTGGTTATGATACACTCTTTGGACTAACGGATGTGAAAGTCTTTAAGAGAGATACTCTCGAAGTGGCATTTGTTGTAGAGTTGGATGGCAACCTTTACACGGTTGATTTCTCGAAAGAGAGAACATTCCATGCAACTTGTATAATGGCCAAGGTCGACAAGGGGTGGCTATGGCATCGCCGGCTAGCCCATGTCGGCATGAGAAATCTTCAAGATCTCTT
Source organism: Triticum timopheevii (assembly GCA_963921465.1). NCBI lineage: Eukaryota > Viridiplantae > Streptophyta > Magnoliopsida > Poales > Poaceae > Triticum > Triticum timopheevii. The sequence goes on along the minus strand of OY997266.1, from coordinate 110,541,073 downwards.
AAAGGGGAATCACATCCTTGGACTAACCAATGTCTCTTTTGAGAAAGATCGTGTGTGTAGTGCATGCATAGCCGGGAAGCAACATCAATCAAGGCACCCACCCAAGAACATTGTGTCTACTTCAAGGCCTCTGGAGCTCCTTCATGTGGATCATTTTGGGCCTCCTTCATGGGATAGTCTTGGTGGGAAAAAGTATGGACTTGTCATTGTTGATGATTACTCAAGATATACACGGGTGTTTTTCCTCAAGTCCAAGGACGAGACGAAGATCACCTTCATTGATTCTGCCAAGCAAGCACAACGCAAGTTTGACAAAGAAATCTTGGCAATAAGAAGTGACAAGGGATCTGAGTTCAAGAACTATACCTTGGAAGAATTCCTTAGTGATGAAGGGATTGAGCATCAATATTCAGCTCCATACACTCCTCAGCAAAATGGTGTAGCCGAAAGGAAGAACCGTACACTTGTGGATATGGCAAGGTCCATGTTGGATGAATACAAGCCACCACATAGTTTTTGGGCCGAAGCCGTCAACACTGCATGCCATGTATCAAACCGGCTCTTCCTCTGCACTATATTGGAAAAGACTCCATATGAGCTCCTAACTGGGAACAAGCCAAATGTCAAGTACTTTCGTGTATTTGGGTGCAAATGTTTCATCCTCAACAAAAGAGAATGGTTAGGAAAATTTCAATCCAAAACAATTGAGGGCATATTTGTTGGCTATGGATCAAATTCTCATGCCTATAGAGTCTACAACAAATCCAATGGATGTGTTGTAGAAACTTGTGACGTGGTGTTTGATGAATTTAATGGCTCCCATGGGGAGCAAGTTGATCTAAGTGATGTAGGTGAAGAAGATCCCTCTCAAGATATTTTGACCATGGGTGTTAGTGCACTTCTTCCAGTGGAATAAGAACCTCATGATGATGAAGAAGAAGATGGAAGTTTCACACATCATCAAACTACTTCAACACCCATACCACCATAAACTCCTATTGCTCAACCGATGCCCTTAGTCCAAGTACAAGAAGATGATCAAGTTCCTCTTCATGATAATCTTCAAGAACAAGATCATCATCAAGGGCAAGAATAGGAAAGTCCAATCATTGATGATGAACCTCAACAAATGCAATATGAACAAGAAGATCTTCCACCACACATTAATGCTCCATATGTTGAGGACTTTGGATGATGGACATGAAGTTAAACCTCGAGAAACCCTAACCTCCATCATGCCTCGAGTCGCCGGTCGTGTTGATGTTGACAAAATTCTCAACGGCATATCGGAAGGTAGAGTCACTTGTAAACATTTGACAAACTTTTGTTCTCACTTCTCGTTTGTGTCTAGTGTTGAGCCCCTCAAGGTACAAGATGCATTGATGGACAATGATTGGCTCATTGCTATGCAAGAAGAGTTGAACAGTTTTGAACGCAACCAAGTGTGGTAATTAGTCAAGAGGCCACCTACTGAGCACAACGTCATTGGAACAAAATGGATTTTCAAGAACAAGCAAGATGAGAATGGTGTAATCATCCGTAACAAGGCAAGGTTAGTGGCATAAGGGTACTCACAAGTTGAAGGTTTGGACTTTGGTGAGACCTTTCCCCCGTTGCCCGTCTTGAATCCATTCACATCTTACTTGCTTATGCCGCTTTCAATGGTTTTACTTTACATCAAATGGATGTGAAGAGTGCTTTCCTTAACGGTCCTCTACAAGAAGAAGTATATGTGTCACAACCACCTGGGTTTGTTGATCCCGGTCACAAAGACTATGTGTACAAACTTCATAAGGCTTTGTATGGCCTCAAACAAGCACCTCATGCTTGGTATGGTCATTTTAAGAAGTTTTTACTCGATGATGGTTTTGTGAGAGGGGTGATCAATCCCACTCTTTTTACTAAGAGGGACAAGGGTGATTTGATCTTATGCCAAATCTATGTAGATGATATCATTTTTGGTTCTCCTAACATTCATTTGTGCAAGAAGTTTGCGGCTTCAATGACCAAGAATTTCGAAATGTCACTCAATGAAGATTTGAATTCTTTCTCGGATTTCAAATTCAACAGTTTCAAGAAGGAACTTTCTTGTCTCAAGCAAAATACCTCAAGGATATCCTAGAGAAGTTTGGCATGTCTGATGCTAGTCCATACAATACACCCATGCCAACCAAAATTGCACTCACTAAAGACACAAATGGTATTCCTTTCGACCCATCTATTTACCGCTCTATGATTGGTTCATTGCTTTACCTTTGTGCATCTAGACCAGACATCATGTTCAGTGTATGCATGTGTGCTAGATTTCAAGCTTCCCCTAGGAAAGTCATCATAAGGCGGTTAAGCATATTCTTAGATACCTTGTTCACACCCCAATGTTGGGTTTATGGTACCCCAAGGATGCTAAGTTCGATCTCATTGGGTACACGGATGCGGATTGGGCTGGAGACAAAGTGGATCGTAAGTCCACCTGTCGGTGTACTAAAGTAGGGGTACCTTAGTACCCCGAACTTGTGCACGGGCAGTCGCAGCGTCCCGCGGCAAGGCTTGCCGGGCGTCCGCCAAGACCCTCCACTATTCATATTACTGCCATTCAAGAACAAAGTGTTAACTTTAAAGACAAGGCCCCGGCAAGAGGAGCTTGCCGGGAAGGACAAGACCCCGGCAAGAGGATCTTGCCGGGATGAACAAGACCCCGGCAAGAGGAGCTTGCCGGGAAGGCCAACTAAGGCATGTCAAGAGACTTGCCGCGACGCGCTACGCGTCCCGGCAAGACCCGACGAGCGGCAAGCTTGCGGGTGCGACAAGACAGCGACCGCGGCAAGGTGCTTGCCGCGGCGAAGCCACCACTCTGCATCCATGCTCCAACGCATCCCACGACGTGTCGCTGCAGGATCGCTCCTGGTGCACGTGGCGGGTGGCTGTGCAGCCTAGCGGTGCGAGGTGGCAAGTGAAGGTGACTAGGAGGCCATCGTGGCGATCGGTGGCGCCCCTAACGGTCGTTTCCTGCACTGTTGGGGCGACCGGACGGGCATTAAATGCCCTTGTCCCCTGCCGTCAGAGTTAGGTAGGGGGCACTGTTGGTAGCAGTTGTACCAACCCGCGTTTTTACCTTTCTACCCCTCTCTCTGCGTTGTCACCTGTCGGTGACCCCCTTTAGACTATAAAAGGGAGCCCATGCGCATGTAGAAGGGGTTCGGAGGTTCGACTCATTCAACACCACAACACACCTACGCTCTTGAGCAAGAACAGAATAGAAACACAAAGCAGCAGTAGGAGTTTTATCTCTCCGGAGAGCTCCGAAGCTGGGTAAAAACCCCCCGCGTGCCCTCGCCTCGATCTGCTCTGCGTGCGCCCTCCGCTCCCTGCCGGACCGAGAAGGGGCCCCCTGCCCCATAGGTGCTCGTTTCCCACCACGACATCTTTGGCGCGCCAGGTAGGGGGGCGTCGAGGTCGTGCGTATCTGATCCGGCGTCTGCGCGCGCTACATCAACATCTTCATCGACATGCCACCGAAGAAGAAGACTTCGGAGGTGGCCGCTCCGTCTGCGAATATCCTACCGCCACTGGAGCAAACGGGCGGTGGGGTGGACGCCGGCGGAGGAGCAGGCGCTGGCGGGGAGACCCACATCGTCACCCGGTCCAAGGACAAAGCCCCGCAAGGTTCAGCGTCTGCACATCCACCGGTGTAGGATCGACAAAGCCACGGTGCTCCTAGCACCGTACTCGCGTTGGAACAAGGCCAAGATGGTGGGTCGCGAGACGCTCAAGGCCAACATACACGTCAACACGCTGGCACGAGCGCAGTGCGGTCGCCTGGACGAGATGTTGCTCCTTCTAACACTGTTAGGAGTTTGAGCATGTCCCGCACCTCGCGTCGCTCACCACCACCACCCAAGACTCCAGAGGAAGCGCTGGCCCGAGCCCAGCTGCTTCTAGATTACCCTCCAGCGCCAGACAAGATCGACGACTAGAGGGCCGCCATTTATAGCCTCATTGGCTTCGCCAACGGCGACAAGCCCCGGCAACCGAGCACATCGAAGCCCCGGCAAGACGCCCAGGCGCAAGCCGATGCCGACAAGACCGCTGGGGGTGCCACCACTGTGCACTCCCCGCCCCAAAGGCCAAGATCTCCGACTCGCCGGGCCAACCTCGATGCCGACTCCACCGCGTCATCGGACCCGCGAGCTCGCCGCGATCAACGCCAAGTTCTCCAAGAACGACGACACGAAGACGCTCGCACTCGCATCGAGCGTCGAAGAGAAGCGCGGCGTCAATCTGACCAGCGCGCTGGGCCCACTGTCGATATGCATGCGCCAGGGGAACCAGGCGACTTGCCGTACGCGGTAGGTTGCCCTGCGTTCACCCGTGAGCTGCGGCAAGTCCAGTGGCCCAGTACCAAGAACTTCAAGCCAGACGTGCCCGAGAAGTACGATGGCAGGATACATCCGTCGGAGTTCCTTAGCGTCTACACCATCGCGGTGCAGGCTGCCGGGGGCGCGACGAGAAGATCCTCGCCAACTACTTCCCGCTGGTGCTCAAGCCCAACGTCAGATCTTGGCTCATGCACTTGCCGGACAACTCCATCTCTTCGTGGGCGGACCTGTGCCATCAGTTTGTCGGCGCCTTCACAGGCGGCCACAAGCCCCATGGCCAGGAAAGCGACCTTCATCTGCTCGCCCAGAAGGAAGGAGAACCCCTGCGCAAGTATATACAGAGATTCAGCCAGGTGCAGCGCAACATCCCAGATGTCCACCCTGCCACGGTTATCAGTGCGTTCCATCAGAACGTGCGTAACCGCAGGATGAGGGAGGAGATGGCGATGTGCAAAATCAGAGATGTCAGCGAGCTATATGCTCTGGCCGACAAGTGTGCACGTGCTGAGGAGGGGAGGAGACTCCCCGGAGAGAACACAGGAGCCGAAGAATCTGACAGTGAGGATGCCGCCCCGGCAAAGAAGAACCGGAGGCGGAACAACAAAAAGAGAAAGGCTAAGGATGTGCTAGTTGTCGAGCAATCCGGCAACGGAGGCGGTTCCGAGAAGGCCAAAGCTGGCGACTCCGGCGAGGCTGTGGTAGCCGCCGACAAGCAGGATGGCTCCGGCAAGCAGTACTGCAAGATCCACCGCACCAAGGGCCACGACCTCCAAGCGTGCAAGAAGGTTGAGCAGATGGCAGAGCTACAGAAAGCTGAATACGAGCGCCGCGACAAGGAGAAGGCCCAGGAAGGTGGCGGAGGATCCGGCAAGAAGTGTCCCGTCCGGGGAGGGCGCCGCGGCAAGGCCAAGCAGCGGCAAGGAGATAGGCCTCCCCGCGGCCGCGACAAGGACGAAGACGAAGATGAAGATGATGAGATGGAGGAGGATGAGACCGACGAGAAAGAGTTTCAGAAGGCAACGGAGGTGTTGTGCATCGACGGCGGTGCTTCTCTGCACACCTCGCACCGCCAACTCAAACAATGGGTGCGAGAAGTGAGCGCGGCAGAACCGTCCGTTGAATCGCGCAAGCCCCTGAAGTGGTCTAGCACGCCCATCATCTTTGACGTTGAGGATCACCCTGATCGCATCACTGCGGTTGGGTGCTTGCCGATGTTGGTCTCGCCAACAATCCGCAACCTCAAGGTCACGAAGATGTTGGTTGACGGCGGGGCCGGCCTGAATCTGATCTCTTCCGCGGTGCTCAAGAAGCTCCAGATTCCCGACAGCGAGCTCGAAGAGACTGGTACCTTTCAAGGAATCAACCCGGGAAGGAGCAAGCCGAAGGGGAAGATCACACTGCCAGTGACGTTTGGCAGCGAGCTGAATTTTAGGACAGAGAGAGTCACATTTGATGTTGCTGATTTCCCATTGCCCTACAATGGGATACTATGCCGTCCAGCGCTTGCCAAGTTCATGGCAGCCTCTCACTACGCTTACAATGTGCTCAAGATGCCTGGTCCGATAACTGTTATTTCTATCCATGGCGACAAGAAAGATGCACTTATCTGTACCGACAAGATCTACCGGGAAGCAGCAGCCGCAACAGAACGCAAACCACTTGCCGCTGAAGCTCCCGGGGGGAAGAAGAAGATCAAGTCCGGCAAGAGTAGCTCTGATGCCCACTCCAGCAAGCGCACCTCTTCGGAGTGCTGCGCTACCATCGAGGACGCACCATCGAGCTCCACCGGCAAGTGCAAGAAGGCAAAGATAGCTTCACCAGAGACCAAGAAAGTGGCTGCCAAGGAGGACGGCACTGGTGGTACCTTCACCATCAGTGCCACGCTCGATCCTAAATAGGAAAGCGCGCTCGTTGCTTTCCTGCGGGCGAATGTCGATGTGTTTGCATGGCAACCATCTGACATCCCCGGTGTTCCCAGGAATGTAATTGAGCACCACCTTGCTGTCTGCCCTCACGCGCCGCCCGTCAAGCAGAGAGTTAGGAAACAAGCAGTGGAGCGTCAAGAGTTCATTGCAGAGGAGATCAAGAAATTGGAAGCAGCAGGCCTGGTCCGAGGAGTACTCCATCCAACGTGGTTAGCCAATCCAGTAGTCGTGCGCAAAGCAAACGGGAAGTGGAGGCTTTGTATTGACTTCACTGATGTTAATAAAGCTTGCCCCAAAGATCCATTTCCCTTGCCGCGCATTGACCAGATTGTCGACTCCACAGCGGGATGTGATCTGCTTTCATTCCTTGATGCATACTCAGGATATCATCAGATCTTCATGGCAGAAGAGGATGAAGAGAAAACCGCATTCATTACTCCATGTGGCACGTACTGCTTTGTACGGATGCCTTTCGGACTAAAGAATGCCGGTTCAACATTTGCAAGAGTAGTCAGTCATGCTTTTGAGCCACAGCTGCACAGAAATGTAGAAGCTTACATGGATGATATAGTGGTCAAGAGCAGAGACAGAGCAACTTTGGTCCAAGATTTGGACGAGACCTTTACGAATCTGCGCAAGATCAATCTCAAGTTGAACCCCGAGAAGTGTGTGTTTGGAGTTCCTTCCGGCAAGCTTCTCGGGTTCTTTGTGTCCCAGAGGGGGATTGAAGCCAATCCCGACAAGATCAAAGCCATTGAACAGATCGAAGCACCGAAGCGCGTCAAGGATGTGAGAAGACTTGCCGGCTGTGTTGCTGCTCTTAGTAGGTTCATATCTAAGTCTGCTGAGCGCGCCCTGCCATTTTTCAAAATTTTGAAAAAGGCAGGTCCAATGAAATGGACTCCGGAAGCGGAGGCTGCACTGCAGGACTTGAAGAGATACCTATCCTCTACTCCAACACTTGTCGCACCTAAGCCACAAGAGAAGTTGCTGCTATATCTGGCGGCAACCAACCAAGTGGTTAGTGTTGCGTTAGTTGCGGAGAGGGAGGCAGATGCTGAGCCAGCGACCGCGGCAAGCGAGTCCAGCGACAAGTAGGGGGCTTCCCCGACAAGTTCTGGTTCCGACAAGGATGGATCTGCGCAGCCACAAGAAGAGAAACAGAAGAAGATGGTGTAGCGCCCAGTTTACTTTGTCAGTTCCCTTCTGCAGGGGGCTAGATCAAGGTACTCTGGTGTGCAGAAGTTGCTTTTCGGCCTTCTCATGGCCTCGAGAAAGCTGCGCCATTACTTTCAAGCACATGAGATCACAGTTGTCACTCGCTTTCCGCTGAAGAGGATACTGCAAAATCCAGAAGCAACAGGCAGGATTGTCGAGTGGGCACTGGAATTGTCAAGCTTTGGCCTCAAGTTTGAAAGTACTTCAACTATTCAGAGCCGAGCATTGGCAGAATTCATAGCAGAATGGACACCAACACCCGATGAAGAAACTCCGGAGAGGAGCATCCCCGTCAAGGAAGCAAGCAAAGAATGGATCATGTACTTTGATGGTGCCTTCTCGCTGCAAGGCGCCGGTGCGGGCGCACTACTTGTCGCACCCACCGGAGAGCACCTCAAGTACGTGGTTCAGATGCACTTTCCCAAGGAGCAAGCAACAAACAATACTGCAGAGTATGAAGGCTTGCTTGCCGGGCTCAGGATCGCAGCAGAGCTTGGGATTAAGAAACTCATTGTCAGGGGTGACTCGCAGCTTGTCGTCCGCCAAGTGAACAAATATTATCAAAGTCCGTTGATGGAAGCATACATCGATGAAGTGAGGAAGCTAGAAGAACATTTTGATGGCCTGCAGATGGAACATGTTCCAAGAGCTCAGAATGACATTGCAAATGGCCTATCAAAATGTGCCGCACTTAAGTTGCCTGTGGAACCAGGGATTTTTGTGCTCAAGCTGACTCAACCATCTGTGACATCATCAGCTAGACAGAGCAAAAAGAGAAAGTTGGTTACTGGCGACTACTTTCCGGCAGAGCTCCCCGAAGCCGCCGCCAAGAAGGTCCCCAGAATCAACACAGAAAATGCTGAGGAGCAGTCTGCTTCGACAAGCCCTAGGGTTTGTTTCGTTGAAGCAGACGCTCCCGACAAGCTGTGTCCCGACACGCTTGCCGGGGAGCATCACGCTCCGGCAGGATCCCAGATTCTTGCCGTAGAAGCGGATGTTCCCGCAGCAGCATTTGCGCCTTTAGTCCTTGTTGTCGAGACACAAGCTCCGACATGGGCACAACAGATAGTCCATTTCCTTCAAACAGGAGAACTTCCCGAGGAACAAGAAGAAGCAGAAAAAGTAGCCCGGCAATCAAGTATGTACCAGTTTGTCGACGACATACTGTACAGAAGAAGATTCAACGGAGTGAAATTGAAGTGCATTTCCCGGAAAGAAGGACAAGAGCTGTTGGCGGAGATACACGGAGGCATATGTGGCCACCACATTGGCGCAAGAGCACTTGCCGGCAAGGCCTTCCGGCAAGGTTTCTTCTAGCCGACAGCCCTCCAGGATGCAACTGCACAAGTAACCAAGTGTGAAGCGTGCCAGTTTCATTCCAAACAGATACATCAACCAGCTCAAGCTCTCCAAACAATCCCTTTATCCTGGCCATTTTCGGTCTTGGGGCTCGACATCCTCGGTTCCTTTCCCCGAGCTGTCGGGGGCTTTGAGTACTTGTACGTTGCAATCGACAAGTTCACAAAGTGGACTGAAGTGGAACCAGTGAGGAAGGTGACAGCACAGTCAGCAGTCAAGTTCTCCAGGTCAATTGTTTGCCGTTTCGGAGTCCCTAACAGGATCATCACCGACAACGGCACACAATTCACGAGCCGCACCTTCATGCAGTACGTCCAAGATCTTGGCACCAAGATCTGCTTCGCTTCTGTTGCTCACCCGAGAAGCAACGGTCAAGCGGAGAGGGCGAATGCGGAAGTGCTGCGCGTGCTCAAAACCAGAACTTTCGACAGGCTGCACAAGTGCGGAAGAAATTGGATCGAGGAGCTGCCAGTGGTTCTTTGGTTGATCAGGACGCCGCCAAATCGAGCCACTGGCCAGACACCTTTTGCTCTTACCTATGGAACAGAAGCAGTTCTCCCCACGGAACTCGTATACGGATCGCCTCGAGTGCTCGCTTACGATGAGCTTGAGCAAGAGCAGCTGCGGCAAGATGACACGCTGCTCCTCGAGGAAGATCGTCTTCAGGCTGCGGTACGAGCTGCTCGCTACCAGCAAGCTTTGCGCCGCTACCATAGCCGCAAAGTTAATGCCAGAAGCTTCGAGGAAGGCGACCTTGTTCTTCAGCGCGTTCAATCCGCCAAGAATTCCAACAAGTTGACGCCAAAGTGGGAAGGCCCTTATCGGGTGAAACGAGTCACTAGGCCCGGCGCTGTCCGCCTTGAGACCGAAGATGGCTTTCCGGTGAGCAATTCCTGGAACATAGAGCATCTTCGCAAGTTTTACCCATAAGGCGCGGTTGCCGGAATCTGTTCCGGCAACCACCTTTTGTACAAGCCTTGCCGCTGTTGCATGTAACCCTTTGTACAAAGCCGGGCGCAGATCCCGTGCACAAATAAAGTTTATGTGCCTCGCACATCTTGTCAAATTTCATGCATCTTTCTTTTTTGCATGTATATCTAACACTTTGTGCAGCACTCACCCCCGGTAAGCAATAACGAGCCTTAAAGCTCCATATCTTTATTTTCTCTTCTTTCTTTTGTTCAAAAAGAAGGTTCCTTCGCCCACAAGTTCACCGAGGGGGGGGGGGAGAGGATAAAGATGTGGAGCAGGCGTCGTTCAAAAAATACAGCCTTGCCGGGACGCAGACGACGGAAAAGCTAAGTTGCCAAAGTTTGAGCGCAGTCAGTTTTAAATTCTTAAGTTATATTCCTTGAACGACCGTGCCTTGTATGGAAAACCTGTGCGCGGAGGAACCGGCTCGTGGCTAAGTTGCGCCCTTACTTTGTTTCGAGTCCGCTCAACAATGAAAGTGTGCTGCGACTAGTCCCGACAAGGTTTCTTGCCGGAGGCAACACCGCCAGCAGGCTGCTGATGTTCCGCACTCAGCGCTCGCGGCAAGTGTGTTTGCGCCGACAAGTTCCCTAAAAGCGTAGGGCGAAAACATGCAAGGGATGGGATCAAGTAAAGGAAGTAACATAGCAGACAGTACCCAGGATAAAGTTATATTACAATAAATAACTTGCCGCGCTCTAATGGATTGTTCCTATGACATATCTAGCAGCGGCAAGGAGAAGGAAGGGAGAAGAAGAGTGGCCTAATACGCGCACTCGCCATCGATCCTCCTGACTTCGTTCACCTTGTCCACAATGGGTGCGACGATGGCTTTGAGCTCCTCAAGATCAGCACCCGCCAGCAACTTCTTGAGGACGCGGGAGAGGTCGAGGCCTGGATTGCGGAAGAGGATCTTCACCAGCACCTTCTCCAAGACCTTGGCGCAGATTGCACGCGACTCGTCCACCAGCTTCTTCGGGATCCTTTCCCGGAGTTGCTGGAGGGCCGTCACCACGCCCTTGAAGAAGAGAGTAAGCTTGGCGCTGGGCTGGAGGTTTTCGTCAGCAGAGTACCCGAAGTCCGCCAAGTCCAGCTCCGCCAACTCCTCGTTGATGGCTGCAGCGATGTTGACGAGGCCCTCCGTCCAGAGCTCCACCGTAGCCTTGAAGGTGTTCTGGGTCTCGGCGGCCCTCGTCAGCAACTCCTCGTTGCCCTTGAGCTCCTTCAAGTCATCCTCTCGCCTCTTGGCGGCGTCCAGCGTCTCCGTCAAGGTGGCCAGTTTCAGCTCCAGATCAGCGCTCGAGTCCTTGACGGCGTTCAGCTCCTTGATCTTCTCGGCAAGCTAAACTTGCAGATCACCATGGGCATGGGCATCCTTCTCGCGCTCGCGCTGGAGTGCGGCGAGATCTTCGTTCTTCCCTTTTATGTCCGCCTCCAGCTGCGTCACCTTCACCTCTAGCTCCTTCTTGGCAGCCTCAACAGCCGCGGCGGCATCCTTCGCCTCCTTGAGTGCCCCGCCAAGAGATTTCTCCCGGGCCTCGAGCTCCTCCTCGTGGCTGTCCAGACTAGCCTTCTTCTGTGTCAGCTCACCTTCCCGCCTGGACATCTCCTCGGCGACGAGCCTCTGCTGCTCCTCGGCTTCAGCCTTCTCCAGGATGAACGCCTTCTTCGCCTCGTCAAGTTGCGCCCTCTCCTTCGCAATGGATCGGAGGGCCTCCTGGTTGCGGCTCTTGAGCTCCTCCGCATGCTTCTCTATGTCAACTCCCGCCTGCGCGACAAGCGCTTCCCGGGACTCAAGCTTCGCTTGCCGGGCGCGGTAGAGTGACACCAACTTCCGGAGCAGCTGCTCCTCCTCGGACTCGCCACTACTGCTGCTGGGCGCGTCAACCACCGCCAGTCCAGCGGAGGCGAGTACTTCCCCGTCAAACTCCTCCCCTTTAACAGGTGCCCTGGAACTCGACGCCCAGGGAAGCTTGATGTATACGCCCTCGCCGGCCTTCAAGTATGCGCCTGGCTGGGGCTCCTCGGAGTTCGGCACTGCATCAGCGGCGGAGGGGTCGGCGGACGGTGTAGCGCCCTACGCTCCTGCGCCCTCCGGGTCGTCAGTACGATCGCCGGACCCCTCGCCGGCTCCTGCGCCAGCAGCCTTGGCGGCTTCTTCGTCGGCGGGTTCGTCAGCACCGGCCTCTTCTTCGTCAGCGGCGGCATCTTCAGTATTGCCGCGCGCGCCTTCATCACCGGTGGCCTCAGTCTCCATTGGGTCTGCGAGAGGGGGATCTGAGGACATGGAGAGGAAGGAAAAGTCAAGCAAATATCCAAAAAAGAAGAAAGAAGAACCCAAGGGAAGATTTCCGACAAGGAAGGTTACCTGTGCTGAGCTCTGTGACCATGGGTTCCTCCACCAAGGGCTCACTGGTTCCGTCCCATGCCGGGGACCTCTCCCTTGCTGGGGAGCGCTCCCTTGTCGGGGAATCGCCCCTTGGCGGCGTAGTCGAAGCAGACAGCACCTCCGGAGCGGTTTCTGATTGCTCCTGATGGGCCTGCTCTGCTCCTACATGAATGGATCAGCAATCAAGATGTCAGCAAAAGAAGAAGCACCCATGCGCGCCCCACAACAGGGAGTGAACCAAACACTTACGCTGGGGGCTGTGCTGGGGGCTGCTGCGAGGAGAGGGAGCCGGGTCCGTAAAGGTAGTCTCGGACGTGTCCTCTGCCGTCACAGCAGGATCGTCCTCGATGACAACCACAGGGACCTTGGCCCTCTTCGCCGCTCTCTCGGCCAGAGTCCTGAAACAGAACAGGGATTCAGAGAGAACCAAATCAGATACAAGACAAGTATAGTAAGAAGAAAGCCTTACTCCTCCTCCTCTTCTTCCTCCTCATCGGAGCTCAGCGCAGAGAGGTCGAAGTCTGGTACCCTTTCTGCGCGGCGAGGCGGAGGAGTGGGCTCCCTTGGACGTTTGCCGGGAGCTGCGGCAGGATCGGACGTGGCAGCCCGGGAAGACCCCGCCTCGGTTGCCGGCACGGCCTGAGATGCTCCTGCGGCAATCGTCCTTGCCGCGGTGGAGCGCGTCCCGCGACGCTGCGGCTGTTGGCCTGCTTGCCGCCCTGCTGGATCTCCAACTCGACGGAGGCGCCTTCTTGGTTGGAATTGGGGCTACGCTGGGGGCTCCGCCTGCGGCAAGCTGCTCGAGGACGGCTGGCCGCTCGCACCCCCGGCGGGCTCGCTCGCTTCGGCCTCGGGCTCCCCTTCACCAACGACCTCTCCGGCAAGGTCTTCCCGGTCAGCAAGACTTGCCTCTTCGGCCGCCTCCGCCTCCTCCAACATGAAGCCAAACTCGCCCGCGGCAGCGGCTGCCGCCGCCTCCTCGGCCCTGGTGGCGATGTACCGCATCTCGTCGTTGGTGGTGGCGCGGGTGAGGAGCCTCTGCTCGTCGGAGTTGACCGCTACCTCCGTCAAGTCATCGAAGAATTGCCGCACGACGTCTTCAGCGGGCTCTATCCAAGTTGCGCTTATCCCGTGCGAGTCGCACTCTGGCATCATTGCGCAGATGCGATCACGCTGGGAGTTGTTGCACAACGGGATGACTCCCTTCGGCAGCCTGAACCACTCTGGATGGTCAGCGTCATGCTTGAACAGCTCCCTCAGCATCCCGTCGAGCTCCAGAACGGTGAAGTTGAAGTTGAGGCCTGGACGCAGCCTCATGATATTCGCCGGGCCGCCAAACAGCCAGGCGGGCCTCCCCCTCTTCTGCAGAGGGGCGATGCGACGGCGGAGGAAATCCGCGCCAACCGCCCCTGCTATGAGCCCGGCAAGCCTGAGCCGGAGGATTCAGGTGGTGGCAATCTTCAGCTTGGCGTCGTCCGGCGACAGAGTGCTCCAGTCGCCGCCGCGCACCACCAGGGTCCGGTGCAGGTTGGTGAATGGCTGCGGATTGGCATCACAGATCCAGCACCATTCCGCCCTCCACTCATCCCACTTGCTGCGGAGCTCGCCCATCAAGTACACCTCCTTCATGCCGATCCGTGAGGTCCAGGCGATTCCGCCAGCCAGTGGCTCCCCTTTCTCAGCCCGGGGGGTGAAATAATGACGAAAAAGAGTGACATTCGGAAGGATGCCAACGAAGTTCTCGCAGAGGTGTGCGAAAACCGCCATTGTCAGAACGGCGTTGGGGGTGAAATCAAGAAGATGAAACCCGTAGGTATTCATGATGTCGCAGAAGAAATCAGAAAAAGGTGGGCAGAGCCCGCAATAGAAGAACACCGGAAAGAAATAGTACCCCTTTGGGCACCGCTTCAATTTGGAAGCCTCGGCGGAGAGCACCGGCGTGCGCGGGTGCGCCCGTGTCTCCGTCGACCAGAAGAGGTAGAACTCCTCCCGCAGCGCCTTCGGGGTGAGCTCGGGGAGGAAAAGCACTCGCTCCTTGCGCAGCGCCTCAAGCCGTAGCGCCTCGGCTGACTTCGCGGCCTTGCTGGTCTTCGGAGCCATGGCGGAAGCAGCGGGGGCGCGGAGGTGTTGAGGGCGACGGCGGCGACGGGCGGCGGAGCGTTGCTCTCTTTCGGCTTGGGAAGCGGAGGGGAGCGGCGGAGCTTTCGGAGGAAGGAACTGCAAGTGGCGAAGGTGGGGGAACGGTCCTGTTTCCTCTGCTTATAAACAGAACCGAGGTGAACATTACGCATTTCCTGGAATTAAGTATTGCCCACGATCTCTCCCACGACACCGCGATTGACGCGTGCCGTTGCGGGAGGACGCGGTGGGTACGGAGTGGATTTGGTTTGGACCCAGGCCGCGCATGCCCGTGCCCTGTTTTGGGCCTGGCCCAACAGCGCTCGGCATCGTGTATGGCCCAGGCCCGGGGGCTCCTGTCGGTGTACTAAAGTAGGGGTACCTTAGTACCCCGAACTTGTGCATGGGCAGTCGCAGCGTCCCGCGGCAAGGCTTGCCGGGCGTCCGCCAAGACCCTCCACTATTCATATTACTGCCATTCAAGAACAAAGTGTTAACTTTAAAGACAAGGCCCCGGCAAGAGGAGCTTGCCGGGAAGGACAAGACCCCGGCAAGAGGAGATTGCCGGGAAGAACAAGACCCCGGCAAGAGGAGCTTGCCGGGAAGGCCAACTAAGGCATGTCAAGAGACTTGCCGCAACGCGCTACGCGTCCCGGCAAGACCCGACGAGCGGCAAGCTTGCGGGTGCGACAAGACAGCGACCGCGGCAAGGTGCTTGCCGCGGCGAAGCCACCACTCTGCATCCATGCTCCAACGCATCCCACGACGTGTCGCCGCAGGATCGCTCCTGGTGCACGTGGCGGGTGGCTGTGCAGCCTAGCGGTGCGAGGTGGCAAGTGAAGGTGACTAGGAGGCCATCGTGGCGATCGGTGGCGCCCCTAACGGTCGTTTCCTGCACTGTTGGGGCGACCGGACGGGCATTAAATGCCCTTGTCCCCTGCCGTCAGAGTTTGGTAGGGGGCACTGTTGGTAGCAGTTGTACCAACCCGCATTTTTACCTTTCTACCCCTCTCTCTGCATTGCCACCTGTCGGTGACCCCCTTTAGACTATAAAAGGGAGGCCCATGCGCACGTAGAAGGGGTTCGGAGGTTCGACTCATTCAACACCACAACGCACCTACGCTCTTGAGCAAGAACATAATAGAAACACAAAGTAGCAGTAGGAGTTTTATCTCTCCGGAGAGCTCCGAAGCTGGGTAAAAACCCCCCGCGTGCCCTCGCCTCGATCTGCTCTGCGTGCGCCCTCCGCTCCCTGCCGGACCGAGAAGGGGCCCCCTGCCCCATAGGTGCTCGTTTCCCACCACGACACCACCTCTGGCGCATGTCAGTTTCTTGGACGCTCCTTGGTAAGTTGGTCCTCGAAGAAACAAAATTGTATTGCCCTCTCTACCGCATAAGCTGAATACATTGCAACTGGCAGTTGTGCAACTCAATTACTATGGATGAGGCAAACCTTGAAGGATTACGGTATCACCTATAGACATGTGCCTCTTCTATGTGATAATGAAAGTGCCATCAATATTGCCGAGAACCCCAAGGATCATACCCGCACCAAGCACATTGATATTAGGTATCACTTCTTGAGAGATCATGTGGAAAGGGGTGATATTCACATTGATCATGTTGGTATAGATTTGCAACTAGCAGATATTTTCACCAAACCATTGGATTAAGCAAGGTTTTGTCGACTTAGGCGTGAACTTGGTATCTTGGAGCTTGACAATATCATGTGAAATCTAGTACCCATTCATGCATGAAATTAATGTCTTGTCTAGATGTAGGCATATATTTAGGGGGAGACACTCAACTCATGAGTATCCTCACCCTATGAAATGCATAAAAAGAACAAACAATCTCAAAGCTACCATGTCATCTAACTATGGTGCTTTCAATGATGGGGTAGTGATTATGCACTCAAAGTTCCAATATTTTCGTGCCATGTCACGTATACTCATACATGGTGGCAGCAGGCACCACTCTTGTCATTAGAACAATATATGAGCATTATATGTTCTATTATTGTTGTCATAGGATACTCGTTGCCTAACAGATTATGCCTTTGCATCTTACTACGTACTGTAATCATCATCTCCTCATCATGGTTAGTAGCACAAATAATTGCACCCTACTCCTCTCAAAATTCTTATATGCTTCCGGACGTCCGGTACATCCGTAAAATTCTCTCTGGTATTCCTGGCCCAGGCGCTGGACCTCCATAGATTCCCGGTCGTCCGGACTTTTCTCTGGCACCGAACGTCCGTCAAACTCCGGTTGTCCGTAAAAAGCCTTCTGTTGTCCTCAGGCCGGTCGTCCGGCCTATCCGGACTTCCATTAATTTTTCCCTGGCCCAGGGGCCGGACGTCCATAGATCTCTGGTTGTTCGGACTTTTCTCAGCACCTATATATAGCGCGGGGTGCGTTTCGGGTCAGTGTACCCTAATCTGTTCGCCCCCTCTCCTCTTCTGCTCATCCATGCCGCACTGCTGCTAGCATCCCTCATTCTGCTCCCTCCGGATCTGCACCCTTTGGTCACATTGCTCGGTTTCTGGGGAAGGCCCACTCTGCCTTGATGAAGGCTGTTACTTTTAACTGCTCCCAAAATCACGATGTTGTCACGCGCCTTATCACCTCCAAGAATGCTCTGAAGACTCGTCTGAGAGACTCCGGAGTGTTTGATGTGAGTGATGATGACCGTTTTCCTGATGAGCCACCTTCTGATTTTGGTTTTCCCTCGGGTCCTGAGTGGGCTGACTTCTTTGACGAGGCTGGTGGCAGTGGTGCACATGATGATGATGATGATGATGATGCTCTCTGATGCTGTTATGACCCTCCTTTTTTGGGTATTTGATGCCAAGGGGGAGTAGGCACTATGAGATTCTATGATATTAGCTTGTAATCGAACTCATTGTTATGTTTTTTATTAGCTTGTATCGAACTCATGGTATGAGATTTTAGAGACTTATGTTCTATGCTATGAGTGATGAACCTATATGGAGCTTATTGTCTTGATTATCTTGTGTATGAGATTTGGTTGTGTTGGTATCATATTGAGGGGAGCTCTCGTCATGTTTATTCTTTATGGTATCATATTGAGGGGGAGCTCTCTCCATGCTTATTCTTTGTTTATTGAGCTCCACAACAAATCCTTTCGATTTTTTTATGTGTGTGCATATATGTTGTCATCAACTACCAAACAGGGGGAGACTGAAAGTGCAATCATGCCCTTAATCATATTTTGATGTTGATGACAACATGCATGCTGGGACTAATCAGGTTTATCAACTATATCTCAGGATTATGTCTCAAAGGCTGTGTGTGGATCATGACTAGGGACAAATGCATATAACTCAAGATCAGAGATACAAGACATTAGCCTTGGCTTTGTTTACGGTTTGTTCTTGAGTATAGGGATCCCGCACTATTAATAGGGGATCATTGGATCTAGTGAAAGATTTGCTCAAACCCACCAACTCCAGTTTTTCTCTCCGGACGTCCAGTACTCTACGGACGTCCGATCCCTCTCAGTTGTCCGTATGTCCGGCTCTCTATGGTCGTCCGGTGTTTCTCTTACAGAACAATATTCACGGATTTCCGAGCCTCTCCAGACGTCCGGTCTCCGGACGACCAACATGTCTCGGACGTCCGGTATTTCTTCCACAGAACAATATTTACGGATTTCCGAGCCTCTCCGGACGTTCGGTCTCTGGATGACCAGCACATCTAGGATGTACGGGGTGCTGTGTGCTGGTTCATGGCTTATGTGTTCCCAGCGGCCGGATGACCGATAGCTGTCGGACATCCAGACATATTTGTGCCACCGGACGTCCAGTTCTGTCCGGACGTCCGACCTCTTCTGTGCACTTATGGGGCTCAAAACGGTTACTTTTTCCACACCCACTATATATATTATTCTCCCTTCCACGGATGAGGTTGACCATTCACTTTGAGCTTGCCAAGAACACTTTTCACTCTCTCTCTCTCTCTCTCTCTCTCTCTCTCTCTCAATCCTCTACACCAAATCCTAGATCCTCAAGTGATTTGGGAACATTTGAGAGAAGTTCTCCAATCAAGTGATAGATCCACTCCTTCCCCTTCTTTGCACCAAAGGAATTCGTGATTTGAGCAAGTCTTGAGATTTTCCCCATTGTTCTTATTACTCTTGGAGGTTGGAGACTCCTAGGCGGTAGGAGTCTTTCGGAGAGGAATCGACCTTTGTGATTACCCCCGGAAAAGTTTGTGAGGGTTTGGAGACCACCCCAAGGTCTACCACTAGTGGTTGAGAAACGCCTCCGTGGTGTTGTATCAAAGGGAGAATACGGTGAGCCTTCGTGGCATTGGTGTGCCTTCATGGTAACATCCACCTGTCTAATGGTGACTAGCTTCCCTCCAAGGAAGTGAACATCGGCATACATCCTCGTCTCCCGGAGTTGTGGTTATTCCTAACCCTAACTTCCTACTTGTGGTTACTTGTCTCTTAGCACTTACTTATATCATATTGTGCTTGCTTACTTACATACTCATGTTACTTGCTTAGTACTTAGTACTACACTTGCAATTGTTAGGCTCACCTTCATATTCCGCATTATTACCTAAAATTGCTAAGTAATAATTAAATTTTGTAATTGTACCTATTCACCCCCCTCTAGATCCATCTCGATCCTTTCACTAGCGGGTTCCAGTCTCTCCCACTTTAGTCGGATCAGATTCGATGAAAAGGGTCCTTATGAAGGGTAAATAGCAATTGGCATATCACCATTGTGGCTTTTGCGTAGGTAAGAAATGTTCTTGCTAGTAACCCATAACAGCCACGTAAACATGCAACAACAATTAGAGGACGTCTAACTTGTTTTTGCAGGGTATGCTATGTGATGTGATATGGCCAAAAGAATGTGATGAATGATATATGTGATATATGAGATTGATCATGTTCTTGTAATAGGAATCACGACTTGCATGTCGATGAGTATGACAATCGATAGGAGCCATAGGAGTTGTCTTAATTTATTGTATGACCTGCGTGTCATTGAGAACACCATGTAATTACTTTACTTTATTGCTAACCGTTAGCCATAGTAGTAGAAGTAATAGTTGGCGAGACAACTTCATGAAGACACGATGATGGAGATCATGATGATGGAGCTCATGGTGTCATGCCAGTGATGAAGGTGATCATGCCGCGCCTCAAAGATGAAGATCAAAGGCGCAAAATGATATTGGCCATATCATGTCAATTTATGATTTGCATGTGATGTTTGTCATGTTTACATCTTATTTTCTAAGAACGACGGTAGCATAATTAAGATGATCCCTCACAAAATTTTAAGAAAGTGTTCCCGCTAACTGTGCATCGTTGCAAAAGTTTGTTGTTTCGAAGCACCACGTGATGATCAGGTGTCATAGATTCTAACGTTCGCATACAACGGGTGTAAGCCAGATTTACACATGCAAAACACTTAGGTTGACTTGACGAGCCTAGCATGTACAGACATGGCCTCGGAACACAAGAGACCGAAAGGTCAAACATGAGTCGTATAGTTGATACAATTAACATGAAGATGTTCACCGATGATGACTAGTCCGTCTCACGTGATGATCAGACACGGCCTAGTTGACTCGGATCATGTATCACTTAGATGACTAGAGGGGTGTCTATCTGAGTGGGAGTTCATTAAATAATTTGATTAGATGAACTTAATTATCATGAACATAGTCTACAAATCTTTGCAATATGTCTTGTAGATCAAATGGCCCACACTAATGTTGCCCTAACTTCAACGCGTTCCTAGAGAAAACCAAGGTGAAAGACGATGGTAGCAACTATACGGACTGGGTCCGGAACTTGAGGATCATCCTCATAGCTGCCAAGAAAGCATATGACCTAGAAGCACTGCTAGGTGAAGCACCCATTTTCCCAGCAACTCAAGACGTTATGAACACCTGGCAGTCGCGTAGTGATGATTACTCCCTAGTTCAGTGCGGCATGCTTTACAGCTTAGAACCGGGGCTGCAAAAGCGTTTTGAGTAGTACAGAGCATATGAGATGTTCCAAGAGCTGAAAATGGTTTTCCAAACTCATGCCCGGGTCGAGAGATATGAAGTCTCCGACAAGTTCTACAGTTGTAAGATGGAGGAAAACATTTCTGTCAGTGAGCATATACTCACTATGTTCGGGTTACACAACCGTTTGTCTCAGTTGGGAGTTAATCTCCTAGATGACTCGGTCATTGACAGGATCCTCCAGTCGCTCCCACCTAGCTACAAGAGCTTGGTGATGAACTACAATATGCAAGGGATGGAGAAGTCCATTACTGCAAGTGTTGATGGTGAATAAGACCACTAGTTTCAAGAAAGGGAAGGGTAAAAAGAACTTCAAGAAGGACGGCAAGGGAGTTGCCGCGCCCGGTAAATCAGTTGCCGGAAGAAGCCAAACAATGGACCCAAGCCCGAGACTCAGTGCTTTTATTGCAAGGGAAATGGTCACTGGAAGCGGTGCCCCAAGTACTTAGCGGACAAGAAGGCTGGCAACACTAAAGGTATATGTGATATACATGTTATTGATGTGTACCTTACCAGTAGTCGTAGTAGCTCCTGGGTATTTGATACCGGTGTGTTTGCTCATATTTGTAACTCAAAACAGGAGCTGCAGAATAAGCGGAGACTGACGAAGGACAAGGTGACGATGCACGTCAGGAATGGTTCCAAGGTCGATGTGATCACCGTCGGCACGCTACCCCTACATTTACCTATGGGATTAGTTTTAAACCTCAATACTTGTTATTTAGTGCCATCTTTGAGCATGAACATTGTATCTGGATCTCGTTTAATGTGAGATGGCTACTCATTTAAATCAGAGAATAATGGTTGTTCTATTTATATGAGAGATATGTTTTATGGTCATGCCCCGCTGGTCAATGGTTTATTCTTATTGAATCTCAAACGTGATGTTACACATATTCATAGTGTGAATACCAAAATATGTAAGGTTAATAATGATAGTCCCACATACTTGTGGCACTGCCGCCTTGGTCACATTGGTGTCAAACGCATGAAGAAGCTCCATGCAGATGGACTTTTGGAGTCTCTTGATTATGAATCATTTGACACGTGCGAACCATGCCTCATGGGCAAGATGACCAAGACTCTGTTCTCTGGAACAATGGAGCGAGCAACCAACTTGTTGGAAATAATACATACTGATGTGTGCGGTCCAATGAGCGTTGAGGCTCGCGGTGGCTATTGTTATGTTCTCACCCTCACTGATGACTTAAGTAGATATGGGTATGTCTACTTAATGAAACACAAGTCTGAGACCTTTGAAAAGTTGAAGGAATTTCAGAGTGAGGTGGAGAATCAACGTGACAGGAAAATAAAGTTCTTATGATCAGATCGTGGAGGAGAATATTTAAGTCACGAGTTTGGTATGCACTTAAGGAAATGTGGAATTGTTCCACAACGCACGCGGCCTGGAACACCTCAACGTGATGGTGTGTCTGTACGTCATAATCGCACTCTATTGGATATGGTGTGGTCTATGATGTCTCTTACCGATTTACCGCTATCATTTTGGGGTTATGCTTTAGAGACAACCACATTCACTTTAAATAGGGCACCATCTAAATCCGTTGAGACAACACCGTATGAATTATGGTTTGGGAAGAAACCTAAGCTATCGTTTCTAAATGTTTGGGGATGCAATGCTTATGTTAAGGAACTTCAACCTGAAAAGCTCGAACCTAAGTCAGAAAAATGCGTCTTGATAGGATACCCTAAGGAAACCATTGGGTATACCTTTTACCTCAGATCCGAAGGCACGATCTTTGTTTCCAAGAACGGATCCTTTCTGGAGAAAGAGTTTCTCTCGAAAGAAGTAAGTGAGAGGAAAGTAGAACTTGATGAAGTACTGCCTCTTGAACCGGAAAGTAGCGCAGCTCAAGAAAATGTTTTTGTGGTGCCTACACCGACTAGAGAGGAAGTTAATGATGATGATCAAGGAACTTCGGATCAAGTTGCTACTGAACTTCGTAGGTCCACAAGGACACGTTCCACACCAGAGTGGTATCGGAACCCTGTCCTAGAAATCATGTTGTTAGACAACGGTGAACCTTCGAACTATGAGGAAGCGATGGCGAGCCCATATTCCAACAAATGGCTTGAAGCCATGAAATCCGAGATTGGATCCATGTATGAAAACAAAGTATGGACTTTGACAGACTTGCCCGATTATCGGCGAGCCATAGAAAATAAATGGATCTTTAAGAAGAAGACTGGCACGGATGGTAATGTGACCATCTATAAAGATTGGCTTGTCGCTAAGGGTTATCGACAAGTTCAAGGGGTTGACTACGATGAGACCTTCTCACCCGTAGCGAAGCTAAAGTCTGTCCAAATCATGTTAGCAATTGCCGCATTCTATGATTATGAAATATGGAAAATGGACGTCAAAACAGAATTCCTTAATGGTTTCCTTAAGGAAGAATTGTATATGATGCAGCCGGAAGGTTTTGTCGATCCTAAGAATGCTAACAAGGTGTGCAAGCTCCAGCGCTCCATCTATGGGCTGGTGCAAGCATCTCGGAGTTGGAACATTCGCTTTGATGAAATGATCAAAGTGTTTGGGTTTATGCAGACTTATGGAGAAGCCTGTGTTTACCAGAAAGTGAGTGGGAGCTGTGTAGAATTTCTCATATTGTATGTGGATGACATACTATTGATGGGAAATAATATAGAACTTTTGGAAAGCATAAAGGCCTACTTGAATAAGTGTTTTTCAATGAAGGACCTTGGAGAAGCTGCTTACATATTAGGCATCAAGATCTATAGAGATAGATCGAGATGCCTCATCTCCCTTTCGCAAAGCACATACCTTGATAAGATATTGAAGAAGTTCAATATGGCTCAGTCCAAGAAGGGGTTCTTGCCTGTTTTGCAAGGTGTGAAATTGAGCACGGCTCAATGCCCGACCTTGGCAGAAGATAGAGAAAAGATGACTGTCATCCCCTATGTCTCAGCCATAGGGTCTATTAGGTATGCCATGCTGTGTACCAGATCTGATGTTAACCTTGCCGTAAGTTTGGTAGGGAGGTATCAAAGTAATCCCGGCATGGAACACTGGACAGCGGTCAAGAATATCCTGAAGTACCTGAAAAGGACTAAGGATATGTTTCTTGTTTATGGAGGTGACGAAGAGCTCGTCGTAAAGGGTTACGTCGATGCTAGCTTCAACATAGATCTGAATGACTTT
Organism: Triticum timopheevii; assembly: GCA_963921465.1. Taxonomy (NCBI): domain Eukaryota; kingdom Viridiplantae; phylum Streptophyta; class Magnoliopsida; order Poales; family Poaceae; genus Triticum; species Triticum timopheevii. The sequence continues at coordinate 110,517,475 of OY997266.1, read as the reverse complement.
AAGTCACAAACCGGATACGTGTATATTTTGAGTGGTGGGGCAGTCAGCTGGTGCAGTTGCAAGCAAAGCGTCGTGGCGGGATCTACATGTGAAGCGGAGTACATGGCAGCCTCGGAGGCAACACATGAAGCAATCTGGATGAAGGAGTTCATTACCGACCTAGGAGTTATTCCCAATGCTTCGGGCCCGATGACTCTCTTCTGTGACAACACTGGAGCTATTGCCCTTGCCAAGGAGCCCAGGTTTCACAAGAAGACCAGGCATATCAAGCGTCGCTTCAAATCCATTCGTGAAAACATTCAAGATGGAGACATAGATATTTGTAAAGTACATACGAATCTGAATGTTGCAGATCCGTTGACTAAACCTCTTCCACGAGCAAAACATTATCAACACCAGAACTCTATGGGTGTTCGATTCATCACAATGTAACTAGATTATTGACTCTAGTGCAAGTGGGAGACTGTTGGAAATATGCCCTAGAGGCAATAATAAAATGGTTATTATTATATTTCCTTGTTCATGATAATTGTCTATTGTTCATGCTATAATTGTATTAACCAGAAACCGTAATACATGTGTGAATACATAGACCACGACATGTCCCTAGTGAGCCTCTAGTTGACTAGCTCGTTGATCAATAGATGGTTATGGTTTCCTGACCATGGACATTAGATGTCATTGATAACAGGATCACATCATTAGGATAATAATGTGATGGACAAGACCCAATCCTAAGCATCGCACAAGATCATGTAGTTCATTTGCTAAAAGATTTTCTAATGTCAAGTATCATTTCCTTAGACCATGAGATTGTGCAACTCCCGGATACCATAGGAATGCTTTGGGTGTACCAAACGTCACAACGTAACTGGGTGGCTATAAAGGTACACTACAGGTATCTCCGAAAGTGTCTGTTGAGTTGGCACGAATTAAGACTGGGATTTGTCACTCCCTATGACGGAGAAGTATCTCCGGGCCCACTCGGTAATGCGTCATCATAATGAGCTCAATGTGACTAAGCAGTTAGTCACAGGATCATGCATTACGGAACGAGTAAAGTGACTTGCCGGTAACAAGATTGAACGAGGTATTGGGATACCGACGATCGAATCTCGGGCAAGTAACATACCGTTTGACAAAGGGAATTGTATATGGGATTGATTGAATCCTCGACACGTGGTTCATCTGATGAGATCATCATGGAACATGTGGGAGCCAACATGGGTATCCAGATCCCTCTGTTGGTTATTGACCGGAGAGATGTCTCGGTCATGTCTGCATGATTCCCGAACCCATAGGGTCTACACACTTAAGGTTCGGTGATGCTAGATTTGTTATAGGAATTAGTATGTTGTTACTGAATGTTGTTCGGAGTCCCGGATGAGATCTCGGACGTCATGAGGAGTTCCGGAATGGTCCGGATAAAGATTTATATATGGGAAGTCCTTATTCGGTCGTTGGAAATGTTCGGGGGTTTATCAGTATTGTACCGGGACCACCGAAAGGGTTCCGGGGGTCCACCTGCCCCGGAGGGCCCTATGGGCTGAATATGGAGGGGAACCAGACCCTAAGTGGGATGGGAGCCAACCCCCCTAGGGCCCATGCGCCTAGGGTTTGGGTGGAACCCTAAAGGGGGCGCCCCCTTGGCTTGGGGGGCAAGCCTCCCCCTTGGCCGCTGCCCCCCTCTAGATCCATCTGGAGGGGCCCGGCCCCCATCTCCCTTGCCCCTATAAATAGAGGGAAGGTGGGAGAGCTGCCACACCCTTCCCCTGGCGCAGCCCTCTCCTTCCCCAACACCTCCTCCTCCATAGTAGTGCTTGGCAAAGCCCTGCGGGAGAACTGCAAGCTCCACCACCACGCCGTCATGCTACTGGAGCGCTCCCTCAACTTATCCTCTTCCCTTGCTGGATCTAGAAGGAGGATACGTCCCCGGGCTGTACATGTGTTGAACACGGAGGCGCCGTCCGTTCAGCGTTAGATCAGATCTTCCGCGGTTTGAATCGCCGCGAGTACGACTCTCTCATCCGCATTCTAGTAACGCTTCCGCTTAGCAATCTTCAAAGGTATGAAGATGCTCATCCTCTCTCTCTCTTGTTGCTAGAATCTCCTAGGTTGATCTTGGTGTTTGTTGGAATTTTTTTGAATTACTACTACGTTCTCCAACATCATATGGTGTTATTCTAGTACGAACTCTAGGGTTGTTTGTGCCACTTATAGGAATAGCTCAATAGATTGATCGAAAAGGATAACTTTGAGGTGTCTTCATACCCTACAAACAATTTCATCTTATGTTCTCTGCTAGATAAGAAATTTGGAGTGACTCTTTGTCGCACATTGAGAGATTGTTATATGATTCAATTATGTTAGCACTGTTGAGAGATTGCACTAGTGAAAGTATGAACCCTAGGCCTTGTTTTCAAGCATTGCTATACCTTTTGTGCTCTGTTTTATCACGTGCTACCTTCCTGTATTTATATTTGCAGATTACAAAAACCTATATCTACTATCCATACTACACTCGTACCACCATCTCTTCGCCGAACTAGTGCACCTATACAATTTGCCGTTGTATTAGGTGTGTTGGGGACACAAGAGATTTCTTGTATTTGGTTGCAGGGTTGTTTGAGAGAGACCATCTTCTTTTGATGCCTCGCACAGATTGATAAACCTTAGGTCATCCACCTGAGGAAAATTTGCTACTGTCCTACAAAACTCTGCACTTGGAGGCCCAACATGAGTCTACAAGAACAAGTTGTGTAGTAGACATCAAGCTCTTTTCTGGTGCCGTTGCCGAGGAGGTGAGTGCTTGAAGGTATATCTTTAGATCTTGCAATTGAATATTCTAGTTTCTTGTTTTATCACTAGTTTGGTTTATAAATGAAAACTACAAAAAAAATGGAAGTGAGGTTGCCTCATATTCTTCGTCTCTATTATGTCTTTCTGGAAAATGATGGATTGGAAAATTATGCCAAAGTGTTAGAAGAAGAATTTAATAAATTTTTTGGCATTAAAAATTTGAATGATGAGCATGATTGCAATGTTATTAGTACGCTTTCTATGAATATTCATGATGCTAATGATATGCAAATCCATAAACTTGGGGATGCTATGTTTGATGAAGATGATGTTTTTAGTCCCGCAAGTTTTGATGAACAAATTTATTATGATGATTGCATGCCTCCTATTTATGATGAGTATAATGATGAAAGTGGGTTTGGAAGAGTGTTAACTCCCGGAATTAATGATCCCACTATTTTGGAGGGTGTTGAATCTTATTGTAATAATTATGAAATTGGATTTGGAGAGGTCATGACTTTATTTAATGATGATTCCACTATCTTGGAAGAGGCTTCAATTGATTTTGACAACAAAGTTGTTATATATGATGATTATTGTGATGACATGTATGCTATAAAGAATAATGATAACTATGAAACTTGTCATTGTGATTCTTATTTTCAATTGGATTATGCCAATCAAGCATCACATGATAGTTATTTTGTTGAGTTTGCTCCCGCTATTATGAAGGAGAATAAATTTGCTTATGTGGAGAGTAATGAAATTTCTATGCTTGTGGATCATGAAAAGAATGCTTTATGTGATAATTATATTAATGAATTAATTCATGATTCCACTGAAAATTATTATGAGAGAGGAACAAATTATTTTACATATATCAATAATATCAAGTTTCCTCCCTGTGTGTTGAAAGTTTTGAAGTCATGCTTGTTTTACCTTCCTATGCTAGTTGATTCTTGCTCCCATAAAGTGTTTGATCACAAAATACCTATTCATAGTAAGTGGGTTAGGCTTAAATGTGCTAGTCATGTGCATCATGATGCTCTCTTTGTGTTTCAATTCTTTACTTCTATGTGGGCATCATTGATATCATCATGCCTAGCTAAAAAGGCATTAAAGAAAAGCGCTTCTTGGGAGACAACCCAATATTTCTACCTACTGGTTTTATGTGTTCACATTATTAATCTATTGTACTAATCATGTTTCGTAGCTTTTATTTCAATAAAGTGCCAAGTAAAGCCTTTGGGATAATGTGGATGATAATTGATTTGATTCTGTGCAAAAACAGAAACGTTTGTGTCCAGTGTAGAAATTTCCTAATTTTATTGGAATTTGGTTTTGGGCTGAAATTTTTAGACATGTTTTATATAAAAATTCCCAACGTTCTCCTAATTTTTCAGAATTTTTAGATTTGTAGAAGTATGGTCATTGTTCATATCATTACAGATTGTTCTGTTTTTCTGACAGATTCTGTTTTCGATGCATAGTTTGCTTGTTTTCTAGTTTATATGGCTTATATTGGTCAATATAAATTGTAGAAATGATAGGGTACAGTAGTATTTGTGTGAGAACAATTATTCATCTTGTATTGACAGTACTAAAGTGAATGATTGTCTCTTTATCATACTAACCAATCTCATGAAGTTCCGTTAAGTTTTGTGTGGTTGAAGTTTTCAAGTTTTGGGTGAGATGTCGGTATGAGGAGAATGAAGAGGGCCAAGACCCTAAGATTGGGGATGCCCAAGGTACCCCAAGGTAATATTCAAGGAAGACCCAATCAACTAAGCTTGGGGATGCCCCGGTAGGCATCCCCTCTTTCACCTTCAACATTATCGGTATCCTCACTCGGAACTATATTTTTATTCGTCACATGATATGAGTTTTTCTTGGAGCATCATTTTTGTTGTTGATATTTCTTGATGCTACTTAGAGTGATGTTTTATGTCTTCTATTTCAACAAAAGTGTCAAGGATAGCCTTCACCATGCTTAGTTTGCAAGTATACGAGTTGTTTCAAAACAGAAAGTTGCACGCTATTGTGTGAATTCTCTAGAAAAGTCGGAATGTGATAAAATGTTGAAATTTTGACACAATAAGCTATGATAAAATTTACTACAGTGTGGTAAATTTTCAGAACTTTTTTAGTTAAATAATTATGGATCCTTCTTCATCCTTTACAGACTTTCCTGTTTAGATAGATTGCTGTTGTGATTGCAATGTTTGCTTGTTTAATGATTCTATTTGAAAGATAGGAGAATTAAATATGCAGAGGCATTTAGTAGGCAATGTTAAATAATTTTTTTAGTTATTTGTTACAGTAGATGATGATAAGGTTTTGCATTGATTTATACTAACGTATCTCACGAGTTCTTGTTGAGTTTTGTGTGGATGAAGTTTCTAAGGATTAGAGAAACCATGACACGAGAAGAATTAAGGAGACAAACAATCTCAAACTTGGGGATGCCAAAGGCATCCCAAGTATTTATTCTAATAAGTCTCAAGCATCTAAGCTTGGGGATGCCCCGATAGGCATCCCACCTTTCTTCATCAAAAATTATCGGTTAGTCTCAGTTGAGCCTAAGTTTTTTGCTTCTTTGCATGAGATGCTATTCTTGGAACGTCATTTTATTTTGTTTTCTTTGCTGTGTGAGTAAAATACTTAAGATCTAAAAAAATTAAGTGAGAGAGAGTCCTCACATAGCTACCTATTTACTTAACTACTCATTTGATCTTCACTTATATCTTTTTGGAATAGTTTGTCATTTACTCTCGTTCTTCACTTATATCAGGAGAAAAATGTTGAATGAATTGAATATCATAAAGTTGAAATTATATATGCTTCATATGCTTGTTGAAGGAATATGCCCTAGAGGCAATAATAAAGTTGTTATTTATATTTCCTCATTTCGTGATAAATGTTTATTATTCATGCTAGATTTGTATTAACTGGAAACTCGATACATGTGTGGATACATAGACAAAATACTGTGTCCCTAGTAAGCCTCTACTAGACTAGCTCATTGATCAAAGATGGTTAAAGTTTCCTAGCCATAGACATGTGTTGTCATTTGATAAGTGGGATCACATCATTAAGAGAATTATGTGATGGACAAGACCCATTCGTTAACTTAGCATTATGATCGTCTAGTTTTATTGCTATTGCTTTCTTCATGTCAAATACATATTCCTTTGACTATGAGATTATGCAACTTTCAGATACCGGAGGAATGCCTTGTGTGCTATCAAAATTCACAACATAACTGGGTGATTATAAAGATGCTCTAAAGGTATCTTCGAAGGTATTTGTTGGGTTGGCATAAATCAAGATTAGGATTTGTCACTCAAAGTATCGGAGAGGTATCTCTGGGCCCTCTCGGTAATGCACATCATAAAAAGCCTTGCAAGCAAAATGACTAATGAGTTAGTTGCAGGATGATGTATTACAGAACGAGTAAAGAGATTTCCCGGTAACGAGATTTAACTAGGTATGAAGACCGATAATCGAATCTCGGGCAAGTAACATACCGATGACAAAGGGAATAACGTATGTTATCATAACGGTTCGATCGATAAAGATCTTTGTAGAATATGTGGGAGCCAATGTGAGCGTCCAGGTTCCACTATTGGTTATTGACCGGAGAGGTGTCTCGATCATGTCTACATAGTTCTCCAACCCGTAGGGTCCACACACTTAATGTTCGATGACGATATTGTATTATATCAGTTATGTAATTTGGTGACCGAATGTTCACTACTGCAGGATGTTGCTAACGCGACACTACGATCAGAGACCCTTTGACGAAACTGTGTGCGATGCATTAATCGCAAACGGTGGTGTAAAAAACCCGTCAAAAAAGGCGCAAAACGTTTGTGATGACGGATGCATCAAACACGGGTCAGTTTTTAGTTCCGTGTCTGATGTCGGGCATACGGTTCAGTGCAATTAACCATTTGTGATGAGGAGCAACAAAACAAACGGGAAGCCAGATGAAGGTATGTGCGATAAATAGCATACGGTTTACTAGGATGAACTGTTTGTGATTAGGCAACACAAAAGAAATGACCAACCATATCAAGGTGTGTGCGATATACGGCACGCGGTTCACGTGAATGAACTGTTTGTGTTGAGACAAGAGAACATAAATGATTCAATATAACAAGATGTGTGTGATACGCGGCAAACAGGTCTGTAATCAGAAATGTGTGCGAAGACCGATAATAACACAAACGATTCCTGCTAATAAGAGTGTGTTGTGCGATGGGATTGCATACAAAACAACAACAACACACACACACACACACACACACACACACACACACACACACACACACACACACACACTTATAAGGACATGGTTGCATAACCAAATTAAACATCCAATTACATAGGTGGCTACTACAACCATGGCATTTGCACACACCAAAGTAAACTATTACATGCATAATTTCATAGGTGGCTACTACACACATGACACTTCCACACACCAATAAAGTAAACTATATATTACATGCATGATTAACTAGCATAAACGATCATCTGATCATCATCTACTTCTTGTGACGCTTGCTCTACTTGTGGCTCGATCCAGGGTCGTCGATCTGAGTAATGAGGCACTTCCTCATGTCAACGATCCGCCTATGCATCTCGTAGCATGTGTACACGCTCTTGGCTGCAAACTTGAGATGAGGTTCATCTAGTCGCCACATCCAGGCCCTGTGCCAGGATACGACACTTGTTCTCTGGGCATCCAGCTTCATCTTTTCGTAGTAGGGATCGATGATGGCCAAGGCAAGTTCGGCCAGGGAGTACTTCGTGCTGCCCAGACCCTGTAGTGGTCACGGATATCAACAAGGTTCTGGCAGGCCAAGCCCGTAACACTGAGCGCTTTTACATCATCGGTGGTTTTCATCATGGCGAACTTGTAGTCGGTGCTGTTGACAAACCTGTTGAAATGGTCGCAAGGCTCTCTGGCCATGCAGTAATGGTAGATCAGGACATGATGGCGCACGCACAACTGGGCGATGGCAACCTTCTGATCTATGCCGGGACGACCGGGGGTGTACTGGAGGTCGGTGCCGACCACCTTGCACTTGTCTCTAGAAAGCAACTGCTCAACGGTGTTGATGTAGTCGTCCACCACGGCTGGGTCAATGGTGTACACCACCAAGAGATCCGTCTCCCTCACGTGGGTGTCTACTTTATTCTCGCCGAACTCCATTGGAGCGCCGCTAGACATCCCCTCTCTATGTGTCGTCGTGGGTGTGCTTGAGGTGTTGTGGGGCACGATTGAAAGGTTGAAGAGACTAAGGCTATAATGGCCGCGAGAATTAAAGGGGAGGCCGGACGACACGTCCTGATGGCAGTTCTAATTCGTAGCGAGCAACTCCATCATGCCGCACGTAACTGCATCATGTGGCAACGCGCGCGGCGCAACCGCATGCATATGGGCCCCCCGATGTGATCGTGCGTAGGTCCAACCGCTGGCAAAGCGCGCGCCGAGGGACGTGAGTAGAGCGCTCCGCGGTCGCCTCAACGGTGAGCAACCATATATATGCATATAGCAGTTGAACACGTAAGGAAAAGTTGTCCACAACCCGAGCACCGACGGACGCGAGCAGAGCGCTCCGCGACGCCTAATGGTTGAACTGTTTGTATAGATTAAGTATGACTGCTTAATCTATGAATGAAATATATGCTTAATTACTGAATTTTAGTTGCAAAAATTAGATAGTGATAGTGATTTTTAGATGCATATTTTGACAAATGGCCATTGGAAGCGCTGGATGTCCTCTCTATATGTGTTGTCGTGGGTGTGCTTATTGTGTCGTGCGCCGGTCCCAAACATTGGCAGCACAACTTATAAATTGACAGGATGGAGTACTAGTTACAGTGATGCATATAATTAAGCAAAGGGATCACACATGTTTGTATTGACTGGAACGAGAATGCAATAGCACAATAAGAATTAAGGAGGCAAGAAGAAAGATGCATCCATCAACGTACGACCTCATCCTCCTCAACTCAGTGCGCCGGGCCACCGACCGGAGACTAAGGATCGACGGCTTTTGTGGCGAGGTCAAGGTGCTTCTCAGCAAAGGCATCCAAGGCTTCTAGCTGGTTGAAGAAGGCCAACATCATAGCGTCCTCACTAGCCTTGTAGATACCTATGTACACGATTTGCTCATACACGTGGATGTGTAGGTCGACGAATTCTTGTAGGGCGAGGCTCCTCGCGGCGAGCGCGACCTCCAGGTGGACATTCTTCGTGGCGTCGGCGACAGTCGCAGGGCCACCAAAGCTTGAAAGAGGTTCCGACCATGGAGGCCGATTAGGGTGGCAGGCAATGAGGAGCCCGAGCGCACGGGCTGGAGGAGTACGATGATGTTGTCCGTGAGCTTCTTGACGACGACGAACTTGTTGGTGGTGGAAACGATCATCTGATCCAACTGAGAGTCGTAGCTGGCGTCGACAGCGGCCATCCACCAGCCGGTCGCCAACACCGTCTGGAGGCGATCCTCGGTGCCATGCCGCAGGCCGGCGTCGTGGACCGTCTGGCACATCTGCTGGCCGCTCGCGCGCATCGCCGCCATGGGTCTGGAGTGAGCACTTTTGTGCTTAGTGTAGGTGCTTAGGCAAATGCTTAGGTGCGTACGATGTGGTAGATGCATTGGAATGGAGGGCCGCCTTTATATGAGTGCAAACTGCGTTGCATTCACATCGTGCTGCCTCTTTTCCCGGTCCTCCTCCCATTACTTCCTTCATGCATTCATGATGCTAATTGAAGGAGGATGCATCATTGGCCGTTCAACATTTCGGGAACCGCTACCCTCTCCCTCCTCTACATTAAAGCCGTATCGAGAACTGCGCTGCCCGCTGTCAAATCAAATAGTACTGCACCGCCCGCTGCACGCCCGGCTGAACACGCCTCCTCGCCTCCATCTATGCTTAATTACTGAAATTTAGTTGCAAAAATTAGATTCTACTAGTGATTTTTAGCTTCATATTTTGACAAATCGCAGTGTTACAAGGTTGACAAATGGCAATGTTACTAGATCAAAAAATGTCAATCTTTACAGTTTGACAACTGGCAACATACCCAATATGACAGATGCAAATCTTACCAAATTGTTTGTAAAGTGATTGCACACGGGTCATCCAAAACAACAGTTTGCGTTGAAGAGATGCACAAATCCTGCTCTCACTTTGCATACGGGTGTCCTTTCTAAAACGTTTGCGATCAAGAGCCATTAAAACCTATAGCCATTAAAACCAAGACACGTGGCATCACGTGAATGGTTAAAATTTTAATTATACACATAAATGCATTAAAAAACTCAATTAATACATAAAAATGTCCAAACGAACCCAAAAAATCCCAAAAATTGACATAACACTCCTGTTGCTCTATGTTGACACGAGAATTTTTTTCAAAGAAATAAGAGGCAATGGATATTGTTTTGTCCCCAAAGGTGGGATGTTCCCTACCGAAACCATCAGGCTTGTTGTGAGAAGCTCTGTTATGTGAGAAGCATATCCCCAAACCTGCCCCAAATGGGACAAATTTTTTACCATGACATTTTGATGCCGCTCCATGATAGCATGCATGGCAAGTTTCATGAATTTCAGATGAGCTTTGGATTTATACTAGAATTTAAAACCAGGTATCTCAATGTTTGCGGCCGAGTGACGGTGGCAGGGTGCTTGACGACATTCATTCTCATTTCTTGCATGAGACCTAATTAAGCATGCAACCAAGGACACACATTTGAATTTTCAACCAATTTATATGCATTAGAGCATATGTGTGCATGTATAGTTCAAATTTGAATTATGCACACGGATGCATAGAAAACTCAATTAATGTATAAAAATGTCCAAGCGAACCCCCAAAAATCCCAAAAATTGACACAACACCCCTATTGTTCTATGTTGACACTAGGAAAAATTGAAATCGAGAAGAGGCAGTGCATATCGTTTCGTCCAGAAAGGTAAAATGTTCCCTACCAAAACCATCGGGCTTGTTGTGAGAAGCTCTGGTTTGTGAGAAGCATATCCCCAAACCTGCCCCAAATGGGACAAAAAAAATTACCATGACATGTTGATGCCGCTCCATGACAGCATGCCAAGTTTAATGAATTTCAGACGAGCCCTCGATTTACTAGAATTTAAAAACCAGATATATATATCGCAATGTTTGCGGCCGAGTGACGGTGGCAGGGTGTTTGACATTCATTCTCATTTCTTGCATGGGACCTAATTAAGCATGCAACCAAGGACACAGATTTGAATTTTCAACTAATTTATATGCATTAGAGCATATGTGTGCATGTAGTTCAAATTTGAATTGTGCAGATGAATGCGTAGAAAACTTAGTTAATGTATAAAAATGTCCAAGCGAACCCCCAAAACTCCCAAAAATTGACACAACACCCCCGTTGTTCTATGCTGACACTAGTAAAAAAATTGAAATCGAGAAGAGGCAATGCATCTCGTTTTGTCCAGAAAGGTGAAACGTTCCCTACCAAAACCATCGGGCTTGTTATGAGAAGCTCTGGTTTGTGAGAAGCATATCCCCAAACCTGCCCCAAATGGGACAAAAAATTTACCATAACATGTTGATGCCGCTCCATGACAACATGCCAAGTTTCATGAATTTCAGACGAGCTTTGGATTTACTAGAATTTAAAAACTAGGTAAATATCTCAGTGTTTGCGGCCGAGTGACAGTGGCAGGGTGTTTGACATTCATTCTCATTTCTTGCATGTGACCTAATTAAGCATGCAACCAATGACACATATTTGAATTTTCAACCAATTTATATGCATTAGAGCATATGTGTGCATGTAGTTCAAATTTGAATTAGGCACATGAATGCATAGAAAACACAGTTAATGTATAATAATGCCCAAGCGAACCCTCAAAAATCCCAAAAATTGACACAACACCCCTATTGATCTATGTTGACACTAGAAAAAAAAATTGAAATCGAGAAGAGGCAATGCATATCGTTTCGTCCAGAAAGGTGAAACGTTCCCTACCGAAACCATCGGGCTTGTTGTGAGAAGATCTGGTTTTTGAGAAGCATATCCCCAAACCTGCCCCAAAAGGGACAAAAAATTTACCATGGCATGTTGATGCCGCTCCATGACAGCATGCCAAGTTTCATGAATTTCAGACGAGCTTTGGATTTACTAGAATTTAAAAACCAGGTATATATCTCAATGTTTGCGGCCGAGTGATGGTGGGAGGGTGTTTGACATTCATTCTCATTTCTTGCATGGGACCTAATTAAGCATGCAACCAAGGACACAAATTTGAATTTTCAACTAATTTATATGCGTTAGAGCATGTGCATGTAGTTCAAATTTGAATTATGCACATGAATGCATAGAAAAATCAGTTAATGTATAAAAATGTCCAAGCGAACCCCAAAAAATCCCAAAAATTGACACAACACCCTTGTTGTCCTATGTTGACACTAGGAAAAAAAATTTGAAATCGAGAAGATGTAATGGATATCGTTTCGTCCAGAAAGGTGAAACGTTCCCTACCGAAACCATCATGCTTGTTGTGAGAGAAGCTCTGGTTTGCGAGAAGCTTATCCATAACCTGGCCCAAATGGGACAACATTTTTTACGTCGGCATCTTGATGCCGTTCCATGATAGCATGCCAAAAGCAAGTACCTCAACATTTGCTGGAGAGCCACGGTGCCGTGGTGTATGAAATTCATCCCCATTTCTTGAATGGGACGTAAGTATCAATCCATGGACACACATATCATTTTACAACCTATTTTGGTGCACCGGAGCGTGTGCATGTGGTTTAATTTTGAATTGTGCACCAGAAATTCCTAGAAAACCAAGTTACCATATAAAAATGTCCAAACAAACCCTAAATAATTCCAATTTTTTTGACGACACACCTATAGTTGCATGTTCACTATAGATAGAAGTTCTAGCAATTCAAACACAGTTCCTTACCTCCCCTCGTAGTAGAGGGAAAATCTTTGTTTTGTTATCTTTCAGATTCCTCATAGTGATCAACGGATATAAATACCAAGTGACTGAAAGAATAGAGTTATGCTCCCCGGCAATGGCGCCAGAAAAAGATCTTGATAACCCACAAGTATAGGATCGCAACAGTTTTCGAGGGTAGAGTATTCAACCCAAATTTATTGATTCGACAGAAGGGAGCCAAAGAATATTCACGAGTATTAGCAGTTGAGTTGTCAATTCAACCACACCTGAAAGACTTAATATCTGCAGCAAAGTTTTTAGTAGCAAAGTATAGTATGGAAGTAACGGTAATAGTGGCAAAAGTAACAGTAGCAGTTTTGTAGTGATTGTAACAGTAGCAATGGCAAAGTAACTTAGCAAAGATCAATATGTGAAAAGCTCGTAAGCATTGGATCAGTGATGGATAATTATGTCGGATAACATTCATCATGCAACAATCATAACATATGGTGACACAGAACTAGCTCCAATTCATCAATATAATGTAGGCATGTAATCCGTATATAGGCATACATGCTTATGGAAAAGAACTTGCATGACATCTTTTGTCTTACCCTCCCGTGGCAGTGGGGTCCTGATGGAAACTAAGGGATATTAAGGCCTCCTTTTAATAGAGAACCGGAACAAAGAATTAGCACTTGGTGAATACATGAACTCCTCAAACTACGGTAATCACCGGAAAGAATCCCTATTATTGTCACCATGGGGTATGCAGATCATAACACGTAATAGGTGTCTAAAACTTGCAAGATAGGATCAAGAACACATATATATATTCATGAAAACATAATAGGTTCAGATCTAAAATCATGGCACTCGGGCCCTAGTGACAAGCATTAAGCATAGCAACATCTATCTCAGAACATAGTGGATACTAGGGATCAAACCCTAGCAAAACTAACTCGATTACATGATAAATCTCATCCAACCCATCACCGTACAGCAAGCCTACGAAATAATTACTCACTCCCGGTGGTGAGCATCATAAAATTGGTGATGGAGGAAGGTTGGTGATGATGATGGCGACGAATCACCCTCTCGTGAGCCCCGAATGGACTCCAGATCAGCCCTCCTGATGAAGAATAGGAGGCGGCAGCGGCTCCGTATAGTAAAATATGATGAACTCTTCTATCTGAGTATGGTTATATGGAGTTGGAGCTGAGGTCGGAGGGGCTCCAGGGGGCCCACAAGCCTGCAGGACGCACCCCAGGGGGGTGGGAGCGCCCCTAGGGCTTGTGGCCTCTGGGTGGCCCCCCCTCTAGTTAATTCTTGCACCGGTATTTTTTATAAATTCCAAAAATATTCTCCGTAAATTTTCAAGTCAATCCGAGAACTTTTATTTCTGCACAGAAATTACACCATGGCAATTCTGCTAAAAACAGCGTCTGTCCGGGTTAGTTCCATTCAAATCATGCAAATTAGAGTCCAAAACAAGGGCAAAAGAGTTTGAAAGGTGTAAGTGCATCTAGTGCCCCTTAGTGATTTTGGTGTATTGAAGACTTAGGTTAAGGGACTAATATGTCTGTGAGTGTACACAGGCTCTATAAGTCAATGAGGAGTTTGATATTTACAGGGAAAGTCGACCCCTAAAAATGAATGTCTTCGGCTGAAGACTTTGGTTCTCCTGAAGACTTTGAAAGTGAAGAAATTGGTGTGACCTGAAGACTTCGATATTCATGCGAGGAATCTGAAGCGTGAAGACTTTTGTTTTCGTAGTTTCTTTTTCTCTTTATTTGAGTCATAGGAAATACCGTACTGTTAAAGGGGGTCGAGGTAATACTAAGAAAACTGATTTCCAAGTGATGCTTATCTCAAAATCCTACACCTACCCAATCCTTCGAGTGAAGCCATTGGAAATCTCATATCAGTTCAGTCAATTTCTTAAGTGACAGAGACGAAGATATTCTGGTCTCTGAGGAATTTGTTCTGACAGAGGAGTTAGGAATTCGCCAGTGCGAATTGCCTACACTGTGAGGAACATGATAGGACTGAGGAATTCGAACCTAAAATCCGACCGTTGCTGTGCGACGCGCTAGCTGTCCAAAATATCCTACCACCTAATGGTCATATCAGACAAGGGCATTTATGTCTTATCATGTCGGGCTGCTCCCTAGGCTATAAATAGCTACCCCCTACAACCACTAGCTGGTTGGCTGCTCCAAGAGAAACTGACACTTGTCATTTGAGAGCATCCCATCCTCCAAGGACTTTGAGTGAAAATCATCAAGTGAGGAAAACCCAAATCCCAAACCCAAACCTACAAACCCCAAAGTGATTGAGCATCACTAAAGAGATTGTTCCTGTGTGGAACTAACGCTTGTTACCTTTGAGGACTGTGTATCCTCCAGATGGTTAGGCGTCATGGTCTGAGCATCCAAGAGGAATTGTGGATTGCCGAGTGACCAAGTCTGTGAAGGTTTGGAAGTCACCTGTGAAGACTTACCTCTACTGTTGGGCAAGGTCTATGTGATCTTAGCTCAAGGAGAATACAGTGAGGACTGTGTGTCCTCGAGTTTAAATACTCAACCGGTCCAACCAGACGTACAACTGTCACAACAGTTGGAACTGGTCTACCAAATCATTGTCTTCATCAAGCCAACTGGTTCTATTTCCTCAACCCTTTCATTTCCTCATTTGTGTGTTGATGAACCTGATCATTACTGTTTGAAGACTTTGACTGAAGACTTTCTCTAATTCCTCAATCCTATTTCTTCAGTCTGTTTTGTCTTCCTCCTGCTTATCCTGTGTTTACGCTTTCTTTACTCTGTGTTTTTCCTTCATTTCATCATGATGAATATGATGTTGCTCTGTTATGCTTATACCTGAGTACTTATTCCGCTGCAAGTAGTTCTTCGCTTAGGAATTTCCTCACCCTAAAATTCCTCAGTGAAGAATTCATAAAAATCGCCTATTCACCCCCCTCTAGTCGACGTAACACACTTTCAATTTGTATCAGAGCGAGGTACTCCCTTATTCTTTGTAATTTTGGCTTAACTGCCTGGAGTTTTAGTTATGTCGACTACAGTTATGATCAAGGTCTCGGCTGGGTGTCCTACCTTTGATGGGACGGACTACCCCTACTGGAAGAACAAGATGCGTATGCATCTTTAGGCAATTAATAACGATCTCTGGTACATTGTGGAAAATGGCGTTCCCTCTGTCACTCCGTCTCTGAATGCTACTGATGTGAAGAGATTCAAGCAACTTGATTCTCAAGCGAAGAATATCATATGTGGCCATCTGAGCAAAGGTCAGTACGGCAGAGTGAGTGCACTGGAAACTGCTAAGCTGATTTGGGACAGGCTGTCCAAGGCCAACGAAGGAGTCTCAACTCAACATGACTCCCGAGTTGATGTTCTTCGCAATCTCTTCAACCGCTTCAAAAGACTCAACAACGAAAATGTTCAGCAAACCTTCGATCACCTCACTGACATCTCAAATGAGCTTCAAGCACTTGGTTCCACTGACATCACCGACCATGAGGTGGTGAAGAAATTGCTGAGATCGCTTGATACCTCATTCAATACCCTCGCACTGATGATTCAAGAACGAGCAGATTACAAGTCACTTGATCCCGTTGATATCCTCAGGCTAAATACTCATGAGTTCCAGCTTGCTGAGAAGAGAGATATCTATGGACCGAGCTACGGAAGAACACGAGCACTGAAGGCCAAGGCAGTATCTGAGTCCGAAGCTGAAGATTCTGGTAGCAGCCTTGGTGATCCTGAAGAATTGAGCCAGGAGCTAGCAATGCTCATGAGGAAATTCCAGAAGTTCTCTCGCCGCGGTCGCTTTGGAAAATCTTCAAGAAATGATGATTCCTCGTCCCGCGACTACAAAAAGAGAACTTGCCACAAATGCAAGAAACCTGGTCACTACATGTCTGATTGTCCTCTGTGGGAAAAGGAATCAAAGAAGAAGAAGTACAAAGATGACGATTCTGACGACTCGAAGAAGAAGAAGAAATCTTCAAAGTCTTCATCATCAAAATCTTCAAAGTCTTCATTTCACAAGAAGAGCAGTTCCAAGAAGGCCCGAGCATTCATTGGCAAGGAAATGGACTCTGAAGCTGAATCTGAGGAAAATGTGGAAGAGGAGGAATCTGACTCTGGTGTGGCTAGCCTAGCCCTTGCTACTTCTTAGGTCAGCAAGTCCATCTTCAACACTGAAGAAAATGACTTCCCCGACTCTGCTGACAAGAGCGACGATGACTATCCTCCCACCTATTGCTTCATGGCAAAAGGTGCCAAGGTACTCAAACATTCCCCCTCTGACTTTAGTGAGGATGAATCTGATGACAATCTCAAGCCTAGCTATTCAAAACTTGCTAAAATTGTTGTTAAACAACAGAAGGCTTTAGAAAAGATTCAAAATCAACTATACAGAAGCGATGACCTGTTGGGTGAGGAATTGAATCGAACTAAGACTCTGACAGATAATCTTCAGAGACTTCAAACTCGGTTTGACAACCTTCAAAATCATCGTAACACTCTTTTATCTGATCATGAAAAGCTTTCTTATGAATTCCTTCAGAGAAAGCAAGATCTTGAAAAGTTAAAAACAAGTTATGAAGATCTTCAGAAGGAAAACGATTCATTGCTTGCCCAACAGATCAGTTCTGCTCAGGAAGAATTTATTCCACCATGTGTGAAATGCATTGAGCGTGAATCTGCTAATTCATCACCTGAATGTTCAAATGCTTCTATTGCTGCAAATTCTTCAACTGTCTCTGTGGTCAAAAATTCCTCATCTAAGGATACCACATGTATCACTGACGATAATGCAAGGCTGAAGGAATTGTATGTGATAGGCATTTACAAAAGCCTCAAAGGGCATCAGACTCTATGTGATGTGCTCAAAAAGCAGATCTTGAATAGGAACCCTAGGAAAGAGGGTATTTGCCTTTGAGAGGAAACTCAATGCTGATGGGACCTACTATAAACTTGAGCAGTATCCCAAAACCTCATGGGTTTCTACGAAAGGACCTCCTGTAGATCCATGCACTTTATCTGGCTTTACCTCTGATTCTTCATATTCCTCTAATGAGTCATTTGACTCCAACTATAAACTGTTTAAGAATCATAACGGTGAAGTATTTGCTTGATATGTTGGAACTAACTGCAGGAACGGTTCCCCTATGAAGAAAATCTGGGTTCGTAACAGATGCCTTGAAAATGTTCAGGTGAATGTCATCATGACACTACCAATGAAGAATAGGAACCCCGGATCAAATTCTTCATATGGACCAAATTCCTCATATGGATCAAAATCCTCACATGGATCAAAATCCTCATATGAACATCATCATGCTAACACTTCTGTTTAGCAGGGAAAGTCTAAAGGGTATGAATATGTGCATTATTCTTCAAACCATTATGTTCATAAGTCCTCAAAGAATTTCTCTGCTTATTCATATGCTTATCCTAACCACTCTTCTGTGAAATGAAGAGCAATGGCTTCAATGTCATCATATTCTTATGGAGCTCGCAGAATAATGAATCCTTTGCCACCCCTCCAGATGTGGGTGGTGAAGAAAAAGAACTAATCTCTTATGCAGGGTTAGGTCTCCAGACGAATTTACTTGTCTGAAGAATTTGCTGGAGACCTGAATGTGCTTTAAAGGACGCAAGCTAATCATGAAGAAATGAATCATTCATTTCTCACGTCCTCATATTGTTATATCTGTTATCGTTGATGAAATTGATATCATATTCTTCACTGATGAAGTATATGGGTTCGTAAGTTGCACTAATTCATCTGCAGGATGAACAACCCAAAGCTACTGAGTGGGTCCTCGACAGTGGATGTGCAAATCACATGACTGGTGATAGGAGCTTGTTGATGGACACTAATTTGTCACCATCTCATCTGAAGCATATCACCTACGCTGACAAAGGCAAAAGCAAGGTATTGGGTCTAGGTAAGGTTGCAAAAGGATAAACACATGGACAAGGTCATGCTTGTTGAGTCCTTAGGATTCAATCTTATGTCTATCTCAATGCATTGTGATCTTGATATGGTTGTTGTCTTTGGCAATTTTTATTGCTTTGTGCTAATGGAATCTGACAACTCCAAAGTCTTCGAAGGCTTTAGGAAAGGAGACTTGTATATTGTTGATTTCTCTGCAGGACCATAGCATGCCACATGTCTACTTGTAAAAGCTTCAGAATGCTAGTTATGGCATCGACGACTTGGTCATGTTGGGATGAGGAACATGCATACACTCACGAAGAAGAAGCACGTCATTGGCATCGAGGGTGTCAAATTCCTCAAAGATCATCTTTGTGGGGCTTGTGAGGCTGGAAAGATTACCAGAGCCAAGCATCCCTTGAAGACTATCATGACCACTTCTCGTCCCTTTGAATTACTTCATATGGATCTATTTGGCCCTACTCATTATGCCACGTTCTCCAGTTCAGCATCATTATATGGCTTTTTCATAGTTGATTGATAACCCACAAGTATAGGGGATCGCAATAGTTTTCGAGGGTAGAGTATTCAACCCAAATTTATTGATTTGACAGAAGGGGCGCCAAAGAATATTCTCAAGTATTAGCAGTTGAGTTGTCAATTCAACCACACCTGGATAACTTAGTATCTGCAGCGAAGTATTTAGTAGCAAAGTAGTATGATAGTAATGGTAACTGTCGGTGTCAAAACTGGCGGATCTCGGGTAGGGGGTCCCGAACTGTGTGTCTAGGCGGATGGTAACAGGAGACAAGGGACATGATGTTTTTACCCAGGTTCGGGCCCTCTAGATGGAGGTAAAACCCTACTCCTGCTTGATTAATATTGATGATATGGGTAGTACAAGAGTAGATCTACCACGAGATCAGAGAGGCTAAACCCTAGAAGCTAGCCTATGGTATGATTGCTGTTCGTCCTACGGACTAAAGCCCTCCGGTTTATATAGGCACCAAAGAGGGTTAGGGTTACATAGAGTCGGTTACAATGGTAGGAGATCTACATATCCATATCGCCAAGCTTGCCTTCCACGCCAAGGAAAG
Organism: Triticum timopheevii; assembly: GCA_963921465.1. NCBI lineage: Eukaryota > Viridiplantae > Streptophyta > Magnoliopsida > Poales > Poaceae > Triticum > Triticum timopheevii. Next base: position 110,497,649 of record OY997266.1, on the reverse strand, counting down.
TCCCATCCGGACACGGGACGAAGTCTTCAATCTTGTATCTTCATAGTCCAGGAGTCCGGCCAAAGGTGATAGTTCGGCTATCCGGACACCCCCTAATCCAGGACTCCCTTAGTAGCCCCTGAACCAGGCTTCAATGACGACGAGTCCGGCGCGCATATTGTCTTCAACATTGCAAGGTGGGTTCCTCCTCCGAATACTTCATAGAAGATTTTGAACACAAGGATAGTGTATGGCTCTGCAGGATAAGTTCCACATACCACCGTAGAGAGAATAGTATTTACACAAATTCAATCTGCTGACGTATTCCGTGGCGTGACATCACACCACGGCTAAGCCTCTATTCGAATCGTTTTCACTGTCCCACCTCAGCGCGTTTAGCAAGGCGGTTTCCTTGGCACGTCTTGTCAAAGTAGAGATCGTGTCCCCTTATTCCGGGATTCTCATCAATACAGGCATAGGTAACCCAACCGCGCCATTGATTACGACGCTTGGGAGATAAGCAAGTTTTACCAGGCTGGTGGGGACGCATAGTGTCGTCCATCCATATAAGGGGATAAGGATCCACTTTTTCACACACGCCTTCCTCCTCCTTTGCTCATCCATTTCCGTGCACTCGAGCTCCAGCTCCCAAGTCCGCACATCTCGCCTCAACCTTTCCCATTCATGTCCGGAGGGGGAGGCAAGTGGATGGTCTCCTCCGTCACGGAGGGGCACATCAAAAAGCTGCGGAAGGCCATACTTGTCCAGCAACATCACGCATCGGCTCCCCGACAAGGGGCAGCTTATCCCCACCCCTAGGTCCCACCCACTTCCTCCGCGTACTAGGTTTTCCACTTCACCCATTTGTCTGGGGGCTCATGTTCTACTACGGCCTGGATTTCCACGATCTGGCCCCGAATTTCATCCTCAACATCTCGGCGTTCATCGTCGTGTGCGAGGCCTTCCTCTGCATCCAGCCCCACTTCGGCTTATGGCTGAAGACCTTCAATGTCAAGCTGAAGGTAGTGGGCGGCCGCCAGGCGGAGTGCGGAGGTGCCATGGTGGGCAGGATGCCCAATGTCTTATGGCTCGAGGGCTCCTTCGTGGAGACCATAAAGGGGTGGCAATCAGGGTGGTTCTACATCACCGAGCCGCGTGACCCTAAATGGGCAGCAGCCTCCGAATTCCGATCTGGCTTCCTTACACGGCTCACCTCTTGGAAAGAGACGGGCCTGACATGGGGTAATTCGGAAGAGCTGACCGGACTCCAATCCTGCGTCCAAAACCTGGTGAACAAGAAGCTCAAGCTTGTAAACGTAGTCCAGGTCATGCTCATCCGCCGGATCCTCCCGTGCCAACAACGGGCCTTCAACTTGTGGGAGTTTGATCTGGCACAACACCAAACCTTGAGCAGGCTCTTCGACACTACGTACGAAGATGCCTGGAAGGTGCTGTTCAAGGGTGCCGAGGCTCCCGCATCCGCTACCGAAGATCGCGGATTCAGCTCGCAGCGTCAAGCCAGCGAGGTAAGCTATTTTACCCTTTACAGGGCACTTGTTTTTCATAGTTTGACTCTATGCGGGATCTGAACTCCCTTACCTTTGACAGGCCTAGCAGAAGACGTCCGGGTAGGTTGACTGTTCGGCTCCCTTGCCAGAAGACCCAGCGGATGCCCGATTGACGGGGCTGCTAGTTCCGGCACCTCACGTGGTGCCGGAGAAGAAGGCCAAGAAGAAGGCCACGGGAACTCGAAGGAGTTCCCGGCGCCAGGTGTTGTCGGACTCATCGTCTGATGACTCCGAGGCGGACTCCTCCCGCAAAGACAAGGAGGAGGAGAAAGAGGCCTCTTCCCCAGCGGGGGGAGAGAAGAAAAGGAAGGCCGCCCCAACTAGGGAGGCCGGAGGGTCCAAGAAGGGAAGGACCCTTCCTCCGGACTACTCCACCAATGCCGACGACGGCGAAGAGGAGTGGCCACCGAGGGCTAAGCCCCTGGCGACATCGTAAGTGTCCGGATACCAGAATAACTCATGGTGTTTCATTTGTCGCATAGAATCTCCTAATGCTGAATATAACCCTGCAGCCCGCCCAAGGACGGGCTCGACACTTCAACGAGCGGCTCCCTGGCTTCGTCGGACGTGAATAGAACTTCACTTCCAGCCGTCTCCTCTCCTCGCGCTGCGGATGACGCCGAGGTGGGGTCCCAAAAGGGGCCCAACCAGGAGGAGGAGGTCCCGCAGGTGCCGCAAGGCAACCTCCCAGACTTCGGGCACAAGGGGGATCAAACCCCGAAGGGTTCTGAGTCCGGCCCTAGGCCGGACTCTGCACCGGAACCTTCAGTGGTTCCGGAGTCTGGCAGGCGGCCCCTTCGTAAGAAGGGTGAGACTGCGACACCGGTGACCTCCGTCCAACCGGAGGCACCGGATAATTTGCTAGAGGCGCTTAACGGCGCCTCCATCAACGAGGAGCACCGCACTGTTATGAGTGTGGTGATCCAGAAAGTTCAGTCCGCCAAGAGCGGGCTGACTGAAGCCTGTGCTAGCCTTCTAACAGGCTTTGAGGTATGTATTTAAGATATGTAAAAATATTACCGCCTAGACAGTAGCCCCTGATGCTCAGTTTGGTGTTCGGAAAGAAAAGCCGAACTGAGGATCTAAAAAGATGTGCGCAGGAGTCTAACATAAGTATGTCAATATGGGGAATGCAGGCTGCGCTGCTGACCTCTGCCACACTGACTGCGGAGGTCAATGCATTGAAGCAGAGCCTCGAGCGGTCCGAGAACGAGCTCGGCCTTGCCAAAAAGCAGCTCGAGGACAAGGAAGGTAAGTAATACCTTATGGAAGTATATTAAAGATGTGGTTGCAAAAAATGACAGGAATAACATAAGAATTGCAGGGGCCACGAACGAGGTGGCGACCCTGAAGGTGGCGGTGTCCAAGGCCGAAAGCAATGCGGCCGCGGAGCGGACCGAGCGAGAGAAGCAGGAGGCGCGGGTGGCGGAGGTGCGGCAAGAGCTCCAGGCTCTCGTGGAAAAACACGAGAGTTTGGAGCGTGACCCAAAGACTCGAGATTCCGAGCTCGCCTCGGCTCTTGAGAGCGCCAAAGTCGCTAAGGCCGAAGCCCAGAAAGCCCTCCAGGAAATTGAGGCGATGAAGAAGATAGCGGCGGGTAAGGCATTCTTCATGCAAAGCAAGCACGTGAAAGTGAATTACTTGTTACTTACCCAAATCCGGAGCTCTCCAGGAGCATTCGCAGATCTGCCCTGCAGTGTGTCTGACGCTGCTGCATTCTACCGGGCCGAGGAGGGGAGCTCGACGGAGAAGGTGTTCTGGTCTCAGTATGCTGAGGCCGGACACCCGGTGCCCTTGAGCGACCAGCTGAAGCAGCTGGTCGAGCTCCATAAGGTGGCCGAACAGGCCATGAAGGGCCTCATAGTTTGGCTGTGGCCTAAGGAAGCCATGCCTGGGAGCTACTTCGGGCTGGTGAGGCGGCTGGTGGACGCCTGTCCATGGATTGAAGTCGTCAAGCACTCTGTCTATATCGAAGGTGCCCGTAGGGCCCTTGCCCATGCTAAAGTGCACTGGGGCAAGATGGACGCTGAGAAGCTTGTGACGGACACTCCACCGCCGGGCAGGGAGTATCGCAAGCCCAAGATGTATTATGCGGGCGTCCTAAACGGTGCCCGACTTATAGCGGGTGAATGCTCCAAAGATGTAATTTTTGAGTAAACTCGCATTTGTTATTCTGTACGCTTGAAAACTTGTTCATATGCACTAAGAAACACTTGTGAATTTAAAATATTACCTTCTGTGCAGCCGTTTATTTAATTTGAGAGATGGCGAGTCATCGGCTTCTGCCCCCATGCCGCGAGTGCTGGGGTGTTCGGGATAAACTTGAGCGCTCTTTTTCCCATTCTTGGGTCCTTCAAGGGAGGCGCTCAACGCAACGAACTAGGCAACCAGACTATAATGCTTGAACACTCTCACTTAGCCATAGAATTCTATAATTTTAAATTTTGGCGAAGCCCCTAGTATTCGGGAGACCGAGTTCGGGGCGCTATCCACGCCTGGGCCGGACAAAGCCGACTCCTCGCTCTAAGCGGCATAAGTCTTTAGGGACTCGAAAACCTCTCGAATAGCGACCGGCTCTCGCCCTATCATGACGGTCAGTTTTAGCTTTCTCCACTGAGGTGCTTAACCCATCTCAACCGGGGCACAATCGCAGTGGTTCTCCCAGCGCTACCTTAGCCGATATAACGGAACGTAAGGTACCAAAACATGGGAGCCGGGCAAACCCAACTATTGACCCAAGACATGATTCGGAGCTGATGCATATAATGCTATAAGTTCGGGGTGCCGCACTTGTGAAAGTGTTCGGACTTATCACACCATATTTTGGGGTACTTAAGCCCCTGGTGTATTTGGCCGTACCAAAGTGTACGGATGCAATAAGTGAACATATATAGATAAGAAAAAGGAATGCAATAATAGGCAAAAGCTGTGCATTGTTTATTAAAAAAGCTGCGGTAAAAGCAGAACGATACAAATAGTGCGATAAGCAAGGGACGAGAGTATTTGACATGTCCCCCTCTAGGAGCAAGCTGCGGGATGATATGTAAAACAAGTATACTGCTCGTTATAGAGACCACCTGGACACTCGACGTAGCTTTCTGCTTCCCTGGCTGTTGCATCGTGTGTTCGGTGGTTCTACTGCCGGACAGGGCTTCTTGATAAAGGAGTCCTGAAAGTAAGAAAAAAGAATTATACAATCGGGAGCCCCTGGTGCGGTTGAGCCGCATTCTGGGCCTGCCGTGGTCGTGCCCCTCCCCCTATGCCCATGGTATTTCCAGAGCATAATTATGTACGCGTAGTACTGGTTTCGCAATTTTGCGAGGGCTGGGGTTGGGGCCACATTGCTACGCGTGCTCGGGACGTGCCAGGCGGTCTTGTTGTAGGTTACTCCGGGCGCTCTTGACGGTGTCCGAACTTTTAATAGCTGGACTCGAGAATTGCCTTGAGAGGTTGCTTTGTACCTCTGCCGCGAGAGCCGCCATATGCTCCTCCGTTTAGAGAGAGCGTTCGGTGTTTTCATTGACCGTAATGACTCCTCGAGGGCCTGGCATCTTGAGCTTGAGGTATGCGTAGTGCGGCACCGCATTGAACTTTGCAAATGCGGTTCGTCTGAGCAGTGCGTGATAGCCGCTGCGGAATGGGACTATGTCGAAGATTAACTCCTCACTTTGGAAGTTATCTGTCACACCCTAGCTAGTTCATGCATTAGAGTGTTGCATCATGTCTATTTCATTCAACAGAAACCTGAAATGGGGATGACAGAACCCGCAGCCCCTCTGAATTCAACTAGGGTTTACTAAAAATATTTCCAATGAACCTGAAATGCCCTTCTAAAATGTCCATCATTTTTGTCTTGGTTCAGAACCTCTGCCAAAAGTGGTGCACAATTTCCTAGGTCATCCTAAGGTCTTTGAATTAAATCATATGTATTTGAATTTGGGCATTTAAAATTTATAAAATATTTTAAATGTTCAAATATTCCTAAACTAAAATGTTCCATGTTGTTTATATTTTCAACAGTGGGCATGAGCAGTTTGGGGATTTTTGGAGTTGCTTAGGTATTTTTAGAAAGTCCACAAAGCTACAGAAGTAAATAGAAAACCGAAAATAAAAGAGAGAAAGGGAAACTAACCTGGCAGCCCACCAGCCAGCCCACCTAGCCGGCCCAGCCCAGCCACCGCTCCAGCGAGCTGCTTGGCTTCGCCAGGCAGGCAGCCAAGGTGCTCGACGTCGGCACCGCAGCGCACCACGCAGCTGCCTGCCGCTCTCCTTCCTCCTCTCGCCGTTCTGCCGCCCTGGATCGATCAGCCACTTCCCCCTCGAGCTCACAGACACACTCCCTCCTCCCCAGCTCCTCTCCCTCGCTCTCCCGCACCATGGCCGACGCCACCGCCGCCGCACCACCGCCGTAGTCGCGCTCTCCGTCAACCCTGCGCCGCGCCACCGTGTCCAGGAGCTTCGCCGCCCTCCTCTCCGTCGAGCAAGCCGAGCCCCGAGCGCACGCTTGCCCCGAAGCCACTGCACCGACCTCGTTCGACCTCGCCACCGCCGGAGATCCCTTTCGCCGTCGCCGCTGCACCAGCTCGTCCCCGACCGCGCCGTCAGCTTCCCCAAGACCGCCGTGAGCCTAGCTACCTCCTCCCCCTTTCCTTTCTTGCTCTCGTGCACCACAGCGAGCGCACGGAGCTTCACCGCACGCGTCGCCGCCGAGCTCGTCGTCGACGTGTCTCCGGCCAACCACCGGCTACCCCGCCGTGTCTAACGCACTCACCGCACCCCCAGGGGCCCAACGCACCTCACCACGTGCCTCGCCGTGCCCCGTAGCCTCGGATCCGTTTCCACCCAACTCCGGCGACCGCCAAAGTCGTCGCCGGCGACGTTTCCGGCCACCCCGAGCTCAACCACCACCACCAAGAGCTGCGGCTCGTCCCCAGCTTCACGTAGGTGCTCTCCGCCGTCCATTTGGGCGCCGGAATGCATAAATGCACTTCCTCCGCCGCATCTGGCCTCGCCGGCGGCTAAACGCCGGCGAGTTTGACCTTGACTTTGACCAGGGTGGGCCCAAGTTGACTCCCCTGAGTCTATGACAGGTGGGGCCCCTCTGCTAATTAACCCAGATTAGTTTCAACTTAATTTAGTTAGTTTAATTAACTACTGGCATGCGGGACCCACTGGTCAGTTTTACCTAGACCAGCCCCGTTGACCACTGACGTCATCCTGACGTAATGCTGACGCAATAAATTATTTACTGGAATTATATTTACACAGGAAATTCCAAAAAATGCTACAAACTTCAAAAAAATCATAGAAATTAATCTGTAGCTGCAAATGCAAAGTGTAATATATGAAAAATGATCAGAAAAATCCAATCTATCCATCTGTACTGGTTTCATGCATGTTTAAACAAGCTAACTTGCTGTTTATCACAGAACAAGATAAAGCACTTAAAATGGCAACTTATGAGTTTGAACTTTGAATCTTTGGTTGAAATTAGTTCAAACCCATCTGTTCTTAGTTGCATTAGCCCAATACACTCATTTTGCCATGTCTCATGCATGCATCATATTGTTGCATACTGTTTGGTAATGTTTGTGTATCGGTGCTCTCTGCGGCAGGTCCTGCCCCCGAGGAGTACCGTGATTACCCCAACGAAGAACAATATCAGTGCACCGACCCATCAGGCAAGCAACCACCATTTGATCATATCGATACAATCCCATGTTCTTGCTCCTGCTCTCTTTTACTGCATTAAGAGAATGCGATTCAAACTGCTGTGTGCTGCGGTAGTTGAACCCATTTCCTCTGCATGACTTGTCATTGCCACAGTAACTAGATGAAACCCACTAGCATGTGTAGGAGTTGATTGAGCCATATGATTGTGTTGTTCCTACCTTGCTATGCCTGCTATGCTTAGAGTCGTTTCAGGTCTGGTTCATCTGGGTGATGGGCTAGAGTGAAATGATCGTGTCAGTATGAGAGTAATGTGTTGAACACGATTTGGTAAAGGTATCGATGAGAGGCCATGTAGGAGTACATGGTGGGTTGTTTCATTGAAGCCGTCCTTAAGCACTGAGATCTGTATGTGTGATTTAAGAATCAGCTACTACCGTGCATTGGGCCCGAAACCAATGGACCCTCTCGGCTTCTTATTCACCCTAGTCCTCTGTCCAGGAGTTGCAAGTAGTTTCTGGTGTTTGTAGCCTACTGGAGGCCGTGGACAGCGCTGACCGTAGGGGTGGGCTGTGATGCGGTAGGTACGTGGCACGGTGTACCGGATGCCCGTTTGGTATCTCGGGAACCCTGTTCACATCGTTCGGGGCTGTATGTGGAAACCTCGGCCGGACTCCCTGCGGATGGAACCTGAATAGGCGATAAACCTGGACTAGAGACTTAGGTGTTTAGGTAGGTCGTGGCCGACACCCACGTTGGGCTTCCGCTTGAAGGTTGCCGAGTACATGTCGTGTAAACGGCGGTAAGTGGTGAGAGCGTGTATGAAGAAGTACACCCCTGCAGGGTTAACATCATCTATTCGAATAGCCGCGTCCGCGGTAAAGGACTACTTGGTTGCCTATACAGTTCATAGACAAGTAAATGGAAACTACTAAAAGCCTCAAGATAAGTGTGAGTGCCGAGGATGGCTCTTCCATAGGAAGACGGAGGTGGATCCTCGGTAGAGTATTGAAGTGTGAGTAGTGGACTCGAGTGCGCAAAACCATTTCAAGTTGGAGTCTCGTAGGATAGCTTAGCCAAGAGTCAAAGCTGGCTTGCTGCAATAACCCCACCAACCCTTCTTGATAATGTGCATGTATGTAGGATCTGATGTAAGTCTTGCTGAGTACCTTTGTACTCATGTTGCTTTAATTTACATTTTTCAGAAGATGCTACAACCCCTTCCGACGGGTTCTTCGTAGACGTTGACATCGATGAGTAGACTAAGGCCCAGGTGGTGATCCTGAGCATGTGAAGCACCATGTAGTATAGCTAGGCTTACCCAAGCCTCTTTTATTTTACTAGTTGTCTGTACTCAGACAAGTTACTTCCGCTCTTGGCTTGTATGCTTGTATGACTTGAATGTGGGTCGTGTGACCCATACTTGTGTGTATGCTATGTATGGCTCTCCGAGCCTTAAATAAAGTACTTGTGTGTAGAGTCATGTTGTGATGCCTTGTTGTATTTGCACATATCGAGCTTATTGTGTGTATGATTGAAATGCTTGGTATGTGTGGGATCTGACTATCTAGTTGTTTATCTTTAGTAGCCTCTCTTACCGGGAAATGTCTCCTAGTGATTCCACTGAGCCATGGTAGCTTGCTACTGCTCCGGAATCATTTAGGCTGGCCGGCATGTGTCCTTCTTCGTTCCTGTGTCTGTCCCTTCGGGGAAATATCACGCGTTGAGTACCGGAGTCCTGTTAGCCCGCTACAGCCCGGTTTACCGGAGTCCTGCTAGCCCAGTGCTACAGCCCGGAACTTACTCGCTGATGACCGACACGTTCGATGCTGGGTCATGGATGCCTGTCCCTGTAAGTCTGTGCCACTTTGGGTTTACGACTAGCCATGTCAGCCCGGGCTCCTTATCATATGGATGCTAGCGACACTATCATATACGTGTGCCAAAAGGCGCAAACGGTCCCGGGCAAAGGTAAGACGACACCCGTGGGGATACCGTGCGTGAGGCCGCAAAGTGATATGAGGTGTTACAAGCTAGATCGATGTGACATTGAGTCGGGGTCCTGACAGCGTTGGCATCAGAGCCGGACTGCCTGTAGGTTCTCCAAGCCAAACTGGTCGATGTTGAGTCTAGAAATGCTTTAGTTTTATGTAGGGGAATTGATTGTTGGATGGTACGTAAGGCTCTTTTTACTCCTTTACCTCATGGCATTCTGATCTGAGTCAGTCCATTCTTCCATCGGGGGTTAAGGATTAGGTTCTCCTCTATCTATCAGGTTCACGTGTTACTAATCAGTAGTACCTTATAGGTTTGATGGTTACAAGCCTAGTTCAGTTCTACTATCCTGTTATGTTGCTAAGTTGGACCAGAACCTTGATATGATATTGTTGAGTGATTATGCAATTCTTTGTAAAATGTCTCAAATCCTTTCTGAGCATTTATAGCCGTTATGCTGTCCAAATTCTGCTAGCAATTCTAATGCCCTTGCATTATGATTGTGCTTCCAGATGGCCACTCGTGCCCAAAACCAAGTGGTTCGCCTGACCAGATGCATGGATGTGGCCGGTCATACGGCTATGTTAGTCCGGGTAATGATCGAGACGGGTTACCGTTGGTATCCCGAATACACAGTCGAAGAGCAGTTCCGAGACTTTAATCAAATCCAGTATCTCTGCACTGTCAGGATATTTCCCTCTTATCCTGGTTCCACCGAGCCCCTCCACTGTTCCTATGGACTCGGTGTTACTATTGAGATGGCGGTGCAAGATGCTGCCTATTCTATGATGACCATCATGCGAGTCAGGACTGGCCTGCTTCGCAACACCGACTTCCGGTATATGCCAGCTTCACTTCCTGGAGCGCATGGGTATCTCCGGGCTATCTATGCTGATTCCATTCAGGAGGACTCACTAACTCGCACCACTGTTGAGATGCTCGAGGATAAGGACCGAGAGAGTCGGGCCTTGAGAATGGAGCTTTTCAACGCCCGTGCCGGTCACTGGGCCACCTTGAACCGGTTTGCACCGGCTGTGCAAGCTGGATATATGGATATGAGAGATCTGTACCCTGTTAGATCTGCTCTGCCAGACATGATGGATTGGCATGATGTGGGGGGCATCACCCCACCTCGTGGTCCCCGCAGGCCACCGTTTGTTGGTCCAAGACCTCACCCTAGACCCTATGGTCCACAGGCTCCTCAGGACCGTATGTTTCCACACGCTCACGTTGAACTTCCAGGCTATGGAGGAGACTTCTATGAGAACTACTACGGAGACGTCTGAGTTAGTAGTAGTTCCACTAGTATTGTAATAGTTGTATTTCCACCGTCCTGCGTGACTTGTGGAATATGACTTAGTGTGTATCATTCCGGAGGTGTAGGAAAAATAATGTATAGGAGCTTGGAATGCCTCCGATGAGATGTAATCTCCCTTTCACCGTAGTACTACTTTGTTTGGTCTTGTACTAAACCTTGTATGATGTGTATGACGATGGAATAAAGAAGCAGTTTCTGTATCTACCATGTCATACGGATGATCATCTTGCATTCCGAGTTATCCATTACATTCTACATTTCTATGTCAGAATCTTATCATCCTGGACTAAACCCTTGTCTTGTTTTCCTAGGATGGTCAATACCCGCAACAACCCTGCTCCCCCAGAGCAGGCCGAAGGCAGCAGAGTTGGGGAAGCGAACCTGCCTCACCCTCCTTCTCTGGCCGAAGTTATGCTGGAGGCCGAGAGAAACAAACGGGAGACCAACCGTTTGTTGGAGCGCATCGAACAGAACACAGCACAACATCAGAGGAATAACTTGGTGTCGCTCAGTGACTTCATCAAGTTACACCCACCTACCTTCCACCACTCCGTCGAGCCTCTCGACGCCGATGACTAGCTTCGCAGCATTACTCACAAGCTACGTTCTGCACTCGTAGCTGAGGCTGATAAGGTCACCTTTGCTGCATATCATCTCGAAGGCCCCGCCAGTCTCTGGTGGGAGAACTATATGGCTATGCGCCCAACGGGCCATGTCACTACTTGGGCAGAATTTAGTGAGGCTTTCCGTGAACATCACATTCCGGAGGGTCTCATGGATCGTAAACATGAGGAGTTCTGTAGTTTAACCCAAGGTCGACTCTCTGTGGACGCTTACAGCAGGGAGTTCGGTAACCTCGCACGCTATGCCACCGAAGAGGTCTCCACTGACGCCAAGAAGCAGGCAAGGTTCCGCAAGGGACTTAGCCCTAAGCTTCACCGAGATCTCCGTCTGCATGAGTGCACCTCTTTTCAGAAGCTTGTGAACAAAGCCATCAGTGCCGAGACGGGTCAGATTGATTTCGAAGCAACACGCAAGCATGGCCGTGACATGGGTTCCTCATCCGGTGCTGGACCACAGAAGCGCCGGGTGTGGGTGCCTAACACTGCCCTGCCACCCAGATTCACACCGAGGCCATCCTATCAGGCGCCTCGTCCAGCTCAGCAGTATGCACCAGCTAAGCCCTATGGTGGGCCAACCAACAATGCTCCTCCAGGCACCAGCCCCGTGACGTGCTTCAAGTGTGGGGAATCAGGCCACTACATGCGCGAGTGTCCCTAGACCAACCGCAACCAGTCTGGAAAAGCTGTTGGCCGTGGCAAGCCAGCAGGGAAGGTGTTCTATGCCAAGCCGGCCACGACTGCACGTGGCCATGTGAATTGTGTCTCAGCTGAAGAGGCCCAAGAGGATCCCAACGCCGTTCTCGGTACGCTCCTTGTTAATTGCCACCCGGCATCTGTTCTTTTCGATACTGGAGCATCTCATCCATTCATATCTGAAAGCTATGCCCGCTTGCATAACACCGCATTCTGTGATATTCCCACCTCCATGGTAATTAAAACCCCGGGATCCAAATGGCAAACTTCTAGAGTAAGACATGGAAATGAAATTCAGGTCGACAGACTTGTCTTCCTTGCATCTTTGATAGCTCTCAAATCTTCGGACATTAATATCATCTTGGGTATGGACTGGATGTCAGCCCATCACGCCAAGATTGATTGCTTCTCTAGGACTGTTCAACTCACGCACCCTTCGGGAAAGATAGTCAATGTCTTGACCCGAATAGCCAAGCGACAGCTATATTCTCTTAATGCCAGTCCCTTGCCAGACCTCGAAGACGTTCCAATAGTCAGTGATTTTCTGGATGTCTTCCCAGAAGAATTGCCAGGTGTCCCACCTGACAGAGATGTCGAGTTCGTGATAGATCTCATTCCAGGAACTGTCCCAATTTCTAGAAGACCCTATAAGATGGCACCCCTAGAACTAGCTGAACTTAAGAAACAACTCGATGAGTCCTTGAAAAAGGGTTTCATCCGTCCTAGTTCATCTCCATGGGCTTGCCCCGTCCTCTTCGTCAAGAATGATGGTACGGACCGGATGGTTGTAGATTATCGACCCGTCAACTTGGTCACAATAAAGAACAAGTATCCGCTCCCCAGGATCAACGACCTGTATGATCAGCTCGTTGGATCCTCATTCTTTTTTAAGATGGATTTAAGGTTGGGCTACCATCAAATCAAAATCCGGAACGGGGACATTCCCAAAACGGCCTTTGTTACTCGTTACAGCCAATACGAGTACACCGTCATGTCCTTCGGCTTAACCAACGCTCCAGCCACCTTCTCTCGGTTAATGAACTCAATCTTCATGGAGTATTTGGATAAATTCGTCGTGGTTTACCTCGATGATATACTCATCTATTCCAAGAACGAGGAAGAACATGCCGAACATCTAAGGCAAGTGTTGATGAAACTTCGAGAGCATCGCCTTTATGCCAAGTTCTCTAAATGCGAATTTTGGTTGCCAGAAGTGACCTATCTAGGACATGTAATTTTTGGTAAAGGTATTGCTGTCAATCCCGAGCGAGTTTAAGCCGTCCTTAATTGGACTCCACCTGAATCGGTCAAGCAAGTTCGGAGTTTCCTTGGCTTAGCGAGTTATTGTCGCCGCTTTGTCGAGAATTTCTCCAAAGTTGCTAAACCTCTAACTGAGCTCCTCAAGAAAGATAAAAAGTTCGAGTGGACTCCACAATGTGAGCACAGTTTCCAGGAGCTGAAAAGACGCCTGATTTCTGCTCCCGTACTGGTACCACCAGATTTCTCCAAGGACTTTGTTATCTATTGCGACGCCTCGCGACAAGGACTAGGTTGCATTCTCATGCAAGATCGACACGTAATTGCTTATGCTTCACGGCAATTACACCCACATGAGGACAACTACCCTACTCATGATCTAGAGCTTGCAGCTGTAGTCTATGCACTCAAAACCTGGCGACATTACCTCCTCGGTAATCGTTGCGAAATCTTCACTGATCACCAAAGTCTGAAGTACATATTCACCCAACCAGATTTAAATATCAGGCAAAGACGTTGGGTCGAGTTGACCACAGATTTCGACTTAGGTATAACTTACACCCCAGGAAAAGCCAATGTCATGGCTGATGCGCTTAGTCGTAAATCTTATTGCAACAATCTGATGTTGCAACAAAGTCAACCACTTCTCCACGAGGAATTTCGGAAGCTTAACCTTCACATCATTCCTCAAGGATTCCTTTCCACCTTGGTGGCGAAACCTACCCTTACGAATCAGATCATCAAAGCTCAGAAGGTAGATCCGGGGATTTCCCGCATCAAAAGAAGCATCAAGAAAGGAGTTGCGGATTGTTTCTCCATTGATGATCAAGGAGTCATATACTTCGGGAACCGTCTAGTGGTTCCCAAAGTGCGAAACCTGAGGCGATTGATCCTTAAGGAAGCTCATGAATCTCCTCTCACCATTCATCCCGGTAGCACCAAGATGTATCAGGACCTACGCCAGAGGTTCTGGTGGACTAGAATGAAGAGAGAAATTGCTCAGTATATTGCTAACTGCGACGTCTATCGTCGTGTAAAAGCAGAGCATCAACGACCTGCTGGCACCCTTCAACCCTTAGCTATTCCTGAATGGAAATGGGATAAATTGGTATGGATTTCATCACCGGTTTTCCCAGGACCAAGAGAGGGAATAATGCTATCTTCGTCGTTATCGACCGTCTTTCCAAAGTGGTCCATTTCTTACCTGTTCGCAAGAGTATAACCGCTAGTCAGTTAGCAGATTTGTACATCTCCCGAATAGTGTCTCTCCACGGTGTTCCATTGGAAATCAACTCGGATCGAGGAAGTCTCTTCACCTCTCGATTTTGGGAAAGTTTCCAAAATGCTATGGGAACCCGTCTTTCCTTTAGCACTGCCTTTCACCCTCAATCAAGTGGTCAAGTAGAACATGTCAACCAGATCCTAGAAGACATGCTTCGAGCTTCTGTTATCTCATTTGGAATGGATTGGGAGAAATGCCTTCCATTTGCCGAATTTGCTTATAACAACAGCTATCAATCTAGCTTGGGTAAAGCCCCTTTTGAAGTTCTCTATGGACGAAGGTGTCGAATGCCTCTTAACTGGTCGGAAACCGGGGAAAGACAATTCTTTGGCCCGGACATGATCCAGGAAGCAGAAGAGCAAGTTCACATCGTTCGTGAAAAGTTGAAAACAGCCCAATCTCGTCAAAAGAGTCAATATGACCGAAAACATAAGGCTATGACTTTCGAGGTTGACGAGAAGGCTTACCTTCGGGTTACTCCTCTGAAGGGAACCCATCGTTTCGGTATTAAAGGCAAATTGGCTCCTCGCTACATTGGACCCTTTCGCATTCTCGCCAAACAAGGAGAAGTTGCCTACCAATTGGAACTACCTCCGCATCTCTCCAGAGTCCACGACGTCTTCCACGTTTCTCAACTGAGGCGTTGCTTCTCGGATCCTATCCGTGGAGTGGACCACGAAACGCTTGATCTTCAAGATAATCTCACATATCGAGAGTACCCTGTTCGTATCCTCGATCAAGCCGAGCGTACCACCTGACGACATAATATCAAGTTTCTCAAGGTTCAATGGTCGCACCATTCCGAGAAGGAAGCTACCTGGGAAAGGGAGGATCGTCTTTGACTTGAGTATCCCGCCTTCTTTCCGGAGGAACCTAAATCTCGGGACGAGATTCTTTTGAGTGGGGGTGAGTTGTCACACCCTAGCTAGTTCATGCATTAGAGTGTTGCATCATGTCTATTCCATTCAACAGAAACCTGAAATGGGGATGACAGAACCCCCAGCCCCTCTGAATTCAACTAGGGTTTACTAAAAATATTTTCAATGAACCTGAAATGCCCTTCTAAAATGTCCATCATTTTTGTGTTGGTTCAGAACCTCTGCCAAAAGCGGTGCAAAATTTCCTAGGTCATCCTAAGGTCTTTGAATTAAATCATATGTATTTGAATTTGGGCATTTAAAATTTATAAAATATTTTAAATGTTCAAATATTCCTAAACTAAAATGTTCCATGTTGTTTATATTTTCAACAGTGGGCATGAGCAGTTTGGGGATTTTTGGAGTTGCTTAGGTATTTTTAGAAAGTCCACAAAGCTACAGAAATAAATAGAAAACAGAAAATAAAAGAGAGAAAGGAAAACTAACCTGGCAGCCCACCAGCCAGCCCACCTAGCCGGCCCAGCCCAGCCACCGCTCCAGCGAGCTGCTTGGCTTCGCCAGGCAGGCAGCCAAGGTGCTCGACGTCGGCACTGCAGCGCGCCATGCAGCTGCCTTTCGCTCTCCTTCCTCCTCTCGCCATTCTGCCGCCCTGGATCGATCGGCCACTTCCCCCTCGAGCTCACAGACACACTCCCTCCTCCCCAGCTCCTCTCCCTCGCTCTCCCGCACCATGGCCGACGCCACCGCCGCCGCACCACCGCCGTAGTCGCGCTCTCCGTCAACCCTGCGCCGCGCCACTGTGTCCAGGAGCTTTGCCGCCCTCCTCTCCGTCGAGCAAGCCGAGCCCCGAGCGCTCGCTTGCCCCGAAGCCACTGCACCGACCTTGTTCGACCTCGCCACCGCCGGAGATCCCTTTCGCCGTCGTCGCCGCACCAGCTCGTCCCCGACCGCGCCGTCAGCTTCCCCAAGACTGCCATGAGCCTAGCTACCTCCTCCCCATTTCCTTTCTTGCTCTCGTGCACCACAGCGAGTGCACGGAGCTTCACCGCACGCGCCGCCGCCAAGCTCGTCGCCGACGTGTCTCCGGCCAACCACCGGCTACCCCGCCGTGTCTAACGCACTCACCGCACCCCCAGGGGCCCAACGCACCTCACCACGTGCCTCGCTGTGCCCCGTAGCCTCGGATCCGTTTCCACCCGACTCTGGCGACCGCCAAAGTCGTCGCCGGTGACGTTTCCGGCCACCCCGAGCTCAACCACCACCACCAAGAGCTGCAGCTCGTCCCCAGCTTCACGTAGGTGCTCTCCGCCGTCCATTTGGGCGCCGGAATGCATAAATGCACTTCCTCCGCCGCGTCTGGCCTCGCCGGCGGCTAAACACCGGCGAGTTTGACCTTTACTTTGACCAGGGTGGGCCCAGGTTGACTCCCCTGAGTCTATGACAGGTGGGCCCCTCTGCTAATTAACCCAGATTAGTTTCAACTTAATTTAGTTAGTTTAATTAACTACTGGCATGCGGGACCCACTAGTCAGTTTGACCTGGACCAGCCCTGTTGACCACTGACGTCATCCTGACGTAATGCTGACGCAATAAATTATTTACTGGAATTATATTTACACAGGAAATTCCTGAAAATGCTACAAACTTCAAAAAATCATAGAAATTAATCTGTAGCTCCAAATGCAAAGTGTAATATATGAAAAATGATCAGAAAAATCCAATCTATCCATCTGTACTGGTTTCATGCATGTTTGAACAAGCTAACCTGCTGTTTATCACAGAACAAGATAAAGCACTTAAAATGGCAACTTATGAGTTTGAACTTTGTATCTTTGGTTCAAATTAGTTCAAACCCATCTGTTCTTAGTTGCATTAGCCCAATACACTCATTTTGCCATGTCTCATGCATGCATCATATTGTTGCATACTGTTTGGTAATGTTTGTGTATCGGTGCTCTCTGCGGCAGGTCCTGCCCCCGAGGAGTACCGTGATTACCCCAACGAAGAACAATATCAGTGCACCGACCCATCAGGCAAGCAACCAACCATTTGATCATATCGATACAATCCCATGTTCTTGCTCCTTCTCTCTTTTACTGCATTAAGACAATGCGATTCAAACTACTATGTGCTGCAGTAGTTGAATCCATTTCCTCTGCATGACCTGTCATTGCCACAGTAACTAGATGAAACCCACTAGCATGTGTAGGAGTTGATTGAGCCATATGATTGTGTTGTTCCTACCTTGCTATGCCTGCTATGCTTAGAGTCATGTTAGGTCTGGTTCATCTGGGTGATGGGCTAGAGTGAAATGATCGTGTCAGTATGAGAGTAATGTGTTGAACACGATTTGGTAAAGGTATCGATGAGAGGCCATGTAGGAGTACATGGTGGGTTGTTTCATTGAAGTCGTCCTTAAGCACTGAGATCTGTATGTGTGATTTAAGAATCATCTACTACCATGCATTGGGCCCGAAACCAATGGACCCTCTCGGCTTCTTATTCACCCTAGTCCTCTGTCCAGGAGTTGCAAGTAGTTTCTGGTGTTTGTAGCCTACTGGAGGCCGTGGACAGCACTGACCGTAGGGGTGGGCTGTGATGCGGTAGGTACGTGGCACGGTGTACCGGATGCCCGTTTGGTATCTTGGGAACCCTGTTCACATCGTTCGGGGCCGTATGTGGAAACCTCGGCCGGACTCCCTGCGGATGGAACCTAAATAGGCGATAAACCTGGACTAGAGACTTAGGTGTTTAGGTAGGTCGTGGCCGACACCCACGTTGGGCTTCCGCTTGAAGGTTGCCGAGTACATGTCGTGTAAACGGCCGTAAGTGGTGAGAGCATGTATGAAGAAGTACACCCCTGCAGGGTTAACATCATCTATTCGAATAGCCGCGTCCGCGGTAAAGGACTACTTGGTTGCCTATATAGTTCATAGACAAGTAAATGGAAACTACTAAAAGCCTCAAGATAAGTGTGAGTGTCGAGGATGGCTCTTCCGTAGGAAGACGGAGGTGGATCCTCGGTAGAGTATTGAAGTGGTGAGTAGTGGACTCGAGTGCGCAAAACCATTTCAAGTTGGAGTCTCGTAGGATAGCTTAGCCAAGAGTCAAAGCCGGCTTGCTGCAATAACCCCACCAACCCTTCTTGATAATGTGCAGGTATGTAGGATCTGATGTAAGTCTTGCCGAGTACCTTTGTACTCATGTTGCTTTAATTTACATTTTTCAGAAGATGCTACAACCCCTTCCGACGGGTTCTTCGTAGACGTTGACATCGATGAGTAGACTAAGGCCCAGGTGGTGATCCTGAGCATGTGAAGGACCATGTAGTATAGCTAGGCATACCCAAGCCTCTTTTATTTTACTAGTTGTCTGTACTCAGACAAGTTACTTCCGCTGTTGGCTTGTATGCTTGTATGACTTGAATGTGGGTCGTGTGACCCGTACTTGTGTGTATGCTATGTATGGCTCTCCGAGCCTTAAATAAAGTACTTGTGTTGTAGAGTCATGTTGTGATGCCTTGTTGTATTTGCACATATCGAGCATATTGTGTGTATGATTGAAATGCTTGGTATGTGTGGGATCTGACTATCTAGTTGTTTATCTTTAGTAGCCTCTCTTACCGGGAAATGTCTCCTAGTGATTCCACTGAGCCATGGTAGCTTGCTACTGCTCCGGAATCATTTGGGCTGGCCGGCATGTGTCCTTCTTCGTTCCTATGTCTGTCCCTTCGGGGAAATGTCACGCGTTGAGTACCGGAGTCCTGTTAGCCCGCTACAGCCCGGTTTACCGGAGTCCTGCTAGCCCAGTGCTACAGCCCGGAACTTACTCGCTGATGACCGACACGTTCGATGCTGGGTCATGGATGCCTGTCCCTGTAAGTCTGTGCCACTTTGGGTTTACGACTAGCCATGTCAGCCCGGGCTCCTTATCATATGGATGCTAGCGACACTATCATATACGTGTGCCAAAAGGCGCAAACGGTCCCGGGCAAAGGTAAGACGACACCCGTGGGGATACCGTGCGTGAGGCCGCAAAGTGATATGAGGTGTTACAGGCTAGATCGATGTGACATTGAGTCGGGGTCCTGACATTATCCGGGATCCCATGACCACTTCAAGTGTAACTGAGCCTGTACAGTTGGCCTCTACACCTAGTATGACGCCTTTAAAGGTCGTTGTCGGTGTCAAAACCAGCGGATCTTGGGTAGGGGGTCCCGAACTGTGCGTCTAGGCGGATGGTAACAGGAGACAAGGGACACGATGTTTTTACCTAGGTTCGGGCCCTCTCGATGGAGGTAAAACCCTACTCCTGCTTGATTGATATTGATGATATGGGTAGTACAAGAGTGGATCTACCACGAGATCAAGGAGGCTAAACCCTAGAAGCTAGCCTATGGTATGATTGTTGTAATGGTTGTGTGTCCTACGGACTAAAGCCCTCCGGTTTATATAGACACCGGAGAGGGCTAGGATTACACAGAGTCGGTTACAATGGTAGGAGATCTACACATCCGTATCACCAAGCTTGCCTTCCACGCCAAGGAAAGTCCCATCCGGACACGGGACGGAGTCTTCAATCTTCTATCTTCGTAGTCTTGGAGTCCGGCTGACGATGATAGTCCGGCTGTCCGGACACCCCCTAGTCCAGGACTCCCTCAGTAGCCCCTGAACCAGGCTTCAATGACGATGAGTCCGGCGCGCATATTGTTCGGCATTGCAAGGAGGGTTCCTCCTCCGAATTATCCATAGAAGATTGTGAACACCAGGATAGTGTCCGGCTCTGCAAAATAATTTCCACATTCCACCGTAGAGAGAATATTATGTACACAAGTTCAATCTGATGACGTGTCTTGTAGCATGACGTCACGCCACTACCAAGCCTTTACTTGAATCGTTTTTTATTATACCACCTCAGCGCGTTTAGCGAAGCGGTTTCCTTGGCACGTCTTATCGAAGCAGAGATTGTGTTCCCCTTATTCCGGGATTCTCATCAATACGGACGTGGGTAACCCAACCGCGCCCGTCGCCACGCCCCCTCTATCGAAGGCGAGTCCCGAACGGTCATGGAGACAGCTCTTGGTGTTCTCCCTCCTTATAATAGGACCAAGGCTCGTTTCTTTTCTTCAATCCTCCAGCGAATCCTCTGCTTGCTCCAAGTTCCAACACCCAGAGCCCTAGATTCGAGCGCTTCAGACCTTCAACAATGTCCGGTTCCGGCCTTCTGGGCCGGTGGATGCCCTCCTCTGTCATGGAGGAAGACGTGCTAAAGCTGCGGGAGGCCAGGTACCTGTCCTACGAGATTTCGCACAGGCTGCCCGCCGAAGGGCAGGCCATCCCCACCCCCGAGCCCGGCGAGTATGTCGTCTTTGTATCCCACCTCCGTCGGGGTTTAGGCTTCCCGATGGATCCTTTTGTGAGAGGGCTCATGTTCTACTATGGGTTGGAATTCCATGACCTGGCTCCGGAGTCTATCCTCCATATTTCCGTGTTTATTGTTGTCTGTGAAGCCTTCCTCCGCGTCACCCCCCACTTCGGCCTGTGGCTGAAGACCTTCAATGTGGAGCCGAAGATGATCGGGGGGCGTCAAGCAGAGTGTGGCGGGGTGGCCGTAAGCAGGAGGGCCGATGCCTTGTGGCCCGAGGGCTCCTTCCAAGAGGAGCTCGGCTTGTGGCAGCAGGAGTGGTTCTATATCACCGCTTTGAATGGCAGCAGGCAGAAGCCGCCGCCCGTATTCCGCTCGGGACCTCCTCGACGGTTGATGTCGTGGGTCAACCAAGGGCTCAACTGGGGGCCGTCAAAAGACGTGCCCCTATTGCAGGGCCGGATTCGAGACCTCCAGGCGAGGGAGATCGATCTGGTCGTGGTGATGCAGGTTATGCTGATTAGGCGTCTCCTGCCCTGCAAACGCCGTCCTCTCCGGCTATGGGAGTTCAATCCGGAGGGACCACGGATTCTCCAACACTTTATGGGTACGACACCCGTGGAGATGTACGAGTTGTTCTTCGGATCACGGGCGGTGTGTCCGGAATTGACCGAGGACCCTGGCCTAAGCTGCAATCGCCCGGATACTCAAGTAAGTAGCTCAGTGTTCGGACGTACCGTCTGTTTGCCTTTCTACAATTCGCCCTTTAACCCGTTATCCTTCAACAGGAGTGGATAGCGCAAGCAAAGCTGATACGGTGTCCGGCCCCCCTCCCAGAGACCGCGCCGGATCCCGTGCTGGTCCAGATGCTGGAAGTTGCGCCTTTAGAAGAAGGCGGAGGGGAAAATAAGGGAGCTACCGCCTCGACCAAGGATGCTCTTGAAAAAGGGGGGATCGAGAATCCCTCCCTCTAGGGAGAAGAGGACCGCCTCTGGAGACCCGGAGGCCAAAGCCCCTAAGCGGGGGAAGAAGTCTTCACCAGAGGGTCCTGCGTCCGGGCCGCACAGTCTCCCCTAAAGCATCAGCCCTCCAGCGAGCCGTAAGTAGAAAAAAGAGAGCTCGGTAATAGGAGACATCCCTATTTGTGCTTCTGAGGATAACCGAATTTTTACCTTGTAGTTCGGATCTCCGACCTTCTCAGATGAGCTCATCTTCGGGGGATCTTCGTCCGGAGATGGTGGAGAGCGAGACGCCTCCGTCCGCTGCGCCGTTGGATAGGGCGGACGAGCCTGAAGTGTTATCACGGAGGGTATCCCTGAGCCTGGCAGAGCCGAAGAGTTCGGCGCCGACTAGTGTTCGGCCGGGGGAGCT
This sequence comes from Triticum timopheevii, assembly GCA_963921465.1. Taxonomy (NCBI): domain Eukaryota; kingdom Viridiplantae; phylum Streptophyta; class Magnoliopsida; order Poales; family Poaceae; genus Triticum; species Triticum timopheevii. The sequence goes on along the minus strand of OY997266.1, from coordinate 110,475,651 downwards.
GAAGGATCTGCTTGAGAGGGCGTCCATCTCAGAAGATCACTGTGCATTGATGAGTACGGTGATTGGAAGAATTTCGTCCACCGAAAGCGGATTGCATAATGCCGTCAGGAGTTTGCTGGCGGGGTTTGAGGTATGTAAAAATGACACCCCTTTTTGACAGTTTTGCACATAAAGTGCGCCCTGTATAGATAGTAGCCCCTGAGACTCGGTAGGTTGTCGAAAGCGACAGCGTGCCGAGGATCAAAATCGCAGGTGTTGAGTGTCGCCTTTCCTATGCAGGTGGCGGATAGTCCGGGGGCTAGCCGGACTGATGGAGTTGCTGAATTAAAGCGGCAACTCGATGTTGCGGATGCGGACATCGCGCTAATCAACAAGCGACTTGACGAGTCGCAAGGTAAGTTGTTTCTCTGCAGTCATCTATTAAGGGAGCAAAAGCCCACCTCTTACAATATTTGTGCTTGACACAGATGGTGCCGCTGCTGTGGAGAGCCTTCGGGCAGAACTTGCTCAAGCCAAGGAGCAAGCCAGAAGGAGTGATGCGGCTGCCTCGAGGGCGGCCGAAGAGTTAGAAGCCGAAAGGGCTGCACACTGCCGAAGCAGGGAAGAGATGGCCGAAATGACCGTTAAGTTGAAGGATGCTACCGACCGTAATGAGGCTCTTGAAAAGGAGCGCCTATCGGAGCGAGAAGACCTGGGGAAGGCCACCATCGAAGCCAAAGATGCCCGTTTATCAATGCGGGCTATAAAGGAGGAGCTGCGCCAGGCCGGGGACATTGTGGCTGGCAAGCCTTTTCTGCTGCGCCGCAGATTTACGGATCCAAAGTATGCTCAGCTTGGCTAGCTGTGGGGTCCGGAGGATCCTTATATGGACTTAGCGGCGAGTGCGGCGGATGCCGTTGTGCACTTCCGAAGTCAGAAGGATCACAAGACGGAAGAGCTGTTTTGGTCTCAATTCCATAGTCCGGATCATTCACTTCCGCTGACTGATCGATTGGCCGAATGGGCTGAGCTGAATAGGTTGTCCGGGCTTGAATATCGTGACTCATGTCTGGCCGGATAGGCCCAAGCCGAAGAGCTATTTTGGCTTATTGCAGCAGTTTCTTGGGGCGGTGCCGCATATCAAGGCGATGAAGCGGTCGGCCTGCATAGAGGGTGCACGGATGGCCCTCGCCCGTGTGAAGACACATTGGACAGAGATGGATGCCATCGCTGTTGCAACCCAGGGTTCGGACCAACGCCGGTTACCCGCCGAGCACTATTTTGGGGAAGTTCTGCGTGGTGCCCGTGTAATAGAGTCGCAGTGCTCAAAAAATGTCACGTTCAAATGAACGTTTAAATTTTGTAAAACAATGTTTATGATGTAAGCGTTTTTTATACTTGTGCGTTCAAGTATTGAAATATCTCCTATGCGGCCGTTTATGTATACGTGTGTATAACCTGAAAGATGGCAGTCTTCGGCTTCAGCCCCCACGCACAAGGTGCGGGGGTGTTCGCAAAAATAGCACATTTTCACACTTAATCCGACGTCTCGGTCCTGTTAAGGAGGTGGTAGCGTAGCAAACGAGGCAACTGGACTATGATGCTTTATCACTTTCACTTAGCCATTGGAGTTCGAGGGTGGGACTAGATATAGCCACTAGGGGCACCGCGCTCTCTAAATTCGGGGCGCGTGTGTGCCTGACCGGGAAACGGTCCTTCGTCAAAGCGGAGGAATTCTAAACATTCCGTTGGTCGATCGAGTGGTTGACCAGTCTCTCGCTGTATCATGACAGTCAGTTTTCGGCTTTCTCTACTGAGGTGCTCGCCCAACCGAACTGGGGCACAATCGCAGTAGTTCTCCTGGTGCCGCGTTAGCCGATGATACAGAACGTAAGGCAGCAAAACACAGGAGCCAGGCAAACCCAACATTTGACCAAAGACATGATTCGGAGCTGATGCATATAAGGCCTAACTCGAGACGCCGAACACTCCCTAAGGTGTTCGGTCTTTATAATAATGGGCAGAACAATGCCCTAAGCCCCTAGTGTCCAGGTACGGGCGAGGTCCTCTGATGCGGCCGATGCCAAAACATCAGTCTCCACTCTGGTTATAATCAGAAACCAGGGGATTATAGCAACAAGAGACAGTAAAAAAGGTTTACGCAGGGTCTTAATCTGAAAAGAATCCTTGCGACGGGTCCCTACTGCACGTCTGCGCCTGTGTCTCCGTTGTGCCGTTATCCTGGACGGGTATGTACGTTGTTCATCTGTAAAAAGAGAGGAACTTAGTTTGAAAGGAAATCGTGTGAAAAAGTGCATGAAAAATATTAATAAATGAATAAAGAGGAGTCTATATTAGCTCATTATTGCTTATACGCACAGCCCCTTGTGAAGGGGTGTGCGGCTAGGGAGCCCCTAGATTATTTATGCCAGACTCATCTAGCCGTGTCCGGGGTCTTTGAATGACCCTCTTAATGAAATGATGCCACGTGGACCGGGCATTTTAAGTGTAAGAGACGCGTAATGTGGTATGGCGTTAAAGCGGACAAAAGCTTCACGTCCCAATAGTGCTTGATAGCTACTTTTGAATGGGGTGACATGGAAGATTAGCTTTTCGCGTCGGAAGTTGTCCGGTGACCCGAACACAACTTCTAGTAATAAGGAGCCTGTGCACTTGGCGTAAGGGCCTGGCGTCACTCCTTTAAAGGAAGTGCGGCTATGTCGAATTTTAGTAAGGTCTATCCCCAACTTGCGGATTGTGTTCGGATATAGCAGGTTTAAATCGCTGCCGCCGCCCATCAGGACTTGTGTAAATTGTAGTCCGTCGATTATAGGATCCAATATCAGAGCAGTCCATCCTGCATTTCGAACACTTCTGGAATAATCCAGGTGGTCAAAAGTGATTGGTTTTGACATCCAATCTCGAGGTTCCGCTGGGGTGGACCGTGCGAGACCCATCTTAGCGGGTGCCGCATTGTTTTTCCGTATTATCACATGAAGTGAGTTTACTGCTTTGACTTCTTGTGGGAAAGTCTTTTGTTTTCCGGTGCCCTGCTGGTGGGGTTCATCATCGTCCTCGTTTGGTGCGTCAATCCCCTTGTGTTCGGCATTGAGTCGGCCGGACTGTTTGAAAACCCAACAATCTCGGTGGGTGTGGTTTGCAGGCCTTCCGGAGGTACTGTGGATTTGACATATCCGATCCAAGATTTTGTTTAAGTTGGATAGCTCATCACTTTTGTCCTTAAGAGGCAGTGTTTTGTTGTTTGGCCGCGAGCTTTTGAATCCGGCGTTGACCGCCGTGTTCTTTGGGCTTTTCTCTTTATTCCGGCGCTGATTTTTTCTGCGCCGTGATTTTCCGTTTCCATCTCTGATCTCGGATGTACTTGGGTCGCTGGTGCTGCATCTTGCTAGCCAGCTGTCTTCCCCCGCGCAAAAGCGAGTCATGAGGCTTGTTAGCGTGGACATTGTCCTCGGCTTCTCTTGGCCGAGGTGTCTGGCGAGCCATTCGTCTTGGACGTTGTGTTTAAAAGCTGCTAAGGCTTCAGCGTCCGGACAGTCGACTATTTGGTTCTTTTTAGTAAGGAACCTGTTCCAGAATTTGCGCGCTGACTCTCCGGGCTGTTGAGTTATATGACTTAGATCGTCTGCATCCAGAGGGCGGACATAAGTCCCTTGAAAATTTGCTCTACACGCGTCCTCAAGCTCTTCCCAACTTCCAACAGTGTTTTCTGGGAGGCTTTTGAGCCAATGCCGAGCTGGCCCTTTGAGCTTGAGGGGTAGATATTTTATGGCGTGGAGATCATCTCCTCTAGCCATGTGTATGTGTAGTATATAATCTTCTATCTAGACTCCAGGGTCTGTTGTTTCGTCGTAAGCCTCTATTTTTGTGGGTTTAAACCCTGTTGGGAATGCATGATCCAGCACCTCATTGGTGAAACATAGTGGGTGTGCGGCGCCCCTGTATTTGGGTGTACCGCTGTCTTCGAATACTTGGCGTGTTGTGATGCTTCCTGGGGCCCTCTTTTTTGGCCCATAAATGGACCTGGCTGGGCCATCTGTTTTCCCAGGATCATGAGTTGGCTTGTGTGCGGTGCCGCTTGTAATTTTTGGCCTATCATCTGGCCGTCTATCCGGCCAGGCGGCCTCTTTGTTTTTTGACTGTGGGGGCTCTATGGCTTCCTCGTCAAATTCTGCCAGCAGCTTGCGCTTCGGGTAGCTCTTTGATTGATGGCCATTGCCGTATTTGTCTGCGGTTTTGAGCACTTTGCTCCACCTCATTCTGAGTATGTCTTCCGCTGTTTTGAGCTTCCGTTTTTCCTTCTTCAGACTTCTTGCAGTGGCGACGAGTCTTTTGCGAAGGCTCTTATTCTCTGGTGGTGTGTCCGGCGTGAGGTCGTCTGGACTGTTGGTTTCGCCGGGCATGGATTGATTATCCGATTCGTCCTGTTCGGACGGTTGCTTGGTTGTATGTTCGTCGTCCACTGGTTTGCCCTGCTCTATTGCTGGGTCATTAGGAGCGCTGTTGTTGTCGAGGCGGGACTTAGGGCGGCATCTGCGTCGCCGTTTTGGTTGTTTATCCGCGGGATCATCCTTTGCCGCACCCCGTTGGTCCTCGTTATTGCTTCCTTTTGGGGTATCCACCATATATACATCATGGGTTGGGGTGGCCTTCCAGTGCTCTGTGAGCGCTAGTTCTTGATCGTCTCCGGCATCGTCGTCCATACCGTCGATGTCTTCGGAGTCGTAGTCTAGCATGTCGGTTAGATCGTCGACAGTGGCTACAAAATGGGTGGTGGGTGGGCTTTGAGTTTCTTCGTCATCCGCATCCCAACCATCCTGGCCGTAGTCCGGTCAGGGCTCTCCGGATAGCGAGAGATGCTTTAGCAATTTTAAGATGTCGCCAAAGGGTGAGTGCTGAAAGATGTCCGCAGCGGTGAACTCCATGATCGGCGCCCAATCAGATTCGATTGGCAGGGGCGCAGGAGGTTCGGAGTCCAGCAGGGAGTCCGGCACCTCGGAGTCACGAGCTTTATAAGGGACGGGGTCAGTGTTCGGCTCCATCGCCGTGGAAGTTGCAGCTCCCGAGGCGGTGTCTAGCCACCCGTCCTCGATCTACACGATCGGCTCCAGACTATGGGTCGGAGCGGGTTCGTGTGCGGCCTCCGAGGTACTGTCCGGCGGCAGAGTTAGATCATGCCCATCGTGACAGTGCGGCACGCTCGGCTGCTGATCGTTTCCATCGAAGATCAAGTCTCTGTCGATATCCGCCATGAAGTTTAGGCTTCCAAATCCGACCTGACGGCCAGGGGCGTAGCTTTCGATCTGCTCCAGATGGCCAAGTGAATTAGCCCGAAGTGCGAAGCCGCCGAATACGAAGATCTGTCCGGGGAGAAAAGTCTCAGCCTGGACGTCGTTGTTGTTGATTGAAGAAGCCATCAAGCCTATCGGTGACGACACAAAGGAACTCTCAATGAAAGCACCAATGTCGGTGTCAAAACCAGCGGATCTCGGGTAGGGGGTCCCGGACTGTGCGTCTAGGCGGATGGTAACAGGAGACAAGGGACACGATGTTTTTACCCAGGTTCGGGCCCTCTCGATGGAGGTAAAACCCTACTCCTGCTTGATTGATATTGATGATATGGGTAGTACAAGAGTGGATCTACCACGGGATCAAGGAGGCTAAACCCTAGAAGCTAGCCTATGGTATGATTGTTGTAATGGTTGTGTGTCCTACGGACTAAAGCCCTCCGGTTTATATAGACACCGGAGAGGGCTAGGGTTACACAGAGTCGGTTACAATGGTAGGAGATCTACATATCCGTATCGAAAAGCTTGCCTTCCATGCCAAGGAAAGTCCCATCTGGACATGGGACGGAGTCTTCAATCTTGTATCTTCATAGTCTTGGAGTCCGGCTGACGATGATAGTCCGGCTGTCCGGACACCCCCTAGTCCAGGACTCCCTCAGCCGTCTTTGTGGGTTTAATCCTTGAGGGGTCTATGCCCATTTTGCGCACTGTATCCTGATAAAGCAGGTTCAGGCTGCTGCCGCCGTCCATCAGGACTCTAGTGAGGTGAAATCCGCCAATGATTGGGTCTAGAACCAATGCGGCGAATCCGCCATGGTGGATGCTAGTGGGGTGGTCCCTTCGATCAAAAGTGATCGGGCAGGAGGACCACGGATTGAACTTTGGGGCGACTGGCTGCGTCGCATATACGTCCCTTAGTGCTCACTTCCGCTCCCTTTTGGGTATGTGGGTTGCGTATATCATGTTCACTGTCCGCACTTGTAGGGGGAAGCCCTTCTGTCCTCTATTGTTCGGCGGCCGGGGCTCCTCCTCGTCATCGCTATGCAGCTCCTTGTCATTGTTTTCGGTATTTAACGTGCCTGCCTACTTGAACACCCAACAATCCCTGTTGGTGTGGTTGGCTGGTTTTTTGGGGGTGCCGTGTATCTCGCACGAGCGATCGAGTATTCGGTCCAAATTGGACGGGCCCGGAGTATTTCTTTTGAATGGCTTTTTCCGCTGACCGGGTTTAGAGCCTCTAAATCCGGCATTGACTGCCGTATCCTCAGCGTTATCGCCATTAATGCGGCGCTTGTGCTTGTTGCGATGCGACCTGCCATTGCTGTCCTTGGTATCCGAATTACCAGGGCTCTTGGTCATGTTGTTACTACGATCTAGCCAGCTGTCCTCTCCCGCACAAAAGCGGGTCATGAGTGTTGTGAGGGCTGCCATGGATTTCGGCTTTTCTTGTCCTCGGTGCCGGGCAAGCCACTCGTCGCGGATATTATGTTTGAAGGCTGCAAGGGCCACTGCATCCGGACAGTCGACGATTTGATTTTTCTTGGTTAGGAACCGTGTCCAGCATTGACTGGCTGATTCCTCTGGCTGTTGAATTATGTGGCTTAGGTCATCGGCATCTGGTGGTCGCACATAGGTGCCCTGAAAGTTGTCGAGGAATGCGGCTTCCAGGTCTTCCCAACAGCCAATTGACTCTGCTGGCAAGCTGTTAAGACAATGCCGAGCTGGTCCTTTTGAAGGAAATATGCCCTAGAGGCAATAATAAAGTTATTATTTATTTCCTTATTTCATGATAAATGTTTATTATTCATGCTAGAATTGTATTAACCGGAAACATAATACATGTGTGAATATATAGGCAAACAGAGTGTCACTAGTATGCCTCTACTTGACTAGCTTGTTAATCAAAGATGGTTATGTTTCCTAACCATGGACAAAGAGTTGTTATTTGATTAACGGGATCACACCATTAGTTGAATGATCTGATTGACATGACCCATTCCGTTAGCTTAGCGCCCGATCGTTTAGTATGTTACTACTGCTTCCTTCATGACTTATACATGTTCCTATGACTATGAGATTATGCAACTCCCGTTTACCGGAGGAACACTTTGTGTGCTACCAAACGTCACAACGTAACTGGGTGATTATAAAGGTGCTCTACAGGTGTCTCCGAAGGTACTTGTTGGGTTGGCGTATTTTGAGATTAGGATTTGTCACTCCGAATGTCGGAGAGGTATCTCTGGGCCCTCTCGGTAATACACATCACTTAAGCCTTGCAAGCACTTCAACTAATGAGTTAGTTGCGAGATGATGTATTACGGAACGAGTAAAGAGACTTGCCGGTAAAGAGATTGAACTAGGTATTGGATACCGACGATCGAATCTCGGGCAAGTAACATACCGATGACAAAGGGAACAACGTATGTTGTTGTGCGGTTTGACCGATAAAGATCTTCGTAGAATATGTAGGAACCAATATGGGCATCCAGGTCCCGCTATTGGTTATTTACCGGAGATGTGTCTCGGTCATGTCTACATTGTTCTCGAACCGTAGGGTCCGCACGCTTAAGGTTTCGATGACAGTTATTATGAGTTTATGTATTTTGATGTACCGAAGGTTGTTCGGAGTCCCGGATGTGATCACGGACATGACGAGGAGTCTCGAAATGGTCGAGACATAAATATTGATATATTGGACGGATATATTTGGACACCGGAAAGGTTCCGGATGAGATTGGGATTATACCGGAGTTCCGGGAGGTTACCGGAACCCCCCGGTAAGTATATGGGCCTTATTGGGCCTTAGTGGAAGGGAGGGAGAAGGAGCAAGGGAGGGGGCGCCCCCCCAAGCCCAATCCGAATTGGGAGGGGGGCCGGACCCCCCTTTCCCTCTCTCCTCCCCCCTCTTCCTTCCCTCTCCTACTCCTAATAGGAAAGGGGGGCCAAACCTACTTGGAGTAGGTTTGCCCCCCCTAGGGCGCGCCTCCCCCTTGGGCCGGCCTCCTCCTCCCTCCCTCCGTTATATACGGGGGTGGGGGGCACCCCATAGACACACAAGTTGATCATTGAGATCGTTCCTTAGCCGTGTGCGGTGCCCCCCTCCACGATATTACACCTCGATCATATTGTAGCGGTGCTTAGGCGAAGCCCTGCGACAGGAGAACATCAAGATCGTCACCACGCCGTCGTGTTGACGGAACTCCTCCCCGTGCCTCTGCTGGATCGGAGTTCGGGGTGCGTCATCGAGCTGTACGTGTGTCAAGAACTCAGAGGTGCCGGAGTAACGGTGCTTGGATCGGTTGGACCGGGAGGACGTACGACTACTTCCTCTATGTTGCGTCAACGCTTCCGCTTCGGTCTACGAGGGTACATAGACAACACTCTCCCCTCTCGTTGCTATATCATCACCATGATCTTGCGTGTGCGTAGGAATTTTTTTGAAATTACTACGTTCCCCAACAGTGGCATCCGAGCCTAGGTTTTATGGTTTGATGTTATATGCATGAGTAGAACACAAGTGAGTTGTGGGCGATATAAGTCATACTGCTTACCAGCATGTCATACTTTGGTTCGGCGGTATTGTTGGATGAAGCGGCCCGGACCGACATTACGTGTACGCTTACGCGAGACCGGTTTTACCGCCGTGCTTTGCACACAGGTGACTAGCAGGTGTCAGTTTCTCCAACTTTAGTTGAACCGAGTGTGGCTACGCCCGGTCCTTGCGAAGGTTAAAACAGCACCAACTTGACAAACTATCGTTGTGGTTTTGATGCGTAGGTGAGATTGGTTCTTGCTTAAGCCCGTAGCAGCCACGTAAAACTTGCAACAACAAAGTAGAGGACGTCTAACTTGTTTTTGCAGGGCATGTTGTGATGTGATATGGTCAAGACGTGATTAGATATAAGTTGCTGTATGAGATGATCATATTTTGTTGAAGTTATCGGCAACTGGCAGAAGCCCTATGGATGTCTCTTTGTTGCATAAGATGCAAGTGCCAAATAATTGCTTTACTTTATCGCTATACGATAACAATAGTTGCAAGAGCAATAGTTGGTGAGACAACCATGTGATGACACATTGATATAGATCAAGATGATGAAAATCATGGTGTCGTGCCGGTGAAGATAGAGATCATGACAGTACTTTAGAGATGGAGATCAAAGGCGCAAGATGATCATGGCCATATCATGTCACATATATTGATTGCATGTGATGTTTATCTTTTATGCATCTTATCTTGATTTGATTGACGGTAGCATTTTAAGATGATCTCTCACTAATTATCAAGAAGTGTTCTCCCTGAGTATGCACCGTTGCCAAAGTTCGTCGTGCCCAGACACCACGTGATGATCGGGTGTGATAAGCTCTACGTCCATCTACAACGGGTGCAAGCCAGTTTTGCACACGCAGAATACTCGGGTTAAACTTGACGAGCCTAGTATATGCAGATATGGCCTCGGAACACGGAGACCGAAAGGTCGAGCGTGAATCATATAGTAGATATGATCAACATAGTGATGTTCACCATTGAAAGCTACTCCATTTCACGTGATGATCGGTTATGGTTTAGTTGATTTGGATCACGTGATCACTTAGAGGATTAGAGGGATGTCTATCTAAGTGGGAGTTCTTAAGTAATATGATTAATTGAACTTAAATTTATCATGAACTTAGTCCTGGTAGTATTTTGCAAATTATGTTAGATCAATAGCTCGCATTGTTGCTTTCATATGTTTATTTTAATATGTTCCTAGAGAAAATTGTGTTGAAAAATGTTAGTAGCAATGATGTGGATTGGATCCGTGATCTGAGGTTTATCCTCATTGCTGCACAGAAGGATTATGTCCTTAATGCACCGCTAGGTGACAGACCTATTGCAGGAGCAGATGCAGACGTTATGAATGTTTGGCTAGCTCAATATGATGACTACTTGATAGTTTAAGTGCACCATGCTTAACGGCTTAGAATCGGGACTTCAAAGATGTTTTGAACATCATGGACCATATGAGATGTTCCAGGAGTTGAAGTTAATATTTGAAGCAAATACCCGAGTTGGGAGATATGAAGTCTCCAACAAGTTCTATAGCTAAAAGATGGAGGAGAATCGCTCAACTAGTGAGCATGTGCTCAGATTGTCTGGGTACTACAATCGCTTGAATCAAGTGGGAATTAATCTTCCAGATAAGATAGTGATTGACAGAATTCTCTAGTCACCATCACCAAGTTAGTAGAACTTCGTGATGAACTATAGTATGCAAGGGATGATGAAAATGATTCCCGAGTTTTTCATGATGACGAAATCGATGAAGGTAGAAATCAAGAAAGAACATCAAGTGTTGATGGTTAACAAGACCACTAGTTTCAAGAAAAGGGCAAAGGGATAGAAGGGAACTTCAAGAAGAACGGCAAGCAAGTTGCTGCTTAAGTGAAGAATCCTAAGTCTGGACCTAAGCCTGAGACTAAGTGCTTCTACTGCAAAGGGACTGGTCACTGGAAGCAGAACTACCCCAAGTATTTGGCGGATAAGAAGGATGGCAAAGTGAACAAAGGTATATTTGATATACATGTTATTGATGTGTACTTTACTAGTGTTTATAGCAACCCCTCGGTATTTGGTACTGGTTCAGTTGCTAAGAGTAGTAACTCGAAACGGGAGTTGCAGAATAAACAGAAACTAGTTAAGGGTGAAGTGACGATGTGTGTTGAAAGTAGTTTCAAGATTGATATGATCATCATCGCACACTCCCTATACTTGCGGGATTAGTGTTGAACCTAAATAAATGTTATTTGGTGTTTGCGTTGAGCATGAATACGATTTGATCGTGTTTATTGCAATACGGTTATTCATTTAAGTAAGAGAATAAACTGTTGTTCTGTTTACATGAATAAAACCTTATATGGTTACACACCCAATGAAAATGGTTCATTGGATCTCGATCGTAGTGATACACATATTCATAATATTGAAACCAAAAGATGCAAAGTTAATAGTGATAGATCAACTTATTTGTGGCACTGCCGTTTAGGTCATATTGGTGTAAAGCGCATGAAGAAACTCCATGCTGATGGGATTTTGGAATCACTTGATTATGAATCACTTGATGCTTGCGAACCATGCCTCATGGGCAAGATGACTAAGACTCCGTTCTCCGGAACAGTGGAGCGAGCAACTGACTTATTGGAAATAATACATACTGATGTATGCAATCTGATGAGTGTTAAGGCTCGCGGCGAGTATCGTTATTTTCTGACCTTCACAAGATGATTTGAGCAGATATGGGTATATCTACTTGATGAAACATAAGTCTGAAATAGTTGAAAGGTTCATAGAATTTCAGAGTGAAGTGGAAAAATCATTGTAACAAGAAAATAAAGATTCTGCGATCTGATCGCAGAGACGAATATTTGAGTTATGAGTTTGGTCTTCAATTAAAACAATGTGGAATAGTTTCACAGCTCACGCCACCTGGAACACCACAACGTTATGGTGTGTCCGAACGTCGTAACCGCACTTTATTGGATATGGTGCGATCTATGATGTCTCTTACTGATTTACCAATATTGTTTTGGGGTTATGCATTAGAGACAGATGCATTCACATTAAAAGGGCACCATCTAAATCCGTTGAGACGACAACATATGAACTGTGGTTTAGCAAGAAACCCAAGTTGTCATTTCTTAAAGTTTGGGGCTGTGATGCTTATGTGAAAAAGTTTCATCCTGATAAGCTCGAACCCAAATCGGAGAAGTGTGTCTTCATAGAATACCCAAAGGAAATTGTTGGGTACACCTTCTATCACAGATCCGAAGGCAAGATATTCGTTGCTAAAAATGGATCCTTTCTAGAGAAGGAGTTTCTCTCGAAAGAAGTGAGTGGGAGGAAAGTAGAGCTTGATAAGGTAATTTGTACCTTCTCCCGAATTCTAAAGTAGTTCATCACGGAAATCAGTTCCAGTGATTCCTACACCAATTAGTGAGGAAGCTAATGATGATGATCATGAAACTTCAGATCAAGTTTCTACTGAACCTCGTAAGTCTACTAGAGTAAGATCCGCACTAGAGTGGTACGGTAATCCTGTTCTGGAAGTCAAGTTACTAGACCATGATAAACCTACGAACTATGAGGAAGCGATGATGAGCCCAGATTCCGCGAAATGCCTTGAGTCCATGAAATCTGAGATTGGATCCATGTATGAGAACAAAGTGTGGACTTTGGTGGAGTTGCCCGATGATCGGCAAGCCATATTGTATAAAAGGATCTTCAAAAGGAAGACAGATGCTGATAGTAGTGTTACTATCTACAAAGCTCGACTTGTCGCAAAAAGGTTTTTGACAAGTTCAAGGTGTTGACTACAATGAGATTTTCTCAACTATAGCGATGCTTAAGTCTGTCCGAATCATGTTAGCAATTGCCAAAATTTATGAAATCTGGCAAATGGATGTCAAAACTGCATTCCTTAATGGTTTTCTTAAAGAAGAGTTGTATATGATGCAACCAGAAGGTTTTGTCAATCCTAAAGGTGTTAACAAAATGTGCAAGCTCCAGCGATCCATCTATGGACTGGTGCAAGCATCTCAGAGTTGGAATATATGTTTTGATATGTTGATCAAAGCATATAGTTTTGTACAGACTTACGGTGAAGCCTGTATTTACAAGAAAGTGAGTGGGAGCAATACAACATTTCTGATAAGTATATGTGAATGACATATTGTTGATCGGAAATAATGTAGAATTATTCTGTAAAGCATAAAGGAGTATTTGAAAGGAAATTTTTTGAAGAAGGACCTCGGTAAAGCTGCTTACATATTGAGCATCAAGATCTATAGAGATAGATCAAGACGCTTGATAAGCTTTTTCAATGAGTAAATACCTTGACAAGATTTTGAAGTAGTTCAAAATGGAACAGTCAAAGAAAGAGTTCTTTCCTGTGTTACAAGGTGTGCAATTGAGTAAGACTCAAAGCCCGACCACGATAGAAGATAGAAAGAGAATGAAAGTCATTCCCTATGCCTCAGCCATAGGTTCTATAAAGTATGCCATGCTATATACCAGATCTATTGTATACCCCACCACTGAGTTTGACAAGGGAGTACAGTAGTGATCTAGGAGTAGATCACTGGACAGCGGTCAAAATTATCCTTAGTGGTATAATGATATGTTTCTCGATTATGGAAGTGACAAAATGTTCATCGTAAAGGGTTACATCGATGAAAGTTTTTCCACCGATCCAGATAACTCTAAGTCTCAATCTGGATACATATTGAAAATGGGAGCAATTAGCTAGAGTAGCTCCGTGCAGAGTATTGTAGACATAGAATATTTGCAAAATACATACGGCTCTGAATGTGACAGACCCGTTGACTAAACTTCTCTCACGAGCAAAACATGATCATACCTTTGTACTCTTTGGGTGTTAATCACATAGCGATGTGAACTAGATTATTGACTCTAGTAAACCCTTTGGGTGTTGGTCACAGGACGATGTGAACTATGGGTATTAATCATATACATATATGATTATTGGTGTTAAATCACATGGCGATGTGAACTAGATTATTGACTCTAGTGCAAGTGGGAGACTGAAGGAAATATGCCCTAGAGGCAATAATAAAGTTATTATTTATTTCCTTATTTCATGATAAATGTTTATTATTCATGCTAGAATTGTATTAACCGGAAACATAATACATGTGTGAATATATAGGCAAACAGAGTGTCACTAGTATGCCTCTACTTGACTAGCTTGTTAATCAAAGATGGTTATGTTTCCTAACCATGGACAAAGAGTTGTTATTTGATTAATGGGATCACATCATTAGTTGAATGATCTAATTGACATGACCCATTCCGTTAGCTTAGCACCCGATCGTTTAGTATGTTGCTACTGCTTCCTTCATGACTTATACATGTTCCTATGACTATGAGATTATGCAACTCCCGTTTACCGGAGGAACACTTTGTGTGCTACCAAACATCACAACGTAACTGGGAGATTATAAAGGTGCTCTACAGGTGTCTCTGAAGGTACTTGTTGGGTTGGCGTATTTCGAGATTAGGATTTGTCACTCCGAATGTCGGAGAGGTATCTCTGGGCCCTCTCGGTAATACACATCACTTAAGCCTTGCAAGCACTTCAACTAATGAGTTAGTTGCGACATGATGTATTACGGAACGAGTAAAGAGACTTGCCGGTAACGAGATTGAACTAGGTATTGGATACCGACGAACGAATCTCGGGCAAGTAACATACCGATGACAAAGGGAACAACGTATGTTGTTGTGCGGTTTGACCGATAAAGATCTTCGTAGAATATGTAGGAACCAATATGGGCATCCAGGTCCCGCTATTGGTTATTTACCGGAGACGTGTCTCGGTCATGTCTACATTGTTCTCGAACCGTAGGGTCCGCACGCTTAAGGTTTCGATGACAGTTATTATGAGTTATGTATTTTGATGTACCGAAGGTTGTTTGAGTCCCGGATGTGATCACGGACATGACGAGGAGTCTCGAAATGGTCGAGACATAAAGATTGATATATTGGACGGATATATTTGGACACCGGAAAGGTTCCGGATGAGATTGGGATTATACCGGAGTTCCGGGAGGTTACCGGAACCCCCCGGTAAGTATATGGGCCTTATTGGGCCTTAGTGGAAGGGAGGGAGAAGGAGCAAGGGAGGGGGCGCGCCCCCCCCAAGCCCAATCCGAATTGGGAGGGGGGCCGGCCTCCCTTTCCTTCTCTCCTCCCCCCTCTTCCTTCCCTCTCCTACTCCTAATAGGAAAGGGGGGCCAAACCTACTTGGACTAGGTTTGCCCCCCCTAGGGCGCGCCTCCCCCTTGGGCCGGCCTCCTCCTCCCTCCCTCCTTTATATACGGGAGTGGGGGGCACCCCATAGACACACAAGTTGATCATTGAGATCGTTCCTTAGCCGTGTGCGGTGCCCCCCTCCACGATATTACACCTCGATCATATTATAGCGGTGCTTAGGCGAAGCCCTGCGACAGGAGAACATCAAGATCGTCACCACGCCGTTGTGTTGACGGAACTCCTCCCCGTGCCTCTGCTGGATCGGAGTTCGGGGTGCGTCAACGAGCTGTACGTGTGTCAAGAACTCGGAGGTGCCGGAGTAACGGTGCTTGGATCGGTTGGACCGGGAGGACGTACGACTACTTCCTCTACGTTGCGTCAACGCTTCCGCTTCGGTCTACGAGGGTACGTAGACAACACTCTCCCCTCTCGTTGCTATATCATCACCATGATCTTGCGTGTGCGTAGGAAATTTTTTGAAATTACTACGTTCCCCAACACCTTTAAGCTTGAGTGGGAGGTATTTGATGGCGTGTAGATCATCACCGCGGGCAAGGTGGATATGAAGGAGATAGTCCTCGATCCAGACCATAGGATCTGTCGTGCCATCGTATGATTCAATGTTTACGGGTTTGAAACCCTCAGGGATTTGATGATCCATCACTTCGTCTGTGAAGCATAGTGGGCGTGCGGCGCCTCTGTATTGGGCTATATCACGACGCAGCTCAAATGAGCTTTGTCTACTGTGTTTGGCCCTGCCGGAATTACCATATCCGGCGTGACGGTTATCATCACGTATCGTGGGGCGCCCACGCGATCCGTAGATCAATCTTGTTCGCCTTGCCTTGTCCTCCAGTATATCCCGTAGGTCTGGAGTATTTTCCCGCGCCTTGGTATTTTTTGAGCGGCGCCGGGGTGCGGCTTGAGTGGAGGGCTGAGAGGCCTCTCTGTCGCGGCCATGAGGTGGCCGGTAGGCCGTATCATGCGCTGGTGATGTAGGTTTAGGTGCTTTCTCCTCTAATCGGGGTAGCAGCCTGCGTTTTGGGTAGCTCTTGGAGGGGCGTTCGAGTTCATACTCTTCGGCCGCAAGGACTTCAATCCATCTGTTGGCTAGCAAGTCTTGGTCAGCTCTAAGCTGTTGCTGCTTTTTCTTGAGGCTGCTTGCCGTGGCCATAAGCCTGCGTTTGAAACGCTCTTGTTCGACGGGATCCTCAGGTATGACAAATTCGTCGTCGTCGAGGCTTGTCTCGTCTTCGGAGGGAGGCATGTAATTCTCGTCCTCTACCTCTCTGTCTGCCGCTCTCTCATGAGGGCTGGCTTCTCCATCCTCCTGCGCTGAATCCTGCTAGAGGGGGTTGTCTTCGGCACTTTCCGGGGTGTTATTGTCTCCCGTGCCGGAATCACCGTTTTTGCTGTGGCGGGATTTAGAGCGGCGCCGCTGACGCCGGCACTTAGGCTGTTTCTTGGAGGGGTCATCCTCCGTTGTTCCATCGCCATTCCCCTCTTTTGGGATGTCCACCATGTAAATGTCGTACGACAAGGTGGCCTTCCAGTGCCCTGTAGGCGCTGGTTCTTGGTCGTCTCCTGCATCGTCGTCCATACCGTCGATGTCTTCGGAGTCGAAGTCGAGCATGTCGGTTAAATCATCGACAGTGGCTACAAAGTGGGTGGTGGGTGGGCTTTGAATTTCTTCATCGTCCGCATCCCAACCTTCCTGACCATAGTCCGGCCAGGGCTCTCCTGACAAAGAGAGAGACTTTAGTGAATTCAGGATGTCGCCAAAGGGCGAGTGCTGAAAGATGTCCGCGGTGGTGAATTCCATGATCGGCGCCTAATCGGATTCGATTGGTAGGGGCGCGGAAGGTTCAGAGTCCGGAGAGGAATCTGGCACCTTGGAGTTACGAGCCTTGCAAAGGACAGGGATGGTGTTTGGCTCAATCTCCATAGAGATCGCAGCCCCCAAGGCGTTGTCCAGCCACCCATCCTCGATCGGTGCAGTCGGCTCCGAGCTAAGGGTTGGAGCGGACACTGGTGCGGCCTCCAGGGCACTGTTCGGCGGCAGAGCTAGATCATGCCCATCGTGACAGTGCGGCGCGCTTGGCTGTGGCTCGAACCTGTCGAAGATCAAGTCTCCGCGGACGTCAGCCGTGTAGTTCAAACTTCCAAATCTGACCTGATGCCCAGGGCGTAGCTTTCAATCTGCTCCAGATGGCCAAGCGAATTGGCCCGCAGTGCAAAGCTGCCGAATACAAAGATCTGTCCGGGGAGAAAAGTCTCACCCTGGACCGCATCATTGTTGATGATCGGAGGAGCCATCGGGCCTAAAGATGATGACACAGAGGAACTCTCGATGAAAGCACCAATGTCGGTGTCAAAACCAGCGGATCTCGGGTAGGGGGTCCCGAACTGTGCGTCTAGGCGGATGGTAACAGGAGACAAGGGACATGATGTTTTTACCCAGGTTCGGGCCCTCTCGATGGAGGTAAAACCCTACTCCTGCTTGATTAATATTGATGATATGTGTAGTACAATAGTAGATCTACCACGAGAACAGAGAGGCTAAACCCTAGAAGCTAGCCTATGGTATGATTGTTGTTCGTCCTACGGACTAAAGCCCTCAGGTTTATATAGGCACCAAAGAGGGTTAGGGTTACACAGAGTCGGTTACAATGGTAGGAGATCTACATATCCATATCGCCAAGCTTGCCTTCCACGCCAAGGAAAGTCCCATCCGGACACGGGACGAAGTCTTCAATCTTGTATCTTCATAGTCCAGGAGTCCGGCCAAAGGTGATAGTTCGGCTATCCGGACACCCCCTAATCCAGGACTCCCTCAGTAACAACGACAAAAGTAACGATAGCAGTTTTGTACTAATTGTAACAGTAGCAGTGGTAAAGTAAATAAGCAAAGCACAATATGTGAAAAGCTCGTAGGCATTGGATCAATGATGGATAATTATGCCGGATGCGATTCCTCATATAATAGTTATAACATAGGGTGACACAGAACTAGCTCCAGTTCATCAATGTAATATAGGCATGTATTCCGAATATTGTCATACGTGCTTATGGAAAAGAACTTGCATGACATCTTTTGTCCTACCCTCCCGTGGCAGCGGGGTCCTAATGGAAACTAAGGGATATTAAGGCCTCCTTTTAATAGAGTACCGGACCAAAGCATTAGCACATAGTGAATACATGAACTCCTCAAACTACGGTCATCACCGAGAAGTATCCCGATTATTGTCACTTCGGGGTTGTCGGATCATAACACATGATAGGTGACTATAGACTTGCAAGATAGGATCAAGAACTCACATATATTCATGAAAACATAATAGGTTCAGATCTGAAATCATGGCACTCGGGCCCTAGTGACAAGCATTAAGCATAGCAAAGTCATAGCAACATCAATCTTAGAACATAGTGGATATTAGGGATCAAACCCTAACAAAACTAACTTGATTACATGGTAAATCTCATCCAACCCATCACTGTCAAGCAAGCCTACGATGGAATTACTCACGCACGGTGGTGAGCATCATGAAATTGGTGATGGAGGATGGTTGGTGATGACGACGACGATGAATCCCCCTCTCCGGAGCCCTGAACGGACTCCAGATCAGCCCTCCCGAGAGAGATTAGGGCTTGGCGGCCGCTCCGTATCGTAAAACGCGATGAAACTTTCTCTCTGATTTTTTTCTCCGCGAAAGCAACTATATAGAGTTGGATTTGAGGTCGGTGGACATCCAGGGGGCCCACGAGGCAGGGGGCGCGCCCAGGGGGAGGGGGCTCGCCCCTACCCTCGTGGACAGAGTGTGGGCCCCGGGCCTTGATTCTTTCGCCAGTATTTTTTATATTTTCCAAAAATAATCTCCGTGGAGTTTCAGGTCATTCCGAGAACTTTTGTTTCTGCACAAAGATAAGACCATGGCCATTCTGCTGAAAACAGCGTCAGTCCGGGTTAGTTTCATTCAAATCATGCAAGTTAGAGTCCAAAACAAGGGCAAAAGTGTTTGGAAAAGTAGATACGACGGAGACGTACCAACTCCCCCAAGCTTAAACCTTTGCTTGTCCTCAAGAAATTCAGTTGATAAACTGAAAGTGATAAAGAAAAACTTTTACAAACTCTGTTTGGTCTTGTTGTTGTAAATATGTAAAGCCAACATTCAAGTTTTCAGCAACGATTATGAGGTAACCATATTAACAATAACCTTAGGTCTCATGTTTACTCATATCAATGGCATAAATCAACTACCGAGCAATAATAATAAAACTCGGATGACAACACTTTCTCAAAACAATCATAATATGATATAACAATATGGTATCTCGCTATCCCTTTTCGAGACCGCAAAACATAAATGCAGAGCACCTTTAAAGATCAAGGACTGACTAAACATTGTAATTCATGGTAAAAGAGATCCAGTCAAGTCATACCCAATATAAACTAATAGTAATGCATGCAAATGACAGCGGTGCTCTCCAGCGGGTGCTTTTTAATAAGAGGGTGATGACTCAACATAAAAGTAAATAGATAGGCCCTTCGCAGAGGGAAGCAAGAATTACTAGAGGTGCCAGAGCTCGATTTTAAAATAGAGATGAATAACATTTTGAGCGGTATACTTTCACTGTCAACGCAACAACTATGACATCTCGATATCTTCCATGCTACACACATTATAGGCGGTTCCCAAACAGAATGGTAAAGTTTATACTCCCCCACCACCAACAAGCATCAACCCATGGCTTGCTCGAAACAACGAGTGCCTCCAACTAGCAACAGCCCTGGGGGAGTTTTGTTTAATTATTTTGTTTTTCTTTGATATTTTTGATCATGGGACTGGGCATCCCGGTTACCAGCCATTTTCTCATGAATGAGGAGCGGAGTCCACTCCTCTTGAGAATAACCCACCTAGCATGGAAGATACAGACAACCCTAGTTGATACATGAGCTGCTTGAGCATACAAAATAGAATTTCATTTGAAGGTTTGGAGTTTGGCACATACAAATTTACTTGGAACGGCAGGTAAATACCACATAGAGGAAGGTATGGTGGACTCATATAGAATAACTTTGGGGTTTATGGAGTTTGGATGCACAAGCAGTATTCCCGCTTAGTACAGGTGAAGGCTAGCAAAAGACTGGGAAGCGACCAACTGAGAGAGCGACAACAGTCATGAACATGCATTAAAATTAATCAACACCAAGTGCAAGCATGAGTAGGATATAATCCACCATGAACATAAATATCGTGAAGGCTATGTTGATTTGTTTTCAACTACATGCGTGAACATGTGCCAAGTCAAGTCACTCGAATCATTCAAAGGAGGATACCACCCTATCATACCACATCACAACCATTTTAATAGCATGTTGGCACGCAAGGTAAATCATTATAAGCTCCTAGCTAATTAAGCATGGCATAAGCAACTATAATCTCTAATTGTCATTGCAAACATGCTTATTCATAATAGGCTGAATCAGGAACGATGAACTCATCATATTTACAAAAACAAGAGAGTTCGAGTTCATACCAGCTTCTCTCATCTCAATCAGTCCATCATATATCGTCATTATTGCCTTTCACTTGCATAACTGAACGGTGTGTGTATAATTATAATAGTGCACCTGCATTGGACTAAGCTGGAATCTGCAAGCATTCAAATATAGGGAGAAGACAAGGTAATATGGGCTCTTGGTTAAATAAACAATCATGCATATGAGATCCACTTAGACATTTTCATTATGGTCTTCTCCTCTCGACCCCCAAAAGAAAAGAAAAGAAAAGAAAACTATTTACACGGGAAAGCTCCCAACAAGTAAAAGAAGAACGAGAAATGTTTTTGGGTTTTCATTTTAATTACTACTACTAGCATGGAAATTAAACTAACTATTTTTTTTGTTTTTTTAAGGTTTATCTAACACACAAGAACAAAGCTAGAAAAAGAAATTAAACTAGCATGGATAATACAATCAAAAAGTATGAGCAACCGACAACTAGGATGAGTGTGTGAACATGAATGTAATGTCGATGAGAAATACGTACTCCCCCAAGCTTAGGCTCTTGCCTAAGTTGGTCTATTGCCATGGATAGCCTGGCTGATATCCGAAGTTGTAACTGGGGTCGTACTGAGATGTAACAGCCATTGCCTCCTGAGCTGCGGCATGGCGGCGAGCTGCCTCCGCTCTCCCCTCGTATTCGATTGCCTCCTCCCTGGTTACCGCTCTCTCCAGATAAACCATTATTATGCAACCTACATGCAACAATTGCCCCTAGGTTGTAATCTTTATTACCTAATACATCACTCTTGAGAACACAAATATCAGGGACACACATGTGACATGCTTCATCTTTACCATTAATACATCTACTAATGAAGAGAGCAAAATAATGTATAGTAGGAAAATGAATGCTCCCTATGGTAGCTTGTGCTATATCTCTAGATTCTCCCATAGTAATACTAGCAATAAAGTCTTTATATTTATATTTACGGGGCTCATTAACGCTACCCCACTGTCGGTGTCAAAACTGGCGGATCTCGGGTAGGGGGCCCCGAACTGTGCGTCTAAAGCTAATGGTAATAGGAGGCGGGGGACACAATGTTTACCCAGGTTCAGGACCTCTCGATGGAGGTAATACCCTACTTCCTACTTGATTGATCTTGATGATATGAGTATTACAAGAGTTGATCTACCATGAGATCATAGAGGCAAAACCCTAGAAGCTAGCCTATGATTCTGATTGTTGTTGTCCTATGGACTAAACCCTCCAGTTTATATAGACACCGGAGGGTGCTAGGGTTACACAGTCGGTTACATAGAAGGAGATCTACATATCCGAATTGCCAAGCTTGCCTTCCACGCAAAGGAGAGTCCCACCAGGACACGGGGCGAAGTATTTAATCTTGTATCTTCACAGTCCAACATTCCGACCAAAGTATATAATCTGGCTGTCCGAGGACCCCCTAATCCAGGACTCCCTCAGTAGCCCCTGAACCAGGCTTCAATGACGATGAGTCTAGCGTGCAGATTGTCTTCGGCATTGCAAGGCGGGTTCCTTCTCCGAATACTCCATAGAAGATTTTAAACACAGGGATCGTGTCCGGCTCTGCAAAACAAATCCCACATACCACCGTAGAGAGTACAATATTCCACAAATCTAATCTGTTGACAACTTTCCACAGCGTGACATCACGCCATGGCCCGGTCATTATTCGAACCATTTTTCTCAACCAGCTGCTGCACATATTGCGAGGCGGTTTCCCTGGCATATCTTGTCAAAGCAGAGATCATGTCCCCTTATCACATCATTCTCGTCAATACGGGTGTGGGTAACCCAACCGCGCCATCAACGCGGAACTTGGGGAATAAGCGAGTTTACCGGGCAAGTGTGGAGGCGCAGGACCCCTGCCGCCTTTATAAAGAGATAAG
Organism: Triticum timopheevii; assembly: GCA_963921465.1. Classification (NCBI taxonomy): domain Eukaryota; kingdom Viridiplantae; phylum Streptophyta; class Magnoliopsida; order Poales; family Poaceae; genus Triticum; species Triticum timopheevii. Next base: position 110,453,120 of record OY997266.1, on the reverse strand, counting down.
GGCTCCCTTTTTCACTCATGCCTTCTTCTTCCTCCGCTTATCCATTCTATCTCGCCCGAGCTCCAGCGCCCAAGCATTTGTCTTCTCGGCCCACAAAGGCCCTCCAAAAATGTTCGGATCTGGAGCAGGAGGCAAGTGGATGGCCTCTACCGTCCGGGAGAAGGATATCAAAAAGCTTTGGGAGGTCAGGTATCTAGCTAAGAACATCAGCCATCGTCTCCTGGTGGCAGGACAGATTGTCCCAACCCCGGAACCCCACGAGAGGGTTGTATTCCTCCCTCACTTTGTCCGCGGGTTAGGGTTTCCCCTCCACCCATTCGTTCGCGGCATCATGTATTACTACAGGATCAATTTTCATGATCTATCCCCCAATTCCTTCCTTAACATCTCGACATTCATCGTCGTGTGTGAGGCCTTTCTCCGCATCTCACCGCACTTCGGCTTATGGCTGAAGATTTTTAATGTGAATCCCAAGGTGGTGGGTGGCGAACACACCGAGTGCGGAGGTGCCATGGTGAGCAAGATGCCCAATGTCACATGGCCGTCAGGTACTTCCAATGATTCCGTCAAAGAGTGGCAGCAGCAGTGGTTCTACGTCACCGAGCCGCGTGACCCAAAATGGGCCGCAGCTCCTGAATTCCGATCTGGAGCTCCCCTGCGGCTTACATCCTGGCCCAAGAAAGGCCTGAACTGGTCTTCGTCTGACGAACTGTCGACGCTCCAGACGCTCGTCAAGGATATGGAAGACAAGAATATCAAACTTGTCAATGTAGTCCAGGTGATGTTAGTTCGCCAGATTCTTCCTTGTCAACACAGGGCTTGCAATTTATGGGAATTTGACCCGGCCAAGCATCAGATCCTGCGGGAGCTCTTTGGTTCCTCGCACAAGGACATCTAGAAGGTGCTTTTTAAGTACGGCAAATCATGTCCGGACTCCGCCGAGGACCGCGGGTACCAATTGTCCCGCCCTGCAAGCTCAATAAGTCATTGTATGTTGGCAATTCATATGTTTTATTTGCATAACCCGAGGGCAATGCTTAATGCATTTTCCACAACTCTCCTTGGGCTGGACGAAGAAGGCGGGGCGGATCTACTATCTGGCCCCTCTGCCGAAAGAATCGACCGGCCCACTTCTGACGAAGATGCTGGTCCCGGCGCCTTACAAGGCGATGAAGAAGAAGGCCGGGAAGGAGGCCAAAAACACCAGGGGCGGTCGTCGTCACCGTGGTGCTTCGGACACAATATTCGAAGACTCCGATGCCCGGTCTTCCTCTGGAGAGGACGAGGAAGAGGAGGAAGATCAGTCCCCAGCAAGGGAAGGAAAGAAAAGGATGGCCTCCACATCTTTGGAGGCCGAGTCGCCTAAGAAGGGAAAAACTCCCCTTCCAGAGGAGTCCACCGCCGCTGCCGACAGCAGCCCGGAGTGGGATCCCAGGGCCCAGCCCCTGGTGAACTTGTGAGTATATAAAATCTGAAGACGTTTGCGCATCCAGACTAACTATGGCATGATGTTTTAACCCATGCTTTTTGGCAGTCCGCCGAGGTCCCGCACCAAACAATCCTCATCGAGGGATTCACTGGGCTCGGATGCAATGGACAGCGGGACACCCCAGAAGGCTCCCTCCCCAAAACACGTGAACGACACCGAGGTATCATCCCAGAGGGACCCGGGCCAAGGAGAGGGGGGGAAAGATCGTCAAGGCGGCGCTAGAAGGTCAAACTTCGGGGGCCGGACATACGGGAGAAAAGGCTCCCATGGATGTCGACGGCGGGGGCTCTGTCAAATTCGGCCCCCAGCCGGACACGATTTCGGAGACCAATACGACTCCGGAATCAGGCAGGCAGCCTCCCTCGGCTAGAGGGGGTGCGCCTGTTCCACCGGCAACTTCTGTCCAGTCAGAGGTGCCGGATACTTTATCGGCGACGCTGAAGAGCGCCTCCATCGTTGAAGAACACCGTGCCCTTATGGGTATGGTGATTGAGAATATTCAGTCTGCTGAGAGTGGACTGAATGAAGCCTGCATCAGCCTTATAACGGGCTTTGAGGTATGTTTTGTGAGGTTTCGAAAAGTGTCATAGTATAGGTAGTAGCCCCTGATACACTGTTTGGTGAAAGAAAGAACCGAACAGAGGATCAAATATATGTTCGCAGGAGTCTCACTTTATGGCATCTCTCCTTTGTTCAGAAGCAGGCGTCTTTAGCAACTGCCGCTTCTCAAACTGCGGAAGTCTCCGGATTAAGGCAGAGTCTAGAGTGGGCCGGAGAAGAACTCGGCCGCATGAAGAAGCAGTTGGAGGATAACCAAGGTATGTAGAAACCTTGTTCGCATTCAGCACGAATGAATGGGTTAGTATGATGAAAATATTTTTATGATGTGCTCTAGGGGCGACGGCCGAAATTGAGGCTCTTAAGAAGGTTGTGGCCGAAGCCGAGAAGAAGGTAGCTGCAGAGCAGGCTCTTCGCGAAAAGCACGAGGCCAGGGTTATTGAAGCCGAGCAAGAGCTTCAAGAGGCCGTGAAGGAATGCGAGACCATGGAGCAGAGTTTATCAGGGAAAGAATCCGAACTCTCCCAAGCTCGCCAAGCCGCAAGTGATGCCTGGGGGGAAGCCCAAGGCGCCCTGAAGGAAATCCAGGAGACGAGGAAAATCGCGGTTGGTAAGGCTTTTTTCTATGCAAAGCAAGTAGTTGAGGAGAAAATCAAGTTGCTAATTTGAATTCTGATTTCTCCAGGGGTATTTGCGGAGCTGGCACGCAACATATCTGATGCCGCACAATTCTATCGAGCTGAAGAAAGGAGCACTGCGGAGAAACTCTTCTGGTCGCAGTATCTGGTGCTGGTGTATCCGGTGCCATTTGCCGATCAGCTGAAGCAGCTAATCGAACTTCATAAGGTGGCTGAACTAGCCATGAAGGATTTAATTATCCGGCTATGGCCCGCCGAGCCGATTCCAAGCAGCTACTTCGGGCTCGTGAAGCGGCTTGTGAGAGCCTACCCTCGATTTGATGTCATCAAGCAGTCGGTCTGTATTGAGGGTGTGCGAATGGCCTTCGCCCGCGCAAAGGTGCACTGGGGGAAGATGGATGCTGAAAAGCTGACGACCGAGGGACCGCCGGAGGGGAAGGAGCACCGCAAGCCCGAGTTATATTATGATAGTGTCCTGAAGGGATCCCGCCTTGCGGCAGAGCAATGCACCAAGGACATTATATTTCCATGAATACAGTCATGTTGTCCTTTGTAATGTTGAATAAGGTCATTTCTATTATTTGTTGCCTGTTATTTGAGAATTTTTCCTCCTACGCGGCCGTTTTATATATCAATCCTGAGAGTTGGCCAGTCATCGGCTTCTGCCCCCACGTAGGAAGTACGGGGGTGTTCGGGATAAATCTGAGCACTCTTTTATCCCAGTTTTTGGGTCCTTGAATGAGGTGTTCAGCGCAATGAACCAGGCAATCAGCCTATAAGGCTTTATCACTCTCACTTAGCCATAGGAGTTTGACAAAAGGAAGGTAGGCGCAGCCCCTGGTGTTCGGAAGACCGTACGAAGGGCTCTATAAGCACCTGATTAGGGGAAGAGCCGATCCATCGCATGCTGCATTAGTGATCGCATAATGCGGAAGAAATCCTTAAAGATTTTACGACCCCTCGAACAGCTGACCAGCTCTCTCCGTATCATGACAGTTAGTTTTCGGCTTTCTATACTGAGGCACTCGTCCGGAAGAACCGTGACACAATCGCAGTAGTTCTCCCTATGTCGCCCTAGCTGATATAGTGGAACATAAGGCAGCAAAACATAGGAGCCGGGCAAACCCAAGTATTGACCAAGACATGATTCGGAGCTGATGCATATAATGCTATAAGTTCGGGGTGCCGAACGACCGCGAAGGTGTTTGGACTTTATTGTCGTATTATGGGTACAATGAAGCCCCTGGCATAATAAGGCATATCACGATGTACGGATGCCATTTGACAAAACGTGTCAATAAGAAACAACAACAGATAAGCGTCATATAAAGCCATATGTTGTAATTGAATAACACGTTGATGCGTATGAATACAAGTAATGTGATAAAAATAAATATGACTTCGGAACTTGCTTAGACCAGGCGGGAGGAGGCTGTGTGCGGATCCAGAGTGTAATTGGATGTTCATCAAGGAGAATATCTAAGGATTCCCTTATGCATTCGAGCTGCTTCCATGTCGCCAGTTGTCGGTGTCAAAACCGGCGGATCTCGGGTAGGGGGTCCCGATCTGTGCGTCTTAGGCTGATGGTAACATGAAGCAAGGGACATAATGTTTACCTAGGTTCGGGCCCTCTCGATGGAGGTAAAATCCTACTTCCTGCTTGATTAATATTGAGGATATGAGTAGTACAAGAGTAGATCTACCACGAGATCATAGAGGCTAAACCCTAGGAGCTAGCCTATGATGATTATGATTGTAATTGTGATCGGCCTTCTAAGGACCAACCTCTCCGGTTTATATAGACATCGGAGAGGGCTAGGGTTTACACGGAGTCGGTTACAAGGAAGGAAATACAATATCCGGATCGCTAAGCTTGTCTTCCACGCAAAGGAGAGTCCCCTCCGGACACGGGACAGAGTCTTGAGTCTTGTATCTTCACGCTCCAATAGTCCGAACGATGTATATAGTCCGGCTGTCCGGATACCCTCTAATCCAGGACTCCCTCAGTAGCCCCTGAACCAGGCTTCAATGATGATGAGTCCGAGGCGCAGTCTTGTCTTCGGCATTGCAAGGCGGGTTCCATCTCCGAATACTCCAAAGTACCTGTTACGACGAATAGTGTCCGGCATCCCATCAATGTTGTACTCCTCGGCTTCAGTGCCTCAATAATGACCATCTCCACATGTCGAGCAAATGCGAGGGGCCGAGGCATTTTTGCATTTGCCACCCCAATCCTTCGGGCTGACCGTCTATTTGAAGAGACGGGGATTCTCAGATCCAAACCTCACTCTCCCCCCTCGAGCAAGCATCCAACAGAGCGCTCCGGAAAAACCATTCCAACATGGCCGGTCATCGCAGCTCTTCTGCTCGCTCTCCTCATTCCAAGTCGGAGGACTGGGAAGAGTGTTCAGTTCCTCATAACCATTTGATAGAGTTACAAACCCAAGGGTTTCTCCCGCCGGCTTTCATGGTCCCCGTCCGAGCTGGAATAGCCACCTATAACGGCGGGGAACAGGCGGAGGGATCTCCTAATCCGTCTCCTGAGGAGCGAATATGCCTCATCCCGCATCTGCTAAGGAGCATCGGGTTTCCCATCCACCCATTCCTTCGCGGGCTCCTGGAGTTCTACGGCCTCCAGTTACGCAACTTTACCCCTGCCTTCGTACTACATATAGCAGGGTATGTTGCCCTTTGTGAGCTATTCCTAGGCTGCGAGGCTCACTTCCGGTTATGGAAGATGCTGTTCTACTTTGTCCTCCGCAACCAGGGAGAATCCCTATGTCAAGTGGGTGGGGCTGAAGTATGGCACATTGCCGAGACTGGATACCTATCCGGCACTCCCAAGAAGGCACCAGAGAACTGGCCTTCAGAGTGGTTTTACATTGATGACGTTCCCCTCCCGAATCCAGTCCGGACAGGTCTCCCCAAGTTCAGTAACGCCCCACCGAGGGCACGTCTAAGCTGGCAGCCCTGGGGCCTCCAAGAGGAGGATACCAGGGAAATACATTTCCTGATGAGCAGGATAAAGTTACTGGCCAAATCCGGACTGACAATAATCGAGTTTATGGCAATATGCATAATGCGGGGAGTGCAACCGCTTCAATATCGGGGGAAGCTCATGTGGCACTTCAACGGGGAAGATGAAGTCACCCGCTGTGGCCGTAAGGGTCCAAACTCCGCCACTGCTCTGGCAAGGATATTGTCCGATTAATACAAAGGGGAAGAGGAAGAATTCCTTCATATTAAACCACGGGATGGATTCTCCATGTACAACCCCCCAAACTGGGTAAGTCATCATTCCTTTCCCCGCTTCACTTATTGTGGCGTTCTTCGCCAAGATTATTTGCCTTGATATTTCCGACCAGGAACTGAGGAGGGCAGTAGAAGGAATCTCAAGCCCCTCCCCGCAGCCAGAGGACCCCAGAAGGGCCCTAGATCCAGGACTCGAAGAAGACCCGGATATTACTGTGGAGCTTGTCAACGGGATATTTTATCAAGCGAGCTGCGATGGCGCCTCAGTGGCCATTATTGCTGACTATCCCGGACTGCTACCTACGTCGCGTGTAAGCCAGGCCGAAAAATGGGTTCGGCTCGAGTCTGTTGTCGGATGCATTATGTAAGTGGTACGCTCCTCTGGTGAGAACTTTTTCAATGACGAAGGGACCTTCCCACTTGGGTTTGAGCTTGTCCTTCTTCTTCTCTGGTAGGCGTAGGACGAGCTCGCCAATATTATAAGTTTTGGCCCGCACTTCTCTGCTTTGATATCGGTGAGCCTGCTGCTGATAGAATGCGGAGCGGGCTTTTGCGACGTCGCGCTCCTCCTCCAGGGCATCCAAGTTATCCTGCCGATCTAACTCGGCTTCCTTCTCTTTGTACATGCGTACGCGTGGCGAATCATGTATTATATCGCAGGGTAGTACTGCTTCCGCGCCGTACACCATAAAAAATGGTGTATATCCGGTGGTGCAATTCGGCGTGGTCCGCAGCCCCCAGAGTACAGAGTCGAGCTCTTCGACCCAGTGCGTATCCGACTCAGTCAAGGATCGCACTAGTCTGGGTTTGATGCCGCTCATGATGAGACCGTTTGCCCGTTTGACCTGGCCGTTTGTTTGGGGATGGTAGACGGAAGCGTAGTCAAGCTTAATGCACATTTTGCCGCACCAAGATTTCACTTCATCGGCTGTGAAATTTGAGCCATTATTAGTGATGATGCTGCGGGGGACGCCGTATCGGTGTACAACCCCGGATATGAAGTCTATTACTGGTCCGGATTCGGCCGTTTTGACTGGTTTGGCTTCTATCCATTTGGTGAACTTGTCCACCATGACCAATAAGTATTTTTTCTCATGGCTTCCCCTTTAAGAGGTCCGACCATATCCAGCCCCCAGACCGCGAAGGGCCAAGTTATGGGGATTGTTTGGAGAGCGGTAGGGGGCATATGACTCTGATTGGCAAAGAGCTGGCAACCGACGCAGTGTTGGACGAGGTCCTGTGCGTCTACTCGGGTCGTCGGCCAATAGAAGCCTGTACGGAAGGCCTTGCTGACTAGTGCTCGAGCCGCGGCGTGGTACCCGCCCAGTCCGGCGTGGATTTCAGCCAAGAGCTGCCGCCCTTCCTCTTCGGAGATGCACCTTTGGAGCACTTCGGTTGCACTTTTCTTATAGAGTTCCCCTTCATGGACTTTGTAAGCTTTAGAACGCCGGACGATGCAGCGTGCTTCATTTTGGTCTTCGGGGAGCTCCTATCTATTTAAGTAGGACAAGAAAGGCTCAGTCCACGAGGAGATTACAGCCATGATTTTGTGGGCCAAAGATGTTATTTCGGTGGTAGAGCCTCCGATTATGTCTGATGGTTCGGAATCTGGGGGTGTGTTTGGATCCGTGCTAATATTGCCGGACTCCCCTTCCCATACTACAGATGGCTTCAACAACCTTTCTAGGAATATGTTAGGTGGGACAGGGTCGCGTTTAGCGCCGATGCGGGCGATGACGTCCGCCGCTTGATTGTTTTCTCGAGCCACAGGGTGGAATTCGAGCCCCTCGAACCGAGCTGACATTTTGAGGACGGCATTACGGTAGGCCGCCATTTTTGGATCCTTGGCATCGAAGTCTCCGTTTATTTGTGATATTGCAAGGTTTGAATCCCCGCACACTTCTAGGCATTGAATGCCCATAGAGACTGCCATCCGAAGACCGTGCAACAGAGCCTCGTATTCGGCTGCATTGTTGGAGTCTGTGTATAATATTTGGAGGACGTACTAGACTGTGTCTCTGGTAGGAGATGTCAGGACTACACCTGCTCCCAATCCGGCTAGTATTTTAGAGTCGTCAAAGTGCATGATCCAGTTAGAGTACGCGCCATACTCTTTAGGGAGTTCGGCTTTTGTCCATTCGGCGACAAAGTCAGCTAGTACTGGCGACTTGATGGCCCGCTGTGGCTTGTATGTTATGTCGAATGGAAGGAGCTTGATGGCCCATTTAGCGACCCGGCCCGTAGCGTCACGGTTATTTATTATGTCGTTGAGTGGTACTTCGAAGGCCACGGTAATTGAACACTCTTGAAAGTAGTGTCCTAGCTTCCGGGATGCCATGAAGACCGCGTACGCTATTTTTTGATAGTGTGGGTATCGGGATTTGCATGGGGTGAGGACCATGGATATGTAATAAACCGGCTTTTGGAGCGGGAATTGGTATCCGTCAACCTCTCGTTCGACGATGAGCACTGCGCTTACAACTTGGTGTGTTGCAGCTATGTACATCAGCATAGGTTCGCCGATATTTGGCGCTGTTAGGACTGGATTACTAGCCAATAAGGTCTTTATTTCATCGATTCCGGCCGCGGCTGCATCCGTCAACATGAAGTGTTTGGTGCACCGAAGAAGGCGGTAAAGAGGTAATGCCTTTTCTCCTAATCTGGAGATAAAGCGGCTCAAAGCAGCTACGCATCCAGCTAGTTTCTGGATGTGCTTGAGGTCAGTTGGTATAGCCAACTACGACAGAGCTCGGATTTTTGCCGGATTCGCTTCAATTCCTCTATTGGAAACAATGAAGCCCAGCAGTTTCCCAGAGGGGACGCTGTCAGTGTCAAAACCGGCGGATCTCGGGTAGGGGGTCCCGATCTGTGCATCTAGGCCGATGGTAACAGGAAGCAAGGGACACAATGTTTTCCCAGGTTCGGGCCCTCTCGATGGAGGTAAAAACCTACTTCCTGCTTGATTAATATTGAAGATATGGGTAGTACAAAAGTAGATCTACCACGAGATCGTAGAGGCTAAACCCTAAGAGCTAGCCTATGATGGTATGATTGTAATTGTGATCGGCCTTCTAAGGACCAACCTTTCCGGTTTATATAGACACCGGAGAGGGCTAGGGTTTACTTGGAGTCGGTTACAAGGAAGGAAACACAATGTCCAGATCGCCAAGCTTGCCTTCCACGCAAAGGAGAGTCCCATCCGGACACGGGCCGAAGTCTTGAGTCTTGTATATTCACGCTTCAATAGTCTGGACAATGTATATAGTCCAGCTGTCCGGATACCCCCTAATCCAGGACTCCCTCAGTAGCCCCTGAACCAGGCTTCAATGATGATGAGTCTGGCGCGTAGTCTTGTCTTCGGCATTGCAAGGCGGGTTCCTTCTCTGAATACTCCAAAGTGCTTATCAAACATGTAGACCGTGTCTGGATCTGCAAGATGATCTTCACATACCATAGCATAAATCTGATCTGCTGGCAATCTTCGTACGTCGTGCCCTTGCATCATGGCCTGGTCCATCGTGAACTGGTGTTTCTTGCCCACCTCAACTCGTGTTGCAAGGCGGTTTTATTGGCACGTCCCGTTGAGGCAGAGATCGTGTTCCTCTTATTACGGGATTTTCCATTAATATGGGTGTGCGTGACCCCACGACGGCCATTGGTATAACTCCATGTGTTTCTAGATAAGCCTCAAACGGTCACACCGAGGACTCTTGATATTCACCCCCTTTATAAAGGGGTCGAGGCCTATGCCTCTTTTCCACCTCCCTCGCGCCTTCTCGCACCTCGAGTTCTAATACCCAAAACCTAAGCTCCAACACCCCAGATCCTCCAATATGTCCGGATCTAACCCTCAAGGCCGGTGGGTGGCCTCCTCGATTCAAAAGGAAGACATTGCGAAGCTTAGGGAGGTCGGATACCTGACCGCCGACATCCAGCACAGGCTTCCTGCTCCAGGGCAGGTCATCCCTACACCAGAGCCCAATGAGTGCGTCGTGTTTGTCCCTCACTTCCTCCGCGGCTTGGGCTTCACCCTCGACCCCTTTTTGATGGGGCTCATGTTCTACTATGGGTTGGATTTTCGTGATCTGGCTCCGGACGCTATCCTCCATATCTCGTCGTTCATTATCGTGTGCGAGGCTTTTCTTCACGTCACTCCACACTTCGGCTTATGGCTCAAGACCTTCAATGTGAAGCTGAAGATGATCGAGGGGCGACATGTGGAGTGCGGAGGTGCCATAATAAGCAGGAACACCGATGCCCCATGGCCAGAGGGTTCTCTCCCAGAAGTATCCGATATATGGCAGCGGAGGTGGTTTTATGTTACAGCTCCCAGGGGCACAAAGTGGGTAGCCGCCCCCGAGTTCTGCTCGGGCCCTCCGTCACAGTTAGCGTCTTGGACCGACGTAGGACAGAATTGGGGGCCCGCTGGTGATGTACCAGTACTGCAGAATCGCATCTGACAGCTTCTTGGGAGGGACATTAACCTTGTCAGCACAATGCAAGTGATGTTAATCCGACGGATGTTGCCGTGCCAATGCCGGCCTCTCCGGATGTGGGAGTTCAATCCGGAGGGTCCGCGGACTGTCAAGCACTTCTTCGGCTTGAAGCTCGAAGGTATGTGCAAATTATTCTTTGGACCAAAAGTAGAGTGTCCGGACACCACCGAGGATGCGGGCCTAAGCTACAATCGCCTAGATACCCAAGTAAGTAACCTTGATACCGGACACCTTGTTTTGTATTTGTCACAATTCTTTATTCTAAAATTCATCCGTGGCCAGGAATGGCTCAGCAAGGCGGAGAGAATCAGGTGTCCGGCGCCACTTCCCGAAGGCTCGCCTGGTCCCACCATGGCCAAGATGCTTGACCGGGTACTCAGCAGAATGCCCTCAGGGAATGACAAGGGGAAGAATGAAGAAACCGAACTCCACACGCTACGCATCTGAACCAGGGAACTGTTACCTCCCCTAAGGAGGATAGTCGGGAAGGGGAGGCTAAGGCCTCCTCCCCGCGCGGGAAGAAGTGGTCTGCCTCCGAAGACTTGGAGGCGGGGATGCCCAAACCAGGGAAAAAGGTATCCCCAGGGGGGCCTTGCCCCAACGGGCACCCTCACCGCGTCGTGCCCGCCAACGGGCCAGCCCTCCACCGAGCTGTAAGTCAATCGTTAATTTGAAGGTACTATGTTTCTCCTAGATCAATAACCGGGATTCGTCTTTTGCAATCCGGCTAGCAGCTCTTCTCAACAGATTTTGTCTTCGGGGGATCTTCCTCCGGATATGATGGAGAGCGAGACCCCACCCGCCTCTCCGACTCATGAAGCAGATGACACCGAGGTGTCTTCACGGAGGAATCTGGATCTGCCGAAGCCGGCAGCCAATGCATCAGCCGCCCTGAGCCCGGAGCGTTTGGCTCCACGGGGGGCGAAGGAAAGAGTTCGACACAGTTCAATGTCCGGCTGGACATACTGACAGGCCTACTCGAGCAAGCTGCGCTATCGGAGGAGCACCGTTCATTAATGAGCACGGTGCTCAAGAAGATTTCATCTGCTACAAGCGGCTTGAATGAAGCATTTACAAGCCTGCTCAGAGGCTTTGAGGTATGTAGTGAAGAATACACTATTTTTGGGCTGTGAGGCATGCGCTAGGTGTGCTCCCTATAGATAGTAGCCCCTAAGACTCTGGTTGCCCGCCCTAGGCGGCAAACGGGGGATCATAAACCAATGATTGTGCTGCAAATATGTGCAGGTACCTGTGGGTCCGGCCTCTGACCAGTCCGTTGAAGTTGCCGAGCTAACGAGGCAGATTGGACTGATTGATGCCAATATCACGCTGGTGAATGAGCGGCTGGACAAATCACAAGGTATGTGCTCTGCCCTCCTTTGTATAGGAAAATATGAAGGCGACATGATATTAATGTAGTATGTTTGGACTGCAGATGGTGCTGCTGCCGTGGAGGCCCTGAGGGAGGAACTTGCCCAAGCCAAGGAACAAGCTCGGGTTAGCAATGCAGCTGCCCTAAAGGCGGCCGAGGAATTGAGAGCCGAACAGGCTGCTCATCGCCGAAGCGACGAAAAGATAGCCGAAATGGCTGTGGAGGTAAAAATATGCCGCTGACCGGTATGAGCTCCTTAAAGAGGAGCATAAGGATAGTTCACCGACCTGAACAAGGCACTTAATGCCACCAAGGAAATACGGACCGAGCTCAGGGGTGCACGGGAGGAGCTTCAACAGGCCGGTAAAATCGCGGCTGGGGGTTCCTACTTGCTGCGAACGAAGTTTTTCGATCCGAAGTACGCTCCCCTGGATGGATGCTGGAGTCCTGCGGACGCGTATGCGGATTTGGCGAAGAGTACAACTGACGCTACCAAGTTCTTTGAAGATCAGGGTGATAAGGAAGTGGAGAAGCTTTTCTGGTCGCAATTCAATGCTCCCACTCGCCCGCTGCCGTTAAGTGACAAGATGGCTGCTGTAGCAGAGCTTCACAGGCTGTCCGGGCTTGCAATGCAGTCTGTAATAGACCATCTTTCACCGAAGGGGCCTAAGCCAGACAGTTACTTTGGCTTGGTGCAACAGTTCGTTGGGGCCGTGCCTCGGATCGATGCCATGAGAAGGTCGGCGTGCATAGAGGGTGCGCGGATGGCCCTTACCCGCGTTAAAGCCTATTGGACGGATATGGAGGCCACCATTATAGCAACCCAGGATCCGGTGGGGGGCCAATATCTGGCCGAGCACTACTTGGCGCAGGTCACAGAAGGTGCCCGCCTAATAGAGGCGTAGTGCTCGAAGAATGTCTTATTCGAGTGATGAATCGAATCATTGTAAAAACAATGTTATTTTGGTTGTGAGGCTATATTTATACTTTTTGCCTGAAAGTATTATTGTGTCTCCTGTGCGGACATTTTTTGTATATATATACATGTAATCCGAAAGTTAGCAGTCGTTGGCTTCAGCCCCCACGCGTATAATGCGGGGGTGTTCAAGAAAAATATGCATAATCACACTTGATCCAACGTCTTGGTCCATTAAGGAGGTGATCGCACGTCGAACTAGGCAACCGGACTATATAGCTGTAATGCTTTCGCTTAGCCATGGGAGTCTAATGGTGGGGCTACTATGTAGCCCCTGGTACTTTCGCTTGCATCCGAATACGGGCACGTGTGTACATGACCGGGAAACGGTCCTTCGTTAATGCGGAGGGATCCTAAAGATTCCGATAAGTCTTCGAGTGGTTGAACAGTCTCTCGCTGTATCATGACAGTCAGTTTTCGGCTTTCTCTACTGAGGTGCTCGTCCAGAATAACCAGGGCACAATTGCAGTAGTTCTCCTTTGGCCACCTTAGCCGATAATAACGAAACGTAAGGCGGCAAACCCAGGAGCCGAGCAAACCCAACATTTGACCAAAGATATGATTCGGAGCTGATGCATATAAGGCCAAACTCGTGACGCCAAACACTCCCGAAGGTATTCAGACTTTATAACAGTCGATGGGCTCAAGAATGCCCATTCGTTATAAAACCTGTGTTTCCAGGTACGTGCATTAATCTGTCGTGGCGAAATGCCAATAACGGCAGTATCCTCTGTGGGTATGGAACCCATGGGATGGTTAAACAACAGGAGGCAATAGAAAAGGTTTACACAGGGGCTTAATCTAAAAAGAAACCTGTTGAACGGGGCCTTGCTGCACGTCTACACCTTTGTCTCCGTTGTGCCGTATCCTTGAAGGGTATCGCGCGAAAGTTGTCTATGGAAAAAGAAAACTCATATGAGAGTACAACGTAAGTATGCGATGGATAGTAAAAGTGTAAGATGTTGGCCTGCCAATAAGGTTGAGCCAAGTGTGGGGCTGTATTAAATATTTATAGCCCCTGGTGTCCGCTATGGGATTACATATACGGTGCCCTGGTTCAATTTTATCTGGGCTACCGGACTCGTCTAACCGTGTCCTTGGTCTTAATGACCAGTCATGTTTTCTGATATTGGAGGCCGCTTATAGTCCGGCCACTAGGGCCGTCGCGTGTTCCTCTGCGCGTGAAGAGCGCTCTGTGATTCCGCTAACGGTGATGACGCCACATGGACCGGGCATCTTGAGTGTAAGGTAGCCATAGTGTAGCAAGGCATTGAAGCGGGCGAAGGCCGTTCTTCCAAGCAATGCATGAGAGTCGCTTTGGAAGGGTGTGATGATGAAGAGTAGTTCTTCGCATCTGGAGTTGCCTGGAGAGCCGAATGTTACCTCCAGTATGACGGAGCCCCTGCTGTAGGCTTCAACGCCTGGTATCACCCCTTTGAAGGTGGTGTTGCTTTGACTAATTCTGGATGGGTTTCTCCCCATCCCGCGGACAGTGTCCTTGTATATTAAATGAGACTACTGCCGCCATCCATGAGGACACGGGTGAGACGGCATCCGTCGATTATTGGGTCAAGCACCAAGGCCTTTGATCCTCCGCGCCGAATACTAGTTCAGCCGTCCAAGTGATCGAAAGTGATCGGATAAGACATCCAGTAGCTAGGTGTGGGTATGATGGGCCCTATGTCGTGCGCGTCTCTATGCGCACGTTCATGCCTTCTCATGGATGTGCGAGTCGCGTGGATCATGTTCACTGTTTTAACCTCTGGCGGGAATTTTCTCTGTCCCCCAGTGTTCGGCTGGCGAGGTTCATCCTCGTCTTCACTTGGTGTATCCCTTCCCTTGTGTTCGGCATTTAATTTGCCGGCCTGCTTGAAGACCCAGTACTCTCTGTGCGTGTGGTTCGCAGGTTTGTCAGGGGTGCCATGAATTTTGCACAGTCTGTCTAGAACTCTATTCAGACCGGACGGTCCCTCTTTAATGCCTTTAAATGGCTTCTTTTGCTGATCAGGTCGAGAGCCCCTGAATCCGACATTAACCGTTGTGTTATCCGGACTCTCTTCCTTGTGTTTGGCGTTTGTTTTTATTACGCCGTGGCTTCCCGTTACCATCCCTTATTTCGGATGTGCTGGGGTCGCTGGTACCTTTATGGGCTAGCCAGTTGTCTTCTCCCGCGCAAAAGCGGGTCATAAGGCTTGTTAAGGCTGCCATTGTCCTCGGCTTTTCTTGGCCGAGGTGTCTGGCGAGCCACTCATCGGGGATGCTGTGTTTGAATGCCGCTAAGGCTTCGGCGTCCGGACAATCGGCAATTTGATTCTTCTTAGTGAGGAATCTATTCCAAAGCTTGCGGGCGGACTCTCTGGGCTGTTGGATTACGTGACTTAAATCATCAGCATCCGGAGGCCGGACATAAGTCCTTTGAAAATTGGCCTCGAAAGCATCTTCGAGTTCCTCCCAACTCCCAATTGAATTTTCGGGAAGACTTTTCAACCGGTGTCGAGCTGGTCCCTTCAACTTTAGGGGAAGGTATTTGATGGCGTGGAGATCATCCCCACGAGCCATGTGAATATGCAGGATAAAATCCCCGATCCAGACCCCTGGGTCTGTCATTCCGTCGTATGCCTCTATGTTCACAGGTTTGAAACCTTGCGGGAATTCATGGTCCAGTACTTCTTCGGTGAAGCACATCGGGTGAGCAGCCCCTCTGTATCTGGACACGCTGTGGCATGCGGTCGGCTGTTGTTGTGTCTGGTGTTTATTCCAAACTGGTATTTGATTAGCATAATCGTTTTGGTGACCATAGTCCCTCGCTGGGGTGTGTCCTTTAGATCCGTAGATGGACCTAGCTGCCAGCCTTCTTATCCAGGTGCTCACGTAGATCATGTGTGGCATCGGTGGCTGTTCTGTTGCGGTTGTGGAGCGGTACGTTGGGCCTCCTGGTCGTATTAGTCTTTGGTGGAGTGGCCTCGTCGTCGAATTCTGGCAGTAGCTTGCGTTTTGGATAGCTCTTTGTATGGCGATCGTCGCCATATCTTTCTTTAGTGTCTAGCACTTTATTCCATCTGCGGTTGAGCGTTTCCTGTGCGTCTTTGAGCCGTTGCTTCTGCTTCTTCAGACTTCTCGCTGTGGCCATAAGCTTTCTGTGGAGGTTATCTCGTTCCACGCGTTCTTCCGGAATGATGAATGCATCATCGTCCGGACTGTCTTCTTGGCCTGGGCCAGTTTGAAGAACTCGTCCCTCTGGATCATTGTGTTCGGCGTGACCTGGTTTGTCCTGCTCCATCGCTGGTTCCGTATGGTCGTTGTTGCCTTCGGGGTTGACCGGAGTATCGATCCTTCTGGTGCTCTTGCTGCTATTTTTGCTGTTGCTGGACTTGGAACGGTGTCTACACCGTCGCTTTGGCTTTTGCCCGGGGGTTTTATCTTCCGGATTGTCACCGTCGTCCTCCTTGGGCGTATCCACCATGTATATGTCGTGTGACGAGGCGGAAGTCCGGCACCCCATAGATTTTGAATCTTCTCCTGCATCGTCGTCCATACCGTCGATGCCTTCGGAGTCGAAGTCAAGCACGTCGGTTAAATCATCAATCGTTGCTATGAACACTACTAGGGAAAACCTTATACACAGAACTTTAGCAGTAGCGTGTGTCAAAGAAGCACGCTGGTGCTAAATAGCAGTAGCGAGCCTGCCAAAACCGCGCTGCAGATAGTTTCGTAGTAGTAGCGCGTCTCGCAGAAAACACGTTACTACTAAAATTCTCACGGCTTAGCCGATATGGTACACATAGTACTAGCGATCTACATGGAACCGCGCTACTGCTACTTTCTTTGTAGCAGCGCGTTTTTCTCTAAACTCGCTACTACTAAATGATATAAAATTAAATGAAAAGCAAATAGAAAGGTAATTGAGAATGAAAGAAATCCAAGAAGGTGAAAGGAAAAAAATAAAATGTGAAGAAAAATAAGTGGAAGAGGGAAAAAGGAGAAAGTTGTAGCAGTAGCGCGTATTGCAGAACGCGCTGTAGCTAATGTAGCAGCAGCGTTCGTCCTTCCCCACCGCGTTCGTCCTTCCCCACGGCCACTTCCCCCAAATCTCACTACTCCGCTCTCGCCGCCGCCGTCGCCCGTCGGTCGCCGCGCGCTCTCCGCAGACCCTCTATGCCGCCCCCGCCCCCATTTTCAACGCCGCCCCCGCCCCCGACCTCAACGCCGCCCCGGACGCCGCCCCGGACGCCGCCCCTGACCTCAACGCCACCCCGGACGCCGCCCCATGCCCGACCTCGTCGCTGCCTGCCCCTCTCTCGCCGCAGGCACCCGATCGAGGTGAGCACGCCTGCTCCTCCCCCTCCCCTACCTCTGCCTAGATAGAGTTCTTCAAATTTTAGTTGCATCAAATAGTTAGGGTTCATCTATGGGTGGAAATGAATTGGATACAAATGCGGCTGGGATTTTTTCTTAGGTGACGTTTTCTTAGATGATGAATAAATACTAGTGTAATGCATAATAAAACGAGTAAAATTTGACCTTCTTCTATTTAGTTAGTAAGAACTAGTTAGTAAGAACTAGGTACTAATTAGGTGATTTTTTAGTTAAAGCAATTTTTCCCGCCTCGATGTGGACGATGCCTATCCCGCATCCTCGTCGTCGAGTCGGCGAAGGACGACACCTGCTTGACCAGATCGGCCATGTCCGGGACTGGGCTCCGCCGGGGTGGTACTGGGAGGCGCTACCTACCGGGGGGGCGCAGGTTGGTGAGGAGCCAGCCTGTTGTTGACCCGAACCTTCTTTGGTGGCGGTCGCGTGGGCCAGTGATGAACCAGAGGCTCGAGGACTCCGCGGAGGTGGTGCGTCACCGTGTTAGTGAGGAGGACGCGCACGTCCGTCACTACTTGTTTGCGTTGGAGCACAGGCCGTTCTCCAATACCTGGCAGGTTCTCCGGGGATCTCACTGGAGCTATGATCCCGTGATGGTGCCTTCTCTGTGGGTGTCCACCGCCTGCGCCGATACCCGTCGTGTGCTAGAGTTTTAGTTGTATTAGTGATGTTATATGTATGACACTATTCGTGATGTATTAGTGATAATATTCGACGATGTACTGACGCATGAGATGATCTACTTTTGCTTATTGAATGCATGCTAATTTGAGTCCTATAAGATACTTTGAAATGTATATCTTGTGTTGCTCAATATCCAAGTGGCCGGTCATGTTTGCAGGTTACACCTTCGAGTGGCCTATGTTTTGCCGGAGTGTTGATTCATTTCCGTTCCGGCAAATTTCAGGCGCTCGATATGTCCTATTTTAGCAAAGGTCATGCCGGATTTTTCCGTGAATTTTGGCATGACTTGTGCTAGAATATGTAGGAAATATCGAGTGCCCCGGATTTGTGTGTTGAGTATCTTGGTAGTTGTCTTCGATTGATTTTCAATTAATGTTTTAACTATGAACATAGGAAATGTCTGACGACGAGAAGGATTTCGGTATTTGCAAATACTGCGAAGACGAGCAGGGCCTGTGCGACATAATCTTCCTAGATGATGATAGGCGCTTCAGCATCAAGCTGGACGAGAACTTCGAAGTGGATACAGTAAGTCACAACGACAAGTCTTTTTTCGTAATTAAGCATGACATCTGCTTCATTTGCTTCAACTTATATTTTTTTACTATTCTACTAGCGTATCCCCTACCATGCAAGAGTTTTTGTATTGGATAAGATAGGTTTCAGTCATAGTATGGAGGAAAAGAAAGTTTACTTGAAGACCGAGCATGGTTATATTTTCCATGCGAAGTTATACAATTCAGACGACTACACCTATTTTGGATGCAAAACATGGCGAGCACTATGCAAGACTTATGCATTTGAGCCTGATATGGTTATCACCTTTGATATTCGTCCGGAAGATGATATTGAAGGTAATACCGACATCTGGGTCAATGTGCAAATGCCTCCAGTTATACCATTATGTAAGTTTCTCAACCATATTTATGTCTTTGATATTGTTTATTCAAAAATAGTTGACAACTAATTTGTATTGTCAGCTTATTTCCGTGCAAGCAAACATGTCCAGCGCTTGGTAGACAGGACCGTATACTGTCCTGGGGCTGAACTCAACTGCGAGGAGCTCAGTCATTATGTTTCATGGCTTGAGGATCTTGATACTGTCAAGACAAATTTTCTTCCTGCATTTAGAAATGTTAGTACTGAAAATGTGCGACCAATAGTGTTCGTAATGAACTACGGTCACATCCATTTAGGAAGGATGGTAAGATTTTTACTTTTTGTCCCCATTGCATCTTTTCCATACATTATTTTTGAAGCTAAACTTCATTGCTAAGTATGTTACCATACGATGTTCTTCAACAGGGACTCCCGATGAATGTTGTGCCTTATGGGATCGAGACTAAAGGTATCATGAGTATTATCAACTTACGGCCAAGATATCCTACAGCTTACTTTAGTGCATTCAAGATTAGCGACGGATGCTTAATAGTAAAAGACTGGACCAAATATGTGTTGGGGGAGCGCAGAGAAGTACTAGGGAGAAGCAACAAGAGGCGCCTTCCACGATTAGGAGACAGGTTCATCTGCATGCTCCAACTTGATCAAGGAGGAGAGCTACACATGTTTTATGTTCTTTTACCTAAGAGAGAGCAGCAGGAGTGAGTAGCTGGCTAGAAATGAGTTTCAGGATGATGATGTGCTACACTATTACTATGATGATAAAATAGCTAGTGTTGGTGGTAATGACTATGATGATTATTATTAGCTAGTGTTAGTGGTGATTAAATAAATACTGTTGGTGGTAATGACCATGATGATGATTAAATATCTTGTGCTGGCGGATTAGATTCAAGTGGAGGCAACATGTGGTGCACATCGAAAGTACTACTAATCCAAACTAGATCAAGTTTGGATTAGTAGTATACTTTTGACATGCACCACATATTGCCTCCACTTGAACCTAATCCACCTTCATTTAATACACTGTTATGGACATAATGATGTAAACCTCATAACAGCTGGTATTGTACCAATATTTGTATGATGGCGCATAAATACACTAAAAATAAAAAAATACTAGTAGCGATGGAAAGAAAACACGCTGCAAGTAGATACCTTAGCAGTAGCGCGGTAGTGAACAAGCGCTGCAGCTATTTGTCCTAGCAGTAGCGCGTGATGGCACGCGTTACTGCTAAGCAATAGCTGTAGCGCCTTATTAGTAGTGCGGCCGCACGCGCTACTAGTGGGCACAAAACACGCGCTACTGCTAGGGTTTTCCCTAGTAGTGGAAGTGGGTGGTGGGTGGGTAACGAATTTCTTCGTCGCCTGCTTCCCACTCGAGCCGGACATAGTTCGGCCCAGAATTTTCTGTCGAAGAGAGAGTTTTTAACGAATTCAGCATGTCGCCAAAGGGCGAGTGCTGGAAGATATCCACAGCGGTGAACTCCATTACCGGAGCCCAACCTGGCTCGACTGGATCGGGAGTGCGCGGACAGGAACCGACATCCGGATGCGAATCCGGGGGTCCGAAGTCATAGGCCACCACAGAGGTGAGACCCGTGTTAGGCTCCACCGCCGATGAGTGTGCGGCCTGCGGGACGGGGTCTAGCCCTCCCTCTTTAGGCAGCACAGCCCACTCCGGATTTAGATCCGAGGCTACCGCGGGGGTGATACCCCGAGCTTTGTCCGACAGCAGGTCTAAGCCGTGCTCGTTGTGACTGTCCGGTGCTCCTGGCATGGGCCCGAATCCATCAAAGATCAAGTCTCCCCGGATCTCCGTGGTGTAGTTCAGGTTTCCGAACATGATCTGGTGGCCAGGGGCATAGCTGTCAATCTGCTCCAGGTGGCCAAGCGAATTGGCCCGCAATGCGAAGCCGCCAAACACGAAGACCTGTCCGCGGAGAAAAGTCTCCCCCTGGACCATGTTGTTGATGATTGAAGGCACCATCGAGCCCTGCAGCGACGACACGGAGGAACTCTCAATGAAAGCACCAATGTCGGTGTCAAAACCGGCGGATCTCGGGTAGGGGGTCCCGATCTGTGCGTCTAGGCCGATGGTAACAGGAATGTCAGGACCGGATTTTTGGGATATTAATTTACAGAAAATGGTCCTTGTGCTCACCAGCCCCAGGATTACTATTAGCTGATGAGACACTAACTTGATACAGAAGCTCCAAGCAAAATACATAAAATGTAGTACAAGAACATTCTGGCCTATGAGTACAACAAATGGTTTCTAGTGGTTGATGGCGGAAGCGGTTTGTGGATCATCAGCGTCTATGGGACTCGATTTCCCACAGGAACAGCTGACCTGGATAACTCCTATCTTCGCGAGGCTACTATCACCATTGCTTAGGTTCCGGGGTTGTCATCGCAACGCTCCTCTCCAAGCAAAAAATCTGGCCAAGACAATAGCCAGGGACAAGCCAGTGAGTACTTTTGAATGTACTTGCAAACATTATGAACACAGGTATAATATACAAATGATAATCATGCTCTAAAATATTCTATGATCACAACGTCAGTCATAAAAAAAATCCCTGATGCATGCAAGCAGGTTATTTATATACAACATGAATATGCAATAACAGAGTAGAAATAAAATGCACCAATCGGGTGTCTGAAGCGAAGCCTCGAAGGATAATAATTTAAAGCATGCCTCAGTCGGGCGTCTGAGCGACACCACATAAGGGGCTTATAAAGTAAAATAACAAGTATGCCACAGTCGGGTGTCTGAGCGACACCACATAAAGGGCTTATAACGTAAATCAATAACAAGCATGCCACAGTCGGGCGTCTGAGCGACACCACATAAAGGGCTTATAAAGTAAATAAATAACAAGCATGCCACAGTCGGGCGTCTGAGTGACACCACATAAAGGGCTTATAAGAAAATAATCACAGTGAATATCCAGGAGCTAAAACCGTCCCGGGGATACTCAACAATCCAAATAATATAATGGGTTAGTCCATAATAATAATAATCATAATTATCACAAGTCACAAGTCATGATCCATGTTCTGGTTTAGCAGTTTCTCCTCCGAAGACCGACACTAAGACCGACACTTGACCCATCCCAGACTGTCCTTAACCATGGACACGGCTATTCGAATAGATTTAATCTCTACAGAGGGTGTACTCTTTACCCACGAGTAACGGATTCCTTTAGTCCATCGGGACTAATTCTGTCTACGGTCTTTTAATTTAAAACACACCTGACCCGAACACACCAGCTTAACTTACCGGTGTCTGGAATCACCCACGACACCTGTCAAGCAAAACTCTAAGTGGGGAGGCTACAACCTCGATTAGCATGGGATCAAATTTATACCGCGCGCTACTAAGGGGTGCCCCCTTCTCGATCCCAACCGGAAACACCCATGCCCCTGGACTAGGTGGCCTGTCTACCGGATGCAGCCGGTATCTTCCACCATGGCCTCTCTGTACGGTGTGTGCCAAGAAAGGGGTTGACAACTTACTGAACCGTACCCTACCTGTGGCAGGGACAAGTGGTAGTACGAAACAAGTATGGGGGTTACTGGAACAAGACTCGATAACGGCCGACTTTGGAGGTTTAAGTATTCCCTGCATGATTAGCATAACAAATATATTTCAATCAATAGACAGAATCACCACTCATAATACCCCATCATGCCATACCGGACACCACTGTCTCGATGAGGAACTAGAGACAAGCTCGTGTCTACACAAGACAGAGACTTTCCCAGCTTCCTTCCGGTATGCATGAAAGTCATATGATGGTTATTACTATCACAACGTATCAAATTCCAATAGCACGGAATCATCAATATGCACTTATGAGTATGATCATATCACCGCATAAAATAACGAAAACTCCGAGACAAGGGGGTGTTGTAACCGTATCAAACAACTCACGACAATATTATGCCAGGGTTCAGAATGCTTGCCTTCAAGTTGTGAAGAGGCAGGGTCCATTCCAAAACTTTTGAAAGTTTTCTTCTCTCTCCAACAAATCCTATTTTTGAAAATATTCAAATTAACACATAGTTTCAAAACAGTACAAAAAAGTTGTCTGAATTTTTTTCAAATAAATCTGAAAATAAACTAGACAAAATTTGAGAGAGGTAGGAAAAAGAATCAACTCATTTGGAGTTATATTTAAAGAGTTATAGCCAGTCAAAGTTTAGTCAAATTTCTGTTTTAAAAATAATAATAAAAGAAACAGAAAAAGAAAAATGGTTCGGGGGAAAAGCGTACTCTGGGCTTTATGTCTCCACTAATGCCAGCGTGGACCGGCGCTGGGTCACTGACAGTGGGTACAGGGGGCCCACTGGTCAGGTTTGACCGGTCGCCCCCGCCTCCTTCCTCCTCTGGGCGAACAGAGGCGGGGCTCCGGCGATCGACGCCGGCGAACGGTGGCTCCCCGTGGGGTTCTGAAGGCGGGGATGGATCCGCCAGTCCAGTGCGGTCCTCCCGGTGGTCATTAGGTTGGCGGGGGTAGAGGGATTCGCCGGCGGCGAGCTCTGCGGCGGACGGCAGCTTCGGGTGAATTGGGGCTTTGGGATACGGTGGTTCCCCGTCAAAGCCGAGAGGTTGGGCAGCTCCGCAAGATCAAGGGGAGTCGGGTGGTGGTGCTGGATGGACGGGGGAGGACCTGCTCGCGACGAACTGAGCTGGAGAGTGGCGGCGGCCGAACCTGCCGGAGATGGGGAAGACGGCCTCCCGCCGTCGACTGCTGGCTATGGGGGCCCTAGGGGGATGGCACGAGGTCGCCTGGGTGCCTGGTCGAGCTCGGGGTCCCTTTTATAGGCGGCCGAGGTCGACGGCGAACCACCGTTCTGTAGCTGCAGGGCGACGTGGCGATGGCTGGAGGGGTCCGGCGGGGCGAGGGGATGTGCTCGAGCTGTTCAGGGTGAGCTGGCGCGCGGCTGTGGCTCGGGCGGCGCCGTCCATGGCAGGGGCTGCTGTGGCCGGCCGCTAGTGGCCACGGCCGACCTAACGGCGGCGCTGTGGAGCTCCAGGGGTGGCTCTGCAGCGAGGGAGGGGTCGGGGCGCGTTGGCTGGGAGCGGGGCGGGGCCAGAACGGGCGAGGGGAGGCGGAAGTGGGACGCGGCGACTCGGTGCACGTGCGTGCAAAACATGCGCTCTGGGCGCGCCCAGTGCACGTACGCCAGGCGTTTGGCAAAATGCCAAGGCATGCCAGGAGTCTTGGGTGGGGCTGGGGATTAACAGGTATAGGTTAGGGTCATCTAGGAGCTTAGTGGACAAGCTAGTTGGGTCAGAAGATCAAGTTTACAATGCAAACTAAAGATCATGCCAAATATGTGCATGCACTCAAGGTGTTTGACAGAATGCCACAGGCATCTAGGCATCTCTTGGGGTGTCCAAAAACTCCAGACCAGTGTCTCTTTAGATGAAAAGGAGGGTGGCAAGGGTAGTTTGTCAAAAACAAAAACTTGTTAGTGTAAGTTTTTGAGAAAACCATTTCTGGACAGAAAGAAAAGTGCATAGTTTCATGGACCAAAAATACTCCAATGGGTCCACTCTCCTGGACTTAAGTGTCTTGTAGGGAGGACTATAAGCAGGAAAAATAATCATGGGCAACAGAGTAAAATAAAATGGGGTTGCAGTGGAAAATGCCAAACTAGACCAGAGAGCAAAAGAGGATGATTTGCTCAAATTTTTCAAAGAACATTGGTGGGTTTTTGCACAAAGATGAATAATCTACTCCTACTAACATCCCATAATTTTGGTGGAAGTTTTAAAGAAATATTTAAATAGGTTGTAGTGCAAAAGTGCAACTGGACCAGATTTAAAAACTTGTGGTAAAATTCAAAATCTCCAAATGACTAAGGAATATTTTTGCACAGAAGTGATTTAGGGACATCACATGTCATCCCCAAATTTTGGTGGGGTTTTTAAATGAATTTATCAAAGGGTTGTTGTGCAAATGGGACCCTATATTTTATGAAAAATCATTTTTAGAGAAATAGAGCTCAAGGGAAATAATTATATAAATAATTCCACTGATAAAAGAAATGTTTCAAGGGAGGGTATACAATCCCAACAACATTTTTGAAAAGTTTTTACTTGGGGCAAAAACTCCAGAATATCAAAGAAAAGAAAGGTTCTGGAATCAAACAAGAATCAAAAAAATAAAAATTTAATTTCCTGGCAAGATTTTAATAAACAGATCATGGTTAAATTTTTTGGGTGTTACAAGGAAGCAAGGGACACAATGTTTACCTAGGTTCGGGCCCTCTCGATGGAGGTAAAACCCTACTTCCTGCTTGATTAATATTGAAGATATGGGTAGTACAAGAGTAGATCTACCACGAGATCGTAGAGGCTAAACCCTAAGAGCTAGCCTATGATGTTATGATTGTAATTGTGATCGGCCTTATAAGGACCAACCTCTCTGGTTTATATAGACACCGGAGAGGGCTAGGGTTTACATGGTGTCGGTTACAAGGAAGGAAACACAATGTCCGGATCGCCAAGCTTGCCTTCCACACAAAGGAGAGTCCCATCCGGACACGAGCCGAAGTCTTGATTCTTGTATCTTCACGCTTCAAAAGTCCGGACGATGTATATAGTCCGGCTGTCCAGATACCCCCTAATCCAGGACTCCCTCAGACGCCGAAAACGCATTTTTCCGGGTTCAGCTTGATGTCGTATCTTCGGAGGTTATCGAACGTAAGCCTCAAGTCATCTATTAGGGTTTCGACGTGTCTTGTTTTTATGACCACGTCGTCCACATATGCCTCCACTGTTTTGTGGATTTGCTTTTCCAGGCATGTTTGAATCATGCGTTGGTAGGTTGCGCTGGCATTCTTAAGCCCGAAAGGCATAGTGTTGAAACAGAAAGGGCCATATGGCGTTATGAAAGCTGTTGCAGCTTGGTCGGACTCTGCCATCTTTATTTGATGATATCCAGAGTATGCGTCGAGGAAACACAGTGAGTCATGTCCTACTGTGGCATCGATGATTTGATCGATGCGAGGGAGGGGAAAGGGATCCTTGGGGTAAGCCTTGTTGAGGTCTTTGAAGTCGACGCATAGGCGCCAGGATTTGTCCTTCTTTGGTACCATTACCAGATTTGCCAGCCAATCCGGATGCTTGATATCTCTGATGAATCCGGCCTCGAGTAGCTTGGCTAGCTCTTCCTCCATGGCTTGCCGTTTAGGCTCTGAAAACCGCCTTAGAGTCTGCTTGACAGGTTTGTATCCTTTTAGTATATTGAGGCTATGTTCGGCCAATCTGCGTGGGATGCCCGACATGTCTGGTGGGTGCCAGGAGAAAATGTCCCAATTCTCGCGTAAAAAGTCTCGCAGTACGGCGTCCATCGCGGGGCTCAACTGTGTCCCGATGGAAGCTATCTTCGTGGGGTCCATTGGATGGACTTGGAACTTGACTATCTCGTCTGCGGGTTTAAATGAGGTGGACTTGGGTCGCTTGTCGAGTATCATGTCATCCCTGTCCACGGTGGCATGCAGTGTTGTTAATTCTTTGGCTGCTAGGGCTTCGGATAATGCTTCCAGGGCTAGTGCTGCGGTTTTATTTTCAACATGAAGTGCGACGTCCGGATCACTGGCTAGAGTGATGATTCCAGTGGGTCCGGGCATTTTAAGCTTCATGTAATCGTAATGGGGTATAGCTTGGAAGCTTGTAAACGCGTCCCACCCTAGAAGGGCATGGTATCCGCTGCTGAAAGGAGCCACTTGGAATGTGATTTCTTCGGACCTATAATTCTCCGGGGTGCCAAATACCACATCGAGTGTGATTTTTCCCGCACAGCGCGCTTCCCGGCTAGGGATAATCCCCCTGAAGGTTGTGCCGCTTCGTTCAATGCAGTTTTTATCAATTTCCGTCTTGTTGAGTGTTTCTTCGTAGATCAAGTTTAATCCGCTTCCGCCGTCCATGAGTACTTTAGTGAGCCGAAAGCCTTCCATGATTGGGCTAAGGACCAGAGCGGCTGGTGCCCGGACGGTCTGGAATCGAGGTTCGTCACTGGCATTAAAGGTTATAGCAGTGTCGTTCCACGGATTTATTTTTGCCACATGGCAGATTTCAGCGGAGCTTCGATGAGCTCGCTTGCGCCTATTGTTTGAGGTGAAAGTTTCGAAGACTGTTAGTACCGTATTGTGTTCTTTAGCGGGATGTTGTTCTGCTTTATGGCTTACAAGAAGATCCTCGCCACTTTTTGCTACCTGCTGGAGTATCCAACATGCCCTAAGGCTATGGGTTGGTGTTGTGTCCGGCGTACTGTGGAGCTTACATGGCCCATTGAGCCATTCTTCCAATACGGTTCCACCCACTCGGGTGAGCTTTGGCTTCTTAGGGATTGGATTGGTAGACTTTCGAGAGTTCGCCCGTTTAGCTCGAACAAAGGTTTTGGTGAGAGCCAGACTATCCCAAAATTCTGTTTGGGTTTTCCAGGCGCTTTCCATCACATAGTATTTCTGTACTATGGTTGCCAAGTCAGCAAAGTGTACTATGTCACGGCGACTTACGGCATTAAGAATTCCTTTGTTCGTACAGTTTTTGCAGAAAAGTGAGACTACGTCCTCCTCATGACAGACCTTGACCTTATTTAGCACAAGGAGGAATCTGGCCCAGTAGCGATGTACTGTCTCATGGGGCTCTTGTCTGGTGTGGGAGAGACGATCTAAGCACGGGTGGGTGTTCGTGGCTGAATCCGGATCCTGATCTGATCTAGCGCCTAGGGGCAGGGGAGCTTCCGAGTTCGATAGCTCGGGATCCGAGGTGCCGCCCAATTTTTCTGGCCGAATACCCGATACTAAGTCCGAGATCTGGGTCAGGTCTTCCCTCGAGCGGGAGTCTGGCTCAGGGAGCTTGGTGATCCGGACATAATTCGTCCTCAAAATAGAGGGGTAATCCGCATGTGGTTCCTCCACTACCGCTATCTCGTGGGTGGCCGGAGGGTATTTAATGTCCCTTCGGTCGGGTTTAAGCCCGATCCGGTCATAGTACATAGCGACTACCAAAGCGGCGATACGATCCAAGAGCTCATTAAGGGAGGAGATCTCTATCGAACCCATCTATTCGGCAAGTTCCGAATTGATGCGAAGGTTATGCGTGACGACCTGAGAGGCCATCATCGGCACGACAGCCGATGGGGCGGCCATGATGAAGCCGCCAAGTCAGAGAGTTTGGCCTATAGCTAGCGCTCCCCGAGAGGTAATGTTGTCCTTGACAACGAGACGGGCCATTGAGCCTTGCAGCGACGACACAGAGGAACTCTCAATGAAAGCACCAATGTCGGTGTCAAAACCGGCGGATCTCGGGTAGGGGGTCCCGATCTATGCATCTTAGGCTGATGGTAACATGAAGCAAGGGACACAATGTTTACCCAGGTTCGGGCCCTCTCGAAGGAGGTAAAACCCTACTTCCTGCTTGATTAATATTGACGATATGAGTAGTACAAGAGTAGATCTACCACGAGATCGTAGAGGCTAAACCCTAGGAGCTAGCCTATGATGATTATGATTGTAATTGTGATCGGCCTTCTAAGGACCAACCTCTCCGGTTTATATAGACACTGGAGAGGGCTAGGGTTTACACGGAGTCTGTTACAAGGAAGGAAATACAATATCCGGATCGCCAAGCTTGTCTTCCACGCAAAGGAGAGTCCCCTCCGGACACGGGACGGAGTCTTGAGTATCTTCACGCTCCAATAGTCCGAACGATGTATATAGTCCGGCTGTCCGGATACCCCCTAATCCAGGACTACCTCACCAGTCCTGGCCCATGCAAAATTGGACCTGCAAAGAGAGTGTAAAAAGATGATTTGTGTGCCACAGAGCGGTTAAGCCACATTACATGGCATGTCTTAGTTGTGCCTCCGTTTACTGCCGGAGTGTTTTAATTGCGCTCTAGATGAGCCGGGCTGTCCTGCCGCGAAGTAGTTCGGACTCCCTCGATGGTGTACGAGAGCTTGGCCATCGACTCGAGGTTTGATTGAAAGATGCCACTCGTTGCTTCTGCTGTTAAGGCGGTGGTATATTCTTCGGCATACAGGGGGGGGGGGGGGGGTTCGGCCATGCCATTAACTATTATGACACCGCGCGGAACGAGCATCTTGAGCTTTCGGTAGGCATAATGTGGCACCGTGTCGAATCAAGCAAACGCGGGTCGTCCGAGCAGTGCATGATAATTACTGCGAAAAGGGATGATGTCGAAGATTAACTCTTCAGTGCGGTAATTGTCCGTTGATCGGAAGACTACCTCCAGAGTGATAGAGCCTATACAACGGGCCTCCACACCTGGTATAACACCTTTAAAGGTGGTTTTAGTGGGCTTGATCATCGAAAGATCAATACCCATCTTGCACACTGTGTCCTGATACAGCAGGTTTAGACTGCTGCCTCCGTCCATAAGGACTTGTGTGAGGTGGAATCCGTCAATTATTGGGTCAAGGACTAGTGTGACTGAATTGCCCTGATTGGTATTGTCCGGACGATCCGTATGGTCGAAAGTGATCGGCCATAGTGTATATTGTGGGGCGACTAGCTTTGTTAAGTTGACATCCCTAAGAGTGCACATCCGTTCCAGCTTGGAAATGTGGGTGGCGTTTATCATATTCACCGTTTTGATTTGCGGGGGAAATTTCTTTTGTCCTCCTGTGTTTGGTGATCGGGGCTCCTCATCGTTGTCATCGCTTTGAGACCCCTTCCCCTTGTTTCCGGCACCTGACCAGCCAGCTTGTTTGAAGATCCAGCATTCTCTGTTAGTATGATTGGCGGGTGTTCCTAGGGTGCCATGAATTTGGCATGGCCGGTCATGTATGTGGTCCAGACTAGACGGGCCCGAATTGTTCTTTCGGAATGGCTTTTTCCGCTGACCGGACTTAGGGCCACTATATCCAGCATTGGCTGCCGTGTCTCCGGCGTTATCACCATTCTTGCGACGCTTGTGTTTGTTGCGTCTGGGCTTGCCGTTGCTATCTTTGGCCTCTAACGTGCCAGGATTGCTTGTTGTGTTGTTGCTACGAGCCAACCATCTATCCTCGCCTGCACAAAAGCGGGTCATGAGTGTCATGAGGTCTACCATGGACTTCAGCTTCTCCTGACCGAGGTGTCGGGCAAGCCAGTCGTCGCAGATGTTATTCTCAAAGGCCGCTAGGGCTTCGGCATCCGGATAGTTGACAATTTGGTTCTAAGTTAGGAACCGAGTCCAGAATTTCCTGGCTGACTCTCCGGGCTGCTGAGTTATGTGACTTAAATCATCAGCATCCGGTGGTAGCACATAAGTGCCCTCGAAGTTATCCAGGAATGCGTCTGCCCGGTTCTCCCAACTTCCAATGGAGTTTGCCGGCAAACTATTCAGCCAATGCCAAGCCAGTCCCTTGAGTTTTAGTAGGAGGTACTTGATGGCGTGTAGGTTATCCCCGCGGGCCATGTAAATGTGGAGAAAGAAATCTTCTATCCATACTGCGGGGTCTGTGGTCCCATTGTAGGGCTCGATATTTACGGGCTTAAACCCTTCTGGGAATTCATGGTCCATTACTTCGTCAGTGAAGCATAGGGGGTGTGTGGCGCCTTTATGCCGGGCTACATCGCCACGCAGTTCAGATGAGTCTGGTCTGTTGTGTCCGGCCCGGTCGAATTTGTATTTGGTATATCCAGCGTGATGGCCATCGTCACGCGTTGGGGCGTGACCCCATGATCCGTAGATCGATGTTGACTGTCCTGCTTTGTTTTCCAATTTGTCTCGCAAGTCATGCGCGTAGCCCCGGGCCTTCGTGTTTTTGCTTGTTTGGCTATGGGGTGCGGGCTGGACTTCGGGCTGATATGCCGCTTTGTCTAGGCCACGAGGTGGCCTATCAGCCGCATTCTGCGCTGGTAGTGTAGGCTTTAATGCCTCCTACTCGATTTGAGGTAGCGACCTGCGCTTTGGGTAGCTTTTGGTTGGGTGCTTGAGTCTGTATTCCTCGGCCGCCAGGACCTCAGTCCATCTATCAGTTAGCATATCTTGATCAGCTTGAAGCTGCTGCTGCTGCTGCTGCTTTTTCTTTAGGCTTTTTGCAGTGGCTATAAGCTGGGTGGTGGGTGGGGAACGAATTTCTTCGTCGCCCGCTTCCCACTCAAGCCGGACATAGTTTGGCCAAGAGTCTCCTGACAGGGAGAGAGACTTTAATGAATTTAGAATGTCGCCCAAGGGCAAGTGCTGAAAGATATACGCGGAGGTAAACTCCATGATCGGTGCCCAATAATATTTGATAGGCACGGATGCACGCGGTTTGTAGCCTATGGCCAGAGACGAGTCTGAGGGTTCGATGACACATACCTCATTGGTAGCGAAGTCTGTGTTTGGCTCTAACGCCGCTGAGTGTGCGGCCTCCGTGGCGGGGTCTATCCACCCGTCCTTGGATGGCACGATCTGCTCCAGATTAGGAGCCGGGGCAGCCACAGGTGTGATCTTCCGAACACCGTCCGATGGCAGATCTAGGTCATGCTCCTCGTGACTGTTCGACACACCTGTCATGGGCTCGAATCTGTCGAAGATCAAGTCTCCGCGGATGTTGGCAGTGTAGTTCAGTCTTCCAAACCTGACCTGATGGCCAGTGGCGTAGCTATCGAGCTGCTCCAGATGGCCAAGTGAGTTGGCCCGCAGTGCGAAGCCGCCGAATACGAAGATCTTTCTGAGGAGGAAAACCTTACCCTGGATCGCATCGTTGCAGATGATTGAAGGAGTCATCAAGCCTTATCGTGACGACACAGTGGAACTCTCAATGAAAGCACCAATGTCTGTGTCAAAACTGGCGGATCTCGGGTAGGGGGTCCCGAACTGTGCATCTAAGGCTAATGGTAACAGGAGGCGGGGGACACAATGTTTACCTAGGTTCAGGCCCTCTCGATGGAGGTAATACCCTACTTCCTGCTTGATTGATCTTGATGATATGAGTATTACAAGAGTTGATCTACCACGAGATCGTAGAGGCTAAACCCTAGAAGCTAGCCTATGATTCTGATTGTTGTTGTCCTACGGACTAAACCCTCCGGTTTATATAGACACCGGAGGGGGCTAGGGTTACACAAAGTCGGTTACACAGAAGGAGATTTAAATATCCGAATTGCCAAGCTTGCCTTCCACGCAAAGGAGAGTCCCACCCGGACACGGGATGAAGTCTTCAATCTTCCATCTTCATAGTCCAACAGTCCGGCCAAAGTATATGGTCCGGCTATCCGAGGACCCCCTAATCCATGACTCCCTAACCCACTGCGGGAGTTTGCAAGCAGTAGTAAAATCCTCTAGGTCCATGGTATATGATTGATCATAAATATCAAACAGGACAGTCTGAGAATTATGCGAAGATGTAATTTAAACCTTCTCAAGAATGAATCAGTTAAATAGTAGTACCGAGGACACTTATCTTGCATGAAGTCCTCAAGATCGACATTACACACATATGCGTCAAATTCATCCTTGATGCCTGCATTGACCATATATTCTTCTGACGGCCATTCACAAGGCCGCACGTCAGCTTCCCTTGGTGGTTCATTGTCTTGCTCACGCATAGCACGCCTGGTCCTTTCTTTGTAGAAGAACCACCTTGGTACATTTTCCTAGACATATTTCTTCCTCTGAAAAATTTCTGAAATTTTTAGTAACTCAAAATAAAAGTGAATCAAACTAAATAAGATTGGTAGCAACTACTCCCACAAGTGACTAGAGCCTATATCATGCATTAGAATTACTTGGGACCTCATAAATTTGACATGCAAGCTCAAGAACAGGGTCACCTAGGCAGCAAAAACTTGCAATGAATAAAGCACTAGAGCAAAATCTAATTGGACCATTGGAGGAGTCACATACCAAGGAACAATCTCCCAAAGCAGTTTTGTGAATGGAGCTTTGAGCAAGGAGATCGAAAATCACAGCAAAATGAGCTAGAACTCGTGCTTGAGCTGGATGGGGATTTTTTTGGGAGGAAGATGGAGTGTGTGGGTGCAGGAATAAGTGGAGGGTGGCCACCATGGGCCCACGAGGCAAGGGCGCCTTGGACCCTCGTGGCCAGGTGCTTGCCCCCCTGTTGTGTTCTCAGTGCCTAAAATCCTCAAATATTCCATAAAAAATCATACTAAATTTGCAGGGCATTTGGAGAACTTTTATTTTGGGATATTTTTTATTGCAAGGATAATTCAGAAAACAGATAGATAATACTATTTTTGCTTTATTTATTCTAAATAACAGAAAGTAAAAAGAGGGTACATAAGGTTGTGCCTTCTAGTTTCATCCATCTCATGATCATCAAAAGGAATCCACTAACAAGGTTGATCAAGTCTTGTTAACAAACTCATTCCGAATAACATGGAACCGGAGAAATTTCGAATAACACTAGGTTACCTCAACGGGGATATGAACATCCCCAATAATAAGAATATCATATTTTTTCTTGACAGTAGGAAGAGGAAATTCAAAACCTCCAATAATAATAGTTGAACTTTATCCACTAGAATTGATGCTATGAACTTGAGGTTGTTTCCTCGGAAAGTGTACCGTATGCTCATTACCATTAACATAAAAAGTGACATTGCCTTTGTTGAAATCAATAACAACCCCTGCAGTATTCAAAAAGGGTCTACCAAGGATAATCGACATATTATCGTCCTCGGGAATATCAAGAATAAAAAAGTCCATTAAGATAGTGACATTTGCAACCACAACAGGCACATTCTCACAAATGCCAACAGGTATTGCAGTTGATTTATCAGCCATTTGCAAAGATATTTCAGTAGGTGTCAACTTATTCAATTCAAGTCTACGATATAAAGAGAGAGGCATAACACTAACACCGGCCTCAAGATCACATAAAGCAGTTTTAACATAGTTTCTTTTAATGGAGCATGGTATAGTTGGTACTCCTGGATCTCCTAGTTTCTTAGGTATTCCACCTTTAAAAGTGTAATTAGCAAGCATGGTGGAAATTTCAGCTTCCGGTATCTTTCTTTTTTTTTGTAATAATATCCTTCATGTATTTAGCATAAGGATTCACTTTAAGCATATCAGTTAAGCGCATACGTAAGAATATAGGTCTAATCATTTTAGCAAAGCGCTCAAAATCCTCATCAGCCTTTTTCTTGAATGGCTTAGGAGGAAAAGGCATGGGTTTCTGAACCCATGGTTCTCTTTCTTTATCGTGCTTCCTAGCAACAAAGTCTGTCTTATCATAACGTTGATTCTTTGATTGTGGGTTATCAAGATCAACAGCAGGTTCAGTCTCTACATCATTATTATTGCTAGGTTGAGCATCAACATGAACATTATCATTAACACATCACCTCATTGGGTTTCAGCATCAGAAATAGAAATATCATTGGGATTCTCAGGTGTGTCTACAACAGGTTCACTAGAAGCATGCAAAGTCCTATCATTCTTCTTTTTCTTCTTTTTAGAAGGACTAGGTGCATCTACATTATTTCTCTGAGAATCTTTCTCAATTCTCTTTGGGTGGCCTTCAGGATACAAAGGTTCCCGAGTCATTCTACCAGTTCTAGTAGCCACTCTAACAGCAAAGTCATGTTTATTATTTAATTCATCGAGCAAATCACTTTGAGCCTTAAGTACTTGCTCCGCTTGAGTGGTAACCATAGAAGCATATTTACTAATGAGTTTAAGTTCACCTTTAACTCTAGCCATATAATCACTCAAGCGTCCAATCATGAAGGCATTACTCTTTAATTCTCTACCAACATAAGCATTAAAACTTTCTTGTCTAGCCATAAAGTCATCAAATTCATCTAAATATTGGCTAGGAAACTTAGTAGACGGGATTTCAACTTTACCATATCTATAGAGAGAATTTACCTTCACTACCTGTGTCGGGTTATTAAGACAATGTGTTTCTTCAATAAGAGGTAGATTAAGACCATGTATCTTTTCAACAGGAGGTAAATTCTTAACATCTTCAGCTTTAATACCTTTTTCTTTCATTGATTTCTTTGCCTCTTGCATATCTTCAGGACTGAGAAGTAGAACTCCCCTCTTCTTCGGAGTTGGTTTAGGAATAGGCTCAGGAGCTACCTCAAGAGTTGGCTCAATTGGCTCAAGAAGAGTCCAATTATTTTCATTAGTCAACATATTATTCAATAGCAATTCATCTTGGTCGACTGTTCTTTCCCTGAAAACACAACCAGCACAACTATCCAAGTGGTCCTTGGAAGCATCAGTTAGTCCATTATAAAAGATATCAAGTATTTCATTTTTCTTAAGAGGATGATCAGGCAAAGCATTAAGTAATCGGAGAAGCCTCCCCCAAGCTTGTGGGAGACTCTCTTCTTCAATTTGCACAAAATTATATATTTCCCTCAAGGCAGTTTGTTTCTTATGAGCAGGGAAATATTTAGCAGAGAAGTAATAAATCATATCCTGGGGACTACCCACACAACCAGGATCAAGAGAATTAAACCAAGTTTTAGCATCACCCTTTAATGAGAACGGAAATATCTTAACGATATAATAATAGCGAGACTTCTCATCATTAGTGAACAGGGTGGCTATATCATTTAACTTAGTAAGATGTGCCACAACAGTTTCAGATTCATTGCCATAAAAAGGATCAGATTCAACCAAAGTAATTATCTTAGGATCAACAGAAAATTCATAATCCTTATCAGTAACAAAGATAGGTGAAGTAGCAAAAGCAGGGTCATATTTCATTCTAGCATTCAGAGATTGCTGCTTCCATTTAGCTAATAACTTCTTAAGATCAGATCTATTATTGCAAGAAAGAATAGCTCTAGCAGCTTCTTCATCCATAACATAACCCTCAGGAACAATAGCAATTCATACTTAGGGGGAGAACCTTCATCATCACTATCTTCAATAATATCATCTTCAATAATTTCATTCTCTCTAACCCTAGCAAGTTGTTCATCTAGAAATTCACCTAATGGCAAAGTAGTATCAAGCATAGAAGTAGTTTCATCATAAGTATCATGCATATCAGAAGTGGCATCATCAATAACATGCGACATATCAGAATTCATAGCAGTAGCAGGTTTAGGTGTCGCAAGCTTACTCAAAACAGAAGGAGAATCTAGTGCAGAGCTAGA
Source organism: Triticum timopheevii (assembly GCA_963921465.1). Taxonomy (NCBI): domain Eukaryota; kingdom Viridiplantae; phylum Streptophyta; class Magnoliopsida; order Poales; family Poaceae; genus Triticum; species Triticum timopheevii. The sequence continues at coordinate 110,417,281 of OY997266.1, read as the reverse complement.
TGGTAGTTCCTTACCTCCCCTCATAGTTGAGGGAAAAATCTTAGTTTTTTCATCTTTCAAGTTCCTCATAGTGATCAGCAGATATAAATCCCAAGTGAATCAAAGAATAGAGCAATGCTCCCCGGCAACGGCGCCAGAAAATAGTCTTGATAACCCACAAGTATAGGGGATCGCAACAGTTTTCGAGGGTAGAGTATTCAACCCAAATTTATTGATTCGACACAAGGGGAGCCAGAGAATATTTTCAAGTATTAGCAGTTGAGTTGTCAATTCAACCACACTTGGATAACTTAGTATCTGCAACAAAGTAGTATGATAGTAATGGTAACAGTGGCTAGAGTAACGATAGCAGTTTTGTAGGAATTGTAACAGTAGCAACGGTAAAGTAAATAAGCAAAGCACAATATGTGAAAAGCTCGTAGGCATTGGATCAGTGATGGATAATTATGTCGGATGCGATTCCTCATGTAATAGTTATAACATAGGGTGACACAGAACTAGCTCCAGTTCATCAATGTAGTGTAGGCATGTATTCCGAATATAGTCATACGTGCTTATGGAAAAGAACTTGCATGACATCTTTTGTCCTACCCTCCCGTGGTAGCGGGGTCCTAATGGAAACTAAGGGGTATTAAGGCCTCCTTTTAATAGAGTACCGTACCAAAGCATTAGCACATAGTGAATACATGAACTCCCCAAACTACGGTCATCACCGAGAAGTATCCCGATTATTATCACTTCGGGATTGTCGGATCATAACACATAATAGGTGACTATAGACTTGCAAGATAGGATCAAGAACTCACATATATTCATGGAAACATAATAGGTTCAGATCTGAAATCATGGCACTTGGGCCCTAGTGACAAGCATTAAGCATAGCAAAGTCATAGCAACATCAATCTTAGAACATAGTGGATACTAGGGATCAAACCCTAACAAAACTAACTTGATTACATGGTAAATCTCATCCAACCCATCACCGTCCAGCAAGCCTATGATGGAATTACTCACGCATGGCGGTGAGCATCATGAAATTGGTGATGGAGGATGGTTGATGATGACAACGGCTATGAATCCCCCTCTCCGAAGCCCCGAACGGACTCCAAATCAGCCCTCCTGAGAGATATTAGGGCTTGGCGGCGGCTCCGTATCATAAAACACGATGAAACTTTCTCTCTAATTTTTTTTTCTCCGCGAAAGCAAATATATAGAGTTGAAGTTGAGGTCGGTGGACATCCAGGGGGCCCACAAGGCAGGGGCCGCGCCCAAGGGGAGGGGGCGCGCCCCCACCCTCGTGGACAGAGTGTGGGCCTCCCGGCCTTGATTCTTTCGCCAGTATTTTTTATATTTTCCAAAATTAATATCCATGGACTTTCAGGTCATTCTGAGAACTTCTGTTTCTGCACCAAGATAACACCATGGCAATTCTGCTGAAAACAGCGTCAGTCCGGGTTAGTTTCATTCAAATCATGCAAGTTAGAGTCCAAAACAAGGGCAAAAGTGTTTGGAAAAGTAGATACGACGGAGACCTATCATTGATGACTATTCTCGTTACACATGGGTGCATATCATCACTTATAAAATTGAAGTGCATGAAGTCTTCAGACGATTTTCTTCAAGGGCTTCCACTAACTTCGATGTGAAGATCAAGCATATCAGGAGTGATAATGGAACCGAGTTCAAGAACACCAGCCTCGCTAAATATCTCGATATGCTTGGTATTACTCACGAATTATCTGCTCCTTATACTCCTCAGCATAATGCTGTCATGGAGCGCAAGAATAGGAATCTTGTTGAGATGGCTCGCACCATGCTTGATGAATACAAGACACCTCAGCGCTTCTGGACTGAAGCAATTGATACTGCGTGCCACATCATCGACAAGGTATATCTTCACAAATTCTTCAAAAAGACCTCATATGAACTCCTCACTGACAAGAAACCCAATGTAAGTTATTTCAAACTCTTCGGTGCTAAATGCTGGATTAGAGAGCCTCACCATCACTCTAAATTTGCACCAAAAGCACATGAGGGTTTTATGCTTGGTTACAGAAAGGACTCGCACATCTACAGAGTCTTCAACATCAATCATCACAAGGTTGTTGGAACTGTAGATGTGTGGTTCGATGAAACTAATGGCTCATAAGGAGAGCACCTACCTCCTGTGCTAGATGAAATGTCACCGGAGGAATCCATCAAGTTCAAAGCTACTGAGGGTGTCATCCCTACCGAAGAATCTACTGAAGAAGTCATTCCTGATCGTGAAGAATATCACTCTAGTGCTGCTGAAGAAACTAGTCCTGAAGAAACTGCTGGGCCTAAGCAAAGTCGTCAACCCGCAGATCCTCGCATTGCAAACGGAGTGCAAATTGAGAAGATCAACGATGACATCGAAGCACCAGGTCCCCTCACGCGCTCAAAAACTTCACATTTATCTAAGTTTTGTGGGCATTTTGCGTTTGTCTCTATCACAGAGCCCACTAAAGTTGATGAAGCATTCATGGAATCTGAGTGGATTCAAGCCATTCAAGATGAATTGCATCAATTTGAGCTCAACAATGTGTGGGAGCTTGTCAAGCAACCGGACCCACGGAAGCACAACATCATCGGTACCAAATGGATCTACCGCAACAAACAAGACGAACATGGCCTCGTGGTGAGGAATAAGGCTCGCCTTGTAGCGCAAGGCTACACACAGGTTGAAGGAATTGATTTCGATGAAACTTTTGCACCTGTTGCTAGACTTGAGGCTATTCGCATATTGCTTGATTATGCTAACCATCATAATATCATCTTACAAAAAATGGATGTGAAAAGTGCATTCCTCAATGGTAAGCTTGAGGAAGAAGTATATGTTGCTCAACCACCAGGTTTTGAGGATCCAAAATTTCCAGATCACGTCTATAGACTCAAAAAGGCCCTCTATGGGCTCAAGCAAGCACCTCGGGCGTGGTATGACACACTGAAGGAATTCCTCATGAAGAAAGGCTTCAAACCCGGTTCACTTGACCCAACTCTTTTCACCAAAACATATGATGATGAATTATTCGTGTGCCAAATATATGTTGATGATATTATCTTTGGCTGTACTAACCAACGTTACAGTGATGAATTTGCCTATATGATGAGTGAAGAATATCAAATGACTATGAGGGGAGAATTGAAATTCTTCTTAGGTCTTCCGATTCGTCAACAATACAATGGCATATTCATATATCAGGAGAAATACCTCAAGGATGTGTTGAGGAAATTCGGCATGCAAGATTGCAAAGGCGTCAAAATTCCTATGCCCACAAATGGACATCTATGCACTGATGAAAATGGTAAAGACTTCGATCAAAAGGTATACTGCTCCATGATTGTCTCTTTATTGTACCTATGTGCATCTAGGCCGGATATTATGCTTAGTGTTTGCATGTGTGCCCGATTTCAAGCTACACCGAAGGAATCACACCATAAGGCTGTGAAGCATATTCTTCGATATCTAGATCATACACCAACACTTGGATGGAATTGTCACGTCAGATGTCCTAGCGAAAGGACTTATTCGTGGAGCCATCGCAACTAGGAAGCTTAAAGGGGTTAATCGGGACAAAGGACACGGGGTTTATACTGGTTCGGCCCCTTACGGTGAAGGTAAAAGCCTACGATCCAGTTTTGAGTGGGATTGCTTATGTCTCGATTACCAGGGAGCGAAATCACTTGACCTAGCTCTCGATCTGAGGTTACTTGCCCTGAACCGCCGTCGGGTCGTCCCTTTATATACAGAGATCGACGCCCAACGGCTCACAGAGTCCCAGCTGGCTCATAAACAATGTCCGGCTCGGTCTCTTAACTATTCTTGCCTTACAATACAAGTCATGTACATATGGTGGTTTACCTCTACGGGCCTTGAGTCGCATCTGGGCTTTGGGCCCTTAACTGAACCGCCATCTTCAAGCTTGGTATTGGGCTTCACAAGTACTCATAGGTATAACCCGACCCCTCCTGGGCTGGTCATACCTAATAGTTATATCCCCAACATTAGGCCCCAGATTGATTTGAACTGGTTCATGTCAATCTTCGATACTTAAGAGAAATCTTCTGCTCTTTGCTTATGAAATTTTTGTAACCCGCCATGACATCATCCTTTGGATTTGTGGTAACCCGCCATGACGTCTCCTGCCATAAATGTATGTTTTGTCCAACATATCTCAACGGATCTTTATCTTAATGGCCATCCCGAAAATCGAGGCATCCTTATAATTGGATAACTATGTTTTCGGCCTCCTCATTTTTCGCGCCCACTTAGCAGTCTTCCCTTATAAATAGGCATGACTAGGTCTCTTCTCATTCTCCCCTTTCATCGTCTTCTTCCTCTCACAACCCTACTGCTTCTCGAGCTCTACCGCCGCCGCCGCGCACCTCGTCTTCCTCGACCTTGGCCACTGCATAGATCTGAATCGGTCCAGAAACGGCGGTGATCCTCCACAACAGATCAGCCACTGTAAGTTTTCGCCTTCCTACACCTTAGATCCACAATAGGGTTTGCGAGTTCCTCTGTAATCTTTGTTGTTCATCATGGGTTCTTCATAGTTTCTCCACCGCTGCCTCTTTTGATCTAAAAGAAGTATGAAACTCATGCGGTAGCTGTTTCGCATCCAATTCAGATACTAGCAGATCCCTTTTTCTTGTATAAAGGCCTCTTTAGAACTGATGAACTCCTCTGTTCTTTGTTTTTGGGTCTAGAATATTTTCTTTTCTGAGAAGCCGTCTGATCCAAAATAATAGCTGCAACTTGTGAAACTTGTTTATGCAATACTTATGCAAAAAACTATATTTGTTATATCCACTTAGCCATGGCGACTCTCATCACCGGCATAAAAGGCAATGCTCAATTTATAATCTTAACCGCCAATGGCAGCTTATATAACTTACCTACATATGACGCTCATGGCGGCTTAAATAACCTGACATAATTAGCCTTATACCATTAGGCCCCTTTATAAGCCGCCATCTTGAATATGCACTGCAATATTTTTCTCTGGCTTAAATTTGAACCAGAAATCTTTTACTCTTTCTTAGGCTTTCATCACCATGGCACCGAAAGCACCCACTTCATGCAACTGGGTCAAATCCATTGTCACATAAAGTACTCTTGACGACTTTGTTAAAACCGGCTATCTGCCGAAGAAAGAAGTGATGTCCTATCGTGCTCCTGACCCGACGGAGGAAATTCCCCAGCCCAAAGCAGGAGAGGTTATCATCTTCACTGACCATATGAACCGGGGTTTTTCACCACCGGGCTCAAAATTCTTCAGGGATGTCTTACATTTCTTTGACCTCCGTCATCAAGACATCAGACCCAATTCCGTGTCTAACAATTGCAATTTTCAAGTGTTCAATGAAGTATATCTTGGAGAAGAACCCAACATACTACTCTTCAGAGAATTATTTTACTTGAACCGGCAGAATGAGTGTGCCAACGGCCAAAGCTTGGAACTCGATGGTGTCTCGATCCAACGTCGGAGAGACTTAATTTTTCCTTATGCCAACCCACCGAGTCATCCCAAAGACTGGAACTAGACATGGTTCTGTTGCCAAGACACTTCTCCGGCTGATGAGAACCCTCTGCCTGGGTTTCATGCTCTGCGCCTGGAGTCCAAACATCCACTTCCTGACAAGATAACAGCCGACGAACGCAAGACGCTCGCCCCCGCAGAGTAACCCGGAAAGTAAGATTTTCACAGCCCTTAGCTTATCAAGATCCTCAATTTCTTTTAAAGCGACAGATTCATAAGAGCCGGAGGTAGACCCGGACCAGCAAGGATGTGGAGCTCTCCTCCGGCTTACCTAACACACCAAGGAAGCGTCGGAATGAGGTCACCTCCGATTTAAATCCCTTTTATCCTCTGGCGGTCTCACTCGTCAACCACTCAATTCTTTTGACTCGAATTATCAGGAAACTTCACCTTCCTCCGGCGAGTCAATGCAATCCAACTTGCCAGCTTTCAAGATCGCTCCAGGGTAATAATGATTTGCTTATCCTGTATTCATTTTAATTCTCTATATTTGCACTGACCTTTTGATCTTATGCAGTGGAAAAGCAAAGCCCAACAAAAATGTGAAGAAGAACAAGCCGACTGAAGAACCAATCTTGACAGAGCCGACACTTCAGACGGCCGCACCTGAAGCCTCTACTCATGAGCCGCCACCTGAGCCAGTGCATGACAGACCAAAGCCAACTACTGATCCGCCTGCCGAACGAGCCGCCGATGGCTCTGAAAACCCAGAAGTCCCTAGCCCAGTCTGAACGGATGATCCTCAAGACCGTGATGTCGAGATCACCAAGACCGGCTTTGCTGAGCCGGGGAGACCAACCGTGCTGGCCAAGTGTTCCGCCAAGGAAGAGCTTATGGAACACCGCCGGGTCAAGCTTGATGTCGCTGATTATACTCACATGAGTATTTGAGAAGTCTTTTCTGGCTATATGAGCCAAGTGCACAGCAGCCGTGACATCAAAATTGACATGGTAAAGCAGATGCACCAGAAGTTTGAGGTACAATCCTTTCTCTGTACGCATTTATCCTTACTATGCCAGCTCCCAAGTCTATTGCTTATGATGAATATGTTGTAACTTAGAAACAAACTTAGTGACATTAGTAATATATTTGGATAAAATATGTAAGAAATCCGGCTTACTCCGTAGTCCCCAAGGGGCGGCTTAATCAACATGGTTGAGCCGGTCCTTCATATGGTTGTATAGAATAAAATACTTGAAAAGCTTGAACAGCCATATGCATTAGCCCCCATGTGCCAAGTACTCTTGCTTGCAAATTGCTTGGGACTTACTGTCATGAACTGCCACTTTAAGTAAAATTGTTCCGTAGACATTAGCCCCCAAGTGCCAAGTGTTGTTGCTTGCAAAAGGCTTGGGACTTAATGTTGCATCATGATAGTCCTGATTTTGACCCGGTATTTGTACATGCCACCACTAGTCAACTTGAATCAGAAGTATCTGATTTGAAGAACCGCCTTGAAGCCCAAGAAACGGAAACCCAAAGAGCGAACTCCAAATTTAAATTCAGTGTTTCTAAACAAGAGAAACTGAAGAACGACTTTGAAATGGAGAAAAAGTCCTGGGCAGATGAAAAAATTGCTTTGATCAATCGAGCTGAGAAAGCAGAGGCGGCTCTTGAAGAACGACCGGTGAATTATCCGGCTTAAAGTGCCATGTCTCTCAGATGGTCTCAGCAATCTTTGGTAAGTCGCCCTGCAAGTGTCAAATATGTGAATCTTTGTAGTGATCATATAACTTTGTCACTAGGTTACCTGACATTGCTTACGCAAGCCCCAAAAGTTCAAATCTTAACCAAGATATGTTGATCAAGCTGAAGGCGGTTTATACGCTGGTGGAACAATTCTACACCGGGTCTCAGCGTGCCTTAGCCACAGTGGCCCTGTCCAATAAAGTGCCCACACTCCTGGTAGATGTGCTAAGGAAACTTTCTGTGCTGCCCCAGCGATTCACTGAACTGAGACGATCGTCTGCAAGAGCCGGAGCCATGGCTGCCTTAAGCCGGGCCAAAGCTTGGGTATCAGAGTTAGACCCGGCCGACATCGCCACTGGTTATCCAAGCTTTAAGGAGGATGGCACTCCCTTTGACCAGGAAGACTTCACCACTTGTGTGAAGGAGATACGCCCCGTCGCTACCCTGATAGTTGATGAAGCAGATCTCACCAAGTACCAGCCGGGTTATGACACGGAGAACCGAAGAATTCCCATGCCACATTATGAAGTGACCAGCCTGATCCCTCCACTCCGTAAGCATACCTTCACCCCTGAAGTTGACCCGGCCGGACTAATAGATGATGAAGCTGAATTTGAAGCTTTGAATGGCATTGACTGGTCATCATCAACCTTCTAGGAAAGGGAACATGGTGAAGAAGCAGAGAGGGCTAACCCGGATGCTTCAGGTCAACACGAGAATTAATCCACCAGACGGCTCATACCTGTGACGTGCTGAAAAAACAATCTTAACCATTCAGACTCGGGGAGTCATGTAATAGAGTAGAAATAACTTTGTTTTGTTGTGCCATCATGCACGTTTTGATGCTTAATACTATTAAGACGCCATCTTATATTCACCTATATTATACTTATCATCTGTTTTCCTTATGCTTGACCAAGTCTGTTAACTGACCTGTACACAGAAATAGATCACAAGATCCCTTGGAGGTTTACCGCAAGGCGGGTTATAATATCTTGATATATAACTATTAAGATGGAAAAAGAATCACGAATAAGCTTGTTGTGACATATAATTTTGAAACACAACTATAATATCATACATGTGATCTTTTGCTCTGTACCGTCGGTTTATATGACCCGAACAGTAAGGGTGACTACCCAATCTTTGGAAACCAATACCCCAAACGATATGATGATTCTCATACATTGACGACTTATCATCCAAAATCAAGCCGGGTTAAATGTAAACCATGCTGACACTTAGATCTTTGAACAAAAAGTCTTAAGTCAAAAGAAAGGCTGCTTTCAAATAAAACTTAAACCAAATAGATTGTAAAAAATTCAAGGCTTCTGATTCGAATACGATCAGTAAACCGTGTCAGCGTTCTGGGAACGGGGGTCCCCAGACTTGCCTGCCTGTGGCCTGTGGCGTGGCTCAAAGGAGGCCCAGCACAGCCCATCTCCATCAACACAAGCTCAAGACCCTCGCGAGGGGCCAAGCCTCGCGGGGCGGACAACAAGGAGCTTCCTTAGGCACGGTCTCATCAGGCTGGCTCACGAGGAGGCGGAGAGTTCAAGGCTGGGTACCTCGCGAGGTGCCCATGAAGCAAGCCATGACGACCAAGGGCGCCAGTCGGGCGCCAGCCCGCGCAGTGTCCTCCTTTCCTCTTTGGTGCAAAGGGAGCAAGCGCAGGCGAGAGCATCAAGCAAAGGCGTCCATTTCGGTGCAACAAGACCAAGACCAGCCCAACGGCCGGAAGGAAATCATTGTGGAGCCCAAGCCGGCGTCACCATCAGAGCCTTTGACAGGCGAGGACCAACTTTAGTCAGGATAAGTGTACCCGCTGTTCCCCTTCAAAATGGCCAATTGTTGGCGCCTTCCCGCTCAATATTTGGGAAGAGGCCCAGGACCTTTGCCTATAAATAGGACTAGCCACCCCTAGGGTAGAGGCATCTGGACCTGACCTAGCAATCGGGATCCTCACCAAGAAACTAGTAGATAGAGCGATTGAACTCCTCCCAGCAGTTCGTCGCACCAGCCAAGAACAGACCCTCGCAAGGCTGCTCTGCCTTGTATTGTTCATCATCCGCCCAAGAGGCAATCCACCACACCACACACTGGAGTAGGGTATTACACCACAATGGTGGCCCGAACCAGTATAAATCTTGTGTCTCTTGTGATGTTCTGTTTGGTAGTTTAGATCCTAGCGATTCAGTGAGGAGCGAGCCGGTAGAGGGTTGAATCTCCACGCGCACCCCAGTGTTCGAACCTCAAGGGTCTGCCGGAACCCGAAATCCAACATTTGGCGCGCCGGGTAGGGGTGTGCCGCGATCCACCTTCCGCCGCTCTGGGCCCCGTCGCATCGTCATCACCATGTCCGGCGACCAGGCGGGCAACCCAGATCCCTGGGCGGCTTGGCCCGCCCGCGCAGAGCCGCTTGCCCCGGGCGACCCCATGCCCCAGGCAGCTCGCGGTCCACAGAGCGCTGTGGGCCGTGGGCGATGCGGACAGGCTTTGACGGCTCTAACACCGCGGCAGACGCGGTCGGCAGCAAGAGCCTCCAACCACGCCGCGGCCACGGCGCCGTACACCCGCCGGGAGCAGGCGAACTCAAGGGCCGCACTCTCGGTGGCTCGAGAGTTGCTGCAGTGCAGGTTGATGGAGGATGGCTGCGACGTGTTGCTGGAATGGGTGGCGGAGCTCCTGGGCTACGCCACCTCGGGGGCTCACCCCTTCTGCACCCAGCTCCCGCCCCAGGCTCAGGGCGGCCCGCGCTGGGGCCCCGCGCGCACCCGCGGGCCCCACGGCTACTCCAACACCAGCGAAGCTGTCGACACCGAACCGACGGCAGCGCTGACTCCGCTCCCCGCCAGCGAAGAAGGACCCGTCGCGACCCACGGCCGCAGCAGGCCGCCGCGCTACCACCCCCAAGTAGGCGCATCAGGCAGAGCTGCATGGCACGGAGCCCTATGGCCCGGCCTTCGGGATAACGGCCCCAGAAGAGTACGTACCCCACATGATGGATCAAGGGCACCCGCGCAAAGGCGAATAGAGCTCACTCCTCAGCCCGAGCTAGGGGGACGAGGCGCCAGAAGCTGAGCTCTTCCAAGAACCCAGGGACAGCCCCACCGGCCACGCTGGAAGCGACGATTATTGGGTACCACTAATCCCTCAGGAGCAGGCATACACTAATCATGGGTCGCAGGAGGTGCAGGTCACCACAGCAAGCAGCTGCCCCGCTCCAGCGGCCCCTTACCCCTCATGAGGAGGGCGTCGGGGGCTGCAGGAGAGGGGCCGAGATCCGGCATCACCACCACGGCGTTCGGAGCAAGGCGTTCCCAGGAGGTAGGCCCTCCGCTGGGGAGGTGCCTCAGGGCCTGCCCCTGGCGGAGGACCCGTGGTCGTCGGGGGAACCGCTGGCAACCGCTCTACCCCATCGGCAGCGTCCTGGTTTCCGGTCGTCGTTGATGGCACTAGAGTGTGGCGCAAGGCGGGGCCCTCGTCAGGCGATATGAAGCAAGGCCGGTACATGTGAAGAAGCCCAGTGCATGTGAAGCTCGCCGCCCCGTGACACTCTCACGTAATAATGAGTGGGGCTGTACACGCCCCGGAGTCTCAGGGGTGCCGGCCTCAGGCCCTGGGGCTCCCTCCCATGCCCAGTGGCAGCACTTAGCTCCGCGCTGGTGAGAAGACGTCCAAGACTAGACTAGGTGCTGGACGCGGCCTTTTTCTGCTTTCATTGCTTTTCTCTTGGCTGTTGCTTTCCCCCGCTGGATTTAAGTTGGTCTCAAATTTGAGATTTGCGTGTGTTTGGGGAAGGGGTGCTTAGTCTCGTTCGAGCAATCTCTCGCATTTCGGTTACGACCTCACCTCAGCTGCTTCCCCTCGCGAGCCCCTCGCGAGCCGGGTCAAGCCTAGCTTGCGTGCAGCCCAGACTGCCGCTGACGTACCCTCTCAGGAGGTTTTTCACTGCAGATCCCACGGATTCAATCAGGAGGCGTGCGGGGCGCCACGGCCTCCAACGAGTTATCTCGAGGCCCACTCGAGGCAAAGGTAAACTAGTCAGCAGGCTCGCCACATGGCCAACCGCTTGGCACGGGCATGTGAGCGGAGTAGCATTCTCTAGTACGCTGAACATAAGTTTTACATGAGCCCCCCCCCCCCCGAAAATGCTCTTACAACTATCGGGACAAAAGCCGAGTTCTATTCATGCAGGATAAGGAAACAGGAACAACGCGCTGTCAGTCAGACAAATCCCCCAATGCATCCTCAGGAGCGCCGCCCGAGCTGTCGCAGGCGCCGCTGGCCTCGCCATCGCCCACCGCGTTGTCGCCAGCGGTGTTAGGGCCGTTCACCACGCCGCCCTCGTCGGCGGCCACAATCACGCCATCGTTGTCTGAAGCGAAGGCCCTGACAAGGGCGTCCACGTTGTCTTCCACCCAATACGGCAGGTCGACTCAGACGGCCTGGGGGACTGGGGCGATGGCAGCGTCAAAGTCAAAATGAGGATCCATGTTCTGGCTGAAGACGTGGGAAAAGGCACGCCTGAGCAGGGCCCGGCTCCTCTCCTCCACCAACCTGTTGGCGCGAACCGACCGTGCCTCCAGCAGTGTCACGATGTCGGTGAAGAACTGAAGGTTGCCGACGTAGTTAATGGCACGCGGCTCGCCGACGACCGCCTCACAGATGTTACCCAAGGCCGTGTTGGCCCTCTCTCGAAGCGTGGTGAGCATGGGGGCGTGCTCATGCTCCAAGAGCCGCCGCTGACGCATCTTGTCCGCGTTTTGGCGAGCGACGGTTTGAGCCTCAACCACCTGTTGGCGAAGAAGAAGCACCTCGGCATGGGAAGTAGCTGACTCCCCCTGCACCGCCTCAAGTGCGACCCGCAAGGCATCGGCCCGCCGCGTTGCTTCCTCCAGTTTGGCCCTGAGGGCGTTGGTCCTACCATCAGTCTCGGTCCGGACCAACTCTAGCCTCTCCTTGAACTCGCGCTCGAGGTTGAGGCGCGCTGTCGCCACCCGACGTCCGACCTCCTCCGAGACATGAGTCTCCCACGCAGCGACATCGTCCTCCGCCCGCGTCACCAAGCGCTCCCTTGACTCCATGTGCTCATGCTTTCGCGCGTGTTCGGCGGCTTCCAGCATCAGTGCCTCCTCACGCTTCTGGAGCTCCACAGGGTCGCCGGAGACCACCTTCATTGACACAAGGGCCACCTCACGCAACTCCACCTGCTCCTCCAGTGAGCGGCACCGGGCCAGGAGTTCCCGCGCCCGCTCCTCCGTGGCCTCTCGTCGCTGGTCAGCTTCCCGGGCATCTTCGACGGCCTGGGAACGGGCCTCTCGAGAGGCCACCAGCGACGCCTTGGCCTCCTCGTCATCGAGGTCGCGCTGGCGGCGCGGGAGGGCGGCAGCTGCCTCCAGCTCGCGCCTTGCTGCCACCAGGCGCAGGCCCTCGGCCTCAAGGCGCGCATCCTCATCAGCAAGCTCTTCACCAAGCAGGCTCACCACGTCAGCCGCCCTCCAGAGAAACCCTTGGCAAAGGGCGCGACGCTCCCGGGCGCGCTCGAGTACGTCTTCCACACCACCATCCGCCCCAAGCGAGCGCCGTGGGGCGCGGATCAGCACTCCCCCCTCGGGCAGGGGGCTGGGGGCTGGCGCCCTTGAGATGGTCGGGCGCGCCCTGCCAGAAGCCCGACCTGAAGCCAGTCCATCCCCGGGTGAAGAGCGCAGGGAGTACCTCAACCAATCACGGTCCACCACCAGGCGAGAGGCCCACGGCAGGCTGGCTATGCCACGAGAAGGCCCGCGAAGGAAGACCGCGGGGACCGCAGGGCCGCGTTGCGCTTCGGGATGACTCGTCTCGCCAACCGGCCTCACCACAAGGGCCCCGCTGCTCGAAATGATCGAAGACGACGGAGGTGGTGGGGGCGAGGGGGATGGCTCCTCATCCACCCTCGTGAGCTCGGAAGGAAGGGCCCTGCGGGGAAAAGAACAGAACAAGCAACGGAAGAGTTAGGAACAAGGAAGGGAGAAGGCTTACTCGTCGATGGCGTAGTACTTCCTACGCTTCAGCAGGCGACAAGGGTAGTCATCGCCCAGGGCCTCCCTCCTCTTCCATAGGGCCTCAAAGTCCACTCGGAAGCGACCCAAGAGTTGAGCGCAGGGGTCAGCCTGCGACGAAGAGGAAGCTCCGAGGCGACTCACGTCGGGGGCATCCGCCTGGGGCGCATTGCTGGTCGCCTCACCCAGAAGAGCGGCTGGGGCCTCAGGGGCCTCAGCCGCAGGCACCGCGGGCGGCCGCTCGCCACCCTTAGCTGCGGCAGCGCGGGCCTCGGGGGCCGCTCCCTCATGAGCGCCGCCCAGTGCTGTCGCCTCAGCGGAAGCACCCTCGGCCTCCGGAGGCTCATGCCTCCCTGCCTCACCACCTGAGGAAGAACCGCCCTGGACGGCTGCGAGGGCGACCACCACCACTAGATTCTCGCGAGGCCCCTGGAGGTCAGCAGGTTGTGGCCCCCATTCATCGAAGATGGGCATCTGCCTCACAAAGTCACCCCTGTTCGAGCAAAGGTACAGCAAGGCCCCCCCTTGGCGAATGCCGCTAGGGGAAGGATCCCCAGTCAAGACTAAGAGCACCTTCCTCAGCGCTTCAGGCGTCAGGTCCTCTTCCTGGAGCCGCATACGGTCCCCACGGCCGCTGAAGGCCCACATTCGATGAGAATGGCGCTGGAGGGGGGCGACACGGCGTAGCAAGAACTCCTTCACCACCTTGGGCGCCGTCACGCCAAGCTCCCTCAGGAACTCGAAGCGACGCCAGACGAAGGCGAGCCGGGGGCTCGCGAGCGTCTCCTGGCCCCAGCCTGAGTTGGGGACAGCAGGCGAAGACGGCTCCGTCAGCAGGGGGCTGGGCACCCCTACGTCCACATAAAACCACCGCTCGCGAAACCTACGCGCGGGCGGAGGAAGACTGAAGTCAATTCCAGAAGCCGCTGTCTCAGGCGCAGCAATGAAGCTCATGCACCCCGAGCATTGGGTGGGGTCGACAAGGCACAGAGAGAAGAAGTGGCGCAGCAAGGCAACCGAAGGAAGGATGCCTATCAATGCCTCGCAAATGAAGGGAAATACCGCGAGAAGGGTGATGGACTCAGGACCCAGGTGCATCATATGGATCTGATAAGGGGAAAGCATGGCGTTGAAGAAATCAGAGAAGGGGGGAACCAGTCCCGCCCACAGGGCGTCGGCAAAATACCGGACCTTGGTGGGAATCCTGTCAACGGAGAAGCGAGACGCGGGCCAGGCCGTCGTCCTCCCACACTCATTGAAGATGGTGGCCAGGGTTGGGCTGACCTTGCCCAGGCCTTCTTGATTGATTATGACCGGCCAATCGACGGCGGGGGCCGCCGTCGACGACGAGCGAGGCGGCGGCACGGGCTTCTTCCCTTTTCCCTTCCTCGGAAAAGCCATGACAACAGGAGAGGGAGGGGGAGGTTCGAGATTGGATTGGATGCAGAAGCTGGAGTTCAAGAGAAGAAAGGACAAGGAGCGCTCAAGCAGCAGAAGGGGGAGCGGCTGTGTGCGGCAGCGAGTCCGCCTAACAAGGCACAAAATAAGGAGGCATGGGGGAACAATGCCGCCCACGTCCAATCAACCGCCATGCGACGCCCAAGGCCGCAGGCTGTTAGGGCCCGCGACACTTTGCACTTGCCCTTTCGCCTCTCTGCTCGGCCAAGTTCGGGCGCGCCGTGGGCCCGGGGGCAACTGTCGGCGTTCTGGGAACGGGGGTCCCCAGACTTACCTGCCTGCGGCCTGCGGCGTGGCTCAAAGGAGGCCCAACACAGCCCATCTCCATCAACACAAGCTCAAGACCCTCGTGAGGGGCCAAGCCTCGTGGGGCAGACGACAAGGAGCTTCCTCAGGCATGGTCTCGTCAGGCCGGCTCACGAGGAGGCGGAGAGTTTAAGGTGGGGTACCTCGCGAGGTGCCCATGACGCAAGCCATGACGACCAAGGGCGCCAGTCGGGCGCCAGCCCGCGCAGTGTCCTCCTTTCCTCTTTGGTGCAAAGGGAGCTAGCGCAGGCGAGAGCATCAAGCAAAGGCGTCCATTTCGGTGCAACAAGACCAAGACCAGCCCAACGGCTGGAAGGAAGTCATTGTGGAGCCCAAGCCGGCGTCACCACCAGAGCCTTTGACAGGCGAGGACCAACTTTAGTCAGGATAAGTGTACCCGCTGTTCCCCTTCAAAATGGCCAATTGTTGGCGCCCTTCCCGCTCAATATTTGGGAAGAGGCCCAGGGCCTTTGCCTATAAATAGGACTAGCCACCCCCAGGGTAGAGGCATCTGGACCTGACCTAGCAATCGGGATCCTCACCAAGAAACCAGTAGATAGAGTGATTGAACTCCTCCTAGCAGTTCGTCGCACCAGCCAAGAACAGACCCTCGCGAGGTTGCTCTGCCTTGTATTGTTCATCATCCACCCAAGAGGCAATCCACAACACCACACACTGGAGTAGGGTATTACACCACAATGGTGGCCCGAACCAGTATAAATCTTGTGTCTCTTGTGCTGTTCTGTTTGGTAGTTTAGATCCTAGCAATTCGGTGAGGAGCGAGCCGGTAGAGGGTTGAATCTCCGCGCGCACCCCAGTGTTCGAACCTCAAGGGTCTGCCAGAACCCGAAATCCGACAAACCTTTCCAAAGGGGTTAAGCTAGGATTCAAATACGATCATGTAGCCCCCAGTGGCTTTGGCGTTGCGCTGATCAAGAGGGTACCGACAACTATGTTCTCTTTGGTTCGAATACGACCTATGTTTGAACAGGAAGCCCCCTAATGACCTTGAGAGTTTTTTAATGACTCTGATTCGAATACGATCAAAGTCGGTTCCCAAAAGGGGTTGAGCTATGATTCAAATACGATCAAGAAGCCCCCTAGTGAGCTCGGCAGTGTGCCGATCAAGAGGGTACCGACAGCTATTTCTCTTTGGTTCAAATACGACCTATGTTTGAACAAGAAGCCCCATAATGACCTCATTGGACGCATTCTTATCCATCGTGAGCCGGAAAGTCTGTGCCTGAATCCGCTGAGCCTAAGCGTCCAGAGTCGCCTGCTCTGCGGTTATCCTAACATCTTCTGCTGCCAGGTCCTCCTTATCCTGCACTATATCTTGTTTTAACTGCACCACTTCCGCATCATGTTGAGCTTGATCCGCCGGGTTGACCGCGGCGGCTAACAGAGCAGTCATCTTATCCATGAGATCCATCAACACCTTAGCCGGTGGGCGCACAGGGCCTCCTGCCCCGGCTGCCGCTGACCCGGAGGTTACTGCTGCCGCAGTTGTGGAGTGTTGAATGGGTTGTGTGCCGGCCATGAAGATCCCAACTTTGCTCGGCGGCTCAAAGAGGTCTGGAATACTGCTGCCATCGGTACAGCCCCCAAGCCCACCATCTTGTAGTTGATATAATGAATCCATCTCTCCTGTGGACGACTCTCCATCAGAATAGATGGCCGTCTCACCGCCAGATGCATATCCTTCAAAGAGTCCTCCGTGGATGTTGTCGGTGTCAATACCGGCGGATCTCGGGTAGGGGGTCCCGATCTGTGCATCTAAGGCTAACGGAAACAGGAGGCAGGGGACACGATGTTTTACCCAGGTTCGGGCCCTGTCGATGGAGGTAAAACCCTACTTCCTGCTTGATTGATCTTGATGATATGAGTATTACAAGAGTTGATCTACCATGAGATCGTAGAGGCTAAACCCTAGAAGCTAGCCTATGATGATTATGATTGTTCTTGTCCTACGGACTAAACCCTCCGGTTTATATAGACATTGGAGGAGGCTAGTGTCACACCCTGATTCTCATGCCACAACACTTAAGCTCATAAATCATGATAAAATGTGGTTTGACAAAAACTTTTGAGTGTTTTGTCTTTGCTTTGATTGAATGTTTGTCTGCTGTTTGCAAGTGCTCTAAAAATCAAATAAATCCTCCAACTCTTGTACTCCTTCTCCTTGATCCAAAAACCCTTCCCAGTGATCATGCCATGTGTATAGGACATAAACATAATTTCTTGCAAAAATAATTTGGCCAAAAAGTATTTTCAAAAATTAGTTTTCCAAAAACCCCTGAATTGAGGTTTGCACTGCAAGTACTTAATTAAGGGCAGTAAAAATCTTTCCAAAAATATATTTGACTCCTATTAGATATAGGATACCCAGAAACCACAGAAATATAATTTTAGAAGTTATTTTCCTATTTTATTTAAAAGCTTTTTCTTAAGGCCAGAAATGGTCTTTAATAGGGAAAAATTATTTTATTGTTTCAAAAATATTTGACAAAAATTAGAGAAACTCAGTGGACATATATTGTCCATATATAAGAGTTTAAACACATGGTCATGTTCAAAATATTGGTCAAATCCCTCAAAAACCCTTTCTGGATATTTCAAGCTTTTGAAATATATACAAAAGACTTTTTCTCCAAATATTCCAAGAAAATTCTACCATGTCACATATGACATGTTTGATAGTTTTGCCAAGTCTCATGTCATGGAGAATAGTATAACCCCATGAAATCCTCTCAAAACCACTTCTGTCCTTTTTCAAGTTTGAACAACTTTGCACTGTCAAACATGTCCAAATGCTCTAAAACTTGGTGCACATTCTCAAATAGTGTAATAATGCATCTAGACCAAATGGCATAAGTTGGAGAGAATTCTATCTTGATCAAAGTACCCCAAAACCCTCTCTGACCAGAATCAACTTTGAACAAGTTTGTACTGCCAACCTTTTCTCCTTGACCCCAACTATTGTGAGCATGATCACATGACCAAATGAGGCCACCACACCAAGTGGTGCATCAAGGAGAATTGATTTTCATGACTAAATCTTGGTGAAGCCATTTCTGCTGATTTCTAGGGTTTACCAAAGTTGCATTGGCTACTTTGCCCAAATGAGCTCAAACTTGGTGGAACACCCTACTTCCATGTGCCATTCCATCCTATTAATTCTCATTGCAAGTGGAATTAATTTTCTTGCCCAAACCCTTATCAAACACCTTCTGGCATTTTGCAAAAACCACTATTTTGACCCCTTCCACTATTCTTGGAGAGCTCAAATTTTTACCACAACTCCTCCTAGCCCCCTTTCACCTCTAGTAACAATGGCAAATCCATATCTCACTTATTGGATGGGTAAAACCCCACTTCCTCTCTCTGGTCAGCCCATTTATACACTTCTTCTTCCTCTCCCCTCACTCTACTGGCTCTCCAGGGCAACCAATGCCCCTCTCCTCTTCTTTACTCCCCCTAGACCTACTGGACACAAGTGGCCGCGCCCACTCCCCTTTCTTAATGCCATGGCATGCCATTTGGGCGCTCTGGAGCGCGCTACAGTGCGCTCCCGCACTGTAGCCACCCCCTTCCAACCGCCTCCGGCCACCTAGGGCCTCCCCCTCGTGTCCCCCGAGGTCACCTCGACGTCTGCAGCACGCTACGCTGTCGTCCTCCTCCTCTCTCTCCCTCTCCGGCTCTCCTCGCGTGCGGACAGAGCACCGCCCGAGCGCGCCAGTCGCTGGCCATGGCGGGGACCCACTTTGCCGCGTTTCCCGCTCCCTCTCTTCTCCTCCTGGGCGTAGTCCACGCCCACGAACACCCCGGACATGGCCGAGTGTGCCAATTCGGCCTCCGGCATCGCCTAGGCCGTGGCCATGGACGCCGTCCATGGTGCACCGTCACCCCGCCTTAAACAACCATCCCGAGCCCCTCCTCTGGGCGCCATTCGCTCTATCTTCCCCCCAGAGACCTCCTCGAACAGCCAGCTCCTCTCCCCGTTCCCTCCATCCACCACCATGGCCGGAGCCTTGCCGTCGGCCTCCGCCTAAATTCTCACCCACCACTCCTCCTCCTCCCCTCTAGCCCGCACTAGAGAACCTCCACCATCACCACGAGCCCCTCCCGTGCTCCCTCCACTCCTCCCGTTCCTTCCTCGCCTTGCCGAACCCGCCGTCAAACCCCGGTCCGCCGCACCGAAGCCCTCCGCTTCCCTGGCTCCCCCGTGGGCGTGCCGCACATGGATGGGCGCGCCGCGCCGCGCTGAGTCCTCCGGTGTGTCGGGCGCCACCGGAGGTGACCCGTGCCGCCCGGGAGAGCGCCGGCACCGCTCGGCCTCGCCTCCCCTGCCTCTGCTCTGTTCGAGCAGGAGGTAGGAGACGGCCTAAGCCCCGGGCCCCGCTCGTCAGTGACCCGGTGGGCGGACCCCACCCGTTTAAGTGGAGACGGTTTCCGGCGTTGCCGTCTCCCTCACGCGAAGGCGTACCCCCGCGAAGCCGCCTTCGACATCGCCCTACCACCCGCGCAGCTGAGCCGCTGGGCCGGCCCACGGTCTATCTGTCGCCTCCTGCGCAGGATAAGGTTAAAGCCTTATTTCCCTTTTTTTTTCTTTTTCATGTCAACTTCAAAAATCCATAAATAATTCAACAGAGCTCCAAATTAAATGATTCAAATTTCTAGTAGTTTCTAAAATCATTCCCTACCACATAGTGCTATTGTCACATTTTTACAAAAGCATTTCCTTCACAAATATTTATCACATCCTATTTTTCCTATTTCTGTGATAAACTTTAGAAAATCACAGAGAGCCCATTTTTGATCCAAATTCCATGCTTCAAAATCCTATATGTCTATAAGTTCAAAACTTAGTTTTTGAACATTATTACTAATACTTTCTGTATCACCTCAAATAGTGGTCTATTTCTTTATATATGGCCAACTTTGCAAATTCATAGGAAATCCATTTGAACTCCAAATCCAGTGAAACCAAATCCTAGATGCTTCTAAAATCATCCTTTGTTAAATGGGTACCTTTGCTCATTTTTCCAAAATATATTTCTTTACACTTCTTGCAAATCCATAAATCCCTTGGTTCCATCATATCAAAATGTTCAGAGATGTCCATTAATCAAATCCTAATGAAACCACTTTGGTCATCCCTCATATGACCAGAGGTATCCCAGAAAAGTCCAACTCATATTTTTAGAGCACTTTTATTTCCTGCCTTGTTGTGTTGCTTATTATGGTTGCTTTCGACGATAGTGGACGAAGTAGACGAAGTACTTGGAGAAGGACCAGAAGATTTCAAGACTCTGATGAACCAGGCAAGCAGCCCTTTGACCATGTCCATGAAACCCTTTTTATGCATGACATATAACTCTTTATTATTGTTGCATCGGAATCATGATGAGATGGTAGACCACGTTGGTTGGCTGCCTCTGTTACTTCCTCATTGATACTTGCATTGTGCATGACGCTACCTTCTTATGAGGGTTATGCCGGTGGGAGTAGATAGGATGCTAAAGTAGTTGCTACGCAAACTGGGTCAGGGTTATGCATGGAAAGAAACCAAGTGTGGTTTGACATACTTGCAAATAGCCCAGTGGGTGCCACTAATGCCCCTGGGAGATGATGATGAACTAGGTCACTACTTGGTGGAGAGGTAGTGTACCGAGGCTTGATGAAAGTGTTGTTTACAGAGACGGATTAGATTTAAGATTTGATGACTGTCCCAACCTTACATGCGCAACCACTCTACCCTTATATGGGAAAGGGCATTATTGAGTACCTAGACCGATACTAGCTTGGGGCCTGCATTACTAGTGACGGGAGAGTTGTTGGTGCGCTCTCTCGGGACGGGGTCGTGCCAGGTAGGGCGGCCATGACCATTTTTATGGGGCACCGGACACACCGTTGGTACCCCCGTGCCAGTGGTATGTGTTAAATATGGGAGCAAGGCTCCACGAAAATGTTATGTGAAATGTTGGCCACGGGGGTTACTGCCAATCGAGTGGACTCCATGTTAGTGTCGTCTAGGGAAAGATAGTGGTCGGGTGCTTACCCCGGGTACTTGAGGTATCGCGGGTCGTGGATGACACGGAAGTTCCCCGGATCTTGTGGGTACAGTGTGCAGCCTCCGTAGAGTGTAAAACTATTCGAATAGCCATGTCCACGGTCAAGGACAGTTGGGCGGTGCTGCTTAGACTATGTCCATATGTTTCTGAAAAACAACACAGTTTGGTGATATTGATGATGCAACTCGTGAAGTAGTCACGATGAGCTTGAGCATGAGTTGTTTATAACTCTTTCTCGATTATGATGTCTGAAACCTCCTGATACTTGTTGCAGACACATTCATGCCCTTGATAAATGTTGATCATACTTGCATGAGAAAAACTAGCTTTCCGCAACAATGCCAATTAAGCAGTAGAGCTTTGCATAATTATTTTGTTATCACTCTTGGGTTGCTTGCGAGTACATTCAAACGTACTCACTGGCTTGTCCCTGGCTATTTACTTGGCCAGGCTTGAAAGAACAGGATATGATGAAGAATACTTCGGCAACGAACATGCGAGCTAGGATGCTTCCCAGTCAGAATGCCTGTAGGGTTAACACAGATGGCATGGGTCCAAGTTATCGACGAAGATTTCCGCTGCGATGATATACTCAAGACTTGACCATAATGGTCACAATTTGTGTAAAACGGTATGTATGGATGTAAGACCCTTGTTATTCAGCTTCTGTGTGTTCAGTGAGCATTGATCTCTAGGATCACTGTACACGTGCATTCGGTGATCACGACTTATGAGTCGGGGTCCCCACAGAGCTGGTATCAGAGCCATCCTGACTGTAGGAAGCCTTAGTTAGCATGGTCGTTAGTTAGGGTAAAACTATTTCCAAAACTACTACTAGTTTTCAAGACTATCTATACTTCTCTTCCCTTCTCAGTTTTTCGAAAACTAAGGTATACTTTCCTTATTGATCTCTTCCCCTTCAAAACCTTTGGTCGCTAGAACCCTTATGCCCCTGACCACTGGATTCCTTGTAATCCTCATGGATAATCAAGAAGGAAGATGCCTTGCCAGACATTCACCCACATCTCCTGAACACAAGATTGGCGACGTCACAACAAGACGATACCAACAGAAGAGACATCCTCGAGGAATGAGGACCTGAAGACCCAGGAGATGGTGACACCCTTGACACTGCCCCAAGATGATGCAACCTTAGCCTACGATGATCAGGGCATAGAATATGCAAGATAATGATATACATCGCTAATAGAGTAACCCTGTCACTACCGTTGTTGTATCGGCAACCACCGATGGATGAGAACCTAGCCATTTGGTTCGCCTCACCATAGTGAGCAGGAAAACGGTTCTCCTCATCCCCCGCTCTTGGTGTCAATGTTGTCATCAACGTAACCGACATGATGGACCTCTATTATTCCTTGATAATGTCATTGCATAAAAGGATTACCTACCTGGTACCATCGACGGCTTAGAAGACAAAAAGGGATCGTCGTGATTAAGAAGAGAATAGAAGACCAGGTCAATGCCAGTTATGAGGAGCCACCTTCACCCCATCACTTCAACAGGCAAGAAGTTGTTGAAGAATCTTCAGGCTCAACCCGGATTGTTTCATCGAACAACTACAAGAGGCGTAGCAACACCTGAGGAAAACTCAGAAGACTGCATGTGGCACAAGGCACGACTACTGAGTCCGAGAACCCCTAGGGTAGGATGAGTCGTGTACCCCCTATGCGCAGTCGATTCCGTATGATAGTTCGAATAGAACCATGATTGTGTGTTGCTTGTTTTTATTTGTTTGTGTTTTGATATAGGTCGCACTTTTGCCCTAGGCGGCAAGTACGCGTCTATATCACCTTCCTTATCTTAATGCTTGTATTTGG
Organism: Triticum timopheevii; assembly: GCA_963921465.1. Taxonomy (NCBI): domain Eukaryota; kingdom Viridiplantae; phylum Streptophyta; class Magnoliopsida; order Poales; family Poaceae; genus Triticum; species Triticum timopheevii. The sequence continues at coordinate 110,394,311 of OY997266.1, read as the reverse complement.
CCCCTTTTTCACCTGATTGTTTGCACTTGCACTATAGAACCCCCTTTAGGCATTCCCCTCCTCTATGCTACTTTTCCCTCTCATCTCTCTCCTCAGCTGAAGACAAGCAAGACAATATGCACCAAGGATTCCACCTCGGCGACCAACAAACACTGAAGACTTTTTGTTGCAGCCTCCTCGACCAAGTGAAACCCCGTAGAGTTATGTTTAACCCTCCAGACTAGAAACCCATTCCTAGACCCTTCGAGACTTCATGAGATACCCCAGTCCTTAACCATGTGCTTAACCCACAGAATTGCAAGAGAACCGGTTAAGCCTCTGTAAACCTCGCACAACACTAGGTTCATTATGGAACTAGTGGACATAATGAACAAGCACATTATCATCCTAATATAGCAACAGGACTGACGATGCCATAGGGAAGACCAATTTGAGGATATAGGAATAGAGGACAAATGACTTGGTGAGTTTGTATCAATGACTTGAGGAATTATATGAGACTACTTGGTGAATTATGAGGCTTTGATGTTGGTAGATGAACTTGGTGGGATCATGAGTATAGATTAGCACAGCTTTCATTACCCCTGAGTAAATTGGATTTAGTAGGATAATTGTAAGTATTTAGATTTAACTTAGCCATGGGATATTGTTAGGAGACAGTTGATATTACGTAAATGACTTGGGGAACATGTAGGAATTCTCGTTGGACAAGATATTTGGATTTTAGTAAGTGATTCTAGTTGAATATAGATGCTAAGTATGTCTACATGGTTCGGAGTAAATTGGATTTAGACTGATGATCTCGATCATGATACCATGTTTCTCGGTGGATGATAAACTAGGAGATTGAACCAATTGTCGGGGTTTATTTAGGGAAACTGTATGAGCTTGACCTTGGAGTTTACTTGACCATGACAATGGAAATTGGTGGACTGACTATAGTAAGGTAGCCTTCCCAGTATTTGTGAATTATAGGATATTAGTAGATCGTGTGGAACACCATAGAGATTGGATTTGAAGAACTACTGGATCATGTAATGATTGGTGTAGTTAATGGGTTGTTGGAGTTGATTCATAGGAAGGAAACAAGATTTTGGAGTGGCATACGACGTGTTTCCTTAGGATAGAGGTGCTTTACCTTAGACCTTGGAAGAACAGGCTGAGCACTTGGATTATCATGTTTAATTGGGCTTAGTAGCTTGTATGTTCTACCCATGGATTTTTAGGAGTAGACATAGATATGAGTTTGGGGATTGTAGACATATATGATTTTGTTAGACCTCCTCTTGGGAGTCATGAGGATATGGTGTAACGCCCCGGATGTAGCTTTCCATATTCGTAACTCCAACTCCTGCCTTTTCCGGAGATGCGATATATTATTTTCTCCGTGGTTGGGTTTTTGTCTTTTGTTTTGCTTTTGTTCTTGTCTTGCATTTCATCTCATCGCATCATTCGCATTGCATCGGCACTCCATTGCCGTCATATTTTAAAACTTGCATCCGCTCATAGTTGCCGCTTCCCCCCCCCCCCCCCCTTGCCTTCGTTGACCGATCCGAGTCCAACCGGGTTTTCGATTCCCTCTTGTCTGACCGTTTGACCCTCTCTACTCTTTTCTCAGACCCCTTGCGTGCGTCCGAAACTTGCCCGAACCCGAACCGGTCTGTCGTTACCGTTGGATTCGGATCATCCCCAAACATCCCGAAAACATCTCTGTTTTTCTTGTTTGGTCTCTCTACCTATACTTTTCTCGACCGTTCGATTTTAATTGGAGGGTCCATTTTCCCCTAAGCTAGTCCACCTAGCTATTTAAACTAGTCCCCAACCCTAAAATCTAGGGACCTTGTCCCATCCATCCCATCCCCACGCCGCCGCCACTCTCCTTGTTATCAGCGTCGAACCAACCAGCCGCCCTCCTCGTTTTTTCCCCGGTCCAATCAAATCCATCCCCTCCTCCCGATCCAAAAATTCACCAACCACATCCAGCCCGAAGCTGCCTCCTCCTTCCTCGCGTTTGAACCCGAGGTCCCAGCGTCGTGCTCCTCTCTCGCCGTAGCGACAGCGCAGCCCCGAGGAGCCCGCACTCGCCCACTCCCTTCCGCCAGCAGCAGTGCGCCTCGCCGTCGTTCTGTGCCGCCTCCACCTCCGCTTCCCCGCTCCTCCCGCCTGCGACCGACCTCGCCGCTGCTGCAGTCGCCGCCGGCGACCTCCAGGTCGCCCTGCCGCCTCCCCTCCCCTCTTTCTCCGAGCTCTCTCCGCTCCCTAACCTCCCTCTCTCTTCCATCACATGCCGCCATGGATGTCGGCTCTGTCGAGCTATCGCTGCCCTAAGCTCGGCCTTGGGTCAGATCCGGCTGGGAAACAGGACCCTGCCAACCTCCCGTGGCCGGATCCACCGCTCCGTGTCCTTCTCCGCGCCTCCTCACCGGCTAGTTCGCCGGAGTGCCCCGTGACCATGGCCTCGGTCGACCACCTGTGCGGGAGAGACAACGGGCGCCGTCTCCTCCCTGCCCTGGATGGGCCACTCAAACCCAGACCCAGCCACGCCCTTCGGCCGGCCCAGCAACCGGCCTGCCCGGCCTCCTCCACCATCCGGGCCAAGGCCCATGGGTGAGCGCCCCTCCAGCCCCTCTCCTGTACACTGCTGGCCCAGCAGATTCGGCCCATGTATTTTTTTTCTATGCCCTGCGAATTTTGCTATTTATCCAGGAATTACAGTTTTACAGATTGGACCCTAAACTTCATGCATATAATAACTCATGATGGTGCATCGGATTAAAATGCTTTAAACATGTAAAAGGCTTAGAATTTTGTGTAGATTAATAATATCCAACTTTCATCCATGTTAAAATATTTAAAACTGATGTTTGTATTAATTTGCATATATGCCATGCTAAAATGATTTATTTCATAACTAAATAACCGTAGCTCGGTTTTAAATGTTCTTTATATGTAAATGGGGTGGAAAAATGCCTAGATTAACATGTTCCACTTTATTTTCCTTTTTAACAACTTTAAAATATGTTTTAGGGCAGAACAGTACCAAATTCATAAATTGCATATGAGGCTTTTCCGGAATTGTTGTTTGTTGTTCCGGCCTCATTTAAACTTGCCTAAATAGTTAGTTTACTTATGTTTCACCTCTTGCCATGTTTAACAACATTTAATATTGATGAGTAGCATAAACGAGATCAAACTAAATAATTGCATGTGGTGTTTTGTCATTATGCAACTCGTTGCATATTGAGCTCCACTTAATTTGTATTGTTATTTGTTGCACTTTGCCATGCCATGCCATGCCTCATTAAACCGGTCATGCATCATACTTGATTGTGCATCATGCCATGATTATGCTTGTGTGTTTACCATGTGGTTTGTTTCTTTCTGGTGTTGCTTCCTAGTTCCGGTAATGTTGCGATTGTGAGGATTCGTTCGACTTCGCCCGTTCGTCTTCTTCATGGACTTGTTCTTCTTCCTAGCGGGATTTCAGGCAAGATGACCGTCACCGTGGATCTCATTACTATCATTGCTATGCTAGTTGCTTCGTTCTATTGCTATGCTGCGCTTCCTATAACTTGTTCTTCCAGCCTCCCAAATTGCCATGAACCTCTAACCTTTGACACCCTTCCTAGCAAACCGTTGCTTGGCTATGTTACCGCTTTGCTCAGCCCCTCTTATAGCGTTGCTAGTTGCAGGTGAAGTTGAAGATTGCTCCATGGTGGACAGGGTTTATGTTGGGATATCACAATATCTCTTATATTATTAATGCATCTATATACTTGGTAAAGGGTGGAAGGCTCGGCCTTATGCCTGGTGTTTTGTTCCACTCTTGCCGCCCTACTTTCCGTCATACTGGTGTTATGTTCCCGGATTTTGCGTTCCTAACGCGGTCGGGTGATTTATGGGACCCCCCTGACAGTTCGCTTTGAATAAAACTTGTCCAGCAAGGCCCAACCTTGGTTTTACCATTTGCCTCACCACCACCTATCCCTTTCCCTTGGGTCGGCCAACCCGAGGGTCATCTTTATTTTAGCACCCCCCGGGCCAGTGCTTGTCTAAGTGTTGGTCCGAAACGAGCAACCTGGGGCCACCTCGGGGCAACTCGAGGGCTGGTTCTACTCGTAGCTTGACTTATCCGGTGTTGCCCTGAGAACGAGATATGTGCAGCTCCTATCGGGATTGTCGGCGCATCGGGCGGCTTTGCTGGTCTTGTTTTACCATTTTCGAAATGTCTTGTAAACCGGGATTCCGAGACTGATCGGGTCTTCCTGGGAGAAGGTCTATTCCTTCGTTGATCGCGAGAGCTTGTCATGGGCTAAGTTGGGACACCCCTGCAGGGTATAAACTTTCGAGAGCCGTTCCCGCGGTTATGTGGCAGATGGGAATTTGTTAATGTCCGGTTGTAGATAACTTGACACCAGATCCGAATTAAAACGCATCAACCGCGTGTGTAGCCGTGATGGTCTCTTCTCGGCGGAGTCCGGGAAGTGAACACGGTCTTTGGGTTATGTTTGACGTAAGTAGGAGTTCAGGATCACCTCTTGATCATTACTAGTTGACGACCGTTCCTTTGTTTCTCTTCTCGCTCTCTTTTGCGTATGCTAGCCACCATACATGCTAGTCGCTGCTGCAACCTCACCACTTTACCCCTTTCTTTCCCATTAAGCTTTGCTAGTCTTGATACCCATGGTAATGGGATTGCTGAGTCCTCGTGGCTCACCAGATACTTCCAAAACCAGTTTGCAGGTGCCGATGAAACCGTGCAGGTGACGCATCCGAGCTCAAGGAGGAGCTCGATGAAGATCTTGTTCTTTGTGTTGTTTTGTTTCAGTTAATCAGTAGTGGAGCCCAGTTGGGGTCGATCGGGGACCTTTGTCGCATTTGGGGTTCTTCTTTTATTTTGGTTCCGTAGTCGGACCTTGATTGTATCTGGATGATGTAATGCTTTATTCATGTAATTGTGTGAAGTGGCGATTGTAAGCCAACTATGTATCTCTTTCCCTTATGTATTACATGGGTTGTGTGAAGATTACCTCACTTGCGACATTGCTTTCAATGCGGTTATGCCTCTAAGTCGTGGTTCGACACGTGGGAGATATAGCCGCATCGAGGGCGTTACAAGTTGGTAATCAGAGCCTTCCCCGACCTTAGGAGCCCCACTGCTTGATCGTTTTTAGCGGCCGAGTTGTGTCTAGAAAAATGTTTTGAGTCATTTAGGATTATATATATCGGAGAGTTAGGAATTCTTTTTACTCCTTAGTCCCTTCGTCGCTCTGGTGAGGTATCCTGACGTAGAGTTTTGACTCTTCTCTTCTCAAATTTCACTAAATTTTTTTTAGGATCACGCGGGTATCTTGGAATCGTTCCGATGGTTTTATGATGAGAACATTGTCTTGGTGCCTCCTGTCAGGGGTTTAGTGGAAGTGTCCCGGGGAGTTGAGCTCTGAGGTCTTGTCGTCATAATTTTATCGTTGCAGTTCTGGAGTACCTGAGTTTAGTACGCCGACATCGAAAATCTCCTTTATGCAGTTGTTGGTGAGATAACCCCGATAACCCAGTACTGAGGTGAGTACGGGAGTATTGCCATAAATTGTATAACGGATGCTTTTCGAAGGTTGAGGTACACGATTTTCGAAGGTTTCTTGGTTATGTGTTGAAGGATGGATACAGCTGGATGTAGGATTTGCTAGTTTTGGGTGAGATATTATGCTTCCCCTGTATCCCCAACACCTGATTGCATAACCGGAGAATTTCGGGAGTTTCATAGGTGGGAATTCAAGTAGCTCTTAGGATATCTTTCCGACGGATGTATGATATGAAATTGGGGTTCGACGTCTAGTGGTCCGCCTATTCACGGTTGGTTTTACAGTGGTCTCGTTGTGTCTTAAAGAGTCCTTGGCTATGCCGACTCGGGGACACTTCGTATGTCATGTGCACTGCCTTGTACACAATGGTGCTGTACGATCGAGCCCGTGTAGGCCCCACCACAAAAACTTCGGACGAAATCTCTATCATATGTTTGTTCCGGCTTATTCTGCAAGCCAGTCCTTTGTTTTTGTTTTGAGTTGTGGTGTTCGAGTTGCTTTAATGTCAAGTGTTGATTCCATACCTTTCCGAAATGGTGTTCTCATACTCCGATGTGAATACCAATCCTTCTCGACAATCGAGATTGTCATGTCTATCCTTTTCAACCGGCGTGTTTCTCTTCAAGTGGATCCGATAACTTCAACATCAGCAAGACCAATTATCATTTCTTCTCAATAGTGTTTGTTTCATCCGTCTCCAAGTTGCCTTTGTTTTTCCCGCCCACCCACCCTTTTTCCTCAAGGACGAAGATTTCCTTATCAAGTATCCATTTATTCATGTGAAGTCACTTCACTCTTTTCAATCAATGTTCTGATCCGGTGATTTCCCATGAAGATGATCAACAGTTTCAAGTTCATCATCCTTCATTGTTGTTTCTTCTCCGGTGGATCCAATTCAAGCTTTCGATATTCATCATATTCTATTCCTCGTTTCTAATGCTTTATCGTGCCGATGCACCCCTTAATCATTCACTTATTCCTATTCATTTGTCTGGAGTGCTGAAGATATCTCACAAGACTTGTGTTTCCATTCTCAATCCGTTCAAGATATTTCGAGGTTGTTATCTCATTCAAGCCTTTTAATTCCACCGGTGGCTTCATCAATACCTTCTCAAGTTTATGCTATATCTCTCTTAATCCTTTTTCAATGGGAATAAGTAGTATGCCAAATCCATTGCTTGTCATCAATTAAATTTGATGAAGGATAAGCATACAATAAATCTTATTCTTATTTCCTCGAGGTGACTCAATTCTTTTTACGGAGATTATTCATGATGAATAAATTCTGGATTACAAGTGTTTCATCTTTCTTTCCGGAGTCGGTCATCATATCACATTCTCGGTTCGAGAGGCTTCATCTTTCTTTCCGAAGTTCCAAGCTCTCTCAATTATCTCGTCGCAAAGCTTCATCTTATCATTGCAAGGGTTCACCTTGTGTTTTCATCTTCTATTTCTTTCTATCATCCTTTTTTTTACCGGAGTTCTCCATGGAGGCTCTACATGGTGGTTCATCAAGGATTCCTTTCATTCTTCAATTGTTCTTCAAGATTTCTCTTGAAGTTATGATCCGCCAAGCTATACTCAAAATTAAACAGGGTGCCCAACACTTGTTTTGTTTTGAGAAGCTCAAGTATTCTCCGTCTTGCATTCCAAAGTGCAATTCCTTCTATCTTATCTTTTGAGATGGTGTTATGTCACTCTTGACAATTTCCTTCATGTTTCATGATTCATATTGTTGTCAAGAATGAGGTATTTTAAATCCATCAGTCTCTTCATTGGAGTTATCTTGGGTTATATTTCACCTAAAGCTTTCCCTAAGGATTGTTGCTATTTATGGTGCTTATAAATGACCCAAGTTCTTCATTTGTCCTCCCAGTGAAATAAGTTTCTCGTCTCCTTGTTGATATCAATCCAATCATTTGTTTCCGTTGGTGGCAGAAGCTCACCTCATAATTTTGAGATGTTTTCATAAGCCCGCCACAAGCTTATTCTTTTCGTTGGTGGTTTTCCAACAACTCCGTTATAACCTTCTTGGAAGGGTGCTTTCCGAGCTCATTTGTGGCAGAAGTTTGCATTTTCTCCTACATTCTGTTATTCCAATGATCTATCTTCTATTTTTTCTTCCGAAAGCATTGTGATGTTGCTCGTTTCACCCATCACCTCGTTTTGTCAAGATCATGTTCTTTTACATGCTTATCCATTTCACCGGACTGTTGTGTCTATCATTCCTCTTTTAACCGGAGTCTCATCCAAGTGCTTTCATTTTGCCAAGTTAAAATTCTATTACTTCTATTTCCAACCGGAGTGTTGTATCATCTCTTCAATATCTTTTCATCTTATCAAGTTTTCTTCTCTTTTCTACCGGAGTGCTGTCCAAATTCTGTCATTCTTGTTCCTTGGCTATCTCATTATACCGAGGTGGTCATATTCTTTCCGTTCGTGAAACTCTTGATTCATGTCTTTGCAACCTTCAAGTCCTCGTAATACTCCTTGTTCCTCTTTTCTAACGGATTGTTTGCAATCTCGTTCATCTCAGTTGTACTCTTTCTTTTAAATTGCTCAACCTCTCAAGGTCCGTGGTTTCACTCGTTTGCCGAAGAAGCAACTTAGTATTACCTCTTCTCTTCCTCTTCCGTTTTCCCTCCGGTGCCATCCTAGATCTCGGGACGAGATCCTCTCGTAGTGGTGGAGTGTTGTAACGCCCCGGATGTAGCTTTCCATATTCGTAACTCCAACTCCTGCCTTTTCCGGAGATGCGATATATTATTTTCTCTGTGGTTGGGTTTTTGTCTTTTGTTTTGCTTTTGTTCTTGTCTTGCATTTCATCTCATCGCATCGTTCGCATTGCATCGGCACTCCGTTGCCGTCATATTTTAAAACTTGCATCCGCTCGTAGTTGCCGCTTTCCCCCCCTGCCTTCGTTGACCGATCCGAGTCCAACCGGGTTTTCGATTCCCTCTTGTCTGACCGTTTGACCCTCTCTACTCTTTTCTCAGACCCCTCGCGTGCGTCCGAAACTTGCCCGAACCCGAACCGGTCTGTCGTTACCGTTGGATTCGGATCATCCCCAAACATCCCGAAAACATCTCCATTTTTCTTGTTTGGTCTCCCTACCTATATTTTTCTCGACCGTTCGATTTTAATCGGAGGGTCCATTTTGCCCTAAGCTAGTCCACCTAGCTATTTAAACTAGTCCCCAACCCTAAAATCTAGGGACCTTGTCCCATCCATCCCATCCCCACGCCGCCGCCACTCTCCTTGTTATCAGCGTCGAACCAACCAGCCGCCCTCCTCGTTTTTTTCCCCCGATCCAATCAAATCCATCCCCTCCTCCCGATCCAAAAATTCACCAACCACATCCAGCCCGAAGCTGCCTCCTCCTTCCTCGCGTTTGAACTCGAGGTCCCAGCGCCGTGCTCCTCTCTCGCCGCAGCGACACCGCAGCCCCGAGGAGCCCGCACTCGCCCGCTCCCTTCCGCCAGCAGCAGTGCACCCCGCCATCGTTCTGTGCCGCCTCCACCTCCGCTTCCCCGCTCCTCCCGCCTGCGACCGACCTCGCCGCTGCTGCAGTCGCCGCCGGCGACCTCCAGGTCGCCCTGCCGCCTCCCCTCCCCTCTTTCTCCGAGCTCTCTCTGCTCCCTAACCTCCCTCTCTCTCTTCCATCACATGCCACCATGGATGTCGGCTCCGTCGAGCTATCGCCGCCCTAAGCTCGGCCTTGGGTCAGATCCGGCTGGGAAACAGGACCCCGCCAACCTCCCGTGGCCGGATCCACCACTCCGTGTCCTTCTCCGCGCCTCCTCGCCGGCTAGTTCGCTGGAGTGCCCCGTGACCATGGCCTCGGTCGACCACCTGTGCAGGAGAGACAACGAGCGCCGTCTCCTCCCTGCCCTGGATGGGCCACTCAAACCCAGACCCAGCCACGCCCTTCGGCCGGCCCAGCAACCGGCCTGCCCGGCCTCCTCCACCGTCCGGGCCAAGGCGCATGGGTGAGCGCCCCTCCAGCCCCTCTCCTGTACACTGCTGGCCCAGCAGATTCGGCCCATGTATTTTTTTTCTATGCCCTGCGAATTTTGCTATTTATCCAGGAATTACAGTTTTACAGATTGGACCCTAAACTTCATGCATATAATAACTCATGATGGTGCATCGGATTAAAATGCTTTAAACATGTAAAAGGCTTAGAATTTTGTGTAGATTAATAATATCCAACTTTCATCCATGTTAAAATATTTAAAACTGATGTTTGTATTAATTTGCATATATGCCATGCTAAAATGATTTATTTCATAACTAAATAATCGTAGCTCGGTTTTAAATGTTCTTTATATGTAAATGGGGTGGAAAAATGCCTAGATTAACATGGTCCACTTTATTTTCCTTTTTAACAACTTTAAAATATGTTTTAGGGCAGAACAGTACCAAATTCATAAATTGCATATGAGGCTTTTCCGGAATTGTTGTTTGTTGTTCCGGCCTCATTTAAACTTGCCTAAATAGTTAGTTTACTTATGTTTCACCTCTTGCCATGTTTAACAACATTTAATATTGATGAGTAGCATAAACGAGATCAAACTAAATAATTGCATGTGGTGTTTTGTCAATATGCAACTCATTGCATATTGAGCTCCACTTAATTTGTATTGTTGTTTGTTGCACTTTGCCATGCCATGACATGCCTCATTAAACCGGTCATGCATCATACTTGATTGTGCATCATGCCATGATTATGCTTGTGTGTTTACCATGTGGTTTGTTTCTTTCCGGTGTTGCTTCCTAGTTCCGGTAATGTTGCGATTGTGAGGATTCGTTCGACTTCGCCCGTTCGTCTTCTTCATGGACTTGTTCTTCTTCCTAGCGGGATTTCAGGCAAGATGACCGTCACCTTGGATCTCATTACTATCATTGCTATGCTAGTTGCTTCGTTCTATCGCTATGCTGCGCTTCCTATAACTTGTTCTTCCAGCCTCCCAAATTGCCATGAACCTCTAACCTTTGACACCCTTCCTAGCAAACCGTTGCTTGGCTATGTTACCACTTTGCTCAGCCCCTCTTATAGTGTTGCTAGTTGCAGGTGAAGTTGAAGATTGCTCCATGGTGGACAGGGTTTATGTTGGGATATCACAATATCTCTTATATTATTAATGCATCTATATACTTGGTAAAGGGTGGAAGGCTCGGCCTTATGCCTGGTGTTTTGTTCCACTCTTGCCGCCCTAGTTTCTGTCATAATGGTGTTATGTTCCCGGATTTTGCGTTCCTACGCGGTCGGGTGATTTATGGGACCCCCCTGACAGTTCGCTTTGAATAAAACTTGTCCAGCAAGGCCCAACCTTGGTTTTACCATTTGCCTCACCACCACCTATCCCTTTCCCTTGGGTCGGCCAACCCGAGGGTCATCTTTATTTTAGCCCCCCCGGGCCAGTGCTTGTCTAAGTGTTGGTCCGAAACGAGCAACCTGCGGGGCCACCTCGGGGCAACTCGAGGGCCGGTTTTACTCGTAGCTTGACTTATCCGGTGTTGCCCTGAGAACGAGATATGTGCAGCTCCTATCGGGATTGTCGGCGCATCGGGCGGCTTTGCTGGTCTTGTTTTACCATTGTCGAAATGTCTTGTAAACTGGGATTCCGAGACTGATAGGGTCTTCCTGGGAGAAGGTCTATTCCTTCGTTGATCGCGAGAGCTTGTCATGGGCTAAGTCTGGACACCCCTGCAGGGTATAAACTTTCGAGAGCCGTGCCCGCGGTTATGTGGCAGATAGGAATTTGTTAATGTCCGGTTGTAGATAACTTGACACCAGATCCGAATTAAAACGCATCAACCGCGTGTGTAGCCGTGATGGTCTCTTCTCGGCGGAGTCCGGGAAGTGAACACGGTCTTTGGGTTATGTTTGACGTAAGTAGGAGTTCAGGATCACCTCTTGATCATTACTAGTTGACGACCGTTCCTTTGTTTCTCTTCTCGCTCTCTTTTGCGTATGCTAGCCACCATACATGCTAGTCGCTGCTGCAACCTCACCACTTTACCCCTTTCTTTCCCATTAAGCTTTGCTAGTCTTGATACCCATGGTAATGGGATTGCTGAGTCCTCGTGGCTCACCAGATACTTCCAAAACCAGTTTGCAGGTGCCGATGAAACCGTGCAGGTGACGCATCCGAGCTCAAGGAGGAGCTCGATGAAGATCTTGTTCTTTGTGTTGTTTCGTTTCAGTTAATCAGTAGTGGAGCCCAGTTGGGGTCGATCGGGGACCTTTGTCACATTTGGGGTTCTTCTTTTATTTTGGTTCCGTAGTCGGACCTTGATTGTATCTGGATGATGTAATGCTTTATTCATGTAATTGTGTGAAGTGGCGATTGTAAGCCAACTATGTATCTCTTTCCCTTATGTATTACATGGGTTGTGTGAAGATTACCTCACTTGCGACATTGCTTTCAATGCGGTTATGCCTCTAAGTCGTGCTTTGACACGTGGGAGATATAGCCGCATCGAGGGCGTTACATATGGATAGCATGAGTGATGATTGGAATTGACCTATACGAGATGATTCTTTTGGTAATATGAGGTGAAGGACTAGATAGACTATTGGCATCTCAGAAACCGTGCTTAAAGACAAGATGATAAATGTTCGCTCGCACACTAGAATCCTTGAAACCCTTAAGCCCTACCAAGCCACAACATGGTCGGATCCTGACCACGGGCTTTGGCTCTAGGACGAGAAGACCTTTGCCAATGCTCAATCGAGACCACCACCAATACCCCAGCCCACTCTGCGTACTCCATAGACTTCATGGAGTGCTTGGGCAAGATGCTTGTCATCTTTCTTTGGTGACCTACTTGTCCACCCGAAGACGGAAGAAGAGCCGTTCAGCTAGTCCAGGAACATCTGAAGACTGCCATGTCAAGGAAGAAGAACTGCACCAACCACCATCGTCAAAGAAGTAAACCTCCGCGTCGAAGACTAGGTGTATCTACGAGCCACTTCTCTCTAAGGAACCAAGCATTTCCATGGCAAGGAGACCCACACCAAGATTCATCGGCCCCCTTCGAGATCACTCCAAGATTTGACAACCCCCTCTGAGATCGCTACGAGACGAAGAGAAGACAGATACCAACTAGAGTTACCACCTGACTCACCCACTGTGCACAGCGTTTTTCCACACGACACCACTCCGGAAACATTCCCAACTTCCTAACTAGCCCGGTCTCTACAAGGATATTGACCACCGAGCCATCGACCCCTAGCCCAATCTAACCTACCGCAAGCTACCCATTAGCAACCTGGATCAAGAAGAGCGTCATACATGAAGCTACAACACCAGGTCCTTCAAGATTCAATGGAGCACCACTCAGAAGCAGAAGCAATATGAGGACGTGAAGACTACCCCAGATCCAAGTTTCCATACTCCTTTTCGCGCCTAGTCTGGGAATCTCGGGGACGAGATTCTTGTAAGGGGGGTAGGTCTGTCACACCCTGATTCTCATGCCACAACACTTAAGCTCATAAATCATGATAAAATGTGGTTTGACAAAAACTTTTGAGTGTTTTGTCTTTTCTTTGATTGAATGTTTGTCTGCTGTTTGCAAGTGCTCTAAAAATCAAATAAATCCTCCAACTCTTGTACTCCTTCTCCTTGATCCAAAAACCCTTCCCAATGATCATGCCATGTATATAGGACATAAAAATAATTTCTTGCAAAAATAATTTGGCCAAAAAGTATTTTCAAAAATTAGTTTTCCAAAAACCCCTGAATTGAGGTTTGCACTGCAAGTACTTAATTAAGGGCAGTAAAAATCTTTCCAAAAATATATTTGACTCCTATTAGATATAGGATACCCAGAAACCGCAGAAATATAATTTTAAAAGTTATTTTCCTATTTTATTTAAAAGCTTTTTCTCAAGGCCAGAAATGGTCTTTAATAGGGAAAAATTATTTTATTGTTTCAAAAATATTTGACAAAAATTAGGGAAACTCAGTGGACATATATTGTCCATATATAAGAGTTTAAACACATGTTCATGTTCAAAATATTGGTCAAATCCCTCAAAAACCCTTTCTGGATATTTCAAGCTTTTGAAATATTTACAAAGGAATTTTCTCCAAATATTCCAAGAAAATTCTAGCATGTCACATATGACATGTTTGATAGTTTTGCCAAGTCTCATGTCACGGAGAATAGTATAACCCCATGAAACCCTCTCAAAACCACTTCTGTCCTTTTTCAAGTTTGAACAGCTTTGCACTGTCAAACATGTCCAAATGCTCTAAAACTTGGTGCACATTCTCAAATGGTGTAATAATGCATCTAGACCAAATGGCACAAGTTGGAGAGAATTCTATCTTGATCAAAGTACCCCAAAACCCTCTCTGACCAGAATCAAATTTGAACAAGTTTGTACTGCCAACTTTTTCTCCTTGACCCCAACTATTGTGAGCATGATCACATGACCAAATGAGGCCACCACACCAAGTGGTGCATCAAGGAGAATTGATTTGCATGACTAAATCTTGGTAAAGCCATTTCTGCTGATTTCTAGGGTTTACCAAAGTTGCATTGGCTACTTTGCCCAAATGAGCTCAACGTTGGTGGAACACCCTACTTCCATGTGCCATTCCATCCTGTTAATTCTCATTGCAAGTGGAATTAATTTTCTTGCCCAAACCCTTATCAAACACCTTCTGGCATTTTGCAAAAACCACTATTTTGACCCCTTCCACTATTCTTGGGAGCTCAAATTTTTACCACACCTCCTCCTAGCCCCCTTTCACCTCTAGTAACAATGGCAAATCCATATCTCACTTATTGGATGGGTAAAACCCCACTTCCTCTCTCTGGTCAGCCCATTTGCACACTTCTTCTTCCTCTCCCCTCACTCTACTGGCTCTCCAGGGCATCCAATGCCCCTCTCCTCTTCTTTACTCCCCCTAGACCTACTGGACACAAGTGGCCGCGCCCACTCCCATTTCTTAATGCCATGGCATGCCATTTGGGCGCTCTGGAGCGCGCTATAGTGCGCTCCCGCACTGTAGCCGCCCCCTTCCAACCGCCTCCGGCCACCTAGGGCCTCCCCGTCGTGTCCCCCGAGGTCACCTCGACGTCTGCAGCACGCTACGCTGTCGTCCCCCTCCTCTCTCTCCCTCTCTGGCTCTCCTCGCGTGCGGACAAAGCGCCGCCCGAGCGCGCCAGTCGCTGGCCACGGCGGGGACCCGCTTTGCCGCGTTTCCCGCTCCCTCTCTTCTCCTCCTGGGCGTAGTCCACGCCCACGAACACCCCGGACATGGCCGAGTGTGCCAATTCGGCCTCTGGCATCGCCTAGGCCATGGCCATGGACGCCGTCCACGGTGCACCATCACCCCGCCTTAAAAAACCATCCCGAGCCCCTCCTCTGGGCGCCATTCGCTCTATCTTACCCCCAGAGACCTCCTCGAGCAGCCAGCTCCTCTCCCCGTGCCCTCCATCCACCACCATGGCCGGAGCCTTGCCGTCGGCCTCCGCCTAAATTCACACCCACCACTCCTCCTCCTCCCCTCTAGACCGCACAAGAGAACCTCCACCGTCACCACGAGCCCCTCCCGTGCTCCCTCCAATCCTCCCAGTTCCTTCCTCGCCTTGCCGAACCCGCCGTCAAACCCCGGTCCGCCGCACCGAAGCCCTCCGCTTCCCTGGCTCCCCTGCGGGCGTGCCGCACATGGACGGGCGCGCCCGCGGCGTGCTGAGTCCTCCGGTGTGCCAGGCGCCATCGAAGGTGACCCGTGCCGCCCGGGAGAGCGCCGGCACCGCTCGGCCTCGCCTCCCCTGCCTCTGCTCTGTTCGAGCGGGAGGTAGGAGATGACCTGAGCCCCGGGCCCCGCTCGTCAGTGACCCGGTGGGCGGACCCCACCCGTTTAATTGGAGACGGTTTCCGGCGTTGTCGTCTCCCTCACGCGAAGGCGTACCCCCGCGAAGCTGCCTTCGACGTCGCCCTACCACCCGCGCAGCTGAGCCGCTGGGCCAGCCCACGGTCTATCTGTCGCCTCCTGCGCAGGATAAGGTTAAAGCCTTATTTCCCTTTTTTTCTTTTTCATGTCAACTTCAAAAATCCATAAATAATTCAACAGAGCTCCAAATCCAATGATTCAAATTTCTAGTAGTTTCTAAAATCATTCCCTACCACATAGTGCTATTGTCACATTTTTACAAAAGCATTTCCTTCACAAATATTTATCACATCCTATTTTTCCTATTTCTGTGATAAACTTTAGAAAATCACAGAGAGCCCATTTGTGATCCAAATTCCATGATTCAAAATCCTATATGTCTATAAGTTCAAAACTTAGTTTTTGAACATTTTTACTAATACTTTCTGTATCACCTCAAATAGTGGTCTATTTCTTTATATATAGCCAACTTTGCAAATTCATAGGAAACCATTTGAACTCCAAATCCAGTGAAACCAAATCCTAGATGCTTCTAAAATCATCCTTTGTTAAATGGGTACCTTTGCTCATTTTTGCAAAATATATTTCTTTACACTTCTTGCAAATCCATAAATCCCTTGGTTCCATCATATCAAAATGTTCAGAGATGTCCATTAATCAAATCCTAATGAAACCACTTTGGTCATCCCTCATATGACCAAAGGTATCCCAGAAAAGTCCAACTCATATTTTTAGAGCACTTCTATTTCCTGCCTTGTTGTGTTGCTTATTATGGTTGCTTTCGACGATAGTGGACGAAGTAGACGGAGTACTTGGAGAAGGACCAGAAGATTTCAAGACTATGATGAACCAGGCAAGCAACCCTTTGACCATGTCCATGAAACCCTTTTTATGCATGACATATAACTCTTTATTATTGTTGCATCGGAATCATGATGAGATGGTAGACCACGTTGGTTGGCTGCCTCTGTTACTTCCTCATTGATACTTGCATTGTGCATGACCCTACCTTCTTATGAGGGTTATGCCGGTGGGAGTAGATAGGATGCTAAAGTAGTTGCTACGCAAAGTGGGTCAGGGTTATGCATGGAAAGAAACCAAGTGTGGTTTGACATACTTGCAAATAGCCCAGTGGGTGCCACTAATGCCCCTGGGAGATGATGATGAGCTAGGTCACTACTTGGTGGAGAGGTAGTGTACCGAGGCTTGATGAAAGTGTTGTTTACAAAGACGGATTAGATTTAAGATTTGATGACTGTCCCAACCTTACATGCGCAACCACTCTACCCTTATATGGGAAAGGGCATTATTGAGTACCTAGACCGATACTAGCTTGGGGCCTGCATTACTAGTGACGGGAGAGTTGTTGGTGCGCTCTCTCGGGACGGGGTCGTGCCAGGTAGGGCGGCCATGACCATTTTTATGGGGCACCGGACACACCGTTCGTACCCCGTGCCAGTGGTATGTGTTAAATATGGGAGCAAGGCTCCACGAAAATGTCATGTGAAATGTTGGGCACGGGGGTTACTGCCAATCGAGTGGACTCCATGTTAGTGTCATCTAGGGAAAGATAGTGATCGGGTGCTTACCCCGGGTACTTGAGGTATCGCGGGTCGTGGATGACACGGAAGTTCCCCGGATCTTGTGGGTATAGTGTGCAGCCTCCGCAGAGTGTAAAACTATTCGAATAGCCGTGTCCACGGTCAAGGACAGTTGGGCGGTGCTGCTTAGACTATGTCCATATGTTTCTGAAAAACAACACAGTTTGGTGATATTGATGATGCAACTCGTGAAGAAGTCACGATGAGCTTGAGCATGAGTTGTTTATAACTCTTTCTCGATGATGATGTCTGAAACCTCCTGATACTTGTTGCAGACACATTCATGCCCTTGATAAATGTTGATCATACTTGCATGAGAAAAACTAGCTTTCCGCAACAATGCCAATTAAGCAGTAGAGCTTTGCATAATTATTTTGTTATCACTCTTGGGTTGCTTGCGAGTACATTCAAACGTACTCACTGGCTTGTCCCTGGCTATTTACTTGGCCAGGCTTGAAAGAACAAGATATGATGAAGAATACTTCGGCGACGAACATGCGAGCTAGGACGCTTCCCAGTCAGAATGCCTGTAGGGTTAAGGCAGATGGCATGGGTCCAAGTTATCGACGAAGATTTCCGCTGCGATGATATACTCAAGACTTGACCATAATGGTCACAATTTGTGTAAAACGGTATGTATGGATGTAAGACTCTTGTTATTCAGCTTTTGTGTGTTCAGTGAGCATTGATCTCTGGGATCACTGTACACGTGCATTCGGTGATCACGACTTATGAGTCGGGGTCCCCACAGCTAGGGTTACACAGAGTCGGTTACAAAGAAAGAGATCTAATATCCGGATCGCCAAGCTTGTCTTCCACGGAAAGGAGAGTCCCATCCGGACACGAGACAAAGTCTTGAGTCTTGTATCTTCACGGTCCAACAGTCTGGCCAAAGTATATAGTCCGGCTGTCCGGATACCCCCTAATCCAGGACTCCCTCAGTAGCCCCTGAACCAGGCTTCAATGACGATGAGTCCGGCGCGTATATTGTCTTCAGCATTGCAAGGCGGGTTCCATCTCCGAATACTCCAAAGTAAACCTCGAACACTTAAATCGTGTCCGGCTCTGCAAGACGATTTTCACTTACCACCGTAGAGAGAACGATATTCCACAAATATAATCTGCTGACAACTTTAAATAACGTGACATCACACCAAGGTCGAGTCATCATCGAACCGTCCTCCCATAGCCAGCCACTGCACATATTGCGAGGCGGTTTCCCGGGCACGTCTTATCAAAGCTGAGATCGTGTTCCTCTTATCATGGGGCTTTCATCAATATGGGCGCAAGTAGCGCAATCGTACCGCCAATCGTGGCGAGTGGGGAACAAGCAGGTTCCACAAGGCAAGTAGGGAGGCGCAAAAGTTTTTATTGCCTCTATAAAGATATAAGTGTCGGCGTTCTGGGAACGGGGGTCCCCAGACTTGCCTGCCTGCGGCCTGCGGCGTGGCTCAAAGGGCACGGCCCATCTTCATCAACACAAGCTCAAGACCCTCACGAGGGGCCAAGCATCGCGGGGCGGACGACAAGGAGCTTCCTCAGGCACGGCCTCATCAGGCTAGCTCATGAGGAGGCAGAGAGATCAAGGCGGGGTACCTCGCGAGGTGCCCATGACACAAGCCATGACGACCAAGGGCGCCAGTCGGGTGCCAGCCCACGCAGTGTCATCCTTTCCTCTTTGGTGCAAAGGGAGCAAGCGCAGGCGAGAGCATCAAGCAAAGGCATCCATTTTGGTGCAACAAGACCAAGACCAGCCTAACGGCAGGAAGGAAGTCATTGCAGAGCCCAAGCAGGCATCACCGCCAGAGCCTTTGACAGGCGAGGACCAACTTTAGTCAGGATAAGTGTACCAGATGTTCCCCTTCAAAATGGCCAATTGTTGGCGCCCTTCCCGCTCAATATTTGGGGAGAGGCCCAGGGCCTTTGCCTATAAATAGGACTAGCCACCACAAGGTAGAGACGAACAGGATCCTCGCCAAGAAACGAGTAGAGAGAGCGACTGAACTCCCCCTAGCAGTTCAACGTTCGAGCCAAGAACAGACCCTCGCGAGGCTGTTCTTCCTTGTATTGTTCATCATCAGCCCAAGAGGCAATCCACCACACCACGAACTGGAGTCGGGTATTACACCGCAATGGTGGCCTAAACCAGTATAAACTCTGTGTCTCTTGTGCTATTCCTTCCGTAGTTTAGATCCTAGCGACTCGGCGGGGTGCAGGTAGGTAGAGGGCGGAATCTCCGCGCGCACCCTAGTGTTCGAACCTCAAGGGTCTGCCGGAACCCGAAATCTGACATTTGGCGCGCCAGGTAGGGGTGCGCCGGAATTCGTCTTCCGTCGCCCTGTTCTTCTCCGACCATCGCATCCATGTCTGACGCTCATCGGGCCTGCGCTGAGTGCCGAGCCGCCCTCGCTTCCCGTGTCGCCCAGACGGCTCCTGTCGACGGGCGCCCTCGTCGTTCCCCGTCACCTGCCGTCAATGCCGCCACCGGCCCGGCGGGGAACGAGCAGCAAGCATCGTCCCAGCATCCCTCCGTGAGGCAAGACGGCCGCACTACTACACCCTCGCTCATCCCAGCTGGTTCTTCGTCTCGCGCAATCCGCACGCCCATGGAGGCTCGAGCTCCCGCGCTACCATCCCGTCGACGACGTCTACAAAGAATGGCTCGACCGCGTCGCCGAGCTCGTCCGTGTCGCAGGGGGCTCTTTTGCGTCGTCCGTCCCACTGCACCGCACCCCGCCCTGCACGGGCAACGAAGCTCCGGGGGCGCCTCAGCCGCCTCCCCCTCAAGAAGGCGCCCTAGCCCCAAGGCGCGTGGCCCCTGGGTAGAACCTGCTCCGTCAGGCGCCAGCGCGGCAAGAACAGAGCTGCCAAGAAGTCCCTCGCCCGCGAGAAGCTGCCCGAGCGCTCCCAGCTCCAGCCCGTCGCGACCACGCTAATGCTCCAGCACGTCAAGACCCCGCGCTGCTCCCAGCTGCAGCGCATGGGGACCCGCAGGACCAAGCTCTTCGTCACCCAAGGCCTCCCATGGCTACGGCGGGCTGCCGCGCCTTCACCACCGAGCCGCACAGCGTCGCGTGGCCCGGCAAGTTCAAGCCAGACCCGCCTCCTCGCTACAACGGTACGGCTGACCCCGCAGAGTTCCTCCAGCTCTACGAGCTGGGCATCGAGGCTGCCAACGGAGACGAGAAGGTCATGGCGAACTGGTTTCCCATGGCGCACAAGGATGGGGCCCGCACCTGGCTCCTGAACCTGGCTCCAGGCACGATCTCCTCCTGGGACGAGATGCGCACCCGCTTCATCGCCAACTTCTAGGGTACTCGCGACCGGCCACCCGCCGTGAGCGACATGCACCGTATCAAGCAGCAACCAAGGGAAACCCTGCAGAAGTACATTGAGCGCTTCAACAACGCACGCCTCAAGATTCCCAAGGTGACCGAGGAGGCCATCATCTCGGCCTTCTCCGACGGCGTGCGCGACGTCAAGATGAAGGAGGAGCTGGCGATGCATGAAGACCTGTGCACTTCCTTGGAGCTGTTCAACTTGGCGACGAAGTGCGCCAGGGCTGAGGAAGGGCATCTCTCCCTCCTCGAGCTGCCTGCCGCAGACCCAGAAGAGAAGAAACCCAAGGCCAAGGATGTCAAGCGCAAGGGTGTTGCCGTGCTCGCGGCAGAACCAGACACCAAGCGGGGCAGAGATCAGCCCGAATCTTCCAAGGGCAGTCGGTACTGCGTGTACCACGACCTCCACACCCACAGCACCAATGAATGCCAAGAGCTCCGAGTCGTGCGTGAAGGAAGGATCGGCCGATGTCCCGACCGCAGTGACTGGGGCTATGGCTAAGGAGGAGGAAGGAATGCAGGACGCTGGGAAGACCGGGGCCCTCGCCAAGGGTGGCGCGGCCAACCTCGCGAGGATCGCTGGCAGGACCCACCTCGCGAGGGAGACTGGAGGGATCAGCCTCACGAGGACCGCTCGCAGGGCAACGCAGGCCTCCCTCCGCTGCCGCCGCAGCCAAGGAGAAATGAGGACCATCATCAGGACGAAGGGGCTGGGGGCTTCCAGGAGCCACATGTGATCGCCTGCATCCTAGGCGGAGCTCAAGCCCCAGCCTCTCAATGCGTCTTCAAGCAGTTCGCCCGCGAAGTGAATGCAGTCCTCTCCAAGCTCGAGGCCACGCGCCCTCTCAGGTGGTCGGCGTGCACCATCACGTTTAGCTCAGCGGATCAGCTCAAGTGCGCGGCCACAGCCGGAGTCCTCCCAATGCTTTGTTCCCCAATCATCAGCAACGTGCTAGTCACCTGGACCCTCATCAATGGCGGGGTAGGGCTCAATGTCCTGTCCGTGGAAACATTCAACAATCTCCAGGTGTCCTACAATTAGCTTCAGCCAACCAAGCCTTTCTCCGGAGTCACCGACGGCTCCACGGTCCCGATTGGGCAGGTCCGCCTCCCTATCACCTTCAGGGCACGCGACAACTACCGCACCGAGCTCATCGACTTCGACATCGCCCACATTCGCCTGCCGTGCAACGCCATCCTCGGGTACCCAGCGCTGGCCAAGTTCATGGCCGTAACCCACCACGGCTACAACGTCCTCAAGATGCCAGGAAGTGGTGGAATCATCACGGTGCCTGTGAGGAGAAAGACGCGGTGTGCTCCCTGGAACGAGCCTTTCAGGCCGCATCACTGGAAGACCCGGATCGCGGAAGCAGGAGGCTTCCTGAGACCACCCCCAAGAAGAAGAAGACATCGTCCGGCCCGGCCCCTCAGGAGGCAGGCCCCTCAGGGCCCGCGCCTGCCCAGGGGGAACCTACTTCCACTGCATAGGGAAGCGCGCCCGGCGCCCTCCTCAGGCAGGGCTCGGGGGCTCTCCCCTGGAGGGCTGCCGACCTCGCCAAGGTCACGAGGGAGGCGCTTGGGAACCACTTGGAGGCATGTTTCGAAGCATGTTTCCTCAAGAAGGAGCAAGGCAAGGAGGGCCAAACCCTCAGGAGTTCATCAGCAAGGCCATTCAGGAGCTACAGGAGCCAAGAGTCATGAGAGGCAGCCGCCGCTTGCCCGCTGTGGCCCCCCATCCAGGCGAGGATGGTGGGCTGCACGTCTGCATCAACATACCAGGGCTCAACCGAGCCGCCTCTCAGGAACTCCTATAGCCCTCGCAAGTGGGGCGCTGCGAAGGTCCACCCCACAGCTATGTTCGCATGCTTTACGGCTTGCCGAACGCGGCTGCGGTGCGCCAGCGCCTCATGAGGAGCATCCTGGAGGCTCAGGAGGCCAGGCATTCTGCAGTCCTGGCAGAGATGGAGATGGTTCGCGAGGAGCCACCAGCGCCCCCGGAGCCTCCCGAGGCTCCTGGGCCTAGGGGCTCATGAGGATCGGCTCCCGCAGCCCGCTACGCCTACTACTTCAACACCCCTTCGTCGTCAACACTATCAGGTGACATCTTTGAAGTTTCATTTCCAGCTGGGAGCGCCCTCATGGCTGCATCATTCCCAGGCCACGTGGGTCCATCCCTGCGGCGTGTATCCCTTTTGCTCGTGTTTTTAGATTACTTTGTTGGGGCGCCCCTCGGGCTACATCATCCCCAAGTTGCTCGGGCCAGACCCAATGATGTCCGCCTTCCCAGCATCTATTTGAATGAATTCACCCCTCCGCGATTAACATGCTTGACCTAGTTGCCCGCTCAACTGACACCAACAGATGGAGCTGCTCCCAAATGGCACGACGCTTGCGCATGGGTCAGTCCCTGCAATGCCGACAAACCTGAATCGCTGAGCTCTGGCTGTGGCAGCCCCGCATAGCGCCGCCTCGTCGAGCCCTCAGTGCCTCACCACCCCTCCAGAGCAACCAACGGCTGACTGTCGATTGTCATGGCAGACTCTCGTTCTTTCTGTGATGAGCCTGCAGGATCTCTTCAAGGAGCAGCGTTAGGCGAGGCCCTCACGGTGTCTTCTTCACTCTCATCCGTGCAAACCGCTTACACGTTAAAGGGGGGTACCTGAGCATCGCGACTCAGGGCTCCTACTGGCTCTCCAGCCCTCACCCTCTGGCCTTGACCACGGCATCGCGACCTGGCATACCAGCGACGGCTGACACTCGCTCGAGGGCCGGGACCCGAGGACGTAGAGCAGAAAGGGGAGCGAAGGCGAGAGGGGAGAGGCCCGCGAGGACCTCGCCGAGCAACCCCTCGCCTGCCGACGCATGGACCCGGTGACACACCAGGGAGCGGTCCCTGATTCTTGAGATAAGTCACTCTCCGAAAACACTAGCTATCGCAGCACCGTCACCGCATCCAATGCAATCCCGTGTTAGCAACGTCACATTCCTTTCTCACCGAACGATGGCTGCTTGAGCGCTAATGGGGACCTCCTGAGCATCGCGACTCAGGGGCTCTTACTGGACCCCGGGCCGCTCACCTCCTGGGCTTGACCACGGCATCGCGACCTGGCATACCAGCGACGGCTGAAGCCGCCCTGGGACCGGGACCTGTCAGCGCAGAGCGCCAAGCCCTCGTGAGGTCTGAAAGGAAGAAACTAAGCTAAGACGGAATAAGCATCTCGCACTGCTTCACGATAAGGATCATATTGACAAACGGAGCTACAGATACCTTACAAGCCCCCACGGGGTATATTCTTGGCTCCTCGCAGGAACAAAAGACGCGTATCCTAAGGAGTCCTAACTACAGGAACCATCGCGGCAGACGCCATCATCAACAGTGGGCCGCCAGGCACCGGCGCCAACCCCATCCAGATCAGAGGCGGCGACGGCCTGACGAGCCCGCCCTGCTCCGGGAGCAGCGCAGGCTCGGGGGCTCGTAGCTGTTGTCGCTCGTCTCCGGGGTCGCGAAGAGCTCGGCGGAGTCACTGGAGGAGCTCCCAAGGGAGCGGTTAGCTGGCCTTGGCCCCGCCATAGCGGGGTCTCGACCACCTCTCCTGGGGCAGCACTCCAGCCGGCGCCCCTCCGCATCGAAGACCTTGAAGAACATCACCGAAGCACCGTCGTACTCAGGGTGGATCGCCAGGGCACCCCTTGTCCTGCAGACCCGGGCGATCTCGCCCCAGCCTCGAGTCATGAAGACCTCGCCCGGGGCAACGACCGCGACCTCTGCCCCGGTCGCAAGGGTGCTGCAAACGGCATGCTGCAGCCAGAGCCCCAGGAGTCCCCCCTGCGGGATGACGGAGGCGAAGAAAGGAGGAAGGCGAATCCAAGACTGAGGAGGCATGGCGGCGTGAAGCACGAACTCTCGGGAGGAGCCCTCAGCATGGACTCCAGGGGGAAGGACGTACACCTTTGTGACCCGCCGGCGCCGACGGCGGCGCCGCCCGTGGCGTTCGGCATCGAATCCTTAAGAGCCCTCGATGTGGGCGTACAAGGGAAGCGGGAACCCTGGTGTTGGCCGCTCGCACCAGGGCCTCAACACTTCCTGATGGGCGCCCTCACCCCGATGGCAGAGGGATAGCCGTTTCTTCGGCGGAAGCGGGTCAGGACCCTCTCGGGGAGCCTTTCCTTTCTCCGCCGCAGAGAACCGGCGGATCGGAGCCATTGCAGCAAGACGAGGCAAGGACCGGGAAGAAGGAGAAGCAAGAAGAGATAGACTAGAAGGGCACGCGCCGCGCCGTACTTAAAGCCAGAGGAGGACAACCGTCGACCTCCCCGATCGCAGGTAATCATGACCCGCTTTGCATGCAGGGACTTGTCAATTCGTGCAGTTGCCGAGGCGTCGTGGGGGAGTGGAGACGCCCGCATCCCATCAACCACCACGCGGCGCCCAAGGCCGCAGGCTGTTAGGGCCCGTGGCGCTTTGCGCTTGCCCTTTCGCCTCTCTGCTCGGCCAAGTCCGGGCGCGCCTTGGGCCCGGGGGCTACTGTCGGCGTTCTGGCATTGGGAGTCCCTAGACTTGCCTGCCTGTGGCCTGCGGCGTGGCTCAAAGGGGCCCCAGCACAGCCCATCTTCATCAACACAAGCTCAAGACCCTCGCGATGGGCCAAGCCTCGCGGGGCGGACGACAAGGAGCTTCCTCAGGCACGGCCTCATCAGGCTGGCTCACGAGGAGGCGGAGAGATCAAGGCGGGGTACCTCGCGAGGTGCCCATGACGCAAGCCATGATGACCAAGGGCGCCAGTCGGGTGCCAGCCAACGCAGTGTCCTCCTTTCCTCTTTGGTGCAAAGGGAGCAAGCGCAGGTGAGAGCATCAAGCAAAGGCATCCATTTCGGTGCAACAAGACCAAGACCAGCCCAACGGCAGGAAGGAAGTCATTGTGGAGCCCAAGCAGGCGTCACCGCCAGAGCCTTTGACAGGCGAGGACCAACATTAGTCAAGATAAGTGTACCAGATGTTCCCCTTCAAAATGGCCAATTGTTGGCGCCCTTCCCGCTCAATATTTGGGAAGATGCCCAGGGCCTTTGCCTATAAATAGGACTAGCCACCACAAGGTAGAGACAAACAGGATCCTCTTCAAGAAACAAGTAGAGAGAGCGACTAAACTCCCTCTAGCAGTTCATCATCCCAGCCAAGAACAGACCCTCGCGAGGCTGTTCTTCCTTGTATTGTTCATCATCACCCCAAGAGGCAATCCACCACACCACACACTGGAGTAGGGTATTACACCGCAATGGTGGCCTGAACCAGTATAAACTCTGTGTCTCTTGTGTTGTTCCTTCCGTAGTTTAGATCCTAGCGAGTCGGCGGGGTGCAGGTAGGTAGAGGGTGAAATCTCCGCGCGCACCCCAGTGTTCGAACCTCAAGGGTCTGCCGGAACCCGAAATCCGACAATAAGGCCTCCTCTTCTTTACCCACGCCTCTCCCTTCCGCTCGTCCATTCCCCTTCGCTCGAGGCCTAGCGCCCAAGCACTCGTCTCCTCCACCGAAAAGAGGTTCTCCGAAGATGTCCGTATCCGGAGCAGGAGGCAAATGGATGGCCTCTACCGTCCAGGAGAAGGATATCAAAAACCTTCGAGAGGCCGGGTACCTGGCCAAGAAAATCGGCCACCATCTTCCGACGGCGGGACAGATCATCCCCAATCCGGAGCCCCACGAGAGGGTCGTGTTTTTTCCTCATTTTGTCCGCGGGCTCGGGTTTACCCTTCACCCATTCGTTCGCGGCCTCATGTATTATTACGGGATTGATTTTCATGATATGTCCCCTAATTCTTTCCTTAACGTCTCAACGTTTATCGTCATGTGTTAGGCCTTTCTCCGTATTTCGCCCCACTTCGGCTTATGGCTGAAGATCTTCAATGTGAAGCCCAAGGTGTAAACGGCGAGCACGCTGAGTGCAACGGGGCCATGGTGAGAAAGATGCCCAAGGTCACATGGTCGACAGGCACCTTCAATGATTCCTTCAAGGAGTGGCAGCAGCAGTGGTTCTATATCACCGAGCCGCGTGGCAAAAAGTGGGCCGCTGCTCCTGAATTCAGATCCGGAGCCCCCCCTCCCCCCTCGCGGCTCACGTCCTGGACCAAGAAGGGCCTGAACTGGTCCTCATCCGATGAGCTGTCGGTGCTCCAAACACGCGTCAAGGGCGTGGTAGACAAGGATGTCAAACTCATCAATGTTGTCCAGGTGATGTTAGTTCGCCTGGTTCTCCCTTGCCAGCACCGGGCCTGTAATTTGTGGGAATACGACCCGACCGAGCACCAGACGCTGCGGGAGCTCTACCGTTCCTCACATAAGGATATCTAGAAGGTACTCTTCAAGTCCGGCAAACCGTGGTCGGGCCCCGCGGGTATAAACTGTCCCGCCCCGCAAGCCCGGTAAGTTATCGCTATGTTTCATCTATCCATGTTTAGCTGGCATATCCAGAGGGAGACGCTTTATCATGCTTTCCGCAATTATCCTAGGAATGGCCGAAAAAGGTGGGGCGGATACATTGTCCGGCCTCGCTGCCAGAGGAACCAACAGGACCTCTTCTGACGAAGATGCTGGTCCCGGCGCCTTACAAGGCGTCGAAGAAAGAGGCCTCCAAGAAGGCCAAGGAGACCTGGAGCGGCCTCCGTCGCCGCGGTGCTTCAGTCACAAAATCCGAACACTCCAGCGCCCATCCTTCCTCCGAAGATGAAGAGGAGGAGGAAGAAGACGAGTCCTCCATGGGGGGAGGGAAGAAAAGGACGACCTCCTCATCCTTGGAGGCCGAATCGCCGAAGAGGGGAAAGATCCCCTTCCAGAGGCGTCCACCACGGCTACCAATACTAGCCCGGAGTGGGATCCCAGGGCCCAGCCCTGGTAAAATTGTGAGTACACGAAATCAGAATACGCCTAAGCGCCCAGGATTACTAAGGTGCAATATTTTAACTTGCACCATACTTTGTGCAGCCCGGCGAGGTCTCGCGCCGGACAGTCCTCCTTAGGGGATTCGCTAAGCTCAGATGCCCTGGAGAGCGAGACGCCTCCGAAGGCCCCTTCCTCGAAGCCTGGGCGTGACACCGACGTGTTGTCTCAGCAGGACCCAAACCAGGGAGGGCACACCTCTGGGGCCGGATACACGGGGGTAGCGGTTCCCATGAACGTCGACAACGGGGGTGATTTTAGATTCAGCCCATAGACGGACACGGTCCTGGAGACCTTTGAAGCTCCAGGATCAGGCGGGCAGCTCCCCTTGATTGAGGGAGGCAAGCCCGCTCCGCCAGCAACCTCTGTCCAAGCAGAGCTACAGGGCGGCATATCGACAGCGCTAAAGAATGCGTCCATCATCGATGAACATCGCGCCCTCATGGGTGCGGTGATTGAAAAGATTCAGTCTGCTGAGAGCGGACTGAATGAATCCTGCCTTAGCCTTATAAAAGGCTTTGAGGTATGTTTTTAGAAACCTTTGAAGATTGTCATAGTATGACCGGTAGCCCCTAATGCACTGTCCGGTGAAAGAGAGAGAACCGGACAGGGGATCAAATTTCCGCTTCGCATGATACTCGGTTGATGACATATATCTCTTTGTTTGAAAACAGGCGTCTGTAGCAACGACCGCCTCTCATACTGCGGAGGTGTCCGGACTAATGCAGAGTCTGGAACGGGACGAAGAAGAACTTGGCCGAGTGAAGAAGCAGTTGGAGGACAAGCAAGGTATATCGAAACCTTTTGATAAGTTAAGCACAAATGAGTGGTTGTGCCTGATGAAAATATTTGTATTGTCTGCTCTAGGAGCAAATGCCGAAATTGAGGCACCGAAGAAGGCTGTGGACGAAGCTAATAAGAAGACCGCCGCGAAGCAGGCTCTTCACGAGAAGCACAAGGCCAGGGTCATTGAAGCTGAACGAGAGCTCCAGGAGGCCGTGAAGAAAACCGAGACCTTGGAGTAGAGTCTAGCAGGGAAAGAATCCGAACTCGCCCAAGCTCTCCAAGCCGCAAATGGTGCTCGGGAGGAAGCCCGAGGTGCTCTGAAGGACATTCAGGAGGCAAGGAGGATTGCGGCTAGTAAGGCTTTTTTACTCAAAGCGATTTTTATATATTAATAGGAGAAACTCTAAGCGACAAACTGAATTCTTGTTTCTCCAGGAGTGTTTGCGGACCTGCCATGTAGCATATCAGATGCTGCCCAATTCTACCAGACTGAAGAAAAGAAGTCTGCGGAGAAGTATTACTGGTCGCAGTATTTGGCGCCGAATTATCCAGTGCCCTTTGTCAATCAGCTGAAGCAGCTGATCGAACTGCACCAGGCGGCCGAACTAGCCATGAAGGACTTTGTTGTCCGGCTGTGGCCCGCTGAGCCAATTCCAAGCAGTTACTTTAGACTCGTGAAGTGGATTGTTGGTGCTTGCCCTCGGCTCGAAGTCATTAAGCGGACAGTATGTATAGAAGGTGCACGCATGGCATTTGCCCGTGCGAAGGTGCACTGGGGGAAGCTTGATGCTGAAAAGCTGATGACTGAGGGACCACTGGAGGGTAAGGAGCACCACAAGCCCGAATTATATTATGATGGTGTCCTGAAAGGAACCCGCCTTGTGGCGAAACAATGTACCAAAGACACTATATTTCCCTGAAGGCAGTCATGCTGTCCTTTGTAGTGCGGGATACTGGCACTGTTATTATTTATTGCCTGTTATATGAAAAAAAAATCTTCCTATGCGGCCGTTTAGTATGTATGAATCCTGAGAGTTGGCTAGTCGTCGGCTTCTTCCCCCACGTAGAAAGTACGGGGGTGTTCGGGACATACCTGAACACTCTTTATCCCATTTTTGGTTCCTTGAAGGAGGTGTTCATCATAGTGAACCAGGCAATCCGACTATAGGGCTTTATCACTCTCACTTAGCCATAGGAATTCGAGTATGGTAGGCGCAGCCCCTGGTGTTCGGAAGACCGTACGATGGGCTCTAACAGCACCTGATCAGAAGTCGCACTCTGCATTTGTTAGGGCATTATGCGGAATAAATCCTTAAAGATTTTACAACCTCTCGAACAGCTGACCAGCTCTCGCCGTATCATGACCGTCAGTTTTCGGCTTTCTCTACGGAGGTGCTCGTCCGGAAGAACCGGGACACAATCGCAGTAGTTCTCCCAGTGCTACCTTAGCCGATGGAGCGGAACGTAAGGTACCAAAACATGGGAGCCGGGCAAACCCAACTAATGACCTAAGACTCAGAGCTGATGCATATAGTGCTATAAGTTCGGCGTGCCGAGCGACCGAGAGGGTGGCCGGACTTTGTTGACATATTATGAGTACAATGAGGCCCCTGGCATAATGGGGCATGACACTATGTGCGGGTGCCATTATGACGACAAAAGGCGTCAATGAGGAACGATGGCCGGTAAGTGTCATTTAGTTCTACATGTTGTAGTGGAGTGACACGTCTATGCGTATGAGTACGGTTTATGCTATGAAAAAAGGTATGCTGGCGGAACCTTCGCGGCCGGACGGGAGGAAGTTGTGTGCGGATCCTAAGTGTATCCGGACTGTCTTCTTGGGGAATACTTGTGTATTCCCGCCTTGTGCGTCCGAACTAATTCCATGTCGCCAGTCCTGTTCTGCACAAAAGTGAGCCTGTAAAGAAAAATGCTTGGAGGCATTTGCTTGTTATAGGGTGGTTGAACCGTGGGGCTCTTCCCCAGCTTATGCCGGAGTTCTTGATTGGAGCATGGTCGAGCCGGGCTATCATGTCGTAAAGTGCTCGGACTCCTTTATTGGTGTCCGGGGGTTTGGCTGTCGAATCGAGGTTTGATAGAAAGGCAGAACTCGCTACCTTAGCGCTGGTGTACTTTCCAGTGTCGGGGTGGAGTTCGGCCTTGCCCATAGTTGTGACTATGTCACGTGGGTTTGGCATGGTGTGGAACCACGTTGAATCGAGCCAACGTGGTTCGTCCCGGTAGTATATAATAATTACTACATAAGGGGATAATGCCGAAGAATTACTCTTCAGTATAGTGTTTGTTTGGTGATCCGAAGACAACCTCCAGGGTGGTGGGCCTGTAAAACTTGGCCTTTGCACCTAGAACGACATCTTTTAGAAGATGTTTTTGGTGGGTTTGATCCTCAAGCGGTCAATACCTATCTGGTGAATTGTGTCCTGGCGCAGCAAGTTTGGGCTGCTGTTTATGCCCATAGGGGCTCATGTGAGGTGGAACCCACCAACTATTGGGTAGATGGTAAGTGCAATTGAATTGCCATGGTTGATATTATCCGGACGGTCTATTCGATTGGAGATGATCGGCCGTATTTTTGTACCGTGGGTTGACTTGTATTGTTGTGTCGGCATCCCGAGGAGTACAAATCCGTTCCTTTGTTGATTTGCGGAGGATTTTCCTTTTACCTCGCAATGTTTGCTGGTCTGGGCTCCTCGTTGTTTGAGACCTCTTTTCATTGTTTCCGGCGCACGACCGGCCGTTTTGTTTTGAAGATCCGGCATTCTCTATGGCATGATTGGCCGCCCTTCTAGGGGTACCATGAATTTGACATGGTTGGTCGTGTATGCTGCCCGGGCCGGATGGGCCTGAGTTGTTCTCTTTCCGCTGACCGGACTGGGAGCCGCGGAATCCGGCACCAACTATCTTGTCTTGGGCGTCATCATTGTTTTTGTGACGCTTATGTCTGTTGGGTCGAGGTTTATGGATGCTGCCTCACGTTTCCTGCGTATTGCCCCGGACCATGATGTATTGGCGTCGGGGTGTGGGCTTTAGGACCTCCTTCTCAGGTTGAGGTAGCAAATTGTGCTTTGGGTACCCTTTGGTGGGGCGGTCGAGTCTGTATTCCTCGGCTGCCAGGACCTTAGTCCATCTGTCTGTGAGCAGATCTTGGTCAGCTTGGAGCTGCTGCTGCTGCTTCTTTTTTAGGCTTCTTGCAGTGGCCATAAGCCGTCGCTAGAAGCGAACCTGCTCTACGGGATCTTCAGGCACGCCGAATTCATCGTCGCCGAGGCTTACCTTATCTTCGGAGGGAGGCATGTGGTTATCCTCCTTCGAGTATCCGTTCGTCGCCTGTTCATCTGGGCTAATCTGCCCGTCTTCCTGTCCGGCCTGCCCGAACGCAGGCTGACCGGGATTGTATTCGTCCTCGGCACCATATGGATTGTTTTGGTCTCCTATGCCGGTACTGCTATGGCAGGGCTTAGAGCGGCGCCGATGACGCCCATGCTTTGATGTTCTCCTGGAGGGGTTATCCTCCATCGCCTCATCGCCATTGGTTTCTTTGGGAGTGTCCACCATATATATATCATACGAGGAGGTGGCTGTCCAGCGCCCCGTGGGCGGTGGTTCCTGTTCTTCTCCTGCATCGTCGTCCACACCGTCGATGTCTTCAGAGTCGAAGTCAAGCACGTCGGTCAAATCATCGACAGTGGCAATGAAGTGGGTGGTGGGTGGGTAACGAATTTCCTCGTCGCCTGCTTCCCACTCGAGCCCGACATAGTTCGTCCGAGAGTCTCCTGATAAAGAGACAGACTTTAATGAATTTAGCATGTCGCCAAAGGGCGAGTGCTGGAAGATATCCGCAGCGGTGAACTCCATTACCGGAGCCCAACCAGATTCGGCGGGCTCGGGGGCGCGTGGTCTGGAACCTACAGCCGGACACAAGTTCGGGGGTCCAGTGACACAGACTTCCTTGGGGGTGGAGTCTGTGTTTGGCTCTACCACCGATGAGTATGCGGTCTCCGGGGCGGGGTCCATCCACCCGTCCTCAAACGACGCGATCTACCCCAAATTTAGGTCCGGAGCTCCTGCAGGTGCGATATCCTGAGTATTGTCTGACAGCAGGTTTAAGCTGTGCTCGTCGTGACTGTTCAGCGCTCCTGGCGTAGGCCCAAATCCGTCGAAGATCAAGTCTCCGCGGATATGGGCCGTGTAGTTCAAGTTTCCGAACATGACCTGATGGCTAGGGGCGTAGCTGTCGATCTGCTCCAGATGGCCAAGCAAATTGGCCCGCAGTGCGAAGTCGCCGAACACGAAGACCTGTACGAGGAGAAAAGTCTCACCCTGGACCGCGTTGTTGTTGATGATTGAAGGAGCCATCGAGCCTTGCAGCGATGACACAGAGGAACTCTCAATGAAAGCACCAATGTCAGTGTCAAAACCGGCGGATCTCGGGTAGGGGGTACCGATCTGTGCGTCTAAGGCTAATGGTAACAGGAGGCAGGGAGATGATGTTTTACCCAGGTTTGGGCCCTCTCGATGGAGGTAAAACCCTACTTCCTGCTTGATTGATCTTGATGATATGAGTATTACAAGAGTTGATCTACCACGAGATCATAGAGGCTAAACCCTAGAAGCTAGCCTATGATGATTATGATTGTTCTTGTCCTATAGACTAAACCCTCCGGTTTATATAGACACTGGAGGAGGCTAGGGTTACACAGAGTCGTTTACAAAGAAGGAGATCTAATATCCGGATCGCCAAGCTTGTCTTCCACGCAAAGGAGAGTCCCATCCGGACACGGGATGAAGTCTTGAGTCTTATATCTTCACGGTCCAACAGTCCGGCCAAACTATATAGTCCGGATGTCCGGATACCCCCTAATCCAGGACTCCCTCAGATGCATCCCACAAAGGCACGCTTCACGGCAGGCAGAGCTCGGGCGGGTCTCACACGCTGAGCCATCTCGACGAGGTCGGTGCAGATTTCCGGCTCAGGGCCCAGCTCGCCGATCTTGCCGATGAAGAAGTGGATTCCGCCAAAGGGGACCCGGTACCCATTCTCAATTGAGCCGGCCTTGGGGCCCCAGTCTGCATCGTCGATGTAGATCTTTCCGCAACGACTCTTGGTCATCCGGCCAATAGTGTATCCGTTGAGCCCTTCGAAGCTGCCCTTCAAGAACTCAAATCCACCGTGCGCTGGCCCCACGATGGGCGCCAACTGTCATGGAATTGTCACGTCAGATGTCCTAGCGGAAGGACTTAGTCGTGGAGCCATCACAACTAGGAAGCTTAAAGGGGTTAATCGGGACAAAGGACACATGGTTTATACTGGTTAGGCCCCTTACGGTGAAGGTAAAAGCCTACGATCTAGTTTTGAGTGGGATTGCTTAAGTCTCGATTACCAGGGAGTGAAATCACTTGACCTAGCTCTCGATCTCAGGTTGCCCTGAACCGCTGCCGGGTCGTCCCTTTATATACAGAGGTCGATGCCTAGCGGCTCACAGAGTCCCGGCCGGCTCATAAATAGTGTCCAACTCGGTCTCTTAACTATTCTTGCCTTACAATACAAGTCATGTACCTATGGCGGTTTATCTCTATGGGCCTTGAGTCGCCTCAGGGCTTTGGGCCCTTAACTGAACCGCCATCTTCAAGCTTGGTCTTGGGCTTCACAAGTACCCATAGGTATAATACGACCCCTCCTGGGCGGGTCATATCTAATAGTTATTTCCCCAACAGTATCCCAAGGGCTCTTCCTTTGATCTCATTGCATATTCAGACTCTGACTATGCTGGCGATCGGGTGGACCGCAAGTCAATGTCAGGAACATGTCATTTCCTCGGACGATCCTTGGTATGTTGGTCCTCGAAGAAACAGAACTGCGTATCAATCTCCACCGCAGAGGCTGAGTACATTGCTGCTGGATCTTGCTGTGCTCAATTACTATGGATGAAGCAAACACTCAAGGACTATGACATCAATGTGAAGAATGTGCCACTCTACTGCGACAATGAGAGTGTTAACAAGATTGCTCACAACCCAGTTAAACACTCGAAGACAAAGCACATCCAGATTCATCATCATTTTCTTCATGACCATGTGTTGAAGGGCGACATCTCCATCGACACACAAGTACTGAAGACCAGCTGGCCGATATCTTCACTAAGCCCTTGGATGAGAAGAGATTTGCAAGTTGCGGTGTGAGCTAAATATCCTAGAATCTTCAAATGTTCTTTGAAAAGGACACACATCCTAACACTTATGCTGACTGATACGTCTCCAACATATCTATAATTTTTGATTGTTCCATGCTTTTATATTACCCCTTTTGGATGTTTATGGGCTTTATTTTACACATTTATATCATTTTTGGGACTAACCTACTAACCAGAGGCCCAGCCCATATTGTTGTTTTTCTGCCTATTTCAGTATTTCAAAGAAAAGGAATATCAAACGGAGTCCAAACGGAATGAAACCTTCGGGAGCGTGATTTTTGGAACGAACGTGATCCGGAGAACTTGGAGTGCAAGTCAAGAAGCTTGCGAGGCGGCCAGGAGATAGGAGGGCGAGCCCACCCCTCTTGGGCGCACCCCCTATCTCCTGGGCCCCACAGGCGGCCACCGACGTACTTCTTCCTCCTATATATACCTACGTACCCCGAAAACATCCAGGGAGCCAACGAAACACAATTTCCACCGCCGTAACCTTCTGTATCCGCGAGATCCCATCTTGGAGCCTTCGTCGGCGCTCCGCTGGAGGGGGAATCGACCATGGAGGGATTCTAGATCAACACCATAGCCCCTCCGATGAGTTGTGAGTAGTTTACCACAGACCTTCGGGTCCATATTTATTAGCTAGATGGCTTCTTCTCTCTTTTTGGATCTCAATACAATGTTCTCCCCCTCTCTTGTGGAGATCTATTCGATGTAAACTCTTTTTTCGGTGTGTTTGTCGAGATCCGATGAATTGTGGGTTTATGATCAAGTTTATCTATGAGAAATATTTGAATCTCCTCTGAATTCTTTTATGTATGATTGAGTTATCTTTGCAAGTCTCTTCGAATTATCAGTTTGGTTTGGCCTACTAGATTGATCTTTCTTGCCATGGGAGAAGTGCTTAGCTTTGAGTTCAATCTTGCGGTGTCCTTACCCAGTGACAGCAGGGGCAGCAAGGCACGTATTGTATTGTTGCCATCGAGGATAAAAAGATGGGGCTTATATCATATTGCTTGAGTTTATCCCTCTACATCATGTCATCTTTCTTAATGCGTTACTCTGTTCTTTATGAACTTAATACTCAAGATGCAGGCAGGAGTCGGTCGATGTGTGGAGTAATAGTAGTAGATGCAGGCAGGAGTCAGTCTACTTGTTGCAGACGTGATGCCTATATACATGATCATGCCTAGATAATCTCATAATTATTCGCTTTTCTATCAATTGCTCGATAGTAATTTGTTCACCCACTGTAATACTTATGCTATCTTGAGAGAAGCCACTAGCGAAACCTATGGCCCCGGGGTCTATCTTTTATCATATAAGCTTTCAATCTACTTTTATTTACCAAAAATATATTTATCTTATCATACTATCTCTATCAGATCTCACTTTCGCAAGTGGCCGTGAAGGGATTGACAACCCCTTTATTGCGTTGGTTGCGAGTTCTTTGTTTGTTTGTGTAGGTGCGTGGGACTTTTGAGGAGCCTCCTACTGGATTGACACCTTGGTTCTCAAAAACTGAGGTAAATACTTATGCTACTATTGCTGCATCACCCTTGCCTCTTCAAGGAAAACCAACGCAAGCTCAAGACGTAGCAAGAAGGATTTCTGGCGCCGTTGTCGGGGTGGTCTTCGCTCAAGTCAAGACATACCAAGTACCCATCACAAACTCATCTCCCTCGCATTTACATTATTTGCCATTTGCCTCTCATTTTCCTCTCTTCCACTTCACCCTTGATGTTTTACTTGCCCTCCCTTTCCCAATCTCTCTCTCTCTCTCTCTCTCTCACTTGCCTTTTGCTGTTTGCTTGTGTGTTGGATTACTTGTTGCCATATGGCACAAGATAATACCAAATTGTGTGATTTATCCAATACCAATAATAATGATTTCCTAAGTACTCCGATTGCTCCTCTTAATGATGTTGAGTCTTGTGAAATCAATACTGCTTTGCTGAATCTTGTTATGAAAGATCAATTCGCCGGCCTTCCTAGTGAAGATGCCGCTACTCATCTAAAAAACTTTGTTGATTTGTGTGATATCCAAAAGAAGAAAGATACGGATAATGATATTGTTAAATTGAAGTTATTTACGTGTTCACTTAGAGATCGTGCTAAAGTTTGGTTTTCGTGTTTGCCTAAAAATAGTATTGGTTCTTGGAACAAGTGCAAAGATGCTTTTATCTCTAAGTATTTTCCTCTCGCTAAGGTCATCACTCTTAGGAATGATATTATGAATTTTAAACAACTTGATCATGAGCATGTTGCCCAATCTTGGGAAAGAATGAAATTGATGATTCACAATTGCCCTACTCATGGTTTGAATTTATGGATGATCATACAAAAAATTTATGCCGGTTTGAACTTTGCTTCTAGAAATATTTTAGATTCAGCCGCGGGAGGCACGTTTATGGAAATCACGTTAGGAGATGCTACAAAACTTCTTGATAATATTATGGCTAATTATTCTTAATGGCACGCCAAAAGATCTTCTAGTAAAAAAGTGCATGCTATAGAAGAAATCAATGTTCTGAGTGGAAAGATGGATGAACTTATGAAGTTGCTTGCTAGTATAAATACTCCTCTTGATCCCAATGATATGCCTTTGTCTACTTTCATTGAGAATAATAATGAATCTATGGATGTGAATTTTGTTTGTAGGAATTGTTTTGGAAACAATGCTTATAGAGGAAACTTTAATTCTAGACCGTTCCCTAGTAATTCCTCTAATAATTATGGAAATTCCTACAATAATTCTTATGGTAATTTTAATAAGATGCCCTCTTATTTTGAGAATAGTGTGAAAGAATTTATGATTTATCAAAAGAATTTTAATGCCTTACTTGAAGAAAAATTGCTCAGAGTTGATGATTTGGCTAGGAACGTCGATAGACTTTTGCTTGATGTTGATTCTCTTAAACTTAGATCTTCTCCTCCTAAGCATGATATCAATGAGTCTCTCAAAGCAATGAGAATTTCCATTGGCGAGCGCAAGGAAAGAACCGCTAGATTGCGTGCTAAGAAAGATTGCTTTGTAAAGGCGTGTTCTTCTAGTTTCAATGAAAATGATGATGAAGATCTTAAAGTTATTGATGTGTCTCCTATTAGATCTTTGTTTTGCAATATGAATCTTGATAATGGGACTGGAGATGAGTCAACTTTAGTTAGAAGGCGTCGTCGGTGTAAAAACCGGCTGATCTCGGGTAGGGGGTCCCAAACTGTGTGTCTAAGGCTAATGGTAACAGGAGGCAGGGGACACGATGTTTTACCTAGGTTCGGGCCCTCTCGGTGGAGGTAATACCCTACTTCCTGCTTGATAGATCTTGATGATATGAGTATTACAAGAGTAGATCTACCACGAGATCGTAGAGGCTAAACCCTAAAAGCTAGCCTATGATGATTATGATTGTTCCTTTTTCTACGGACTAAACCCTCCAGTTTATATAGACACCGGAGGAGGCTAGGGTTACACAGAGTCGGTTACAAAGAAGGAGATCTAACATCCGAATTTCCAAGCTTGTCTTCCACGCAAAGGAGAGTCCCATCCTGACAAGGGACGAAGTCTTGAGTCTTGTATCTTCACGGTCCAACAGTCCGGCCAAAGTATATAGTCCGACTGTCTGGATACCCCCTAATCCAGGACTCCCTCAGTAGCCCCTGAACCAGGCTTAAATGATGATGTTTCCGGCGCGCAGTTTGTCTTCGGCATTGCAAGGCGGGTTCCATCTCCAAATTCTCCAAAGTAAGTCTCGAACACTCAAATCGTGTCCGGCTCTGCAAGACGATTTTCACACGCCATCGTAGGGAGAACGATATTCCACGAATATAATCTGCTGACATCTTTAAATAACGTGACATCACACCATGGTCGAGTCATCATCGAACTGTCCTCCCACAGCCAGCCACCGCACATATTGCGAGGCGGTTTCCCGGGCACGTCTTGTCGAAGCAGAGATCGTGTTCCCCTTATCACGGGGCTTTCATCAATATGGGCGCGGGTAATCCAACCGTACCGCCAATCGCGGCGAGTGGGGAACGAGCAGGTTCGACCAGGCAAGTAGGGAGGCGCAAAAGTTTTTATTGCCTCTATAAAGAGATAAGGCCTCTTCTTCTTTACCCAGGCCTCTCCCTTCCGCTCGTCCATTCCCTTTTGCTCGAGCCCTAGCGCCCAAGCACTCGTCTCCTCCATCGAAAAGAGGTTCTCCGAAGATGTCCGGATCTGGAGCAGGAGGCAAATGGATGGCCTCTTGTTGGAAATATTCCCTAGAGGCAATAATAAAATGGTTATTATTATATTTCCTTGTTCATGATAATTGTCTATTGTTCATGCTATAATTGTGTTATCCGGAAATTGTAATACACGTGTGAATACATAGACCACAACATGTCCCTAGTGAGCCTCTAGTTGACTAGCTCGTTTATCAATGGATGGTTATGGTTTATTGACCATGGACATTGGATGTAATTGATAACGGGATCTCATCATTGGGAGAATGATGTGATGGACAAGACCCAATCCTAAGCATAGCACAAGATCGTGTAGTTCGTTTGCTAGAGCTTTTCTAATGTCAAATATCATTTCCTTAGACCATGAGATCATGTAACTCCCGGATACCGTAAGAGTGCTTTGGGTGTACCAAACGTCACAACGTAACTGGGTGGCTATAAAGGTATACTACAGGTATCTCCGAAAGTGTCTGTTAGGTTGACTCGAATAAAGAGTAGGATTTGTCACTCCGTATGACGGAGAGGTACCTCTGGGCCCACTCGGTAATGCATCATCATAATGAGCTCAATGTGACCAAGTGGTTGGTCACGGGATCATGCATTACGGTACGAGTAAAGTGACTTGCCAGTAACGAGATTGAACAAGGTATTGGGATACCGAAGATCGAATCTCGAGCAAGTAACGTACCGATTGACAAAGGGAACTGTATACGGGATTACTTGAATCCTCGACATCATGGTTCATTCGATGAGATCATCATGGAACATGTAGGAGCCAACATGGGTATCTAGATCCCGCTGTTGGTTATTGGCCGAAGAGCTGTCTCGGTCATGTCTACATGATTCCCGAACCCGTAGGGTCTACACACTTAAGGTTCGGTGACGCTAGGGTTGTAGAGATATTAGTATGCGGTAACCCGAAAGTTGTTCTGAGTCCTGGATGAGATCTCGGACGTCATGAGGAGTTCCGAAATGGTCCGGAGGTGAGGATTTGTATATAGGAAGTCCAGTTTCGGCCACCGGGAAAGTTTCGGGGGTCACCGGTATTGTACCGGGACCACCGCACTACTAGGAAAGGGCTATAGATAGGATTGACACTAATGCCGCACAAGGGAAGTAGTGCGCCACTACTATATACTAATGGCGCACCAGTTGGCGATGTGCCATTAGTGTGGAAGACACTAATGGCGCACGAGACAAAAGGTGCGCCACTAGTGATGTAATTTTTTTTCATTTTTACATACATACTAATGGCGCATCCTACCGAAGTGCGCCATTACTAGTTCTAACTAGTAATGGCGCACCAGACAAGGAGTGCGCCAGTACTGAATTTTTTTTTATTCTTTTTTTTTGCAAAACTACTAATGGCGCACCGTGTCACAGTGCGCCATTAGTATTTATACTAATGGCGCACTGTGACTCGGTGCGCCATTAGTAGGATGGGCTCACCGTGAGGGTCGCCGCGAAATGCATGTCGACTTCGAGGGTCGACTCGCCGAATTTGAAAGAGCAAACCTAGTCGCGCTACAACACATAGACGTGGTCGATCCTTGGGTGGTAGAGCACAAAACCTTTATTGAGAAGACGTACAATGACCGAGGCCAACAGAGGACGGACAGAGATATAATCAAAGAGCACAACTCATGTTTCACGCATTGGTTCAAGCAGAAGCTTCTGTCATACCCTTTACATGAGGATTCTTCCGCGGAAGAACAACTCATATTCGCCTTGTCACAGGGCGCCGAGCACAACCTGATGACCTATGAGGCGTACGATATCAACGGCTACACATTCTAAACCGAGAACAAGGACATGAAGAGCGATGGTTATCAGAACTCCGGGGTAACGACGGAATCCTACACCGACAACGACAAGGACAGATACTACGGAAGGATCGAGGAGATCTGGGAGCTGAGCTATGCTGGAGAGAAGGTCCCGATGTTCCGTGTCAGATGGGCCAAGAGCGTCCTAAAATAAGACCGGTATTTCACCACCATGGTTATACCCGAAGCCAAATCCAAGACCGCGGGTGCAAACGTCACCGCGAAAAATGAGCCATGGGTACTGGCTTCCCAAGTGGACCAATGCTTCTTCATTACCGACCCGTCAAAGCCCAGTCGTGTTGTCGTGAGGAGAGGCAAAAGGAAGATCATCGGAATGGATGGAGTAGCCAATGAGCAAGACTTTGACAAGTACGGCGACCAGAAGATCGAACATGACGACGACGATGAAGTAGCAGCACACACCACAAGAAGAAGCAGGACCACCCTACCTAAAGGACGTCCGTTCCACAGAAGAACTCCATATGCGAAAAAGAAGGGCAAGAAGATTGTGAACAGATAGCTAGCTAAGATCGATTGTATTTAAATCGTAGAATTCATTTCTCGATTGTATTTCATGGGCACTTTAATTTTGAACTCATGAATATTTTTTAAATTTCATGGACACTCGATCTCGATCCCCCTCCATCTCGATCGCTATCCCACCTCGCCAGATCCGGTCCCCCTCGCCGCCGAGCACCCCCCGCACCCTCTCCCCAGCTCCATCGGCCGCCGCCGTCGACCCCCCGGCCCCGCACCCTCCCCCGCTCCACCGGCCGCCGCCGCAGACCCCCCGCACCCTCCCCCGCTCCACCGCCGCCGACGACCCACCGCACCCTCCCCCGCTCCACCGCCGCCGACGACGCACAGCACCCTCCCCCCGCTCCACCGCCGCCGAGCACCCCCCCCCCCCCCGCGCACCCTCTCCCCCACTCCACCGGCCGCCGCCGCCGACCGGCCCCCCGCACACCCTCCCCCGATCCCCTGCCGCCGACGACCCACCGCACCCTCCCCGGCCCGCACCGTCACAAATGAATGCAACTAAAATTAAAAAAACAAATTTGATTATATTTTCAAATAACAAATTTGATGATATTTTCAAATAATAAATTTGATGATATTTTTTCATATTCATAAATATTTTCAAATAACAAATTTGATGATATTTTTTTAAAAATTATTACTATTTTTATAAAAAATTATTACTGTTTCATATTGATCATATAAATTTTCTTAAAAATTATTAGATGCAACAAAAAATAATAAAAAAAATTACTTATGGCGCACCTATGGCTGGTGCGCCATTGCTATATATAAAAAAACATTCTAATGGCGCACCGCTGCGGGGTGCGCCATTAGAAAGCTTCCCCCCCAAACTAAATCCCCAATCTCTCTAATCTCTCCCCTGCCTCGTCGATCTCACCCGCTGCCCCCCGTGTTCGCCGTCCCCCTCGCCGTGCCCCTCGCTGCCCCCTCGCCTCCTTCGCCGTCCCCGAGCCGAGCGCCACCTCCCTCGCCGCCTCCCTCGCCGTCCCCGAGCCAAGTGCCCTCGATGTCCTCCCGCCCAAGCGCCCCCTCCCCCCGCGGCCCCGCCTGCGCCCTCGACGTGCTTGCCGTCCAACACCGCGCGGCCTCCCCAGGAGGACCGCCGCCGTCTTCCTCTTCGACTACGAGGACCCGGATGAGCTCGGACGCCCAGGAGGACCTCCACCGCTCGACGCCCTCGGCCGCGCGGCCTGCCCAGGAGGACCGCCACCGCTCGACGCCGAATTCGCGCCGCCTCGACTAGCTCCGGCTGCCCCGAGTCGCCCTCGACATCCCCAGTGAGCACCCGAGCCGCTTCCCCCTCTTCCCCCTCTTGATTTCCTTCTGATGTGTTCTAGGGTTGGTGGTTGGAGAAATTTGGAAAGGGAAAGGGGGTTGGAGAGTTAAGTAGCTAGGGTTTGCCAAATGTTCAAATCTCTGAGCTTTTGCTAGACGTTCAGAATAGGAGGTTGTGCTAGCTGCAACCTGCAAGAACCATTTGTAGCCAAGCCTCAGCTACTGTCAGTCTTTTTGCAGAATAGAGAAATTTGGGTTATTTTTGCATCATTGGTCTTCTTTTCTTCCACCTTCAGGGTTCTGCAATCTTCCTTGCATGTTATTGACCTGTGTAGAGTGGACTAAACTAAACTTTCTTTGTCAAGTGAATATCAGTGACTAGTGCAATTTTCAATTGAGTATGAAAATTAGAGTTCAGAATAGGGATCTTGTAATGGTGTCAATTGGGTATGAAATTTTATTATTTTAGAGTTCAGAAAAGAGGGCTTCCAGTTTTACTCAGGGTTGGGGGGGATTTGGTCCATACAGGGTAACCCCTAACCTCTCTGAACTCTCATGTCATCTGATGCTGCCTTTGGTGGAGCGGATTTTTTGATCCATCACTTCTCCATATCGAAACCCATTTCCCTCCTGTTGGGGTTAA
This sequence comes from Triticum timopheevii, assembly GCA_963921465.1. Classification (NCBI taxonomy): domain Eukaryota; kingdom Viridiplantae; phylum Streptophyta; class Magnoliopsida; order Poales; family Poaceae; genus Triticum; species Triticum timopheevii. The sequence continues at coordinate 110,351,439 of OY997266.1, read as the reverse complement.
TAATGAAGGTTTCTAGTCTGTCCGAGGGCTTTTCTTGGGATTCAGCCTCATAGAATTTAGTTTAAGTTTAATGTTAAAAAAGGTCTTTGTTGGTTCACTGTCTCATTTCCTTCATTCTGATTAGGCTGATTAAGGTTTGTGGTCTGTCTGTCTATCTGTCTAATGACACTTGAATTTTAACTTGTTAGAATTTAGTCTAAATTTAATGATGATAATTCAACTTGTAGTCCAGCTGAGAAATTCATGCTTTCTATATACATGGTTTGTACTATGCCTTTTATTCAATTCATTCACTCCTTTTAATTGGGTGATTCTGCTGCAAACAATGTTTACATGTTGCTCTTGTAGCTGAGAAATTTTGAGGTCTGTCAAAGGAATGTAGCAGATTTATTACTAGCTTTTTACTCCAATAGATAGATATCCATCAATACATGGTCTTGAACATGTAACATAATGGCACAGCTGTTTTATGTCAACCTATGATATTTGTAGTTTTTGCCTGTCATAATGCAACTAAGCATACTAGTCTCAACTAAGCATACTAGTTTTTTGTAGTGAGACAGTAAGATAGTGAGACAGTAAGAAGGAAACTTCCCAGATTATGTAGAAAGAAAATACTTGGTTTGACAGCAAGTACCATGACATGAATCAAAAAACATATACGGTGGGAAAAATAAAATGGCAGAAACCTGGGAGGTTCAAAAATGCCATTATGAAGCGAGGTTGCTTGTTACTTTCCTAAGATGTGCATCTCATTTATTTGTGTTTTTATTTGTAGCTGTATTGCTCAACTAAGCATACTAGTGCCGCAATACACTGTTTTGCAGGTAATAGTGTCGCAATATTTGCCTGTCATACCAGCTGAAACTTGACAGTGTTTCCTAAAAACACTGTCACTGCCACTAAAAGCATGACAATATAATTTCTAGTTTGTGTTTTTATTTGTTCACACTGTCGCTGTATTGCTCAACTAGACAATTAGTGTTTATGAAGAAGAAGAATAAACCTGTTGTTGCTGCTGTTATGCATGTATTCACTGCTGCTGCTGTACTTGTGATGATGTTTTACTTGTGATGATGCTACTTGTGATCTTCTGAAATGACCCATTGGCGACTTTACTGTTGCTGTTGTTGTACTTGTGATGATGTTGTACTTGGGATAATGATTTTGCAGGTACCCCGAGAGGCCCTTGAGTTTGCTGGAATGTCGATTAACTTCCGTTCCGGCAAATTCGGGTACTCCATATGTCCTATTTTCAGCAAAGGTCATGCTGAATTTTTCCGGGAATTTTAGCATGACTTTGCTAAAAATAGGACATATGGGGTACTTGCAACTAATGCATGGGCCGGGGTATCTTAGCACTTAGTTAAGTAGGATCAACTGCCCTGCCATTCTTGCTGCATTAAACCATAGGTGGCAGTAGAGCCAAGTGATTAGGCCCAACTTAGAATTCTCCTTAGCATCGATAAACCCTAGATGATAAACCCAACATAGGTGGCAATAGAGCCAAGTGATTAGTGCCAAGTGATTAGGCCCAACCTAGGGTGCCTCGGCATCGATAAACCCTAAATGATGAAAACTTAACTTGGCTGCCCCAGATGCCTCGGTGTCGATGAGAACCTAAATGATGTACGCTTAGGCTTTCAGGGTGCCTCGGCGTCGATAAAACCTAAATGATAAAAGCTTAGCTTTTAGGATGCCTCCGTGTCGACAAACCCTAAATGCTAAGACCATGATCTTGTTCCTTAACAATAACCAACCATTTGACCAAACTTTTTTCATATTTAGAGCGAAACATGGCCCACAACGATGAGGCCGGTGGTTTGGGCGACAAGCAATTCTGGGAGCTGTTCCAGGAGATGGAGGAACAGCCTCATCGCTATGAGGACGCCGCGGAAGACACTGATCCTGACTACACAACCCCTAGTGGCGTCGGGGATGACACCACTGATGGTGCCGCCGAGGATGCCACCACTGATGATGGCGGCGCACACACAGATGGCAGCCAACTGAAGAAGCAAAGGAAGGACCGGCGCTCGAATGCGCTCTGCACTCTCATGGAGGAATTCACTCAAGTGGACTCCGACGGGAATCCAACGGAGCCCAAACATATAGTCAAGGGGTACTCGCTTCAGCTCGGGTGCATTCTCCGGAGCACCATCTCGATCAACACCGATAACCTTAGGAATAAGTACCACGGGAATTTGCGCAACCTCCTCTTCACGAAGCTGCACGAACGATACAAGTTCCCCGCCGAATTTGAAAACACACGCCTCTCAGGGAATAAAGTGAACAGTGCCGCCCTCACAAAGATGAGCACGACCCTGTCTACTTGGAGAAGCGCGGTGAAGAGAATGATTGATAAAGGTGATAGTTATGAGAAGATCAAGGCGAAATATCCATTGATGAGCGAAGATGAGTACAAGGAGTTCAAGATCAAGTGCGAGAGCAGCACAACCTCCGAATCAAGTCAGTGGGGGAAAGAAATGCAGGAGTTGAACTTAGGGGAACACAAACTTGGTCCCGGCGGTTACAGAGTGGCAGAGCCTATATGGGACAAGGAGGATGCGGAGCTTGCCGAGCAAGGCCTACCGCCCCGCTTCGAGAAATACAGCGGTGACAGGCAGACTAGGAACTATGTCAGAGCCCGGTACAAGGAGGACCCGATAACAAAGGATCTTACCACGGATCCGAAGACCAGGGCACTTGAGCTTGTTCTGGTAAGGAATACACCCCCGCGTAATTAGCTCCATATGGTTGCACTCTAATTAATCCCCAATATTTCTAAATGGTTCACGTTCCTTTCGCAGGACAGTGAAAGAAGTAGCGCGGGGTCGTCTCAGAGCTCCCCTTTCGACACCCCTTTAAATAGGGCGTTGAACATAATGAAAAACAAGGATAAGCTCACTAAGCCGACGTCAGCTGGTCGTGTGGCCGGCAAAGGCTTGTACACAAAATGGGGGTCATACTATACCGCTGGTGTGCGGAAGGAGAAAAAGACCAGCTCGGAAAGCCAGACGTGCGAGGTTGAAGCACTCAAGGCACAAGTGGCACGGATTCCGGATCTTGTCCAAGAGCAAGTGGAACAACAACTGGGAACGAAGCTCAACGCCATGGTGCCTACATTGATTCATGGGCTGACGACGTGGATTGCGGGCGGCCAACAGGGGCCTCCCCCGGTTCCCAGCTTCACGGCCAACAACTCGCACAGCGCGCAGGCGGCGCCATTGGTGTCTTCGGCGGTGCCATTGGTGTCTCCGGCGGAGGCGGTATTCATGTCTCCGGCGCCAGCACGGGCATTATAGCTTAATGCACCCGGGTGTACGTCGGCCGGCACCTCGCCAACAAGCGCCCCCTCCGTTCATTGCACGCCCGCCGTTGGCGGTGCCTCGACATTAGCCGAGCTCGACGGCATCACGGTAACTAAGCCTCTCGGCCGATGACTTCATCTCCTTGCCTTTGACTGGGCATCCCTGACACCCTGTACATGTTTTCGCAGGGCACCGCCGACGTTCCTTGCACTCTTCTGCACTTCGTGGGCGCCGAGTTGGTCGATGTCGCCAAGGGCAGAATCGTTCAACCGGGCAACCCCATGTTCCACGGTAATCCGATGCCACCAACAGTGTATAGGGTTGAAGTGGTTCGGGTGCTGCCAGGCTGCGACGAGTTGTTACCTTCCATTCGACCCGCTGGGGCCGACGAAGAAGATGAGATGACCCTCAGCGCCTGCGTAAACTGGCCCCTGCTTTGGCCGAAGAGCCAGATTCGTTTGGGGGCGGGGGACACCACCCCACAGACAAGACCGCCAGTCATGCCAGCGCCAAGCCATGGCAAGAACACCGCAACGCTACCGGACCTGCCGGACATCCCTACGGCACAGGATCCGGACAGCCCTATGGCACAGGATCCGGACGACGACGACAACGACGACGGTACATTTACCAAAGTCGATAAGTACTTTGCCGAACATGGGTACGCTGACGAGCTCTGCGGGCCTCTTTCTCAAGAACCCAACCAAGATGACCGCAATCTAGCTGGTATGGCAGAGAAATCCAATTGCAACAGGCGTCGTCTGGCGTTCAGTTCTCAGGAGACGCCTCCTCCTCCTGCCTTCACCGAGCCTTAGATAGCTGAGGTGCGAAATATTATCAGCCCCAACACGCTCAAGAAGGCGGTCTGTGAGCAGAACTCGGTCCCATTACAAGAGATCAAGAAGAAGGGACGGAAACGAAAGACTAACAAGGGCGCCGGTGCGAGCCAGCCGGCACCGAGTTCGATCCGTGCTCAGGATGGGCCACCTTCACCTAAGGATATGTCAAGTAGGGTGCATGTGGCGGGTAGGGCGATGCTACCGCCAAATATGCTGAATGCTGCAACCGGTGCTATACGGAGTCTGCACGACAGTGTTCTTTCTTTGGAGAAGCGGCGTCTTAGAGAGAAGGATGTGGCATACCCGGTTTTCGTGGCCAAGGTGCCAGAGGGCAAGGGCTTTGTGGATGGCGACATCGGGGGTACGATCGTCCTGCGGTTTGATGACATCTTTGCTATGTTTAACCTTCATCCGCTGCACTACACCTTCGTTCGGCTGTTTTCGCTGAGTATGGAGACGCAGATCATTAGAGACAAGACCCCGGCATCGTGATAGTTGACCCCTTCTACATGCGTGCCAAGCACTTGAGCAGCGCTGGGGACCGGCAAGTTGCGAGTTCACACCTCGAAGGCGTCATTCTGGCAAACCCAGATAAGGATAATTCCTTGTGGCTTACTTTCCCGAGTAAGTCATCCCTTAACCGCCCCGTAACATATGATTTCTTAGATTTCGATCGTTCTTTTTTTTCTAACATTCCGTGTTCTATGCAGTGACACACATTGCACACTCATCCTCTTAAGCCCGAAATATTCCATGGCCACATATTTTGACCCAAACCGTAACTCCAAGATAGACTACACAAATGTCAAGAAAGTTCTTGATGATGTTCTCCCCGGCTACGCTAAATCTGGAGGCACCTTCACCAAGGTAGTTCTTAAGTACGGCAAGCACATGTTCTCACACAATACAAAGTTTTGCTGCGTCAAGCAGCCGCCTAGCGGTCACAAGGATGCCTACTACGCCCTCCATCACATGCGGGCGATCGTAAGGGACCATCATCACCTTCTGCTACCAGATAATCTCAAAGATTGGGCCGCGAACTTGTCGGCAATCCAGGATGCGGACCTCAGACAAGAATTCTTTCGCATCCAGTCGGAGTTTGCGAACATCATCCATCAAGATGTCCTTCATACCTCGGGTCAGTTCTTCCTCAGATATCAACCGTCCAACAATGAGATAGATGGAATGCTACAAATGCAGGGTGACAACGACCGCGATTTCATGGCCATCACGACAGATGGCGGCTTCATCCACGCTCATGTCCGATGAGTCGAGTCGAAAGTAGTGATGTGTAGTTCTGAAACATTGATTGGCTCATGTTGTAATTAAACTTTAATGAATTCATATGTCTCTTTGGTTTGGACAGTCGTTCAACTTAGATGTAATCGATGCTATTTATTAGTAGGACCATGAATCGTGCTATTAATGTCTTGCTTTTCTCTTCCGATCCTTTTGTTGCATACTTACATATTGCTTATGTATTGTCTGTTGTTTGGCTTGTGCATAGAGATGCCGTCGTATGTAGTGTACAAGGGTAAGGTTCCCGGAGTCTACGACGACTGGGAGGAGTGTCGGAGATAGGTTCACCATTTCAGCGGTAACAGTTACAAAGGGTACACCACTAGGGCAGAGGCCGAATCTAGATACGCCCGCTATCTAGCGGGAGAGAGGAGGGAGCATTGGAGGAACCGGATGAAGACCAGTTTGATCGCGATGATGCTCATCGTGATGACCACAACTCTCTTCTATGTGATGGTAGTTTAGATGATCGATATCGACTTGTAATGTGAAGACAAACTCGATACTCGCGGTCTTGAGACTTGTAATGTTTTATCTTTGTTCGGTCTTTTGAATTCGGAGACTAATATGATGAATTGTATTCGGAGACTAATCTTCTATTGTATTCAATGAATCTAATGTTGCTGTGTGCTGCTGTCTATATTCTGTCCAATAATATATTTCGTAACCTGTGCAAAAATCAGAAAAGTAAAAAAAAACAAATATTCATACTAATGGCGCATCACCACCAGGTGCGCCATTAGTATGCCAAAGGATACTAATGGCGCATCAACACAGAATGCGCCATTAGTATGACAAAGTACATGCTTACGTATGGCCCCCCGGGAGCCACACTAATGGCGCATGGTGTTACATACTAATGGCGCACTGCTTGGTGCGCCATTAGTATACCAGATACTAATGGCGCACCAGTGGTGTGCCATTAGTAAAAAATACTAGTGGCGTGCTACTAATGGCGCACCAGTAGTGCGCCATTAGTAGGCAAAACTGGTGCGCCATTAGTAGGCCTTTTTCTAGTAGTGCCGGAAGGGTCCCGAGGGTCCATCGGGTGGGGCCACCTATCCCGGAGGGCCCCATGGGCTGAAGTGGGAAGGGAACCAGCCCCTGGTGGGCTGGTGCTCCCCACTTGGGCCTCCCCCTGCGCCTAGGGTTGGAAACCCTAGGGGTGGGGGGCGCCCCACCTGACTTGGGGGGCAAGTCCCCCCCCCTGGCCGCCCCCCCCCACCTTGAGATGAATCTCTAGGGGGCCGGCGCCCCCCCAGGGCCCCTATATAAAGAGGGGGAGGGAGGGCTGTGCACCCTAGCCCCTGGCGCCTCCCTCTCCCCTCGTAACACCTCTCCCTCTCGCTGAGCTTGGCAAAGCCCCGCCGAGATCACCGCTGCTTCCACCACCACGCCATCGTGCTGCTGGATCTCCATCAACCTCTCCTCCCCCCTTGCTGGATCAAGAAGGAGGAGAAGTCTTCCCCAACCGTATGTGTGTTGAACGCGGAGGTGCCGTCCGTTCGGTGCTAGGATCATTGGTGATTTGTATCACGATGAGTACGACTCCATCAACCCCGTTCTCTTGAACGCTCCTGGTCGCGATCTACAAGGGTATGTAGATGCACTCCTCTCTCTCGTTGCTAGATGACTCCATAGATTGATCTTAGTGATGCGTAGAAATTTTTTATTTTCTGCTACGTTCCCCAACAGTGGCATCATGAGCTAGGTCTATGCGTAGTTTCTATGCACGAGTAGAACACAAGATTGTTGTGGGCATTGGTTTTGTCAATTTTCTTGCCACTACTAGTATTATCTTGTTTCGGCGGCATCGCGGGATGAAGCGGCCCAGACCGACCTTACACGTACGCTTACGTGAGACAGGTTCCACCGACTGACATGCACTAGTTGCATAGGTGGCTAGCGGGTGTCTGTCTCTCCCACTTTAGTCGGATCGGATTCGATGAAAAGGGTCCTTATGAAGGGTAAATAGAAATTGGCATATCACGTTGTGGTTTTGGCGTAGGTAAGAAACGTTCTTGCTAGAAACCTATAGCAACCACGTAAAAACATGCAACAACAATTAGAGGACATCTAACTTGTTTTTGCAGCATATGCCTTGTGATGTGATATGGCCAAAAGGATGTGATGAATGAAATATATGTGATGTATGAGATTGATCATGTTCTTGTAATAGGAATCACGACTTGCATGTCGATGAGTATGACAACCGACAGGAGCCATAGGAGTTGTCTTTATTTTTTGTATGACCTGCGTGTCATTGAATAACTCCATGTAATTACTTTACTTTATTGCTAAACACGTTAGCCATAGAAGTAGAAGTAATCATTGGCGTGACAACTTCATGAAGACACGATGATGGAGATCATGATGATGGAGATCATGGTGTCATGCCGGTGACGATGATGATCATGGCGCCCCGAAGATGGAGATCAAAAGGAGCAAAATGATATTGGCCATATCATGTCACTATTTGATTGCATGTGATGTTTATCATGTTTTTCTTCTTATTTGCTTAGTACGACGGTAGTAAATAAGATGATCCCTCATAATAATTTCAAGAAAGTGTTCCCCCTAATTGTGCGCCGTTGCAAAAGTTCGTTGTCTCGAAGCACCACGTGATGATCGGGTGTGATAGATTCTAACGTTCACATACAACGGGTGTAAGCCAGATTTACACATGTAAAACACTTAGGTTGACTTGACGAGCCTAGCATGTACAGACATGGCCTCGGAACACAAGAGACCGAAAGGTCAAACATGAGTCGTATAGAAGATACGATCAACATGAAGATGTTCACCTATGATGACTAGCCCGTCTCACGTGATGATCGGACACGGCTTAGTTGACTCGGATCATGGATCACTTAGATGACTAGAGGGATGTCTATCTGAGTGGGAGTTCATTATATAATTTGATTAGATGAACTTAATTATCATGAACTTAGTCTAAAATCTTTGCAATATGTCTTGTAGATCAAATTGCCCACGCTAATGTTGCCCTCAACTTCAATGCGTTCCTAGAGAAAACCAAGCTGAAAGACGATGGCAGCAACTATACGGACTGGGTCCGGAACTTGAGGATCATCCTCATAGCTGCCAAGAAAACATATGTCCTAGATGCACCGCTAGGTGAAGCACCCGTTTTCCCAGCAACTCAAGACGTTATGAACGCCCTGCAGTCGCATAGTGATGATTACTCCCTTGTTCAGTGCAGCATGCTTTACAGCTTAGAACCGGGGCTCCAAAAGAGTTTTGAGCATCACGGAGCATATGAGATGTTCCAAGAGCTGAAAATGGTTTTCCAAGCTCACGCCCGGGTCGAGAGATATGAAGTCTCCGACAAGTTCTACAGTTGTAAGATGGAGGAGAATGGTTCTGTCAGCGAGCACATACTCAAAATGTCTGGGTTGCACAACCGCTTATCTCAACTGGGAGTTAATCTCCTGGATGACGTGGTGGTCGACAAAATCCTCCAGTCGCTCCCACCTAGCTACAAGAGCTTTGTGATGAACTTCAATATGCAGGGGATGGTGAAAACCATTCCTGAGGTATATTCAATGCTGAAATCAGCGGAGGTGGAGATCAAAAAGGAACATCAAGTGTTGATGGTCAATAAAACCACTAGTTTCAAGAAAGGCAAGGGTAAGAAGAACTTCAAGAAGGACGGCAAGGGAGTTGCCGCGCCCGTTAAGCCAGTTGCCGGGAAGAAGCCAAAGCATGGACCCAAACCTGAGACTGGGTGCTTTTATTGCAAGGGAAGCGGACACTGGAAGCGGAACTGCCCCAAGTACTTAGCGGACAAGAAGGCCGGCAACACCAAAGGTATATGTGATATACATGTAATTGATGTGTACCTTACCAGTACTCATAGTAGCTCCTGGGTATTTGATACCGGTGTGGTTGCTCATATTTGTAACTCAAAATAGGAGCTGCGGAATAATCGGAGACCGGTGAAGGACGAGGTGACGATGCGCGTCGGCAATGGTTCCAAGGTCGATGTGATCGACGTCGGCACGCTACCTCTACATTTACCTATGAGATTAGTTTTAAACCTCAATAATTGTTATTTAGTGCCAGCTTTGAGCATGAACATTGTATCTAGATCTTGTTTAATACGAGATGGCTACTCATTTAAATCTGAGAATAATGGTTGTTCCATTTATATGAGAGATATGTTTTATGGTCATGCCCTGCTGGTCAATGGTTTATTCTTAATGAATCTCGAACGTGATGTTACACATATTCATAGTGTGAATACCAAAAGATGTAAGGTTGATAACATAGTCCCACATACTTGTGGCACTGCCGCCTTGGTCACATTGGTGTCAAACGCATGAAGAAGCTCCATGCTGATGGACTTTTGGAGTCTCTTGATTATGAATCATTTGACACATGCGAACCATGCCTCATGGGCAAAATGACCAAGACTCCGTTCTCCAGAACAATGGAGCAAGCAACCAACATATTGGAAATCATACATACTGATGTGTGTGGTCTAATGAGCGTTGAGGCTCGCGGAGGCTATCGTTATGTTCTCACTCTCACTGACGACTTGAGTAGATATGGGTATGTCTACTTGATGAAATATAAGTCTGAGACCTTTGAAAAGTTCAAGGAATTTTAGAGTGAGGTAGAGAATCAACGTGACCGAAAGATAAAGTTCTTACGATCAGATCGTGGGGGAGAATATTTTAGTCACGAATTTGGTACACACTTAAGGAAATGTGGAATCGTTTCACAACCCATGCCCCCTGGAACACCTCAGCATAATGGTGTGTCCTGTCAGGACCCCGACTCAATGCCACATAGATCTAGCATGTAGCACCTCATATCACTTTGCGGCCTCACGCACGGTATCCCCACGGGTGTCGCCTTACCTTTGCCCGGGACCATTTGCGCCTTTTGGCACACGTATATGATAGTGTCGCTAGCATCCATATGATAAGGAGCCCGGGCTGACATGGCTAGTCGTAAACCCAAAGTGGCACAAACTTACAGGGACAGACATCCATGACCCAGCATCGAACGTGTCGGTCATCAGCGAGTGAATCCAAGCTGTAGCACTGGGCTGGCAGGACTCCGGTGAACCGGGCTGTAGCGGGCTAACAGGACTCCGGTATTCATCACGTGACATTTCCCCGAAGGGACAGACACAGGAACGAAGAAGGACACATGCCGGCCAGCCTAAGTGTTCCGGAGTAGTAGCAAGCTACCCTGGCTCAGTGGAAGCACTAGGAGACATTTCCCAGTAAGATAGGCTACTAAGGATAAACAACTAGATAGTCAGATCCCACACATACCAAGCATTTCAATAACATACATACAATATGCTCGATATGTGCAAATACAACATGGCATCACAACATGACTCTATGACTCAAGTATTTTATTCAATAGGCTCCGTGGAGCGAGATATTACAAACATGGGTCTCATGACCCAACATTCAGAGCATACAAGTCAAAGCACAAACGGAAGCTTAACATGTCTGAGTACATACATCTACAAATGAAAAAGGCTGAGAAGCCTGACTATCTACTAGATCCTGCCGAGGGCACAAGATCGTAGCTGAGGTAACAAGCTAAACGTCAAAGTCCACGTGGAACTACTAACGAGACTGACGTCTCTCTGCAAAAAACATAAAATAGGCAAATGTGAGTACAAATGTACCCAGCAAGACTTACATCAGAACTAACTACATATGCATCATTATCAACAGAGGGGATGGTGGGGTTTAACTGCAGCAAGCCAGCTTTGACTCGGTGGCTATCCTAAACTACGACTGCAAGTAACTCTTTTGAAATGGGGCACACGAGTCCACATATTCACCATATCAATACACCACTATGGATCCGCTCCCGTCTCCCTACGAGAACGCCATCCATAGCACTCACGCTTATCTTGCGTATTTTAGAGTATCCACTTTCACTTGTCTATGAACTGTTATAGGCAACCCAGAAGTCCTTTACCACGGACACGGCTATTCGAATAGATGATGTTAACCCTGCAGGGGTGTACTTCTTCATCATGTTTCCACCACTTAGCGTCTGCACACGACATGTGCTCGGCAGACTTCAAGCGAAAGCCGACGTGGGTGTAGACCACGACCTACCTAAACACTCAAGTCTATTCGGGTTCCATCCGCAAGGAGATCCGGCCGAAGTTTTGCTCACAGCCCCAAACGATGTGTGCAGGGTTCCCGAGACACCAAACAGGCGCCCGGTACATCGTGCCATGTGCCTACCGCATCACAGCCCACCCCTTCGGTCAGCGCTGCGCATGGCCTCCAGCATACTACAAACACCAGAAACTACTTGCAACTCCTCGACAGAGGACAAGGGTGATTAAGAAGTCGAGCGGGGTCATATTTCAGGGCCCAATGCATGGTAGTAGCTGAATCATGGATCACAAACATAAAACTCAGTTCCTAAGGACGGCTTCAATGAGACAACCCACCATGTACTCCTACATGGCCTCTCACCGATACCTTTACCAAATCGTGTTCACACACTTAGCTCACACACAGTAGGACAGGTTCACACACCTCTGATTCATTCCCGGTGAATCAGACCTGACTCAACTCTAAGCAATAGCAGGCATGACAGACAAACATGAATGAGTAGGAACAACAGGGCTCAAACAATTCCTACTCATGCTAGTGGGTTTCATCTATTTACTGTGGCAATGACAGGTCATGCAGAGGATAAAGGGGTTCAGCTACCGCAGCAAGTAACAGATGAATCGTTGTTGTCCTAATGCAGTAAAAGAGAGCAGGAGCGAGAGAGTAGGATTGTATCGGAATGAACAAGGGGGTTTTTCTTGCCTGGCACTTCTGAAGATAGCATTGAGTCTTCATTAGTGTCAACGATCACAACGTCGATACAACGTCTACCGAGGGGGAACAACACCGACAAACAGAGAAGAAACACAATCAATGCAATGCACAATATGATGCATGCTATGACAAGGCAATAAGAATGTGTTTTGGCTAATGCAAGCTAGAACAGATTGAGATGAGTCCATTTGAACCAAAGATTCAAATGCAAACCCATTTTAGGAGGTCATAATAGTGCATTAACTTGTTTCACCTAAACAGCAAGGTTAATGTGTTCTAACATGCATGAAACCAGTGCAGATGGATAGATTGGATTTTTCTGATCATTTTTCATATATAAATCTTTGCATTTGGAGTTACAGATTAATTTCTATGAATTTTTGAAGTTTGCAAGATTTTCTGGAATTTCCTGTAAAAGAATAAATCCAGAAAATAAGTTACTACGTCAGCATGACATAGGTGTGACGTCAGCAGGTCAACTTGTTCGGCCAGGTCAAACCTGACCTGTGGGACCCACACGTCAGTGTCTCAGGCTGGTTTGGGTGTATGACATGTGGGACCGGTCAACGTTGACTTGACCAAAGTCAAAGCCGACACATGGGGCCACTGGGGTTAATCTAAACTAAACAGGAAATAAATCCCGGGGTTAATTAGGGCGTGGGGCCCATATGTAAGTGAGTCAGGGGTGGTTAGCAGGGTCATTAATGGCTAAGTAAGTGCGCCACGTCGGCGTCACCGGAGTTCAGCCGGCGGCGACCAAATCCGCGGCGGAGGGAGTTGGGATTTCGCTATGGGGCTCCGTTTTGAGCACGGTTTGCTGCTACGGCTTGCTGGATCTCTCCCGCATCTAGTGGTGGTGGCGGCAGAAGCTGGTATGGCCGGAGTTGACGGCGGCGAGTATTTCCGCGGCGGCCGGAGTTCGGGCACCTGCGGGTTTGGTGTTGTAGTGCACGGGAGGGGGAGCTGGTGTGTGTGTTAGGCTCCTGGTGAGGTGTGGAGCATGTTTCCATGCTCGGGAGTTAGCTACGGTGGCTCTGGCCTCGTCTACGTCATCGCCGGCGGCGAGGAGCTCACGGCCTCAGTGAAAAGGGCGGCTAGAGTGCGGGAACGAGCGCGGGGAGGAGGGGGAATGGTGGAGGAGCTCACAGCGATCTCAATGGAGAACTCAGCGGGCTCGGGGAGGAGTCGGAGCAAGCGGGGCGGCGAGGGGGATCTCCGGAGGCCAATGGCATGGATGAGGATGATGGCGTCGCTTCGGGCGTCCCGCGAGCACGTGCTTCGTCTTGCGGCTCCGTGGCGTCGAGGCGGAGCCTCTGGACAGCACGGAGGGGCGAGGGAGAGGCGATGGCCGCGGTGGTGTTCGTCGGCGGCAGCGACAGCGCTCGGTGGTTGCGTGCGAGAGAGCCAGAGGAGGAGAGGAGCTCGGGGAGAGAGTGAGAGGCCTGGGGGCACGTGGTTGTCTCCGTGGCGCTAGAAGGGCCTCGAGGGCGTGAGGCAGGCAGGGAGGAGGCCACGGCGTCGCCAGCGCTCGCCACCGAGCTGCTTCGGGGCGAGGGGAGGAAGACGACAGGAAGAGGTGGGCTAGGCCAGGTGGCTGGGCTGGCCGACTAGGCCGGCCAGGTGGGCTGCGGTAAGTCAGGTGAGCCTCTGTTCTTTCCTATTTTTATTTTTTTGTTATTTTTTTTTATTTAGTTTGAGAACTAAATCATTTTAAAACTTTCTGTAAATTTTATGTGAGCTCAGGAACTAGTCCAAGGTCACAGGAAACTTACAAAAATATTTGAACTTTATTTCTTATATAACAGAAATAAATTCAACTCAAATATGTCATTGATTTAAGTCAAAGGCCCAAAATAAATATTTCTGTGATTCCAAAAATATTGGTTTGAATTTTACCTCATGCCAATATTTTTTACAGAATAACATGAACATTTTCTTGGACTCATTTGATGAGATTTAAATGTTGGTTATTTTTAGAGGTTTTCTGAGGCTTTTGAAAATTCCTCAATTCAAGTTTCATTTGAAATTAAACATGATGCATGGAAGCTAAAGCAAAGAGAAGCAAGGCCTGAACTGGGGATGTGACAACTCACCCCCACTAAACAAGAATCTCGTCCCGAGATTCAAGCGTAGGGTAAGAAGACACAGGGACACAAGCTAACACGATCTTCATGATCTAGGTTGCACTTCATAAGGGCGTTGGCTCAATCACCATCTTTATCTTGATGTCTTGCTCCGGGAACTCCAATCGACATGACAATGAGAGGAGAAAGAAAACTCTAGACGGATCGATCTTCTCGAAGGTCGAACAACTCAGGATTAACTCACGGAATGAGACATAGCAGCATCTCTCGAGCTGAGAGACGAAGCACACCTCTAGAGGAATGGAGTGGAACAGATGACGAGGGTTCACTAGGTAGACAACAATTCCACACTTACGAGGGTGGTGAACGGTTTTCAACGTTGCGAGGAGTTGAGTTGCCATGATACCTCAGCGAGACATCCTGGAGGAGGGTGATTCATAGAATTATTACCTTAAGTGGCAAAAAGAATTACCTTTGATTCAGAGATCATTGAAACTTTTATGCCAGCCTAAGGCAATTCTCGAGTGATTGTTTGGAGGGGTTGGGTAGAATGGCATACTTGGACTAGGATGGATGATGTGGATTACCTTGTTGAAAACAACACAAGGGATGATTTTAGTAATTGGGGAGAAGCTCAATAGTAGAGAGTGAGTCCACTGTTTGAAAAGTTATAGCATAACCGAGGAAACTGAGAGAAATCCCAGTTAGTGCCGGCGATGAAGCCTAGAGCTTGAGCGTGCTCTCAAGAACTTGAGCATTTCCATATTCATCAAGGTTTTACCAATATCCGTGTCAAGGATCCTGGTAACACAACATACTACCATGATGAAAAATGGTTGAGGATGCAGATGCAAAGGAAGATAACACTTTCTCAAATTTCACCTTAGCGAGGCCAAAGGGACAAAATCTGGATGATCGACCGAGAGACATTTAGCACTCCGCTTCTAATGTTCTCCTTGATGTGCTAGCGTAACCCATTTATTGATATGGTTTGGTACCTAGAACATCAAGTAACAGGTCGGACTTCGGAAACACAAAAATCCATAAGGGACAACTAGGGAGTAAATCCTTCGAAATCCCTATGGGGAGGTGGTCAACTTCTTCAACCAAGATACTACAATAATAGGCCTTCCGGCTAGGTGTGTGGCCATGACATCCACGTTACCGGGTACAGAGAGACCAATATTATAATTCTTGGGACACGTTCCAACCATCATATCTGCCTGAGATTCAGATCTGGTTGGTGTTAGAATAGTCCAGACTCATCAAGTCTAGAGAGAAAAATGAAAGTTTGCAACACAAATCGATGAGATGACGTTGCGAGATTCTCGGGAAATGGACTACGGTAGTAAACTCCAAAACACGAGCTGGTTCTGCTACACACATGTGAACACGCTATCCCAGACAAGCATGACCACGTAGTAGTCTTACAACAAAACACTACCGAGTTCAGAAGGGAAACCATCAACGAGGATAGCGAAGTCCTAACATAAGTCATGATTCTTAAGAAGGAAATTCTTCTCCTTGAACAAATCAATCAGTGGCTTGGTGTGCTAGGAATACATATAGAATGAAGGTTGCAAGTCTTCGAACCACAGAATACTTCGCACGTATGCATGAATGATTTGGGATGATTCCAAAGGAAGCAACATTGTCTTTCTCGAATCCACGGTGGCAACCTGCATCAAATGCACATGAACTAGAGGAAGTCACTTCTTACATCCGAACATATGCTTCATGATCTAGCATGAACAAATGCTTTAAAAAGTTTCCAACACTAGCTTAATGTTCAACAAAATTATGGAGAAGACAAGGATGTTGTCGATGGGCTCAACAACAATTCATCCAGATTCCCATGGAGATGGAATTCCATAACTATGTGAACAAGGTTCTAGTATTGGTCAGACCCAAAGGATATAATGGTGTATGCTCGAGGAAAATTCACGAGTAAGACAACATTACGAACATCACTGGTTCTGATTTGATTTGAGGATAGCCCATACTCAAATCAAAGTTTTAGCAAGACAATAGCTCCAACAACTGGTCACGAGGATCAATCGATGAAGATACCATCTTTCTTCAACACACACAAACACAAGGATATCCCTTTGAAAATGAACTAAGTCGGACAAACTTTCATCTTCCAACTCTCTCCAAGTTGTTATTCAGTTTACCAACTAGCTCAGGGTATCCAACACAGGTTTTTGGAGAAGGGGTGGTTTATGAAAAATCAACTTGATCACGAACCCAACATAGCGGTCGGGTGACAACCTGGTAATACTTCCGAGAAGATATTCGGGAAATTACGAACCACCAATATGTTATTAAGCTCGAGAACAATCTTGTTTCCGAGGCAAGATGATGTGATCAATTAAGCAAGGGATTGAAACCCTAACTCATTGATCGAAGAGTGCACCAGAAATAAGGACTAGGTAGCACGATCTGTCTTAGAATGATGATTCAATAACCAACACGCTAAGAATGAGAATATTGTCCATTTACTACCAAGCAACGAGGTTGCTAGGAGTATCGATTTCACACATCACAGTTCACTTGTCAGCACTCCGGTTGCAGCAACACGGGACCGAGGAATGAATAATGATAGTGAGAAGTATCACTACGTCAAGAATTCATGAGAAATGGTGCAATCCTCATGACAATCCTGACATAAAGGGGGTAATACTCCGAGGTAGAACAGAATCAAAAGCTGGATTGGCATTTGATTTGTGGATTACAACTGCTTTGACCCAATCCTAGATATGGATGAGGTACTGGAGTTTGTTTCTCCTAGTCATTCCAGAATAGAATGGCTTAACGGACCACAAGAGTAATAGGCATCGATAACGAATGCACGCATACTCTTGACTATCAATCGATAGACGGGTGTCGGAAGACAACTAAAGAGGGACAACTCAAAGGAACATATGATTTTCTGAGTTGTGGATGCATAGATTAATATGTCGAACCAAGTTCAACAGGTTTCTTCCAGATAACCCATGCAGAAAGGTAGAATTGGCAGAATCACAATTATGAATGGAGAACTCATCGAGGGCACTCCTGTTGTGATCTTTTGATCCAACAAACTTCTACCATAAGTGGTCCATAGTATTTGGAAGAAGGAAATACCACGGACCTCGAGGACTAATGCAAAGGTTACTAATATCCTAAAGGAACTAGCAAACACTATCAACATGAGGTAAGTAGGGTGAGTCTTGGGTTCAAAACCCAGGGATAGAATACCTACTACTAAATGGCATCACGGGATGCTTTCGAGAATAAAGGCCAGAATCATCACACTGGGAACACAATACATGGCTAGATTACTAGATGGTTTCGTAAGACGCCTAGGGTCATAATAGTAGCTCCAACATAAATGCTGAGGCAATAGAGTACCTCAACGCACCGGTTAGTGTGCTTATTCTGACCAAAAGGACATCGGGAACGGAAAGAAAGGATTTGCAAATGCATCAGACTATTTAGATACCTGGGATGACTCGGACAGCATAACGGCTATAAATGCTCAAAATGATTTGAGACATCCTGCAAAAATGGTGGCATAACCACTCAGAAGCACCAAATCAAGGTTCCAAGACCAATTATGGACACACGGAAGTAGTATAAACTGAACTGGGGCGTAAAACCAACAATCTCATAAGTCTATGGACTAGTAACACGTCATCCTGATAGATAGATGAGAAGGCCTAGTTCTTAATCCCCGTAGAAGAGAAGAGGTTGACTCAGATCAGAAGGCCATGAGGTATAAGGAGTAAAAAGAGCCTTACGTTCCCTTCCCCAATCAATTCCCTTACATAACTAAAGCATTTCTAGACACAAATTTGACCGGTTTGGCTTGGTAATCCTACAGGCAGTCAGGCTCTGATACCAAAGCTGTCAGGACCCCGACTCAATGCCACATAGATCTAGCATGTAACACCTCATATCACTTTGCGGCCTCACGCACGGTATCCCCACGGGTGTCGCCTTACCTTTGCCCAGGACCGTTTGCGCCTTTTGGCACACGTATATGATAGTGTCGCTAGCATCCATATGATGAGGAGCCCGGGCTGACATGGCTAGTCGTAAACCCAAAGTGGCACAAACTTATAGGGACAGGCATCCATGACCCAGCATCGAACGTGTCGGTCATCAGCGAGTGAATCTAGGCTGTAGCACTGGGTTAGCAGGACTCCGGTGAACCGGGCTGTAGCGGGCTAACAGGACTCCGGTATTCATCGCGTGACATTTCCTCGAAGGGACAGACACAGGAACGAAGAAGGACACATGCCGGCCAGCCTAAGTGTTCCAGAGTAGTAGCAAGCTACCATGGCTCAGTGGAAGCACTAGGAGACATTTCCCGGTAAGAGAGGCTACTAAGGATAAACAACTAGAAAGTCACATCCCACACATACCAAGCATTTCAATAACATACATACAATATGCTCGATATGTGCAAATACAACATGGCATCACAACATGACTCTACGACTCAAGTATTTTATTCAATAGGCTCCGAGGAGCGAGATATTACAAACATGGGTCTCATGACCCAACATTCAGAGCATACAAGTCAAAGCACAAACGGAAGCTTAACATGTCTGAGTACAGACATCTACAAATGAAAAAGGCTGAGAAGCCTGACTATCTACTAGATCCTGCCGAGGGCACAAGATCGTAGTTGAGGTAACAAGCTAAACGTTGAAGTCCACGTGGAACTACTAACGAGACTGACGTCTCTCTGCAAAAAACATAAAATAGGCAAACGTGAGTACAAATGTACCCAGCAAGACTTACATCAGAACTAACTACATATGCATCATTATCAACAGAGGGGATGGTGGGGTTTAACTGCAGCAAGCCAGCTTTGACTTGGTGGCTATCCTAAACTACGACTACAAGTAACTCTTTTGAGATGGCGCACACGAGTCCACATATTCACCATATCAATACACCACTATGGATCCGCTCTCGTCTCCCTACGAGAATGCCATCCATAGCACTCACGCTTATTGTCGGTGTCAAAACCGGCGGATCTCGGGTAGGGGGTCCCAAACTGTGCGTCTAGGCGGATGGTAACAGGAGACGAGGGACACGATGTTTTTACCCAGTTTCGGGCCCTCTTGATGGAGGTAAAACCCTACGTCCTGCTTGATTAATATTGATGATATGGGTAGTACAAGAGTGGATCTACCACGAGATCAAGGAGGCTAAACCCTAGAAGCTAGCCTATGGTATGATTGTTGTAATGTATGTTGTGTCCTACGGACTAAAGCCCTCCGGTTTATATAGACACTGGAGAGGGCTAGGGTTACATAGAGTCGGTTACAATGGTAGGATATCTACATATCCGTATCGCCAAGCTTGCCTTCCACGCCAAGGAAAGTCCCATCCGGACACGGGACGGAGTCTTCAATCTTGTATCTTTGTAGTCTTGGAGTCCGGCGGATGATGATAGTCCGGCTGTCTGGACACCCCCCAGTCCAGGACTCCCTCAGTAGCCCCTGAACCAGGCTTCAATGACGATTAGTCTGGCATGCATAATGTTCGGCATTGCAAGGCGGGTTCCTCCCTTGAATAATCCAGAGAAGATCATGAACACCAAGATAGTGTCCGGCTCTGCAAAATAAATTCCACATTCCACCGTAGAGAGAATAAAATGTACACCAGTTCAATCTGCTGACGTATTATGCGGCGTGACATCACACCGCTACCAGGCTTTTACTTGAATCGTTTTTTACTATACCACCTCAGCACGTTTAGCGAAGCGGTTTCCTTGGCACGTCTTGTCGAAGCAGAGATCGTGTTCCCCTTATTCCGGGATTCTCGTCAATACGGACGTGGGTAACCCAACCGCGCCATTGATGGTGGCGCTTGGGAGATAAGCGAGTTTTATCAGGCCAGCGGGACGCATAGTTTTTGTCCGCCTATATATAAGGGATAAGGATTCACCTTCTCACCTACGCCTTCTTCCTCCTTTGCTTATCCATCTCCGCGCACTCAAGCTCCAACGCCCAAGTCCACGCATCTCGCCTCGACCTTCTCCGAATATGTCCGGAGCGGGAGGCAAATGGTTGGCCTCCACCGTTAAGGAGGAGCACATCACCAAGCTGCGCAGCGCCGGATACCTTTCCGGCGATATTGCGCATCGGCTGCCCGACGAGGGGCAGCTCATCCCTACCCCTGGGCCCCATGAGAGGGTTGTCTTCCTCCCCCACTTCCTCCGCGGACTGGGCTTTCCACTGCACCCATTTGTCCGGGGGATCATGTTTTACTACGGCCTGGATTTCCACGATCTGGCGCCGAACTTCATCCTCAACATCTCGGCGCTTATCGTCGTGTGCGAGGCCTTCCTCTGCATCCGGCCCCACTTCGGCCTGTGGCTCAAGACCTTCAATGTCAAGCCGAAGGTTGTGAAGGGCACGCAAGCGGAATGCGGAGGCGCCATGTTGGGTAAGTTGCCCAACGTCCTCTGGCTCGAAGGGGCCTTCGTGGACTCCGTCAAGGGGTGGCAATCGGGGTGGTTCTACATCACCGAGCCGCGAAAGCCCACATGGGCGGCGGCCCCCGAGTTTAGATCTGTCATCCCCACGCAGCTCACCTCCTGGAAAGAGAAGGGCTTGTTATGGGGAAATCCGAAGGAGCTGACGGGACTCCGAGCCTGCATCCAGAAGCTAGTGAGCGGTAAGCTCAGGCCCGTCGACGTGGTCGAAGTCATGCTCATCCGCCGGATCCTCCCATGCCAAGAACGGGCATTCAATCTGTGGGAGTTCAATCCGGAACAGCACCAGGGGCTAAGCGGGCTCTTCGATACGACATACGAAGGCGCCTGGAGGGTGCTGTTTAAGGGCGCCGAAGCCCCCGCATCCTCGAACAGAAGATCGCGGATTTCGCTCGTAGCATCCGGTTGACGAGGTAAGTGATTCAACCCCTTTACGGGACACTTGTGGTAATCAAATTGATTCTAGAGGGGTTTCATTCTGTCTCTTCCTTTGACAGGAATGGATGGAGAAGGCCAAGCTGCTTATCAGCCCGGCTCCCATGCCAGAAGACCCAGAGAACGCCCACTTAGCAGGGCTGCTAGTTCCGGCACCGCACGTGCTGCAGGAGAAGAAGGCCAAGAAGGTGGCCGCGGGGACTCGAAAGAGTTCCCGCAATCAGGCGTCTGATGACGACGTGGACTCCTCCCCCGAAGACGAGGAGGAGGAGGACTCTCTCCCAGAGGAGGGAGAGAAGAAGAGGAAGGCTTCCCCAATAGGGGAGGCCGAAGGGTCCAAGAGGGGAAGGACTATCCCCCCAGACAGTTTCGCCAACACCATCGTTGGCGAGGATGAATGGTCTCCAAGGGCCAGGCGTCCGGCAAGATCGTAAGTATCCGGATCCTTTATATGCAATTTCTTTCGTGTCGCGTGGTGTCCTTAATGCCGCATTCTGTCCGTAGTCCGGCCGATGATGATCTCCCCGACTCATCGAGCGGGTCATTGGCCCCGTCGGATGTGGATTCACTTCCGACTGCCTCTACCCCACGCGCCGACGAGGACGCCGAGGTGGGATCCCAGAGAGGAACCCATCAGGAGGAGGCTCCGGAGGCGCCATCAGGCAACCTCCCGGACTTTGCGCCGGACTCTACATCGGAACCCGCAGTGGTTCTAGAGTCCGGCAAGCGGCCCCTTCGAAAGAAGGGCAAGACCGTGACACCGGCGGCCTCCGTCCAACCGGAGGCGTCGGATAACTTGTTGGAGGCACTTAAAGGCGCTTCCATCGAGGAAGAACACCGCACTATTATGAGTGCGGTGATTCAAAAGGTTCAGCTTGCCAAAAGCGGGCTGACCGAAGCCTGCAGCAGCCTTCTAACAGGCTTTGAGGTAAGAAGTTAAAATTATGTAATATAATACCGCATAGACAGTAGCCCCTGATGCTCAGTTCGGTGTTCGGAGAGAAAAGCCGGACTGAGGATCTAACAAGATATACGCAGGGTACTTAAAATATGTCAATATGGGTTTGCAGGCTGCGCTGCTGACCTCTGCCGCACTATCGGCGGAGGTCGAAGTGTTGAAGAAGGATCTCGAGCGGTCTGAGCAAGAGCTCGGCCATGCTAAGAAGCAGCTCGAGGACAAAGAAGGTGATTAACACCACTTTGAATACTTACCTTACAGAAAAGGATTTTGGTTGCAATAAAATTAACAAGGATAATATGGGTATTGCAGGGGCCACGAACGAGGTGGCAGCCCTGAAGGAGGCTGTGTCCGTGGCCGAACGCAGTGTGGCCGCGGAACGGGAAGAGCGAGAGAAGTAGGAGGCCCGGGTGGCGGAAGTACGGCAAGAGCTCCAGGCTCTCATGGAGAAACATGAGAGTTTGGAGCGTGACTCCAGGACTCGAGAGTCCGAGCTTGCCTCGGCTCTCGAAAGTGCCAAGTCCGCCAAGGCCGAGGCCCATAAGGCCCTTCAGGAGGTTGAAGATGTGAAGAAAATAGCGGCGGGTAAGGCACTTTTCATGCAAAGCAAGCATGTTAATGTAAACTACCTTACACTTACCCGCGTTCGGAGCTCTCTAGGGGCGTTTGCAGATCTGCCGCGTAGTGCGTCCGATGCCGCTGCATTCTATCGTGGTGTGGAGGGGAGCTCGACGGAGAAGGTCTTCTGGTCTCAGTATGCTGAGGCCGGACATCCGGTGCCCCCAAGCGACCAGCTGAAGCAGCTGGTCGAACTCCACAAGGTAGCTGAGGAGGCCATGAAGGCTCTCATAGTCCGGCTGTGGCCTGGACAGGCCATGCCTGGAAGCTACTTCGGCCTCGTGCGGCGGCTGGTGGATGCGTGCCCCTGGGTGGAGGTCATCAAGCGCTCCGCCTGTATTGAAGGTGCTCGTCGGGCCCTTGCCCGCACAAAGGTGCATTGGGGCAAGTTGGATGCGGAGAAGTTTCTCACGGACCCACCGCCACCGGGCAAGGAGTATCGCACGCCCGAGATGTATTATAAAACTGTCCTGAAGGGAGCCCGCGATATTGCAGATGAGTGCCCCCGAAATGTAATCTTTGAGTAAACTCGTTATGTATTATCCTGCGCGCTGAAACTTTGTTCATGTGCGCGTTAAGCAACACTTGTTTAATTTAAAATATTACCTTCTGTGCGGCCGTTTATAAAATCTGAGAGATGGCAAGTCGCTGGCTTCAGCCCCCAAGCCACGAGTGCTGGGGTGTTCGGGATAAACTTGAGCACTCTTGTTCCCATTTTTGGGTCCATCTAGGGAGGCGCTCAACACAACGAACAAGGCAACCGGACTTATAATGCTTGAACACTCTCACTTAGCCATAGAATTCTATAATTTTAAATTTCGGCGAAGCCCCTGGTACTCGGAAGACCGAATCCGGGGCGCTATCCACGCCTTCGTCGGACATTGTCTGGAACTTCGCTCGAAGCGGCGTGAGTCTTTAAGGACCCGAAAAAACCTCTCGAACAGCGACCAGTCTCTCGCCTTATCATGCCAGTCAGTTTTAGCTTTCTCCACTGAGGCGCTCGCCCGGCTCAACCGGGGCGCAATCGCAGTGGTTCTCCCAGTGCCACCTTAGCCGACAGAACGGAACGTAAGGCACCAAAACGTGGGAGCCGGGCAAACCCAACTATTGACCCAAGACATGATTCGGAGCCGATTCATATAATGCTATAAGTTCGGGGTGCCGCACTTATGAAAGTGTTTGGACTTTATCACACCATAATTTGGGGAACAGAAGCCCCTGGCGTATTCGGCCATACCAAAATATACGGGTGCAAGATGTCATGTAATGAACATATATATAAAAAGGTAATGTAATTGCAGTCGAAAAGTGCTGCATTATTTATTAAAGGAAATCTGCTATGAGTGCGGACTGATACAAATAGTGCGGTAAGCAAGGGATTTGGACTAAGTAAACATGTCCCCCTTTAGGGGTGAGCTGCGGACTTGGTGTATATAATCAATTTAATGCTCGTAATTGAGACCACCTGAGTGTTCGTCGCAGCCTTCTTTCGTCCCTGACTGTTGCATCATGAGTTCGGCAGGTTCATCGCCGGACAGGGCCTCTGGTTAACGGAGTCCTGTGTACACCAAGAAGGGAAATAAAAAATAAAAAAGGGGGGGCACACTTGCGGGCCCCCGGTGTGGTCGAACCGCACTCTGGGTCCGTTGCGATCGTGCCCCTTCCCCTGTGCCCATGGTATCTCCAAAGCGTAATGATGTACGCGGAGTGTTATTCTTGCGATCATGCGCGGGCGAGGGTTGGGGCCGCATTGCTACGCGTGCTCTGATCGCGCCAGGTGGTCTTGGTTGGCATTGCTCCGGGCGCGTTTTACTGTATCCGGCCTCTTAACGGCCGGACTCGAGAATTGCCTTAAAAGGCTGCTCTGCACTTCTGCCGCGAGAGCCGCTGTATGTTCCTCCGTTCAGAGGGAGCATTCCGTATTCCCATTGACCGTGATTACTCCATGAGGGCCTGTGTAAGGGCATATTTATCCCTAAGTGTTTTGGTGATTGATGACAATACTCGTGCGGACTAATCGTGTGCCTTGAGTCCCTCAGATACTTCATCATTAGGCACAAGACAATTCGGTGCCCCTCGGAGACTGTTGAAGCCGGCGTTGTTCTACGTTTCTCTTTGGTGGAGTTGAGTCGTAGGAGAGCCGTACTATTAAGAGGGGGTCCGCGTCGGAAAGGTAGGGTGGAATCACACGTACACTTGTCCCTCCTTTCCTTGCACTTTGGAGCTACCCGTCGTTATCTTGGTTGTGTGAAAACTGGCGACTACTGCTGTACTTGCGGTAGTACCGCAGGTACAAGCGGTAGTACCGCGGCGCGTCACGGTAGTACCGCCCCTCTGGTGCGGTAGTACCGTGGCACCCTGGCCTAGTGCCGCTCCGGTGCGGTAGTAGGGGCGGATGTAATTTTTTTTACATCCGCGCCCCTAACGGTAGTACCGCCGCTTTGGTGCGGTAGTACCGCGACACCCTGGCCTAGTGCCGCTCCGGTGCGGTAGTAGGGGCGGATGTAATTTTTTACATCCGTGCCCCCCACGGTAGTACTGCTCGTTCAGCGCGGTAGTACCGCGGGGGCCCACAGTAGTACCGCTCCCTTGGAGTCGTAGTACCGTGGCCCTTCTGCCTAGTACCGCGGCGTCGTGGTAGTAGGCGCAGATGTAATTTTTTACATCCGCGCCGACCACGGTAGTACCGCGCCTCGCAGGCGGTAGTACCGCGTCGGGTTTTTGCACCACCCTAGTTTCTGTGGAAGTAGGCACAGATGTAATTTATTTCATCCGCACCCTTCCCAGGCGGTGACCCTCCTGCCTTGCGGTAGTACCGCGCAAGCGGTAGTACTGCTCCTTTGTCAGGCTTGTTCCGGCCTGTGCAGCTGCCACGGTAGTACCGTGGTCCTCCACGGTAGTACCGCGCGGCGTCGCGGTAGTACCGCTTCCTTGGAGCGGTAGTACCGTGAGTCGCGGGCAGAACTAGTGGATAACGGTTGGATCTTTTCCACGACTATATAAGGGATGTCTTCTACCTCTAGTTGACTACCTCTTCCACCTCTAAGCTCCATTGTTGCTCCAAGCTCCATTTTCGCTCGATCTCTCTCCCTAGCCAATCAAACTTGTCGATTTGCTCGGGATTGGGTGACAAGGGCCCGATCTACACTTCCACCAAAGGATATTTGATTCCCCCACTTATCCCTTGCAGATCTTGTTACTCTTGGGTGTTGAGCACCCTAGACGGTTGAGGTCACCTCGAAGCCATACTCCATTGTGGTGAAGCTTCGTGGTGGTGTTGTTGTTGGGAGCCTCCGATTGTTGTGGAGATTGCCCCAACCTTGCTTGTAAAGGTTCGGTCGCCGCCTTCAAGGGCACCAATAGTGGAATCACGGCATCTCGCATCGTGTGAGGGCGTGAGGATAATACGGTGGCCCTAGTGGCTTCTTGGGGAGCATTGTGCCTCCACACCGCTCTAACGGAGACGTACTTCCCCTTAAAAGGAAGGAACTCCGGTAACACATCCTCGTCTCCACCGTCTCCACTCTTGGTTATTTCGTGCCTTTACTTTCGCAAGCTTACTTATTGTTACATCTCTTGCTTGCTTGCGTGCTAGTTGTTATTGCATCATGTAGGTTGCTCACTTAGTTGCATATCTAGACAACCTATTTGTTGCAAAGTTTAAGAAAAGCTTAAAAATTGTTAGTGGCCTATTCACCCCCCCCCCTCCTCTAGTCAACCATATCGATCCTTTCAATTGGTATCAGAGCCTCGTCTCTTTAGTAAGGACTTTGCCGTCCGAAGAGTATGGTTGACACCAACGATGGTGCGGAGGAACACTCCGGTGTGAATCCCATCTCATCTTCGGCCGAAGGGGGAACCTCGGTCTCTCGCGAGGAGTTCAATGTGGCTTTAGACACATTGAAAACCTCCATGACGGCCGAGGTTAAAAGCATGTTTAATGATTTCCTAGAGGGACTTAAACTATCTACCGCGCCTATGAAAGTGGGTGATCCTACTAACAAGGTGACGGATGCTTTCTCCGACAAGGGGGAAGCTAACAATGAAAAGAGTCCTTCTACTAGTGGTAGAAATGGCACCGGCATCTTTGCCCATGTGGAACCCCCGGTTTATGGAGGGCCTATCCCCTCCACTCATTTGAATCATGCCGGTCCACCTCCTAAATATGAGAAACATGAAGATTTTGATAATTGTGTCTATCTCTTTAAGCGTCATTGAAACATGTGAACACTAACCTTTGGAGAGTCATTGAAGAAGGTTTTTATCCTCATGACCCAAGCAACTTCACTCCTCGAGAAGCCGTGGACAATCAATTCAATGAGAGTGCTCTCTTCATCATCCAAGATGCAATCCTTCCCGAAGATCTCCCTCACCTTCGACCCCATGTCGTGGCTAAAGAAGCATGGAAATGTGTCGAGGGTCTCTATCGTGGAAGTGCTAGCATTCAACGGTCCAACTATGAAGTGGTGCAAGATGAAGCCGATGAGCTTGCAATGAAAGAAGATGAAGAACCTCGTGAGCTCTTTCGAAGAGTGACCAAACTCGCGGTGGCACTTCGAGATCATGGAAGCAAGGACACGGATGACAATTGGATCAAGCGGAAGTTCCTCAAGGCCATGATGCCCTACAACAAAGCCATGTCCTGCGTCATTCTTCAACGACCGGACTTCCACACCATGACCTCAAGTGAAGTGTTGGATGAGTTTGTGGCAATGAGCATCTTGGACAAGACCGCCGACAATGCGGTGCTCCGTTCTCAAAGAGTAAAGAAGCCTAACCTTGCTTTGAAGGCCAAGGTTATTGCGGAAGAAGAGGAAGAAGTGGAAGATGAGGAAAGCAACCCCGAAGACACCAAGTTTGACTACCATGAGCACATGGCCCTTGCTTCAAGACAATTTTGGAGCAAGAAGAGCTCAAGACCCAACTTCAACAAGAACAACTCAAGTGGCGTCAAGGGCAAGCAACGAGTTAGAACTTGCTTCAACGGTGGCAATGTGAGCCATTTCGTTGCGGATTGTCCTTACGAGAAGCGGGAGGACAATGGTGGCAAGTTCATTTAGAAAGACAAAGCCAAGTCCTTCCCCAACAAGAACAACTTCGCCAAGAAGACTCCCACGCGTGGGTTGGTGGTTCAAGAAGAATACCAAGAGGATGATGATGATGATGAGAATGAAGAAGCAACGGCCATGGCATCCATTGCCATTTCTACTCCCCAGGTGTCTCTCTTCGAATCACCCAACGAAAACATCACCGCTAGATGCCTCATGGCTAAGGCTTCAAACAAGGTAACCCCCAACATCACAACCACCATCATTACTAATCCCTCCGTGGAGGATTGCATTGATGGACATGTTGAGTCTAATGAGGAAGTGAATGAATTTGAGTCTTTTATGAGTAAGCTCAAGGGAAAGTCCAAGAAGCACTTTGTTGCTCTCTTGGAACAACTTGGTGAGGCCAATGACATGATCGAGGCTCACGAAGAAACCATCTCCAAGATGGAAGGTCATAGTCGTGACTATGCCGATGAGATATCGGATCTCTCTAATGCTCTTGAGGAAGAGCATGTGCATCGTTTGACTCTTGAGGAGTCACACAATGATGACCATGCTAAGTTAAACAAAGATCTTGATCATGCTCTTGTCATGTCTCGTGTGCTAACCTCTGAGAAGGCTAAACTTGGGGTTGATCATGCTAGACTCAAAGAGGAGTTTGAGATACTTGACAAGGCCCACAAGGTCTTGAAGGGTACTCATGCTAGCCTCAAGGAGTCTCATGCTCAACTCCAAGTTAAGCTAATCAAGGAAAAGGCCACCTTTCCTCATATGGTATTAATTGATAATGCATGTGCTACTAACCCTTGTTGTGAGCATGTGCATCTTGTGGAGGAAAATGCCAAGTTGAAGGATCAACTTGAGAAGGGCCTTGTGACTTGCATTCAAGGTGAGAAAAACCTCAACGACCTTTTGAGCAATCAAAAGGAAGTTGTGGGCAAAGAAGGAATTGGGTTTGCACCCAAGTCCAAGAGCAAGAAGAAGAAGAACAACAAGGCCAATCGTCCTCCTCCCTCAAACAAACGTTCGTGAAAGAGGGAGAGGGTGCTTCTAAGAAGAAGAAGGAGAAAGTGAAGGAAGTTGATGTCCAAAAGGGCAAGAGAATTTCCTCAAACAAAGCCGGCGACTTTAACCCTTCATATGTGTTGTGCCATGCTAGTGATGGACATGTTTATGCTAAATTTGTTGGTTCTTCTTATGAGTACATTGAATGGTATATTTGGGTTCCCAAGACCCTTGTTACTAACATCAAAGGACCCATTACTAAATGGGTACCTAAAACCAAGCATTGATCTCGTGTAGGTGTTTGCTTCCGGTGGGGGATCATGGTTGCTCGATAGTGGAGCAACAAATCATATGACCGGGAGCAAGGACTTGGTGGTGGACGTGCAAGAGATTCCATCTATGCCCACCAATGTCGAGTGGGGTGATGCATCACATTCTAAGGTATTGGGTCTCGGCAAGGTTGTCATTTCTCATGATCTAACGATCGAGAAAGTCATGCTTGTTGAGTCCCTTGCATTCAATTTACTTTCCGTTCGTCAACTTGCACTCATGGGCTTTGCCACATTCTTTGATATTGATACCGTGGCCCTCTTGTGGAGCAAGACTCTTAAAGTAGCCTTCGTTGGGCATGTCGAGAACGGTCTCTATGTGGTTAACTTTTCGGAGCAACCCACTAAGACCGCGACATGCCTAATGGCTAAAGTTGACGTGGGATGGCTTTGGCATCGCTGTTTAGCCCACGTCAATATGAGATCTTTGCAAAGTCTTCTCAAGGGGGACCATGTTCGTGGACTAAAAAATGTTAGTTTTGCCAAAGATCGTGCTTGCAGTGCTTGTATCGAAGGAAAGCTTCATGAAAAGGCTCACCCTCCCTCAACCATCATCTACTCGAAGATACCCTTGGAGCTCCTTCACATGGATCTCTTCGGACCTCCATCTTTTGATAGTCTTGGAGGAAGAAAGTATTGCTTGGTGATTGTGGATGATAATTCAAGATACACTTGGGTATACTTCTTCAAGAGGAAGAGTGAGACCCAACAAACCTTCATCAACTTTGCAAATGAAGCTCAACGTCAACATGATGCAAAGATCTTGACAGTAAGAAGCGACAACGGCACCGAGTTCAAGAACTACACCTTGGATGAGTTTCTTAGTGATGAGGGGATCAAGCATCAATATGCGGCACCTTATACCGCTCAACAAAATGGTGTTGCGGAGAGGAAGAACCGGATGTTGATGGATGCGGCAAGGACCATGATGGCGGAGTTCAAGTCTCCGTACAACTTTTGGGCCGAAGCCATCAACACCGCATGTCATGCATCCAATCGGCTCTATCTTCGCAAAGTCTTGAACAAGACTCCTTATGAGATCCTCACCGGCAACAAGCCCAACCTCAAGTACTTCCGGGTGTTCGGTTGTAAGTGTTTCATTCTCAAGAAAGGTGTTCGGTTGTCTAAATTTGAGGCTAGAGCTCATGAGGGCATATTTGTTGGTTATGCTACAAACTCTCATGCTTACCGTGTCCTCAACAAGTCCACCGGACTCATTGAGGAGACGTGTAACGTGGAGTTTGACAAAAATAACGGCTCCCAAGTGGAGCAAAGTGGTACTTGTGATATAGGTGATGAAATTCCTCCCCAAGCCATAAGAAGAATGGGTATTGGTCAAATCCTACCCATTGAGGAACCCCTTGTGGCAGAAGGAGAAGGACAATGCTCTACTCAAGTAGAGCCATCACCTCATCAAGACACACACGCTTCCGAAGAACAAAGTGAAGGCCCTCAACCTTGTGAACAAGACCAAGGGCAAGATCTACCTCAAGACGGTGATGAACCACTAAATGATGCCCAAGGTCAAGTTCTCCCTCTCGAGCGAGTTCAAGATCAAGAGCAACCTCGAGATCAAGAACAAGCTCAAGACGGCGCTCAAGATCATCAAGTCAACCCTCCTCCTTCCACACCCGAGGAGGAATTAGAGCGTCGTGCCGTGAAGATTGCTTCCAAGCTCACCACCCAAGCCCATCTCATGGAAAATGTGGTTGGAAGCCTACGAAAGGGGGTAAGCACTCGTAGACAATTGGCAAACTATTGTGAACATCACGCGTTTGTCTCTTGTGTCGAACCCCAAAAGGTCTATGAGGCGCTCGAAGACTCGGATTGGCTCAATGCCATGCATGAAGAAGTCAACAACTTCGAGTATAACAAGGTGTGGAGATTGGTGCCAAGACCATCCGGGAACCACAACGTCATTGGAACCAAGTGGATCTTCAAGAACAAGCAAGATGCCCATGGGAACATCATTCGCAACAAGGCAAGATTGGTAGCACAAGGCTACTCCCAAGTCGAGGGTATCGACTACGGTGAAACCTTTGCTCCCATTGCTCGTCTTGAATCCATTCGTTTGTTGATTGCTTATGCTTCCCATCACAACTTTAAGTTGCAACAAATGGATGTGAAAAGTGCTTTTCTTAATGGTCCCATTAATGAGTTGGTCTATGTCAAGCAACCCCCCGGGTTCGAGGATCCCTACTTTCCGGATCATGTGTATCAACTCGATAAGGCACTCTATGTCCTTAAACAAGCCCCACGTGCGTGTTATAACCACCTTACCGAGTTGCTACAAGATCGTGGATTTGAAGTAGGGCTAATCGACCCCACTCTTTTTACTAAGAAGGTCAACGGGGAGTTGTTTGTATGCCAACTATATGTTGATGATATTATCTTTGGTTCCCCTAACAAAGCTTTCAATGAAGAATTTGCCGCTCTCATGACCTCCAAGTTTAAGATGTCTTCGATGGGAGAGTTGAAGTTCTTCCTTGGTTTCGATATCAAACAAAGAAGAGAAGGAACCTTCATCAATCAAGCCAAATACACTCAAGACATGCTTAAAAGATTCAAGCTAAGTGATGTCAAGCCGGCTACAACACCAATGCCAACCAAGTGCCAACTTGACATCGATCCCAGTGGTAAAGCGGTGGATCAAAAGGTATATCGCTCCATGATTGGCTCATTGCTTTACCTTTGTGCATCTAGACCGGATATCATGTTGAGTGTGGGGATGTGTGCACGTTTTCAAGCCGCACCAAAGGAAAGTCACTTTGTGGCGGTCAAGCGAATCTTTTGATATTTGGCTCATACCCCAAACTTTGGCTTATGGTACCCAAGAGGAGCAAACTTCAAGCTTGAAGGTTTCACGGATTCCGATTGGGCGGGAGACAAAGTGGATAGGAAGTCCACTTCCGGAGGGTGCCAATTTCTTGGTTGCTCCTTGGTAAGTTGGTCTTCCAAGAAGCAAAGTTGTGTGTCTCTCTCGTCCACCGAAGCGGAGTATGTGGCGGCCGATAGTTGTTGTGCTCAACTCCTATGGATGAGGCAAACTTTAAAGGAGTACGGTGTCATTTGTGACAAAGTGCCTCTTTGGTGTGATAATGAAAGTGCCATCAAGATTTCTCTCAACCCGGTGCAACACTTCAAGACGAAGCACATTGAGATTCGGTATCACTTCATTCGGGATCACATTAGGCGAGCGGAGATCGAGCTCAAGTATGTCAACACTCATGATAACCTTGCAGATATTTTCACGAAGCCCTTGGATGAAGCAAGATTTCGCGAGTTAAGGCATGAGCTAAATATCATTGATTTGAGCAATGTGACTTGAACCCGTGCACCCACCACCACACTCAACTTGTTGTCTAGTTTAGGTGTAGGCATGAACATAGGGGGAGTGTTGTTCTCTCAATGAACTCTCCCTCCCCCCATTATGCATAAATAGATCACCTCTTTCACATTAGCCATTTTTGATGGTACTTGTGCTTCAAAGACGAGTTTTGGTCATGGGCCCAAGGATAATTCTTTGTGGCGCCATACCATCCAACTCAAACATAGGTGGCTTCGGCCACCGCCCTCTCTCCTCGAGAGGTTTTGTCACTTAGGGATTCTCTGTTGTTCCCTTGGTATGTGCTTGTTTTTGCGTAGTTTTGGGTTGTGTCTGTTTTTCGGTGCAAAGGCGTTTTTCTCCCTTGTTCGAAACCTTCGGTGGCGTGAGCTCACGGTACTACCGCGGTCGGCCACGGTACTACCGCGGCCAACCACGGTACTACCGCTTATGGGAGCACGGTACTACCGTCCCCAAGCGGCAGTAATTTTTTTACTGCCACCTGGTTGAGCGGTACTACCGCCTCGGCGCGGTACTTCCGCCCGGGCGGTACTACCGCGATGACCCGCGGTACTACCGCGCCGGTTCGAGCGCGTGGGGATAAGGTCGGGCAGGGGGAGTTCTAACTCCCCATACCCATTCGCCCTCTTCTCTCCATGTTGTCTCTTCCTCTCTCGTGCTCACGAACGGAGCCGGCGTTCGTCGCCGGATCTCCTCCACCGGCTGCCCTCCCGTGATTCCGTCCGGTGGGATCGTTCCCCACCACGTGCTCTTGCTATGGACCAAGGTTTTTCCCCAAATCCTTCTCCTTTTTGATTGTGTTTGGTTCTTCTAGGTTTTGGGGGAGGCTTGTATGTTCTTGAGATTCCTAGACTAGATCTCTGCAAGAGTAGGATGAAGGAGTGTGGTATTGCATAGGATTTACACTTGTATTGTTGTCTTGCACTAGATCTGATCACCGTAGCACCGCCATGGCTTCGCGGTTCTTTTTCAGATTCAAATCCTGTTAGATCTGACGCGATGCGGTACTACTGCCCGTAGGGAGCGGTACTACCGCTCGCACGGTACTACCACCCCTAGGGCGCGGTACTACCGCGCACCATGTGGTACTAAAACTTTACTACTGCCCCAGCCACGGTACTACCGTGACCCCTCATGGTACTACCACGTCTGGAGCTGTACTAAGCTTTTAGTACTGCAAACCATGGCAGATCTACCGTGGCTCACATCTATCGCAAGCCAACTTTCTCGTTTATCTTCTATGGGTTTCATGTGCTGTCTTATGGCCTTTGCATTAATTCTTTTCGCCTTTTGCTTTGGTGCTTTGCGTGTGTGTCTCAGGTGGTGGCTCTCGCCTGGCCAATCCCGTTCGTGACACTGGCTCCAAGCGTCTGCGCAACCCAGGAGAAGTTCCCGAGGGGTCATCTACGTCGAAGCGCAATGTCAAGACCACCGCTAGCAAGCACAAGGAGCCCGCCAGGGGTATGGATGAGATAGGCGCTCAAGAATATGTCCGTCTCAGGCAGCTTCACCCGTATGTGACCCCACGCTCCACTGTCAGAGGGTGTGAACTGTTCTGGAACAAGGCCCAAACCCAGATCTACTTGGATGTCATCAAGAACAAGCAGAATACCTATGTGGAGGTGAAGTGGATTGATATGCACCACATGAGGAAGGACAAGTATCGTGACTACTTTGGGGAGGCTCTGGACTTGGTGGAGCAGTTTGGCATTGAGCATGTGATCTCTTTCCACCTGGACTATGACCCTGAGATTATATGTCAGTTCTTTGCTTCAGTATACTTCACTCCAATGACGAAAGAAGGATGACCTGGATGACCAATGGCCGCAAGCTGTCTGCTACCTGGAAGGAGTTCATGGATTTGCTTCATGTTCCTGATGATGGACTTGACACTCCGGTGGGTGTTCGCCCTCATGGCAATGCCGACTCTGCCAACAAGGACAAGCTCACCCCGTTCATGGTTGAGAAGACGCTCGCCACTGGCAAGACAATCTTGGTTCTCAAACCCTTTCTGGATATCATGTACCGCATCTTCCGCAACTCTTTGTTCCCACGCATCGCTGACAAAGACAAGGTTCATGCCTACATGGTGGACATGATGCTTATGTGCCAGGAGGCTCGCTCGTCTCAGACTCAGCCACTTGATGTCTCTCACATCATGTGGTGTGAGCTTCGGTTTGCTGTGTTCAACCGCAAGGTGACTATTTATGGGCCCTACCTGTTTCTGCTAATTTCGAAGACTTGGGAGAAGATGTACCCTGAGGAGGAGTTCCTGGCTCCAGACTGGGTTCGCCATGAGCCCATTTGTCTGCGGGTCAAACCCAACTGGGCTAACACCGCTACTCGTGCTGAGGCGTCTGCTGCTAGGGCTGCTGCCGTTGATGAGGATGTTGCTGGCGCCGAGGGCCGTTCTGCTAGGCCCTCTCAGAGTGACTCTAGGCCATCTTGGGCAAGAAGTTGAAGGATAAGATGAAGTCTCTTTTCTGCATGCAAGCCAAGGGACAGTACAGGGCTCATGTGGAGTCCAAGGAGAGTCGTCGCCGGCACAACAAGGTCTTACAGCTCTATGGCGAGGATGTGTCTGGCGGATCCGAGGAGCGCATCACTCCTGAGACCGAGTGGATGTAGAAGCAAGGATACAGGTGGACTGATTCTGAGGAGGAGGTCGAGGATTCCATTCCAGCTGCAGAGGAGTCTGATGAAGAGGCGTGGGACAACTTCTCTGCTTGAGCCACCTCTTGTGTGTTTAGGTGTCCTCTCTGCCTTTTTGGCGTCTCGATGCCAAAGGGGGAGAGAGTGTAGGGATTTGCGAGTTTGTGTGTCGTGTGTTTGCTGCTTTCAGTTGAACTCTCTACTGTTTTTCTCGTTTGAACCTTGGTTATCTTACCTCGTATGGTGTAAGACATATGCACTCTATCTATCCTAACTAGCTTGTGTTATATTGTGCTACTTTCATGCTATGCTATGCTTATTATCATGTCTTGGTCTCTAAAATATAGGGGGAGTGTTGATCCTAGTTTGTGTGCCATGCAGTCCAAAGCATTCATCTAAAGTGCACACATCCAGGGGGAGCCCCGTCTATATTTTAGAGAAGTGGGGTTTGCCACTGCTTTAAAAATATCTTATCTATGTGCAAATCCCGTGTTGTCATCAATACACCAAAGAGGGGGAGATTGTAAGGGCATATTTATCCCTAGTGTTTTGGTGATTGATGACAATACTCGTGCGGACTAATCGTGTGCCTTGAGTCCCTCAGATACTTCATCATTAGGCACAAGACGATTCGGTGCCCCTCGGAGACTGTTGAAGCCGGCGTTGTTCTACGTTTCTCTTTGGTGGAGTTGAGTCGTAGGAGAGCCGTACTATTAAGAGGGGGTCCGCGTCGGAAAGGTAGGGTGGAATCACACATACACTTGTCCCTCCTTTCCTTGCACTTTGGAGCTACCCGTCGTTATCTTGGTTGTGTGAAAACTGGCGACTACTGCTGTACTTGCGGTAGTACCGCAGGTACAAGCGGTAGTACCGCGGCATGTCATGGTAGTACCGCCCCTCTG
Source organism: Triticum timopheevii (assembly GCA_963921465.1). Classification (NCBI taxonomy): domain Eukaryota; kingdom Viridiplantae; phylum Streptophyta; class Magnoliopsida; order Poales; family Poaceae; genus Triticum; species Triticum timopheevii. Next base: position 110,315,275 of record OY997266.1, on the reverse strand, counting down.
GTGCGGTAGTACCGTGCCACCCTGGCCTAGTGCCGCTCCGGTGCGCTAGTAGGGGCGGATGTAATTTTTTTTACATCCGCGCCCCTAATGGTAGTACCGCCCCTTTGGTGCAGTAGTACCGCGGCACCCTGGCCTAGTGCCGCTCCGGTGCAGTAGTAGGGGCGGATGTAATTTTTTACATCCGTGCCCCCCACGGTAGTACCGTTCGTTCAGCGCGGTAGTACCGCGGGGGCCCACGGTAGTACCGCTCCCTTGGAGTCGTAGTACCGTGGCCCTTCTGCCTAGTACCGCAGCGTCGCGGTAGTAGGCGCGGATGTAATTTTTTACATCCGCGCCGACCACGGTAGTACCGCGCCTCGTAGGCGGTAGTACCGCGTCGGGTTTTTGCACCACCCTAGTTTCTGCGGAAGTAGGCACGGATGTAATTTGTTTCATCCGCACCCTTCCCAGGCCGTGACCCTCCTTCCTTGCGGTAGTACCGCAAGGGGGAGCGGTAGTACCGCGCAAGCGGTAGTACTGCTCCTTCGTCAGGCTTGTTCCGGTCTGTGCAGCTGCCACGGTAGTACCGTGGTCCTCCACGGTAGTACCGCGCGGCGTCGCGGTAGTACCGCTTCCTTGGAGCGGTAGTACCGTGAGTCGCGGGCAGAACTAGTGGATAACGGTTGGATCTTTTCCACGACTATATAAGGGATGTCTTCTACCTCTAGTTGACTACCTCTTCCACCTCTAAGCTCCATTGTTGCTCCAAGCTCCATTTTCGCTCGATCTCTCTCCCTAGCCAATCAAACTTGTTGATTTGCTCGGGATTGGGTGATAAGGGCCCGATCTACACTTTCACCAAAGGATATTTGATTCCCCCCACTTATCCCTTGCGGATCTTGTTACTCTTGGGTGTTGAGCACCCTAGACGGTTGAGGTCACCTCGAAGCCATACTCCATTGTGGTGAAGCTTCGTGGTGGTGTTGTTGTTGGGAGCCTCCGATTGTTGTGGAGATTGCCCCAACCTTGCTTGTAAAGGTTCGGTCGCCGCCTTCAAGGGCACCAATAGTGGAATCACGGCATCTCGCATCGTGTGAGGGCGTGAGGAGAATACGGTGGCCCTAGTGGCTTCTTGGGGAGCATTGTGCCTCCACACCGCTCTAACGAAGACGTACTTCCCCTTCACAGGAAGGAACTCCGGTAACACATCCTCGTCTCCATCGTCTCCACTCTTGGTTATTTCGTGCCTTTACTTTCGCAAGCTTACTTATTGTTACATCTCTTGCTTGCTTGCGTGCTAGTTGTTATTGCATCATGTAGGTTGCTCACTTAGTTGCATATCTAGACAATCTATTTGTTGCAAAGTTTAATTTGGTAAAGAAAAGCTTAAAAATTGTTAGTTGCCTATTCACCCCCCCCCCCCCTCTAGTCAACCATATCGATCCTTTCAGCCTGGCATCTTGAGCTTTAGGTATGCATAATGCGGCACCGCGTTGAATTTTGCAAACGCGGTTCGTCCGAGCAGAGCGTGATAGCCGCTGCGAAACGGGACTATGTCGAAGATTAACTCCTCGCTCCGGAAATTATTCGGGGATCCGAAGACCACTTCCAGTGTGACTGAGCCTGTACAGTTGGCTTCCACTCCTGGTATGACACCTTTAAAGGTTGTCTTTGTAGGTTTAATCCTTGAGGGGTCTATGCCCATTTTGCGCACTGTATCCTGATAAAGCAGGTTCAGGCTACTACCGTCGTCCATCAGGACTCGCGTGAGGTGAAATCCATCGACGATTGGGTCTAAAACCAATGCGGCGAATCCGCCATGGTGTATGCTGGTCGGATGGTCTCTTCGATCGAAAGTGATCGGACAAGAGGACCATGGATTGAACTTCGGGGCGACTGGCTCCATCGCATAGACGTCCCTTAGTGCGCGTTTCCTCTCCCTCCTGGGTATATGGGTCGCGTAAATCATGTTCACCGTCCGCACTTGTGGGGGAAAACCCTTCTGTCCTCTATTGTTCGGCGGTCGGGTCTCTTCCTTGTCGTCGCTGTTCAGCCCCTTGTCGTTGTTTTCGTCAATTAACTTGCCTGCCTGCTTGAACACCCAGCAATCTCTATTAGTGTGATTGGCTGGTTTTTCAGGGGTGCCATGTATCTGGCATAAGCGGTCGAGTATTCGGTCCAAATTGGACGGACCCGGAGTGGTTCTTTTGAACGGCTTCTTCCGCTGACCGGGTTTAGAGCCTCGGAATCCGGCGTTGACTGTCGTATCCTCCTTATCGTCGCCGTTAATGCGGCGTTTGTTTTTGTTTCGACATGACCTGCCATTGTTGTCCTTGGTGTCCGGACTGCCAGAATTTTTGCGGAGATTGTTGCTACGAGCTAGCCAGCTGTCCTCTCCCGCACAGAAGCGGGTCATTAATGATGTGAGGGCTGCCATAGATTTCGGCTTTTCCTGCCCCAGGTGCCAGGCTAGCCATTCGTCTCGGATGTTATGTTTGAAGGCTGCAAGGGCCTCTACGTCCGGACAGTCGACGATTTGGTTTTTCTTTGTCAAGAACCGTGTCCAGAATTGTCTGGCCGATTCGTCTGGCTGCTGAATAATGTGGCTTAGGTCATCGGCGTCTGGTGGTCGCACATACGTGCCCTGGAAGTTGTCGAGGAATGCGGCTTCCAGATCTTCCCAGCGCCCAATTGACTCTGCGGGCAAGCTGTTTAGCCAATGCCGAGCTGGTCCTTTAAGCTTGAGTGGGAGATACTTGATGGCATGGAGATCGTCGCCGCGGGCCATATGGATGTGGAGAAGATAATCTTCAATCCAAACCGCGGGGTCTGTTGTGCCATCGTAAGATTCGATGTTTACGGGTTTAAACCCTTCGGGGATTTGATGATCCATTACTTCGTCAGTGAATCATAGCGGGTGTGCGGCGCCTCTGTATTGAGCAATATCGTGACGCAGCTCGAGAGAGCGCTGTCTGCTGTGTTCGCCCGGCCGAGGTTATTGTATCCGGCGCGACGGTATTCATCGTGGGTCGTGGGGCGCCCACGTGATCCGTAGATGGATCTGGATTGTCTTGCTTTGTCCTCCAATATGTCTCGCAAGTCCGGCACGTTTCCTCTTGGCTTCGTACTTTTGGAGTGAAGCCGGGGTACGGTCTTGGCTGGGGGCCTGGATGCCTCTCTGTCATGACCACGGGGTGGTCGGTCAGCCATATCGTGCGCTGGTGATGGAGGTATGTATGCTTCCTCCTCTAATCGGGGGAGCAGCTTGCGTCTTGGGTAACTTTTGGAGGGGCGTTCGAGTTTATACTCTTCGGCCGCGAGGACCTCGGTCCATCGATCGGCCAGCAGGTCCTGATCAGCTTGAAGCTGTTGCTGCTTTTTCTTTAGGCTGTTTGCTGTGACGATAAGCTTGCGCTTGAAGCGCTCTTGTTCGACGGGATCCTCAGGTACGACGAATTCATCATCGTTGAGGCTTGCTTCGTCTTCGGAGGGGGGAATATAGTTATGATCCTCAACCTCTTCGTCTGCCGCCCTCTCGTGAGGGCTTGCTTCTGCGTCCTCCTGCGCCAAGTCTTGCGGGAGGGGATTGTCTTCGGCACTCTCTGGAGTATTATTATCTCCTGTGCCGGAATCTCCATTCTTGCTGTGGCGGGATTTAGAGCGGCGCCGCTGACGCCGGCGTTTGGGCTACTTCTTTAAAGAGTCTACCTCCGCTGCTTATTTGCCGTCCCCGTCTTTTGGGGTGTCCACCATGTATATGTCGTATGACGAGGTGGTCTTCCAGTGCCCTGTAGGCGCTGGTTCCTGTTTGTCTCCGGCATCGTTGTCCATAGCGTCGATGTCGTCGGAGTCGTAGTCTAGCATGTCGGTTAGATCATCGACAGTGGCTACAAAGTGGGTGGTGGGTAGGCTCTGAATTTCTTCGTCGTCCGTACCCCAACCATCCTGGCCATAGTCCGGCCAGGGCTCTCCCGATAGCGAGAGATGCTTTAGCGAGTTTAGGATGTCGCCAAAGGGCGAGTGTTGGAAGATGTCCGCGGCGGTGAATTCCATAACCGGCGCCCAATCCGAATCGATTGGTAGGGGCGCGGGAGGTTCGGAGTCCGGCAAGGAGTCCGGCACCTCGAAATCACGAGTTTCGCAGGGGACAAGATTAGTGTTCGGCTCCATCGCCGTGGATGTTGAAGCCCCCAGGGCGGCGTCTATCCACCGGCCCTCGATCTGGGCGATCGGCTCCGGACTAATGGCCGAAGCGGATTCATGTGCGGCCACCAAGGCACTGTTCAGCGGCAGAGCTAGATCATGCCCGTCGTCACAGTGCGGCGCGCTTGGCTATGGCTTGAGTCCGTCGGAGATCAAGTCTCCGCGAACATCAGCAGTGAAGTTTAGGCTTCCGAATCTGACCTGACGGCCAGGGGCGTAGCTTTCGATCTGCTCCAGATGGCCAAGTGAATTAGCCCGCAGTGTGAAGCCGCCGAATACGAAGATCTGTCCGGGGAGAAAAGTCTCACCCTGGACAGCGTTGTTGGTTGAAGATGCCATCGGGCCTATCGGTGACGGCACAGAGGAACTCTCAATGAAAGCACCAATATCGGTGTCAAAACCGGCGGATCTCGGGTAGGGGGTCCCGAACTGTGCGTCTAGGCGGATGGTAACAGGAGACGAGGGACACGATGTTTTTACCCAGGTTCGGGCCCTCTTGATGGAGGTAAAACCCTATGTCCTGCTTGATTAATATTGATGATATGGGTAGTACAAGAGTGGATCTACCACGAGATCAAGGAGGCTAAACCCTAGAAGCTAGCCTATGGTATGATTGTTGTAATGTATGTTGTGTCCTACGGACTAAAGCCCTCCGGTTTATATAGACACTGGAGAGGGCTAGGGTTACACAGAGTCGGTTACAATGGTAGGAGATCTACATATCCGTATCGCCAAGCTTGCCTTCCACGCCAAGGAAAGTCCCATCTGGACACGGGACGGAGTCTTCAATCTTGTATCTTCGTAGTCTTGGAGTCCGGCGGACGATGATAGTCCGGCTGTCCGGACACCCCCTAGTCCAGGACTCCCTCACTTATCTTGCGTATTTTAGAGTATCCACTTTCACTTGTCTATGAACTATTATAGGCAACCCAGAAGTCCTTTATCGCGGACACGGCTATTCGAATAGATGAAGTTAACCCTGCAGGGGTGTACTTCTTCATACATGTTTCCACCACTTAGCGTCTGCACACGACATGTGCTCGGCAGACTTCAAGCAAAAGCTAACGTGGGTGTAGACCACGACCTACCTAACCACTCAAGTCTTTAGTCCAGGTTTATCGCCTATTCGGGTTCCATCCGCGAGGAGATCCGGCCGGAGTTTCGCTCACAGCCCCAAACGATGTGTGCAGGGTTCCCGAGACACCAAACGGGCGCCCGGTACACCATGCCATGTGCCTACCGCATCATAGCCCACCCCTTCGGTCAGCGCTGCGCACGGCCTCCAGCATACTACAAACACCAGAAACTACTTGCAAATCCTGGACAGAGGACAAGGGTGATTAAGAAGTCGAGTGGGGTCATATTTTAGGGCCCAATGCATGGTAGTAGCTGAATCATGGATCACAAACACAGAACTCAGTTCCTAAGGACGGCTTCAATGAGACAACCCACCATGTACTCCTACATGGCCTCTCACCGATACCTTTACCAAATCGTGTTCACACACTTAGATCACACATAGTAGGACATGTTCACACACCTCTGATTCATTCCGATGAATCAGACCTGACTCAACTCTAAGCAATAGCAGGCATGACAGACAAACATGAATGAGTAGGCACAACAAGGCTCAAACAATTCCTACTCATGCTAGTGGGTTTCATCTATTTACTGTGGCAATGACAGGTCATGCAGAGGATAAAGGGGTTCAGCTACCGCAGCAAGTAACAGATGAATCGTTGTTGTCCTAATGCAGTAAAAGAGAGCAGGAGCGAGAGAGTAGGATTGTATCGGAATGAACAAGGGGGTTTTGCTTGCCTGGCACTTTTGAAGATAGCATTGAGTCTTCATCAGTGTCAACGATCACAACGTCGATACAACGTCTACCAAGGGGGAACAACACCGACAAACAGAGAAGAAACACAAGCAATGCAATGCACAATATGATGCATGCTATGACAAGGCAATAAGAATGTGTTTTGGCTAATGCAAGCTAGAACAGATTGAGATGAGTCCATTTGAACCAAAGATTCAAATGCAAACCCATTTTAAGAGGTCATAATAGTGCATTAACTTGTTTCACCTAAACAGCAAGGTTAATGTGTTCTAACATGCATGAAACCAGTGCAGATGGATAGACTGGATTTTTTTGATCATTTTTCATATATAAATCTTTGCATTTGGAGTTACAGATTAATTTCTATGAATTTTTGAAGTTTGCCAGATTTTCTGGAATTTCCTGTAAAAGAATAAATCCAGAAAATAAGTTACTGCGTCAGCATGACATAGGTGTGACGTCAGCAGGTCAACTGGGTCGGCCTGGTCAAACCTGACCTGTGGAACCCACACGTCAGTGTCTCAGGCTTGTTTGGGTGTATGACATGTGGGACCGGTCAACGTTGACTTGACCAAAGTCAAAGCTGACACGTGGGGCCACTGGGGTTAATCTAAACTAAACAGGAAATAAATCCCGGGGTTAATTAGGGCGTAGGGCCCATATGTAAGTGAGTCAGGGGTGGTTAGCAGGGTCATTAATGGCTAAGTAAGTGCGCCACGTCGGCGTCACCGGAGTTCAGCCGGCAGCGACCAAATCCGCGGCGGAGGGAGTTGGGATTTCGCTATGGGGCTCCGTTTTGAGCACGGTTTGCTACTACGGCTTGCTGGATCTCTCCCGCATCTAGTGGTGGCAGCGGCAGAAGCTGGTATGGCTGGAGTTGACGGGGCGAGTATTTCCGCGGCGGCCGGAGTTCGGGCACCTGCGGGTTTGGCGTTGTAGTGCACGGGAGGGGGAGCTGGTGTGTGTGTTAGGCTCCTGGTGAGGTGTGGAGCATGTTGCTGTGCTCGGGAGTTAGCTACGGTGGCTCTGGCCTCGTCTGCGTCATCGCCGGCGGCGAGGAGCTCACGGCCTCGGTGAAAAGGGCGGCTAGAGTGCGGGAACGAGCGCGGGGAGGAGGGGGAATGGTGGAGCAGCTCATAGCGATCTCAACGGAGAACTCAGCGGGCTCGGGGAGGACTTGGAGCAAGCGGGGCAGCGAGGGGGATCTCCGGCGGCCGACGGCATGGATAAGGATGATGGCGTCGCTTCGGGCGTCCCGCGAGCGCGTGCTTCGTCTTGGGGCTCCGTGGCGTCGAGGCAGAGCCTCTGGACAGCACGGAGGGGCGAGGGAGAGGCGATGGCCGCGGTGGTGTTTGTCGGCGGCGGCGACAGCGCTCGGTGGTTGCGTGCGAGAGAGCCAGAGGAGGAGAGGAGCTCGGGGAGAGAGTGAGAGGCCTGGGGGGCGCGTGGCTGTCTCCGTGGCGCTGGAAGGGCCTCGAGGGCTTGAGGCAGGCAGGGAGGAGGCCATGGCGTCGCCAGCGCTCGCCACCGAGCTGCTTCGGGGCGAGGGGAGGAAGACGACAGGAAGAGGTGGGCTGGGCTGGCCGACTGGGCCGGCTAGGTGGGCTGCGGTAAGTCAAGTGAGCCTCTGTTCTTTCCTATTTTTATTTTTTTGTTATTTTGTTTTGATTTAGTTTGAGAACTAAATCATTTTAAAACTTTCTGTAAATTTTATGTGAGCTCAGGAACTAGTCCAAGGTCACAGGAAACTTACAAAAATATTTGAACTTTATTTCTTATATAACAGAAATAAATTCAACTCAAATATGTCATTGATTTAAGTCAAAGGCCCCAAATAAATATTTCTGTGATTCCAAAAATATTGGTTTGAATTTTACCTCGTGCCAATATTTTTACAGAATAACATGAACATTTTCTTGGACTCATTTGATGAGATTTAAAAGTTGGTTATTTTTAGAGGTTTTCTGAGGCTTTTGAAAATTCCTCAATTCAAGTTTCATTTGAAATTAAACATGATGCATGGAAGCTAAAGCAAAGAGAAGCAAGGCCTGAACTGGGGATGTGACATGTCCAAACGTCGTAATCGCACTCTATTGGATATGGTGCGATCTATGATGTCACTCACTGATTTACTGCTATCATTTTGGGATACGCTATAGAGACAGGTACATTCACTTTAAATAGGGCACCGCCTAAATCCGTTGAGACAACACCGTATGAATTATGGTTTGGGAAGAAACCTAAGTTGTCGTTTCTAAAAGTTTGGGGATGCGATGCTTATATCAAGAAACTTCAACCTGAAAAGCTCGAACCCAAGTCGGAAAAATGTGTCTTCATAGGATACCCTAAGGAAACCATTGGGTATACCTTCTACCTCAGATCCGAAGGCAAGATCTTTGTTGCCAAGAACGGGTCCTTTCTGGAGAAAAGGTTTCTCTCGAGAGAAGTAAGTGGGAGGAAAGTAGAACTCGATGAAGTACTACCTCTTGAACCGGAAAGTAGCGCAGCTCAGGAAGATGTTCTTGTGGTGCCTGCACCGACTAGAGAGGAAGTTAATGATGATGATCAAGGTACTTCGGATCAAGTTGCTACTAAACTTCGAAGGTCCACAAGGACATGTTCCACACCAGAATGGTATGGCAACCCTTTCCTGGAAATCATGTTGTTAGACAACGGTGAACCTTCGAACTATGAAGAAGTGATGGCGGGACCAGATTCCAACAAATGGCTTGAAGCCATGCAATCTGAGATAGGATCCATGTATGAAAACAAAGTATGGACTTTGACAGACTTGCCCGATGATCGCGAGCGATAGAAAATAAATGGATCTTTAAGAAGAAGACGGATGCGGATGGTAATGTTACCATCTATAAGGCTCGACTTGTCGCTAAGGGTTATCGACAAGTTCAAGGGGTTGACTATGATGAGACCTTCTCACCCGTAGCGAAGCTGAAGTCCGTCCGAATCATGTTAGCAATTGTCGCATACTATGATTATGAGATATGTCAAATGGACGTCAAAACGGCATTCCTTAACGGCTTTCTTAAGGAAGAATTGTATATGATGCAGCCGGAAGGTTTTGTCGATCCTAAGAATGCTAACAAGGTATGCAAGCTCCAGCGCTCCATCTATGGGCTGGTGCAAGCATCTCGGAGTTGGAACATTCGCTTTAATGAAATGATCAAAGCGTTTGAGTTTATGCAGACTTATGGAGAAGCATGCGTTTACAAGAAAGTGAGTGGGAGCTCTGTAGCATTTCTCATATTATATGTGGATGACATACTTTTGATGGGAAATGATATAGAACTTTTGGACAGCATTAAGGCCTACTTGAATAAGTGTTTTTCAATGAAGGACCTTGGGGAAGCTGCTTACATATTAGGCATCAAGATCTATAGAGATAGATCGAGACGCCTCATAGGTCTTTCACAAAGCACATACCTTGATAAGATATTGAAGATGTTCAATATGGATCAGTCCAAGAAGGGATTCTTGCCTGTGTTGCAAGGTGTGAAATTGAGCTCGGCTCAATGTCCGACCATGGCAGAAGATAGAGAAAAGATGAGTGTCATCCCCTATGCCTCGGCCATAGGGTCTATCATGTATGCCATGATGTGTACCAGACCTGATGTAAACCTTGCCGTAAGTTTGGTAGGAAGGTACCAAAGTAATCCCGGCATGGAACACTGGACAGCGGTCAAGAATATCTTGAAGTACCTGAAAAGGACTAAGGATATGTTTCTCGTATATGGAGGTGACGAAGAGCTCTTCGTAAAGGGTTACGTCGACCACTCCTTCTCATCTTGGAAGGCCAGATTCAGGATTGATCTCTCAAACATTGTCCACAGGCTTCCTGAGCATAAGAAGCATCTGGTCCCTGATTTTCTAAACTCTATAGTTGACCACTCTAGCTAAAGTCTCCCCCCCTGGGGACATGCTTTGTAATTACTAAACTCATGTATAGTATTTTCCCCCTCCTCTACCAAACCCCTCCCCCCTCCACCCTCACCCATGTAACAAGACTATTTTGACCCTTAATATTATTTTGCAGTAGGAGCCTTTCCTACTGTTTAACCTTCAAAAAAGGGTTATGTCGACGCTAGCTTCGACACAGATCTGGATGACTCTAAGTCACAAACCGGATACATGTATATTTTGAATGGTGGGGCAGTAAGCTGGTGCAGTTGCAAGCAAAGTGTCGTGGCGGGATCTACATGTGAAGCGGAGTACATGGCAGCCTCGGAGGCAGCACATGAATCAAACTGGATGATGGAGTTCATTACCGACCTAGGAGTTATTTCCAATGTGTCGGGGCCGATGACTCTCTTTTGTGACAACACTGGAGCCATTGCCCTTGCCAAGGAGCCTAGGTTTCACAAGAAGACCAGACACATCAAGCGTCGCTTCAACTCCATTCGTGAAAATGTTCAAGATGGAGACATAGATATTTGTAAAGTGCACACAGATCTGAATGTTGCGGATCCATTGACTAAACCTCTTCCGTGAGCAAAACATGATCAACACCGGAACTCTATGGGTGTTCGATTCATCACAATGTAACTAGATTATTGACTCTAGTGCAAGTGGGAGACTGTTGGAAATATGCCCTAGAGGCAATAATAAAATAGTTATTATTATATTTCCTTGTTCATGATAATTGTCTATTGTTCATGCTATAATTGTGTTATCCGGAAATTGTAATACATGTGTGAATACATAGACCATAACATGTCCCTAGTGAGCCTTTAGTTGACTAGCTCGTTTATCAATGGATGGTTACGGTTTCCTGACCATGGACATTGGATGTCATTGATAACGGGATCTCATCATTGGGAGAATGATGCGATGGACAAGACCCAATCCTAAGCATAGCACAAGATCGTGTAGTTCGTTTTCTAGAGCTTTTCTAATGTCAAGTATCATTTCCTTAGACCATGAGATCGTGTAACTCCCGGATACCGTAAGAGTGCTTTGGGTGTACCAAACATCACAACGTAACTGGGTGGCTATAAAGGTATACTACAGGTATCTCCGAAGGTGTCTGTTGGGTTCAATCGAATCGAGACTGGGATTTGTCACTCCGTATGATGGAGAGGTACCTCTGGGCCCACTCGGTAATGCATCATCATAATGAGCTCAATGTGACCAAGTGGTTGGACACGGGATCATGAATTACGGTACGAGTAAAGTGACTTGCCGGTAACGAGATTGAATGAGGTATTGGGATACCGACGATCAAATCTCGGGCAAGTAACGTACCGATTGACAAAGGGAATTGTATATGGGATTACTTGAATCCTCGACATCGTGGTTCATTCGATGAGATCATAGTGGAACATGTGGGAGCGAACATGGGTATCCCGATGCCGCTGTTGGTTATTGGCTGGAGAGCTGTCTCGGTCATGTCTGCATGATTCCCGAACCCGTAGGGTCTACACACTTAAGGTTCGATGACGTTAGGGTTGTAGAGATATTAGTATGCGGTAACCTGAAAGTTGTTCGGAGTCCCGGATGAGATCCCGGACGTCACAAGGAGTGGAGGAATGGTCCGAAGGTGAAGATTTGTATATAGGAAGTCTAGTTTCGGCCACCGGGAAAGTTTTGGGGGTCACCGATATTGTACCGGGACCACCGGAAGGTTCCCAGGGGTCCACCGGGTGGGGCCACCTATCCCGGAGGGCCCCATGGGTTTAAGTGGGAAGGGAACCAGCCCCTAGTGGGCTGGTGCGCCCCCCTTGGGCCTCCCCCTGCGCCTAGGGTTTGAAACCCTAGGGGTGGGGGCGCCCCACCTGACTTGGGGGGCAAGTCCCCCCCTTGGCCGCCCCCCCCCCTTGAGATTGAATCTCTAGGGGGCCGTCGCCCCCCCCCCCAGGGCCCTATATAAAGAGGGGGGAGGGAGGGCTGCACACCCTAGCCCCTGGAGCCTCCCTCTCCCTCTCGCTGAGCTTGGCGAAGCCCTGCCGAGATCACCGCTGCTTCCACCACCACACCGTCGTGCTGCTGGATCTCCATCAACCTCTCCTCCCCCCTTGCTGGATCAAGAAGGAGGAGACGTCTTCCCCAACTGTACGTGTGTTGAACGCGGAGGTGCCGTCCGTTTGGCGCTAGGATCATCGGTGATTTGGATCACGACGAGTACGACTCCATCAACCCCGTTCTCTTGAGCGCTTCCGCTCGCGATCTACAAGGGTATGTAGATGCACTCCTCTCTCTCATTGCTAGATGACTCCATAGATTGATCTTGGTGATGCGTAGAAAATTTTTATTTTCTGCTACCTTCCCCAACTCCTTTACCGTCCGGGAGAAGAATATCAAAAAGCTTCGAGAGGCCGGGTACCTGGCCAAGAAAATCAGCCACCGTCTTCCGACGGAGGGACAGATCGTCCCCAATCTGGAGTCCCACGAGAGGGTCATGTTTCTTCCTCATTTTGTTCGCGGGCTCGGGTTTCCCCTTCACCCATTTGTTTGTGGCATCATGTATTATTACGGGATTGATTTTCATGATCTGTCCCCTAGTTCTTTCCTTAACATCTCGACGTTTATCGTCGTGTGAGAGGCCTTTCTCCGTATTTCGCCCCACTTCGGCTTATGGCTGAAGATCTTCAATGTGAAGCCCAAGGTGGTGAACGGCGAGCATGCTGAGTGCGGCGGCGCCATGGTGAGCAAGATGCCCAAGGTCACATGGCCGACAGGCACCTTCAATGATTCCGTCAAAGAGTGGCAGCAGTAGTGGTTCTATATCACCGAGCCACGCGGTAAAAAGTGGGCCACTGCTCCTAAATTCAGATCCGGAGCCCCCTGCGGCTCACGTCCTGGCCCAAGAAGGGCCTGAACTGGTCCTCCTCCGATGAGCTGTCGGTGCTCCAAACACGCGTCAAGGGCGTGGTAGACAAGGATATCAAACTCGTCAATGTAGTCCAGGTGATGTTAGTTTGCCTGGTTCTCCCTTGCCAGCACCGAGCCTGTAATTTGTGGGAATACGACCCAGCCGAGCACCAGACCCTACGGGAGCTCTACGGCTCCTCACACAAGGACATCTGGAAGGTGCTCTTCAAGTCCGGCAAACCGTGGCCGGGCTCCGCAAGGACCGCGGGTATCAACTGTCCCGCCCCGCAAGCCTGTAAGTTATCGCTATGTTTTGTCTATCCATGTTTAGCTGGCATATCCCGAGGGAGACGCTTTATCATGCTTTCCACAATTATCCCAGGAATGGACGAAGAAGGTGGGTCGGATACATTGCCCGGCCCCGCTGCCGGAGGAACCGGCAGGACCTCTTCTGACGAAGATGCTAGTCCCGGCGCCTTACCAGACGCCGAAGAAAGAGGCCTCCAAGAAGGCCAAGGAGACCCGGAGGGGACTCCGTCGCCGCGATGCTTCGGACACAAAATCCGAAGACTCCAGTGCCCATCCTTCCTCTGAAGACGAAGAGGAGGAGGAAGAAGACGAGTCCTCCACAGGGGGAGGGAAGAAAAGGACTACCTCCTCATCCTTGGAGGCCGAATCACCGAAGAGGGGGAAAATCCCCTTCCAGAGGCGTCCACCACGGCTACCAATAGTTGCCCGGAGTGGGATCCCAGGGCCCAGCCCCTGGTAAAATCGTGAGTACATGAAATCCGAATACGCCTAAGCGCCCATGATTACTAAGGTGCAATATTTTAATTTGCTCCCTACTTTGTGCAGCCCAGCGAGGTCTCACGCCGGACAGTCCTCCTCGGAAGATTCGCTAATCTCAGATGCCTTGGAGAGCAAGACGCCTCCAAAGGCCCCTTCCCCGAAGCCTGGGCGTGACAATGAGGTGTCATTTTAGCAGGACCCAGACCAGGGAGGGCACACCTCTGGGGTCGGATACACGGGGGCAACGGTTCCCATGAACGTCGATGACGGGGGCGATTTTAGATTCAGCCCACAGCCGAACATGGTCCTGGAGACCTTTGAAGCTCCAGGATCAGGCGGTAGCCCCCCTTGACGGAGGGAGGCAAGCCCGCTCCGCCAGCAACCTCTGTCCAAGCAGAGCTGCAGGGCGGCCTATCGACAGCGCTAAAGAATGCGTCCATCATCGATGAACATAGCGCCCTCATGGGTGCGGTGATTGAAAAGATTCAGTCTGCTGAGAGCGGACTGAATGAATCCTGCCTTAGCCTTATAAAAGGCTTTGAGGTATGTTTTTAGAAACCTTTGAAGATTGTCATAGTATGAACGGTAGCCGCTGATGCACTGTCCGGTGAAACAGAGAGAACCGGCAGGGGATCAAATTTCCGCTTCACAGGAGACTCGGTTGATGACATATATCTCTTTGTTTGAAAACAGGGATCTATAGCGACGAACGCCTCTCATACTACAAAGGTGTCCGGACTAAAGCATAGTCTGGAACGGGCCGAAGAAGAACTTGGCCGAGTGAAGAAGCAGTTGGAGGACATGCAAGGTATGTCGAAACCTTTTGATAAGTTAAGCACAAATGAGTAGTTGTGCCTCATGAAAATATTTGTATTGTGTGCTCTAGGAGCAAATGCCGAAATTGAGGCACTGAAGAAGGCTGTGGCCGAAGCCGACAAGAAGGCCGTGCGGAGCAGGCTCTTCGCGAGAAGCACGAGGCCAGGGTCATTGAAGCTAAACGAGAGCTCCAGGAGGCCGTGAAGAAAAGCGAGACCTTGGAGCAGAGTCTAGCAGGGAAAGAATCCGAACTTGCCCAAGGTCTCCATGCCGCAAATGATGCTCAGGAGGAAGCCCGAGGTGCTCTGAAGGATATTCAGGAGGCAAGGAGGATTGCGGCTGGTAAGGCTTTTTACTCAAAGCGATTTTTATATAGTAATAGGAGAAACTCTAAGCAACAAACTGAATTCTTGTTTCTCCAGGAGTGTTTGCGGACCTGCCATGCAGCATATCTGATGTTGCCCAATTCTACCAGGCTGAAGAGAAGAAGTCTGCGGAGAAGCATTTCTGGTCGCAGTATTTGGTGCCGAATTATCCGGTGCCCTTTGTCAATCAGCTGAAGCAGCTGATTGAACTGCACCAGGCGGCCGAACTAGCCATGAAGGACTTAGTTGTCCGGCTGTGGCCTGCTGAGCCAATTCCAAGAAGTTACTTCGGACTCGTGAAGTGGATTGTTGGTGCTTGCCCTCGGCTCGAAGTCATTAAGCGGTCAGTCTGTATAGAAGGTGCACGCATGGCATTTGCCCGTGCGAAGGTGCACTGGGGGAAGCTTGATGCTGAAAAGCTGATGACTGAGGGACCACCGGAGGGTAAGGAGCACCACAAGCCTGAATTATATTATGATGGTGTCCTGAAAGGAGCCCGCCTTGTGGCGGAACAATGTACCAAAGACACTATATTTCCCTGAAGGCAGTCATGTTGTCCTTTGTAGTGCGGGATACTGGCACTGTTATTATTTATTGCCTGTTATATGAAAAAAATTCTTCCTGTGCGGCCGTTTAGTATATATGAATCCTGAGAGTTGGCCAGTTGTCGGCTTCTGCCCCCACCTAGAAAGTACAGGGGTGTTCGGGACATACCTGAACACTCTTTATCCCATTTTTGGGTCCTTGAAGGAGGTGTTCATCACAGCGAACCAGGCAACCAGACTATAGGGCTTTATCACTCTCACTTAGCCATAGGAATTCGAGTATGGTAGGCGCAGCCCCTAGTGTTCGGAAGACCGTACGAGGGGATCTAACAGCGCCTGATCGGAAGACCGATCCGTCGCACTCTACATTTGTTATGGCATTATGCGGAAAAAATCCTTAAAGATTTTACAACCTCTCGAACAGCTGACCAGCTCTCGCCGTATCATGACAGTCAGTTTTCGGCTTTCTCTACTGAGGTGCTCGTCCGGAAGAACCGGGACACAATCGCAGTAGTTCTCCCAGTGCTACCTTAGCCGATGGAGCAGAACATAAGGTACCAAAACATGGGTGCCGGGCAAACCCAAATAATGACCCAAGACATGATTCGGAGCTGATGCATATAGTGCTATAAGTTCGAGGTGCCGAGCGACCGAGAGGGTGGACGGACTTTGTTGCCATATTATGAGGACAATGAAGCCCCTGGCATAGTGGGGCATGACACTATGTGTGAGTGCCGTTATGACGAAAAAGGTGCCAATGAGGAATGACGGCCGGTAAGTGTCATATAGTTCTACATGTTGTAGTGGAGTGACATGCCTATGCGTATAAGTGTGGTTTATGCTATGGAAGGAGGTATACTGGTGGAACCTGTTGCGACCGGACGGGAGGAAGCTGTGTGCGGATCCGAAGTGTATCCGGACTGTCTTCTTGGGGAATACTTGTGTATTCCCTATTTGTGTGTCCGAGCTGATTCCATGTTGCCAGTCCTGTTCGGCGAAAAAGTGAGCCTGTAAATAAAAATGCTTAGAGGCAGTTGCGTGTCATAGGGTGGTTGAATCGCGGGTACTTGATCGGAGCCTGGTCGAGCCGGGCTATCATGCTGTAAAGTAGCTCGGACTCCTCTGTTGGTGTTCGGGGGGTTGGCTGTCAAATCGAAGTTCGATAGAAGGGCACACCTTGCTACCTCAGCGGCGGTATACTTTCCAATCCCGGGGTGGAGTTTGGCCTTGCCCATAATTGTGACCATGTCACGTGGGTTTGGCATGATATGGTACCACGTTGAGTCAAGCCAACGCGGTTCGTCCCGGTAGTGTATAGTAGTTACTGCATAAGTGTATAGTAGTTACTGCATAAGGGGACAATGCCGAAGACTTACTCTTCGGTATGGTGTTTGTTTGGTGATCCGAAGACAACTTCCTGGGTGGTGGGCCTGTAAGACTTGGCCTTTACACCTGGAACGACATCTTTGAGAAGATGTTTTTAGTGGGTTTGGTCCTCGAGCGATCAATACCTATCTGGTGAACTGTGTCTTGGCGCAGCAAGTTTGAGCTGCTGTTGATGCCCATAGGGGCTCCTGTGAGGTGGAACCCACCAACTGTTGGGTCGATGGTAAGTTCAGTTGAATTGCCATGGTTGAGATTGGTTGGACGGTCTATGTGATCGGAGATGATCAGCCGTATTTTTGTACCGTGGGGTGACTTGTATTGTTGAGTCGGCATCTCGAGGAGTACACGTTCATTCCTTTGTTGGTTTGCGGAGGATTTTCCTTTTATCTCGCAATGTTTGGGGGTCTGGGCTCCTTGTTATTTGAGACCTCTTTTCATTGTTTCCAGTGCATGACTGGCCGTTTTGTTTTGAAGATCCAGCATTCTCTATTGGTATGATTGGCCGCCATTCTAGTAGTACCATGAATTTGACATGGTTGGTCGAGTATGTTGCCCAGGCCGGATGGGCCTGAGTTGTTCTCTTTCCGCTAACCAGACTGGGAGCCGCGGAATCCGGCACCAACTGCCTTGTCTTGGGTGTCATCATTATTTTTGTGATTCTTATGTCTGTTGCGTCGAGGTTTATGGATGCTGCCTCGCGTTTCCTGCGTATTTCCTCGGACCGTGATGTATTGGCGTCGGGGTGTGGGCTTTAGGACCTCCTTCTCATGTTGAGGTAGCAAATTGTGTTTTGGGTACCCTTTGGTGGGGCGGTCGAGTCTGTATTCCTCGGCTGCTAGGACCTTAGTCCATCTGTCTATGAGTAGATCTTGGTCAGCTTGGAGGTGCTGCTGCTTCTTTTTCAGGCTTCTTGCAATGGCCATAAGCCGTCGCTGGAAGCGAACCTGCTCTACGGGATCCTCAGGCACGCCGAATTCATCATCGCCGAGGCTCACCTCGTCTTCGGAAGGAGGAATGTGGTTGTCCTCCTTTGAGTATCCGTTCGTCGCATGTTCATCTGGGCTAATTTGCCCGTCTTCCTGTCCGGCCTGCTCGAAGGCAGGTTGATCGGGATTGTATTCGTCTTCGGCACCATCTGGATTGTTTTCGTCTCCTGTGCCGGTATTGCTATGGCGGGGCTTGGAGCGGCGCCGATGACGCCCATGCTTTGATTTCTTCCTTGAGGGGTTATCCTCCATTGCCTCATCGCCATTGGTTTGTTTGTGAGTGTCCACCATATATATCATACGAGGAGGTGGCTATCCAGCGCCCCGTGGGCGGTGGTTCCTGTTCTTCTCCTGCATCGTCGTCTAGACCGTCAATGCCTTCGGAGTCGAAGTCAAGCATGTCGGTCAAATCATCGACAGTGGCAATGAAGTGGGTGGTGGTTGGGTAACGAATTTCCTCGTCGCCTGCTTCCCACTCGAGCCGGACATAGTTCGGCTAAGAGTCTCCTGACAAAGAGAGAGACTTTAATGAATTCACCATGTCGCCAAAGGTCGAGTGCTAGAATATATCCGCAGCGGTGAACTCCATTACTGGAGCCCCCTCGAATTCGGCGGGCCCGGGGGTGCGAGGTCTGGAACCTACAACCGGATACAAGTCTGGGGGTCCAGCGACACAGATTTCCTTGGGGGTGGAGTCCATGTTCGGCTCTACCACCGATGAGTATGCGGCCTCCGGGGCGGGGTCCATCCACCCGTCCTTGGACGACGCGATCTGCCCCGGATTTAGGTCCGGAGCTCTTGCAGGTGCGATTTCCCGAGTATTGTCTGACAGCAGGTTTAAGCCGTGCTCGTCATGACTGTTCGGCACTCCTGGCATAGGCCCAAATCCGTCGAAGATCAAGTCTTCGCGGATATCGGCTGAGTAGTTCAAGTTTTCGAACCTGACCTGATGGCCAGGGGCGTAGCTGTCGATCTGCTCCAGATGGCCAAGCGAATTGGCCCGCAGTGCGAAGCCGCCAAACACAAAGATCTGTCCGGGGAGA
Organism: Triticum timopheevii; assembly: GCA_963921465.1. Classification (NCBI taxonomy): domain Eukaryota; kingdom Viridiplantae; phylum Streptophyta; class Magnoliopsida; order Poales; family Poaceae; genus Triticum; species Triticum timopheevii. The sequence goes on along the minus strand of OY997266.1, from coordinate 110,296,501 downwards.
AAAGTCTCACCCTGGACCACGTTGTTGTTGATGATTGAAGGAGCCATCGGGCCTTGCAGCGACGACACATAGGAACTCTCAATGAAAGCACCAATGTCGGTGTCAAAACCGGCGGATCTCGGGTAGGGGGTCCCGAACTGTGCATCTAAGGCTAATGGTAACAGGAGGTAGGGGACACGATGTTTTACCCAGGTTCGGGCCCTCTCGATGGAGGTAATACCCTACTTCCTGCTTGATTGATCTTGATGATATGAGTATCACAAGAGTAGATCTACCACTAGATCGTAGAGGCTAAACCCTAAAAGCTAGCCTATGATGATTATGATTGTTCCTTTTTCTACGGACTAAAGCCTCCGGTTTATATAGACATCGGAGGAGGCTAGGGTTACACAGAGCCGGTTACAAAGAAGGAGATCTAACATCCGAAACGCCAAGCTTGTCTTCCACGCAAAGGAGAGTCCCATCCAGACACGGGACGAAGTCTTGAGTCTTGTATCTTCACGGTCCAACAGTCCGGCCAAAGTATATAGTCCGGCTGTCCGGATACCCCCTAATCCAGGAGTCCCTCAGGCGTCCCAATAATTCGGAGTTTTTAGATCTTGATGCTAAATTTGGTAAAAGTGGGATTGGAGAGGTCATGACTTTAAATAGTATTGAACCCACTATCTCGGATTTCAAGGAATTTTATTATGATAATTGTTCTTTAGAAGGTTGTATTTCCTTGTTGCAATCCGTTGTTAATTCTCCTCATGCTTATAGTCAAAATAAAGCTTTTACCAAACCTATAGTTGATGCCTTGATGCAATCTTATGATGAAAAACTTAATTTGGAAGTTCCTATACCTAGAAAACTTAATGATGAGTGGGAACCTACTATAAAGATTAGAATTAAAGATCATGAGTGTTTTATTTTGTGTGATTTGGGTGCTAGTGTTTCCATGATTCCGAAAACTTTTTGTGATATTCTAGGTTTCCATGATATTGATGATTGTTCTTTAAATTTGCACCTTGTGGATTCCACCATTAAAAAGCCAATGGGAAGGATCAAGGATGTTCTCATTGTTGCAAATAGAAATTTGGTGCCCGTAGATTTTATCGTTCTTGATATAGATTGCAGTCTTTCTTGCCTTATTATTCTTGGTAGACCTTTCCTTAGAACGATTGGTGCCATTATTGATATGAAGGAAGGGAATATTAGATTCCAATTTCCATTAAAGAAAGGCATGGCGAACTTTCCAAGAAAGAAAGTCAAATTACCTTATGAATCTATCATGCGAGCTACTTATGAATTGAGTGCCAAAGATGGCACTACTTAGATCTATCTTCGCTTTTATGCCTAGGGGGCGTTAACGATAGCGCTAGTTGGGAGGCAACCCAATTTTATTTGTGTTTTTTGTTTTTGTTTCTGTTTAATAATAAATTTTGCATCTACCTTCTGTTTAGATGTGTTTTTATCTTTTAATTAGTGTTTGTGCCAAGTAGAACCTATAAGATAACCTATGATGATAGTTGATTTGATTCTGCTGAAAAATAGAAACTTTGGGCGCACGAATTTAGTTCTGTTAAATCACAGAAACGCGATTTTGCATTGATTGTTTTTGCTTATGATCAATAGACAAATTGTCCAGGACTTCCTATTTTGGTAGGATTTTTAGACTTCCATAAGTTTGCGTTAGTTACAGATTTCTACAGACTGTTCTGTTTTTGACAGATTCTGTTTTTCGTGTGTTGTTTACTTATTTTGAAGCATCTATGGCTAGTAAAATAGTTTATAAACCATAGAGAAGTTGTAATACAGTAGGTTTAACACCAAAATAAATAAAGAATGAGTTCATTACAGTACCTTATGTGGTGGTTTTGTTTTCTTTCACTAACGGAGCTTATAAGATTTCGTGTTGAGTTTTGTGTTGTGAAGTTTTCAAGTTTTGGGTAAAGCTTTGATGGACTATGGAATAAGGAGTGGCAAGAGACTAAGCTTGGGGATGCCCAAGGCACCCCAAGATATTCAAGAATAGCCAAAATCCTAAGCTTGGGGATTCCCCGGGAAAGCATCCCCTCTTTCGTCTTTGTTCATTGGAAACTTTACTTGGAGCTATATTTTTATTCCCCACATGATATGTGTTTTGCTTGGAGCGTCATGTATTATATTAGTATTTGCTTTTGAGTTTACCACAATCATCCTTGCTGTACACACCTTTTGGGAGAAGCCCACTTTATTAGAATTTGCTAGAATATGCTATGTGCTTCACTTATATCTTTTGAGCTTGATAGTTTTTGCTCTAGTACTTCACCTATATCTTTTAGAGCACAGCGGTGGCTTAATTTTGAAGAAATTGCTAGTCTCTCATGCTTCACTTATATTATTTTGAGAGTCTTTTAGAACAGCATGGTATTTTCTATGGTTACAAATTTGGTCCTAGAATGATGAGCATCCAAGTTGGGTATAATAAAAACTGTCATAGAAAGTGCAAACACTAGGATCAATTTGATGCTTGATAATTGTTTTGAGATATAGAGGTAGTAATGTTAGAGTCATGCTAGTGGGTAATTATGAAATTGAGAAATACTTGTGTTTAAGTTGGCAAGTCCTGTAGCATGCACGTATGGTAAAATTTGTGTGACAAATTTGTTGCATGAGGTGCTCTTTTGATTGTCTTCCTTATGAGTGGAGGTCGGGATCGCACGATGGTTAACTCCTACCAACCCTTCCCCTAGGAGCATGCATAGTAGTATTTTGCTTCGAGGGCAAGTAGACTTTTGCAATAAGTATATGAGTTTTTTATGACTAATGTGAGTCCATGGATATACGCACACTCATCCTTCCACTTTGCTACCATCTATTATACCGCGCAACTTTCGCCGGTATCATGCACCCATTATTTACCTTCCTCAAAACAACGACCATACCTACCTATTATGGCATTTCCATAGCCATTCCAAGATATATTGCCATGCAACTTTCCACCGTTCCATTTATTATGACACGTTCCATCATTGTCATATTGCTCTTTGCATGATCATGTAGTTGGCATCGTATTTGTGGAAAGGCCACCTTCATAATTTTCATACATGTTGCTCTTGATTCATTGCATATCCCGGTACACCGCTGGACGCATTCATATAGAGTCATATCTTGTTCTAGCTTTGAGTTGTAATTCTTGAGTTGTAAATCAATAAAAGTGTGATGATCTTCATTATTAGAGCATTGTCTCAGTGAGGAAAGGATGATGAAGACTATGATTCCCCCACAAGTCGGGATGAGACTTCGGACTTTACAAAAAGAAAAAGAAAAGAGAAAGGCCAAAAAGAAAAAAAAAAGAGAAAGGCCAAAAAGAAAAACAAAGAAAAAAAGAAAAAAAAAGAGAAAAGAAAAAAATGAGAGAAAAAGAGAGAAGGGACAATGCTACTATCTCTTTTTCCACACTTGTGCTTCAAAGTAGCACCATGATCTTCATTATAGAGAGTCTCCTATGTTGTCACTTTCATATACTAAGGGGGAATTTTTCATTATAGAACTTGGCTTGTATATTTCAATGATGGGCTTCCTCAAAATGCCCTAGGTCTTCGTGAGCAAGCGAGTTGTATGCACACCCACTTAGTTTCTTTTGTTGAGCTTTCATATATTTATAGCTCTAGTGCATCCGTTGCATGGCAATCCCTACTCACTCACATTGATATCTATTGATGGTCATCTCCATAGCCCGTTGTACGCCTAGTTGATGTGAGACTATCTTCTCCCTCTTTTTGTCCTCACAACCACCACCTTATACCATCATAGTGCTATGTCCATGGCTTGCGCTCATGTATTACGTAAGAGTTGAAAAAGCTGAAACGCGTTAAAAAGTATGAACCAATTGCTTGGCTGAAACTGGGGTTGTGTATGATGGGAGTATTTTGTGTAATGATAATGAAGCATGGCCTAACTATATGATTTTGTAGGGATAAGCTTTCTTTGGCTATGCTATTTTGCTAGGACATGATTATTTGTTAGTATGCTTCGAAGCATTATTATTTTTTATGTTTTATAAGCTTTTATCTTGAATCATTTGGATCTGAACAATCATGCCACAATAAACAAAATTACATTGAGAATTATGCTAGGTAGCATTCCACATCAAAAATTCTATTTTTATCATTTACCTACTCGAGGACGAGCAGGAATTAAGCTTGGGGATGCTTGATACGTCTCCAACGTATCTATAATTTTTGATTGTTCCATGCTATTATATTACCCCTTTTGGATGTTTAAGGGTTTTATTATACACATTTATATCATTTTTGGGACTAACCTACTAACCGGAGGCCCAACCTGTATTGCAGTTTTTTTTGCCTATTTCAGTATTTCGAAGAAACGGAATATCAAACGGAGTCCAAATGGAATGAAACCTTCGGGAGCATGATTTTTGGAACGAACGTGATCCGGAGAACTTGGAGTGCAAGTCAAGAAGCTTGCGAGGCGGCCAGGAGACAGGAGGGCGCGCCCACCCCTCCTGGGCGTGCCCCCTATCTCCTGGGCCCCACAGGCGGCCACCAACGTACTTCTTCCTCCTATATATACCTATGTACCCCGAAAACATCCAGGGAGCCAACGAAACACAATTTCCACCACCGTAACCTTCTGTATCCGCGAGATCCCATCTTGGAGCCTTCGCTGGCGCTCCGTCGGAGGGGGAATCGACCATGGAGGGCTTATACATCAACACCATAGCCCCTCCGATGAGTTGTGAGTAGTTTACCACAGACCTTCGTGTCCATAGTTATTAGCTAGATGGCTTCTTCTCTCTTTTTGGATCTCAATACAATGTTCTCCCCCTCTCTTGTGGAGATCTATTCGATGTAAACTCTTTTTGCAGTGTGTTTGTCGAGATACGATGAATTGTGGGTTTATGATCAAGTTTATCTATGAGAAATATTTGAATCTCCTTTGAATTCTTTTATGTATGCTTGAGTTATCTTTGCAAGTCTCTTCGAATTATCAGTTTGGTTTGGCCTACTAGATTGATCTTTCTTGCCATGGGAGAAGTGCTTAGCTTTGGGTTCAATCTTTCGGTGTCCTTACCAAGTGACAGCAGGGGTAGCAAGCCACGTATTGTACTGTTGCCATCGAGGATAAAAAGATGGGGTTTATATCATATTGCTTGAGTTTATCCCTCTACATCATGTCATCTTTCTTAATGTGTTACTCTGTTCTTTATGAACTTAATACTCTAGATGCAGGCAGGAGTCGGTCGATGTGTGGAGTAATAGTAGTAGATGCAGGCAGGAGTCAGTCTACTTGTTGCGGACGTGATGCCTATATACATGATCATGCCTAGATAATCTCATAATTATTCGCTTTTCTATCAATTGCTTGACAGTAATTTGTTCACCCACCGTAATACTTATGCTATCTTGAGAGAAGCCACTAGTGAAACCTATGGCCCCCGGGTCTATCTTTTATCATATAAGCTTTCAATCTACTTTTATTTGCATCTTTACTTTTTGCATCTATATTATAAAATACCAAAAATATATTTATCTTATCATACTATCTCTATCAGATCTCACTTTCGCAAGTGGCCGCGAAGGGATTGACAACCCCTTTATTGCGTTGGTTGCAAGTTCTTTGTTTGTTTGTGTAGGTGCGTGGGACTTTGAGGAGCCTCCTACTAGATTGATACCTTGATTCTCAAAAACTGAGGGAAATACTTATGCTACTATTGCTACATCACCCTTTCCTCTTTAAGTAAAACCAACGCAAGCTCAAGATGTAGCACTGACTTGGTGACTTAGACGTGCAACACACGAAGTAACGTTTTTCTTCAATCAATGAAGACTAACCCTCTAAGTGTGAAGAAATCAATGAAGAAATTGATTCTCAGAACCCTATGAGAGTTGTACGCGGTGTCTGAAATCAGCTTTCTTATACGGTGGGTTACACCACCAACCAAAGTTGAAAATCTTCAATTTGAGTTTTTCTTCATTTTTGAAATTCCTTAGTTTTTCAAATTCTTGAACTTTGCATTGTCTTCACTCTTTCCGTCGTTGTTCTTCATTTTACTATATATATATATATATATATATATATATATATATATATATATATATGTGTGTGTGTGTGTGTGTGTGTGTGTGTGTGTGTCCTCAACAGCATTCACTTATTACTAATTCTTCAAGTTGTTCTTTCTGCTAAGTGAATGTGATCGGACCCTTTTCCCCCTCTATGCTAAACTCAACCCAGTCTGTTCACAAATTCTTCATGTGCGTTCTATTTGGAACTCGTTCAAATTCTTCACTGTGTCCATGTCAGCTGAAGAAATTGCGAACGACACTTTAAAATATTCTTATCTAAATTTTCGGCTTTTGCCGCTCAAACCATTATGCATTCCACGATATACTTATATATTCACCCACGATCTCACACAATCTCCACCTCTCAGTACGTGGGTGACACATGTCACGCGAATGAAAAGGGTCAGGGGCACGTTCGTCCAATTTCCTCGGGCGAATGGTTTTTCACCTCAGCTATAAATACCCCCTCCCCTCCTCACTTCATTTTTTACTCCACTCGACCTCTCTCCCTCGCTCGAGCTTCTCAAAACCTAGCACCACCGCTACCTCCATCGTCGCTGGTGAGGAAGAGCTTCACTGCCTCGACCTCGTCATCGTCGTACTCACGCCAGCAGCGGAAATCTTCCCTCCGCCGCCGCCGTAGACGTCTTCCTCCGCCAAGTTAGGGCGTGGAAGATCCGAGCCGACGAACTTCTAAATCTACACCTCTTGTTCGTTCTGTTCTTCACCAAGGGTAATTAAAAGTTACTTTTACCGCCCTTATTCTACTGATGATTTTCATCAGATCTTAAAAAGGTGTTTATTCTTCAACCTCCACACTCTAAACACCTAGCACAAATCTTCAGTTCTTGATCTGTTTCTCTAAGTGACATTTTTCTTCATGATTCCTCAATTGTGTGAATCTAACAATCTGCACAACTCTGGAACCTAAGTCAAAGAATTCTTAGTGAAATTCTTCAAGACACATCTGGTCAATTTCCTCAAACTTGTTCAATTTACAAAAACTTTTGAGAATGCATATGACCTCTCCAAATTCTTCGCACCTATACTCTGTTCATACGCTGCTGAATCAGTAGGTTCTCGTCAACTTAACTCATTTGCAGTGTTCCTCAAAGAAAAGCTGCATACTTCTTCAAAGAACTCAATTGTGCAAATTCCTCAGCTGAAGAAAATGGCAGATGGTAAAAGGCCTCAGAAAGGAGGAAAGAAGCTTGCAGTTAATACTGCCTTTGAGATCCCTGATGACATCTATGCAGGGTACTACATGCCTCATGAGGCAACTCATGGCAAGGAAATGAAGAATGAGCGCAAGGTGCGCATACAGAGGATTGAAAGAAGATGGGCAAGAGAATGGAGGGAGTACAGATATGTCACTCCCAAATACATGAAGAAATTCGCTCTTAACCGTCCATGCTCAAGACCTCCTCTGGCACCTGGCCAAAGAGCTGATCTAACAAGCCTTAAACGTGGTGAGGATTATGCTAATGAATGGGCCAGGCGGCAAGCTAAGTTGGCCAAGCAGGCCAAAGAAGAAGTGAAGAAATTTAATAAGAATTCTGTTGCTGCCGCTGCCGCTGCTGAGGCTTCTTCCAGCAAGAAGGCTATGCCAAAGAAGCCAGCCAAGAAACCAACTTCCTTAGCAATGCCCTCACGGCCAGGTTCTTCTTCAATGCTCTCACGACCAATCTCCTCAGTGCCACCAAGGCCAATTCCTCAAGCTGCCCCAGTTCCTCAAGCTGCATAAATTCCTCGGGCTTCAAAACCCTCAGCTCCTTCGGCAAAGTCCTCATCACCTGTGCATCTCGCCACGTGCCAAAGGACCACTGGCATATCAATTGCCTCAGGAGCTTTAGCAAGTTCTTTAGCTCACCCTTCATCAACCAATACCACACTACTGAAGACCAAGGCCACTGCTGGATGAGGCACTAGACCAAGTCCTCATCAGAAGCAGGTGGTCTTTCAAACTCCATCTGATGATGAGGCTGATGATGATGAATTAGCTGATATCATCAAGGACAGACAGCAGCGGGCCGCTAGAGCCAAAGGGAGTGTTGTGCCCCTTCTACTTGATCCGAAGAAGATCCTGGATTTCATCGATCTCTGGCACAAAGATCCCAATGCTCCAATCCCAGAGTTGGGCCTCACTCCTGGACAAAGTCACATGGTGATGGTGTTCATAGCTGAAGAGAAATGGAAATATGATCAAGCTAGAGTGGCTAAGAAAGCGCAGTACAAAAAGCAGAGCTACCTAAAGGACAATGTCCTCAGCCTATCGTCTGAACAACTCCTCGCTCTGCAAGCTGATATCAAAAAGCTCAGTGATGAATTTGACGCCTACAAGGCAGAATGGCAGGGTGCCAAAGTTAGATTCGTCAAGCTGATGAAGAAATTCACTTCAAGTGTTGCTGCTCCTGTGCACATTGAAGTCATTCCGACTAAAGCATCTGCACAAGCCACTGAAGGAAATGCCAGCACTGCTGATGAAAATCAGGCTGCTGATGAAACTGCAAGTACCAGGTGAGGGAGTCCTGGATTAGGGGGTATCCGGACAGCCGGACTATATACTTTGGCCGGACTGTTGGACCGTGAAGATACAAGACTCAAGATTTCATCTCGTGTCCGGATAGGACTAACCTTTGCATGGAAGACAAGCTTGGCGATTCGGATATTATATTTCCTTCTTTGTAACCGACTCCATGTAAACCCTAGCCCTCTCTGGTGTCTATATAAACCGGAGAGTTTAGTCCTTAGAGACACAATCATAATCATCATAGGCTAGCTTCTAGGGTTTAGCCTCTATGATCTCGTGGTAGATCACTCTTGTAATACCCATATCATCAATATCAATCAAGCAGGAAGTAGGGTTTTACCTCCATCGAGAGGGCCCGAACCTGAGTAAAACATCATGTCCCTTGCCTCCTGTTACCATCAGCCTAAGACACACAGATCAGAACCCCCTACCCGAGATCCGCCGGTTTTGACACCGACATTGGTGCTTTCATTGAGAGTTCCTCTATGTCTCGCTGCAAGGCTTGATGGCTCCTTCAATCAACAACAACATGGTCCAGGGTGAGACTTTTCTCCCCGGACAGATTTTCGTGTTTGGCGGCTTCGCACTGTGGGCCGATTCGCTTGGCCATCTGGAGCAGATCGACAGCTATGCCCCTGGCCGCCAGGTCAGGTTCGGAAACTTGAACTACACGGCCGATATCCGCAGAGACTTGATCTTCAACGGATTCGGGCCTGCGCCAAGAGCGTCGGACAGTCACGATGAGCACGGCTTAGACCTGTTGTCGGACAGTGCTCAGGATATCGCCCCCGTAGGAGCCCCGGACCTAAATCCGGAGCAGATTGCATCGCCCGAGGACGGGTGGATGGACCCTGCCCCGGAGGCCGCACACTCATCGGCGGTAGAGCCGAACACAGACTTCACCCCCAAGGAAGCCTGTGACACCGAACCCCTGGACTCGTATCCGTCTGTAGGTTCCAGTCTGCGCACCTCCGAGCCTACTGAATCTGGTTGGGCTCTGATAATGGAGTTTACCACTGCGGATATCTCTCAGTACTTGCCCTTTGGCGACATACTGAACTCGTTAAAATCTCTCTCTTTGTTAGGAGACCCTTTGCCGAACTATGTCCGGCTCGAGTGGGAAGCAGGTGACGAAGGAATTCGTTGCCCACCCACCACCCATTTCATTGCCACGATCGATGATTTAACCGACGTGCTTGACTTCGACTCTGAAGACATCGATAGTATGGATGATGATGTAGGAGAAGAACAGGAACCACCGCCCACGGGGCGGTGGATAGCCACCTCCTCATATGATATATGTATGGTGGACACTCCGAAGGAAACCAATGGCGATGAGGCAATGGAGGATAACCCCTCAGGGAAGAAAGCTAAGCATGGGCGTCGTCAACGCCGCTCCAAGCCCCGCCAAAACAATACCAGCACAGGAGACGAAAACAATCCGGATGGTGCCGAAGATGAATACAATCCTGATTAGCCTGCCTTCAAGCAGGCCGGACTGGCAACGGACAGATACTTGGAGAGGGACAACTATATGCCCCCCTTCGAAGACGAGGTGAGCCTCGGCGATGAAGAATTCGGCGTGCCTGAGGATCCCACGGAACAAGTTCGCTTTAAGCGACGGCTTATGTCCACTACGAGGAGCCTGCAAAAGAAGCAACAGCAGCTCAAAGCTGACCAAGATTTGCTCACTGACAGATGGACCAAGGTCCTGGCCACCAAGGAATACGGACTCGACCGCCCCGACAAAGGGCACACACGGCACAAATCGCTACCTCAACCTAAGAAGGAGAACCTAAGGCACATACCCCGACGCCAACATACCACCACGGTCCAGGACAATACGCAGGAAACACGAGGCAGCATCCTCAAGCCTCGGTGCAATCATCTTAAACGTCAAGTCAGGGAAGTTGGTGCCGAATTCAGCGGCCCCCAGTCCGGTCAGCAGAAAAAGAACAGCTCAAGCCCACCCGGCCCAAGGAGCATACTCGATCAACCATGTGAAATTCATGGTACCCCCAGAAGGGCGGCCAAGCATACCAATAGAGAATGTCGGATCCTCAAAACAAAACGGCCGATCACGCGCCGGAAACAATGAAGGGAGGTCTCAAACATCAAAAGACCGATCAAACATGGTGAGGTCAAAGGAAGATCCCCCCACAGTACAAAAATACGGCCGATCGCCTCTAATCACATCGATCGTCCGGACAAACATCAGCCATAGCAATTTTATTGCACTCACTATCTATCCAATAGTTTGGTGGCTCCATCTTACACGAGCCCTCACGGGCATAAAACTATCAATAACATCTCCTCAAAGATTCCAGGTGAAAGGCCAAGTTTTAACTGGCCCACCATACTAACGGTTGTCTTCGGATCACCAAACAAATACCACGCCGAAGAATAAGTCTTCGGCATTGTCCCCTTATACAGTAATTACGACATACTACCGGGACGAACCACATTGGCTAGATTCAACGGGGTACAACATCAGGCCAGTCCCACATGACATAGTCATAATTATGGGCAAGGTCGAACCCCACCCTTAGAGTGGAAATCATACCGCTGCTGGAATAGCGAGTCGTGCATGTTTATCAAATTTTGATTCGGCAGCCAACTACCCGGACACCAATTGAGGAGTCCGAGCTAATTTATGGCATGATAGCCTGGTTCAGCCAGGCTCCAATCAGGCACCCGCAGTTCAACCACAACAGTACATGCAGCTGCCTTTAAGCATTTGTCTTTACAGACTAACTTTGGCGCAGAACAGGACTGGCGACGCGGAATCAGCTCGGATGCACAAGGCAGGAACACATAAGGCAGTCCGGATACACCTCCAATCCACACACAGCCTCCTCAAGTCCGGCCACGACAGGTTCCGCCAAAAACACTTCTTTTCATAAGCATAAACCGCACTCATATGCATAGACATGTCACTCTACTACAATGCGTAGACTTAAATAACACTTACCAGCCGTCGTTTCTCATTGATGCCTTTTTGTCACAAATGGCACCCACGCCTTGTGTTATGCCCCATTATGCTAGGGGCTTCATAGTACGGCAACAAAGTCCGACCACCTTTTCGCTCGACACCCCGAATTTATAGCACTATATGCATCAGCTCTGAATCATGTCTTGGGTCATTAGTTGGGTTTTCCTGGCTCCCATGTTTTGGTACCTTACGTTCCGCTCCATCGGCTAAGGTAGCGCTAGGAGAACTACTGCGATTGTGTCCCGGTTCTTCCGGACGAGCACCTCAGTCGAGAAAGCCGAAAACTGACTGTCATGATACAGCGAGAGCTGGTCAGCTGTTCGAGAGGTTGTAAAATCTTTAAAGATTTATTCCGCATAATGCCATTATAAATGCAAAGTGCGACGGGTCGGTCTTCCGATCAGGCGCCGATAGAGCCCCTAGTACGGTCTTCTGAACACCAGGGGCTGCGCCCACCATACTCGAATTCCTATGGCTAAGTGAGAGTGATACAGCCCTATAGTCTGATTGCCTGGTTCGCGGTAAGGAACACCTCCTTAAAAGGACCCAACAATGGGACAAAGAGTGTTTAGGTATGTCCCGAACACCCCCGTACTTTTTTTGTGGGGGCAGAAGCCGACGACTGGCAAACTCTCAGGATTTATACACACTAAACAGCCGCACAGGAAGAACAAACGTTCAAATAAACAGGCAATAAATAACAAAAATGTCATTATCCTGCATTACAAAGAATGGCACGACCGCCTTCAGGGAAATATAGTGTCTTTGGTACACTGATGCGCCACAAGGCGGGCTCCTTTCAGGACACCCTCATAGTATAACTCGGGCTTGCTATGCTCCTTACCCTCCAGCGGTCCCTCAATCATCAGCTTCTCGGCATCAAGCTTCCCGCAATGCACCTTCGCACGGGCAAACGCCATGCGTGCACCCTCTATGCAGACCGATCGCTTAATAACATCAAGCCGAGGGCAAGCGCCAACAATCCGCTTCACGAGTCCGAAGTAACTGCTTGGAATTGGCTCCGCGGGCCACAGCCGGACAACCAAGTCCTTCATGGCTAGTTCGGCCGCCTGGTGCAGTTCGACCAGCTGCTTCAGCTGATCGATAAAAGGCATCAGATAATTCGGCGCCAAATACTGCGACCAGAAATCCTTGTCCACAGATTTCCTTTCCTCAGTCCGGTAGAATTGGACAGCATCTGATATGCTGTGAGCCAGATCCGCAAACGCCCCTGGAGAAACAAGAATTCAGCTTATCGCTTAGAGTTCATCCCCTTACTATGTAAATATGGCCTTGAGTACAAAAGGCCTTACCAGCCGCAACCTTCTGGGCCTCCTGAATGTCCCTCAGAGCACCTCAGGCTTCTTCCCGAGCATCCTCTGCGGCTTGGAGAGCTTGGGCGAGTTCGGATTCTTTCCCTGCTAGACTCTGCTCCAAGCCCTCGCTTTTTTCATGGCCTCCAGGAGTTCTCGCTCAGCTTCAATGACCCTGTCCTCGTGCTTCTCATGAAGATCCTGTTCGGCGGCGGCCTTATTGTCGGCTTCGGCCACAGCCTTCTTCAGTGCCTCAATTTCGGCACTCACCCCTAGAGCATACAATACAAATATTTTTGTTAGGCACAACTTCTACTTCGTGCTCAACTTAGCACAAGGTTTCGACATACCTTGCTTGTCCTCCAACTGCTTCTTCACACGGTTAAGTTCCTCTTCGGCCCATTCCAGACGTTGCTTTAGTCCGGACACCTCCGCACTATGAGCAGCGGTCATCTCTGCAGACGCCTGTTTTCAAACAAAGGGATACCCGTCATTAACTGAGTCTCCTGTAAAACAGAAAATTTTGATCCCCTGTCCGGCTTTATTTCACCGGACAGTGGATCAAGGGCTACTACTCATATTATGACACTCTCCCAAAGGTTTCTTAAAAACATACCTCAAAGCCCTTTATAAGACTAAGGCAGGATTCATTCAGTCCTCTCTCAGTAGACTGAATCTTTTCAATCACCGCACCCTTGAGGGCACGATGTTCATCGATGATAGACGCGCTTCTTAGCGCTGTCGATAGGCCGCTCGGCAGCTCTGCTTGGACAGAGGTCGCTAGCGGAGTAGGCAAGCCTCCCCCCATCAAAGGTGGTTGATCTCCCAATCCTGGAGCTTTAAAGGTCTCCAGGACCATGTCCGGCTACGGTCCGAACCTAGGATCGCCCCCGCCATCGACACGCATGGGATCCGCTGCTCCTATCTGTCCTGCCCCAGGGATATGCCCACCTCTTCCAGGTCCCGCTGAGACGACACCTCGGTGTCGCGCCTAGGCTTCGGGGAAGGGGCCTCTGGAGGCATCTCACTCGCCAAGGCATCTGAGCTCAACGAATCCTCTGATGAGGACTGTCCGGCGTGGGACCTCACCGGGCTGTACAAAATATGGCGACAGTTAAAACTACTACATCCTAATGACCTCGGGCACGTAGGTGTGTGTGCGGGTTTCGTATACTTACGACTTTACCAGGGGATGGACCCTGGGATCCCACTCCGGGCTGCTATCAGCGGTCGTGGTGGACGCCTCACAGAGGTAACCTTTCGCCCTCTTTGGCGATTCAGACTCCAGGGATGAGGAGGCCGTCCTTTTCTTCCCTCCCCTGCGGGGGACTCGTCTTCTTCCTCCTCCTCTTCATCTTCAGAGGAAGGATGGTCGCTGGAATCCTCGGATTTTGCGTCCGAAGCATCACGACAACGAAGGCCACTTCGGGTCTTCTTGACCTTCTTGGAGGCCTCTTTCTTCGGCGCCTCGTAAGGCGCTGGGACCAGCATCTTCGTCAGAAGGGGTCCGGCCGGTTCTTCCGGCAGTGGGGCCGGACAGTGTATCCGCTCCACCTTTTTCGTCCATTCCTGAGATTATTGTAGAAAGCATGATAAGTGCGCCTCCCTCGGGATATGCCAGCTAAAACACGGATGGACAGAGCACAACAATGACTTACCGGACTTGCAGAGCGGGATAGTTGATACCCGCGGTCCTCGGTGGAGATTCCGGATGTCCTTATGGGAGGAGCCATAGAGCTCCCGTAGGGTCTGGTGTTCGGCCGGGTTGTATTCCCACAAATGGCAGGCTCGACACTGGCAAGGGAGAACCAGGCGAACTAACATCACTTGGGCTACATTGACGAGTTTGACATCCTTGTCGACCACGCTCTGGACGCGCGTTTGGAGCACTGACAGCTCGTCGGGTGAGGACCAGTTCAGGCCCTTCTCGGGCTAGGACGTGAGCTGCAGTGGGGCTCCGGATCTGAATTCAGGAGCAGCGGCCCACTTTTTACCACGCGGTTCGGTGATATAGAACCACTGCTGCTGTCACTCCTTGACGGAATCATTGAAGGTGCTCGTCGGCCACACGACCTTGGGCATCTTGCTCACCATGGAGCCGCCGCATTCGGCGTGCTCGCCATTCACCACCTTGGGCTTCACGTTGAAGATTTTCATCCATAAGCTGAAGTGGGGCGAAATACGGAGAAAAGCCTCACATACGACGATGAACGTCGAAATGTTAAGGAAAGAATTGGGAGACAGATCGTGAAAATCAAACCCGTAATAATACATGACGCTGCGAACAAATGGGTGAAGGGGAAACCCGAGCCCGCGGACGGAATGAGGAAGAAACACGATCTGTCCTACCGGTGGAAGGAGGTGGCCGATTTTCTTAGCCAAGTACCCGGCTTCTCGAAGCTTTTTGATATCCCGCTCCTGGACGGTAGGCCATCCATTTGCCTCCTGCCCCAGATCCGGACATCTTTAGAGGACCTCTCTTCGGTGGAGAAGAAGAGTGCTTGGGCGCTAGGGCTCGAGCAGAGGGGAATGAACTAGCAGAAGGAAAAGGCGTGGGTGAAAAGGAAGAGACCTTATCTCTTTATAGAGGCGGTAAAAGCTTTTTCGCCTCCCCACTTGCCTGGTGGAACCCGCTCGTTCCCCGCTCGCCGCAATTAGCGGTGCGATTGGGTTAGCCATACCCGTATTGATGAAAATCCCGCAATAAGGGGACACGATCTTTGCTTCGGCAGGACGTGCAGAGGAAACCGCCTCGCGATATGCGCTGAGGCTGGTTGTGGGAAAATGGCTCGAATAATCACTCGACCGTAGTGTCATGTCACTTTGCCTAAAGTTTTCAGCAGATTACACTTGTGAAATATCATTCTCTCTACGATGGTATGTGAAGATCATCTTGCAGATCCAGACACGATCTAAGTGTTCGGTAGTGACTATGGAGTATTCGGAGATGGAACCCGCCTTGCAATGCCGAAGATAGAACTGCGTGTCAGACTCATCGTCATTGAAGCCTGGTTCAGGGGCTACTGAGGGAGTCCTGGATTAGGGGGTATCCGGATAGCCGGACTATATACTTTGGCCATACTGTTGGACCGTGAAGATACAAGACTCAAGACTTCGTCTAGTGTCCGGATAGGACTCTCATTTGCGTGGAAGACAAGCTTGGCCATCCGGATATTATATTTCCTTCTTTGTAACCGACTCCATGTAAACCCTAGCCCTCTCCGGCGTCTATATAAACCGGAGAGTTTAGTCCTTAGAGACACAATCATAATCATCATAGGATAGCTTCTAGGGTTTAGCCTCTACGATCTCGTGGTAGATCAACTCTTGTAATACCCATATCATCAATATCAATCAAGCAGGAAGTAGGGTTTTACCTCCATCGAGAGGGCCCGAACCTGGGTAAAACATCGTGTCCCTTGCCTCCTGTTACCATCAGCCTAATACACACAGATCAGGACCCCCTACCCGAGATCCGCCGGTTTTGACACCGACACCAGGGCTGATGAAGAAATTCCAGCCTCTGAAGAAACTTTCAGGGCAACCACTAGTGTTGCGCCTGAAGAATCTGCCAGGCCACCTGAAGACTCTGCTACTGCGCCTGAAGAAATTGCTCAAGACAGGCCAACTGCATTAGTTGTGCCTGAAGAAATTGATCCTACTCCCATGGCTCCGCCTGCACCAACACCAAGCCCAATTCTTCCTTCTACTCTGGAAGTGAAGAAAACCAAAGCAGCGGAGCGAGCTGCTCTGAAGAAGAGGAAAGCATCAGCTGCCTCAGAATCTTTGGCCCCCAAGAAGGCGAAGATTTTGACAAGTTCAATTGACAATCCCATTGATGTTGTTCCTCTTGCAAGCATGCCATCAAAGGAACTTGTTCCTTATGGTGAAGAATATCATATTCCTAAAGAATCCGCTGAAGAAGACCCCTCTGCTACTTCCATAGAGCAGATGGATGAAGAAATTGAAGTTGAGACTTTCACTTCAACTCCTCAAGTATCATCGCCAACGCCTCAGTTTACTGCTGAAGAGGCCGGCGTTGAAGAAATGGAAGTGGATGAGGATGTGGACATTGGCTGCACCACTCCAGTGATGAACGATGATTTTTGGGATAGTCAACACCCCAACTCTCCTCTGTTCACACCGCTACAGCAAATTCCTCAGTCCCTAGCACCTACAGAAGTTCAGATGGTCTCTGAAGAAATACACACTGCCCCTTCCATTCATGAAGAAATTCCAGCCACTAGTGCTGATGAAAATGTTGCTGAAGAAATGGAGGCCCAGGCTGCAAATGAAGAATGCAACTGAAATTCCTCAGCCTGCGGCTCCAGAAATTGACATACCAGAGGTTATTCTTCAGATCACTAACACTCCTCAGCCATAGCCGAAGAATCCATTCTCCAAAACTCCAAAGTTCAAGGCTGATGCCTTCTTCAATGAGCATGTATTCTTCACTGATTACAATCCCTATGATTCTGCTCGTCTGAGGAGGAAGCACTTCTGGAGAGCTAGTCAAGCAAATTTCTATTCTTCAGTGCTATTCAACAAGGATAAAGTCTTTGACCATGAGCATATTCCACACTTGGATATGGAATCACTGCCTTGCTTCACGCAAGTCCTTGCTGCCAATCATGATGCTGCCCTGCTCAATTTCTGCACTAACATATGCGATTGGAATGAAGAACTTATTCTTCAATTCTATGCGACGCTGCACATCACCGGCAATGCTGAAGATGTGAACTCATGGGTGTTAGACTGGATGATAGAGAACACACACTATAAGGCACCAGCCACTGAATTGCTTCGTGCCATGCTAGTCAGTCCTCCCCCAGAAGGTGCACGTCTCATCTACTCTGAAACTGAGCTATCAGATCACTTCATGTAAGTGTTGATGAAGCCACCGAAGCCTGGTCAAGCCTCAAGGACAAAATTCCTTGTGAAGGAATTGCAATATGTGCCAAGGACAGTCTACCGCATTCTGATGAAGACATCGAGTCCAATCAAAGGCCACGATTCTAATGATGAAGAAGTCGTTGGCATCATGAAGAATCTGCTTTTCAATATCATGCACGGTATTCCCGTGAACTACCATGATTTCTTCATGAGGACTTTGGCAAACGTTGCAATGTCCCCGTTTGAGTTGAAGCCTTATTCTCCTTGGATTATGAGATTCATCAGATCAAGGTCTTCACTCAACTACAAAGCTGATACACTCAACCATGGAAGCTACTTGCCCCCAATTCAAGTCCTCAAGCGGACATTTTCCTCAGCTGATGAAAAGAGCAAGGCCACTGCTATTATTGATGAGGGCATTCGACCATTGGATGGACAGTTTCGCAAAGTTGCTTCATATTCCAGCAATGATGACTCCGCTACTCATGATTCTGCCGCTAATGCCTCAAAGCAAAGTCCTCAGGCAACAGCTCCAAGGGTGATGACTGATTGTGAGCTTCTCCTCAGTCTTCATCAAAAGGTGGATCACAATCACAAATGGGTAAAACGTCAGTTTGGTTCCATTCTTCACAACATGACTGCCACATATAATTCAGTGAAGAAGAACCATTACTACCTCAATGAAGTTTTTGACCGCACCTGGGCTATACTGTCTCACCTTTACGGTGATGAGGATCTCAAGCAGATGGGTTTCAAGCAGGACTTCGGCTGGTCTAAGCCTCCTCCGAAGAAATTCAAGAAAGTTGAAGTTCCTCCTCTGGTGCCCAGCTCATATTCTTCATCCCGTGATACTAATGAAAATGAAGATCTGGACGACACTGCGACTGCCCTACTCCAACAAACGACCCCAACAGCGCTGACGCCCCTCCATCGACTTCGTTATAAAATTCTTCAGGGGCGTTAGTCCTCACTTTTCGTCCCTTTTGGTCATTTGATGACAAAGGGGGAGAAATTTGAGTTAGTCTTCAAGCGGGTCTATATATATGGGCATTTTTTTGTTAAGTTGCAACTCTCGCTCTTCTGAAGCTTTTGTTGTATGAGTTGTAAACTTAAGTCCGATGGTGACCTGATACTTATGGTCTGCTTTTTCTGCATGCTATTTCCTCATTAATGTTATGCATGCATGCTGAATTACATAAGTCACCATATTTCATCATGCATTTCAAATTCTTCATTTCATATGTTAAATGCGTGTATGAATTACAAGATATAGGGGGAGATCTCCATGATTCTACTCTTCAAATGTGCATTGCTTCAAAAGTAAATTCCTCACTATGCACATCTTCAGGGGGAGTTCTTCTATATCTTGCAATCAAATTCCTCAATTCTGAGCACTTTCAATTCATATGTTTATCCCCGTTGAAAACTTAACCTATATTGTCATCAATCACCAAAAAGGGGGAGATTGTAAGTGCATCTAGTGCCCCTTAGTGATTTTGGTGTATTGAAGACTTATAGGTTAAGGGACTAATATGTTTGTGAGTGTACACAGGCTCTATAAGTCAATGAGGAGTTTGATATTTACAGGGAAAGTCGACCCCTAAAAATGAATGTCTTCGGCTGAAGACTTTGGTTCTCCTGAAGACTTTGAAGTGAAGAAATTGGTGTGACCTGAAGACTTCGATATTCATGCAAGGAATCTGAAGCGTGAATACTTTCGTTTTCGTAGTTTCTTTTTCTCTTTATTTGAGTCATAGGAAACACCGTACTGTTAAAGGGGGTCGAGGTAATACTAAGGAAACTAATTTCCAAGTGATGCTCATCTCAAAATCCTACACCTACCCAATCCTTCGAGTGAAGCCATTGGAAATCTCATATCAGTTCAGTCAATTTCTTTAGTGACAGAGACGAAGATCTTCTGGTCTCTGAGGAATTTGTTCTGACCAAGGGGTTAGGAATTCGCCAGTGCGAATTGCCTACACAGTGAGGAACATGATAGCCTTGAGGAATTCGAACCTAAAATCTTACCGTTGTTGTGCCACGCGCCAGCTGTCCAAAATATCCTACCACCTAATGGTCATATCAGACAAGGGCATTTATGTCTTATCATCTCGGGCTGCTCCCTAGGCTATAAATAGCCGCCCCCTACAACCACTAGCTGGTTGGCTGCTCCGAGAGAAACTGACACTTGTCATTTGAGAGCATCTCATCCTCTGAGGACTTTGAGCGAAAATCATCAAGTGAGGAAAACCCAAATCCCAAACCCAAACCTACAAACCCCAAAGTGATTGAGCATCACTGAAGAGATTGTTCCTGTGTGGAACCGACGCTTGTTACCTTTGAGGACTGTGTATCCTCCAGACGGTTAGGCGTCATGGTCTGAGCATCCAAGAGGAATTGTGGATTGCCGAGTGACCAAGTCTGTGAAGGTTTGGAAGTCACCTGTGAAGACTTACCTCTATTGTTGGGCGAGGTCTGTGTGATCTTAGCTCAAGGAGAATATGGTGAGGACTGTGTGTCCGGGACTGTGTGTCCTCGAATTTAAATACTCAGCCGCCCCAACCAGACGTACAACTGTCACAGCAGTTGGAACTGGTCTACCAAATCATTTTCTTCATCAAGCCAACTGGTTCTATTTCCTCAACCCTTTCATTTCCTCATTTGTGTGTTGATGAACCTGATCATTACTATTTGAAGACTTTGACTGAAGACTTTCTCTAATTCCGAAATCCTATTTCTTCAGTCTGTTTTGTCTTTATCCTGTGTTTACGCTTTCTGTACTCTGTGTTTGTCCTTCATTTCATCATGATGATTATGTTGTTGCTTTGTTATGCTTATACCTGAGTACTTATTCTGCTACAAGTAGTTCTTCGCTTAGGAATTTTCTCACCCAGAAATTTCTCAGTGAAGAATTCATAAAAATCGCCTATTCACCCCCCCCCCCTCTAGCCGACGTAACGCACTTTCAAAAGGGTAGATACGATGGAGACGTATCAAGCATCGTGGAATTGGCGATGGGGAAGGATTGGTGATGAGGAAGATCGAAGATCCCCCTCTCCGGAGCCCCAAACGGACTCGAGATCTGGCCTCCCGATGAAGAACAGGAGGTGATAGCGGCTCCGTCTTGTGAAATGCGATACTTCTTTCTCCCTGATTTTTCTCTCCGAAAATAGGATTTTTTGCGTTGGAGATAGGGTCAGCGGGGCCACCAGGTGGGCACAAGCCACCGGGGCGCGCCAGGAGGGGGGCACCCTGGTGGGTTGTGCTCACCCGTGGGCCCCCCTCTGGTGGTTCTTGGCTCTAGTATTTTTCTTTTATTCTATAAAAATTCTCCAAAAAGTTTCGTTCCATTTCGAGAACTTTTATTTTTGCACAAAAACAACACCATGGTAGTTCTGCTGAAAACAGCGTCAGTCTGGGTTAGTTTAATTCAAATCATGCAAATTAGAGTCCAAAACAAGAGTGAAAGCATTAGGAAAACTAGATATGATGGAGATGTATCAACTCCCCCAAGCTTAAACCTTTGCTTGTCCTCAAGCAATTCAGTTTATAAACTGAAAGTGAAAAAGAAAAAGTTTTACGAACTCTTTTGCTCTTGTTTACATAAATAAGCTTAAGTAGCACCTAGGTTTCCAGCAAAGATTATGACTAACCATGTCGGCAATAACTATTAAAAATTATATTGACTCATATCAATGGCATAAGCAAGTAGCAAGCAAATAATAAAATATCTCAAATGACAACACTTTGTTAAAATAGGCATGATATAATATGACAACAGTGGTATCTCGCTAGCCCTTTCTGAGACTGCAAAACATAAATGCAGAGCACCTCCAAAGTTCAAGTAGCGACTAAACATTGTAATTCATGGTATAAAAAATCAAGTCATGATGCATCCAACATTAGCTACACACAATGCATGAGGATGACAATGGTGCTTGCTACCTCTTGAGCATGCGTTGGTTTTCCCTTGAAGAGGAAAGGGTGATGCAGCAAAGTAGCATAAGTATTTCCCTCAGTTTTTGAGAACCAAGGTATCAATCCAGTAGGAGGCTACACGCAAATCCCTCGTACCTACACAAACAAATAAGAACATCGCAACCAACGCGCTAAAGGGGTTGTCAATCCCTTCACGGCCACTTGCAAAAGTGAGATCTGATACAGATAACAAGATAAATATTTTTGGTATTTTTATGATATAGATTGGTAAGTAAAGATTGCAAAATAAAATAGATCAGAAACTTATTTGATGGAAAATAGACCCGGGGGCCATATGTTTCACTAGTGGCTTCTCTCAAGATAGCATAAGTATTACGGTGGGTGAACAAATTACTGTCGAGCAATTGATAGAAAAGTGCATAGTTATGAGAATATCTAGGCATGATCATGTATAAATGTCCGCGACAAGTAGATCGAAATGATTCTGCATCTACTACTATTACTCCACACATCGACCGCTATCCAGCATGCATCTAGAGTATTAAGTTCATAAGAACAGAGTAACGCATTAGGCAAGATGACATGATGTAGAGGGATAAACTCAAGCAATATGATATAAACCCCATCTTTTTATCCTCGATCGCAACAATACAATACGTGCCTTGCTGTCCCTGTTGTCACTAGGAAAGGACACCGCTAGATTGAACCCAAAGCTAAGCACTTCTCCCATTGCAAGAAAGATCAATCTAGTAGGCCAAACCAAACTGATAATTCGAAGAGACTTGCAAAGTTAACAAATCATACATAAAATAATTCAGAGGAGATTCGAATATTGTTCATAGATAATCTTAATCATAAACCCACAATTCATTGGATCTCGACAAACACACCGCAAAAAGAATTACATCGGATAGATCTCCAAGAAGATCGAGGAGAACTTTTTATTGAGATCCAAAGAGAGAGAAGAAGCCATCTAGCTAATAACTATGGACCCGAAGGTCTGAGGTAAACTACTCACACTTCATCGGAGAGGCTATGGTGTTGATGTAGAAGCCCTCCGTGATCGATTCCCCCTCCGGTGGAGCGCCGGAAAAGGCCCCAAGATGGGATCTCACAGGTACAGAAGGTTGCGGCAGTGGAAATAGGGTTTCGTGGTGCTCCTGGATGTTTTCAGGGTATATGAGTATATATAGGCGAAAGAAGTCGGTCCGGGGAGCCACGAGGGGCCCACAAGGGTGGGGGGCACACCTACCCCCTGGGCGCGCCTCCCTGCCTCGTGGCCTCCTCGTTTCTTTCTTGACGTCCACTCCAAGTCTCCTGGATTGCGTTTGTTCCAAAAATAACTAACCTGAAGGTTTTATTCCATTTGGACTCCGTTTGATATTCCTTTTATGCAAAACACTGAAATAGGCAAAAAACAGCAATTTGGACTGGGCCTCCGGTTAATAGGTTAGTCCCAAAAATAATATAAAAGTGTATAATAAAGCCCATTAAACATCCAAAACAGATAATATAATAGCATGGAACAATCAAAAATTATAGATACGTTGGAGACGCATCAAGCATCCCCAAGCTTAATTCCTGCTCGTCCTTGAGTAGATAAATGATAAAAACAAAATTTTTGATGTGGAATGCTACTTAACATAATTCTCAATGTAATTTTCTTTATTGTGGCATGAATTTTCAGATCCGAAAGATTCAAAACAAAAGTTTAATATTGACATAAAAATAATAATACTTCAAGCATACTAACAAAGTAATCATGTCTTCTCAAAATTACATGGCCAAAGAAATTTATCCCTACAAAATCATATAGTCTGGCTATGCTCTATCTTCATCACACAAAATATTTAAATCATGCACAATCCCAGTTTTAGCCAAGCAATTGTTTCATACTTTAGTATTCTCAAACTTTTTCAATCTTCACGCAATACATGAGCGTGAGCCATGGACATAGCACTATAGGTGGAATAGGATGGTGGTTGTGGAGAAGACAAAAAGGAGAAGATAGCCTCACATCAACTAGGCGTATCAACGGGCTATGGAGATGCCCATTAATAGATATCAATGTGAGTGAGTAGGGATTGCCATGCAACGGATGCACTAGAGCTATAATTGTATGAAAGCTCATCAAAAGAAACTAAGTGGGTGTGCATCCAACTTGCTTGCTCACGAAGACCTAGGGCAATTTGAGGAAGCCCATCATTGGAATATACAAGCCAAGTTCTATAATAAAAAATTCCCACTAGCATATGAAGGTGACAACATAGGAGACTCTCTATCATGAAGATCATGGTGCTACTTTGAAGCACAAGTGTGGTAAAAGGATAGTAACATTGTCCCTTCTCTCTTTTTCTCTCATTTTTTTCTTTTTGGTGGGCTTCTTTGGCCTCTTTTTTTTATTTGGGATTCTTTGGCCTTTTTTATTTTTCATAAAGTCCGGAGACTCATCCCAACTTGTGAGGGAATCATTGCTTCCATCATCCTTTCCTCACATGGGACAATGCTCTAATAATGAAGATCATCACACTTTTATCTACTTACAACTCAAGAATTACAACTCAATACTTAGGACAAAATATGACTCTATGTGAATGCCTCCGGCGATGTACCGGGATATGCAATGAATCAAGAGCGACATGTATGAAAGAATTATAAGGGTGGCTTTGCCACAAATACGATGTCAACTACATGATCATGCAAAGTAATATGACAATGGTGGAGCGTGTCATAATAAACGTAATGGTGGAAAGTTGCATGGCAATATATCTTGGAATGGCTATGGAAATGCCATAATAGGTAGGTATGGTGGCTGTTTTGAGGAAGGTATATGATGGGTGTATGATACCGGCGAAAGTTGCGCGGCACAAGAGAGGCTAGCAATGGTGGAAGGGTGAGAGTGCGCATAATCCATGGACTCAACATTAGTCATGAAGAACTCACATACTTACTGCAAAAATCTACAAGTTATCAAAACAAAGTACTACACGCATGCTCCTAGGGGAAGGGTTGGTAGGAGTTAACCATCGCGCAATCCCGACCTCCACACATAAGGAAGACAATCAATAAATAAATCATGCTCCAACTTCATCATATAACGGTTCACCATACGTGCATGCTACGGGAATCACAAACTTTTAACACAAGTATTCCTCAAATTCACAACTACTCAACTAGCATGACCCTAATATTACCATCCTCATATCACAAAACAATCATCAAGTATCAAACTTCTCACAGTATTCAATGCACTTTATATGATAGTTCTTATTATACCTATCTTGGATGCTCATCATATTAGGACTAAAATTTTAACCAAAGAAATTACCATACTGTTCTAAAGGACTCTCAACATAATATAAGTGAAGCATGATAGATCAATAATTTCTATAAAATAAAACCACCGCCGTGCTCTAAAAAGGTATAAGTGAAGCTCTAGAGCAAAATTATCTAGCTCAAAAGATTTAAGTGAAGCACATAGAGTGCTCTAATAAATTCCAATTCATGTGTGTCTCTCCCGGAAGGTGTGTACAGCAAGGATGATTGTGGTAAACTAAAAAGCAAAGACTCAAATCATACAAGACGCTCCAAGCAAAACACATATCATGTGGTGAATAAAAATATAGCATCAAGTAAAGTTACCGATGGACGAAGACGAAAGAGGGGATGCCTTCCGGGGCATCCCCAAGCTTAGTCTTTTGGTTGTCCTTGAATTTTACCTTGGGGTGCCTTGGGCATCCACAAGCTTAGGCTCTTGCCACTCCTTATTCCATAATCCATCAAATCTTTACCCAAAAACTTGAAAACTTCACAACACAAAACTCAACATAAAATCTCATGAGCTCCGTTAGCGAAATAAAACAAACCACCACTTTAAGGTACTTTAATTAAATCATTCTTTATTTATATTGGTGTTAAACCTACTGTATTCCAACTTCTCTATGGTTCATACCCCCCGATACTAGCCATAGATTCATAAAAATAAGCAAACAACACACGAAAAACAGAATCTGTCAAAAACAGAACAGTCTGTAGCAATCTGTAACTTTCAAATACTTCTGGAACCCCCA
Organism: Triticum timopheevii; assembly: GCA_963921465.1. NCBI lineage: Eukaryota > Viridiplantae > Streptophyta > Magnoliopsida > Poales > Poaceae > Triticum > Triticum timopheevii. Next base: position 110,270,714 of record OY997266.1, on the reverse strand, counting down.
AAAATTTACCAAAATAGGAAGTCCTAGGAAATTTGTTTATTAATCTTCTGCAAAAATAATCAACTGAAAAGCACATTTCTGTGATTTATTAAAATTATTCTCGTGCGTGCAAAAGTTTCTGTTTTTCAGCAAGATCAAGTTAACTATCACCCAAGATGATCCTATAGGTTTTACTTGGCACAAACACTAATTAAAACATAAAACCACATCTAACCAGAGGCTATATGAATTATTTATTACTAAACAGGAACAAAAAGCAAAGAACAAAAATAAAATTGGGTTACCTCCCAACAAGCGCTATCGTTTAACGCCCCTAGCTAGGCATAAAAGCAAGAATAGATCTAAGTATTGCCATCTTTGGTATTCAATTCTTCAATAGAACACTTATAAACCCTAGGAGTTTCCTTCTTTTTATTAATGATTAAACTCCTAGGCAAGAAATCAAGAAATTTATTTGTAGCAAAATGTTTCTTAATGATAGCGAAAAAGCTGGGGTGAACACTTATTGATTTGAGATCCGCATTTTCCTTACTAGAAGATTCACCCTTAGTTTTAGGAACATACATTAATTTGGAAATTTTGGTAGTAGGAGGAGTTGGAGTATTTTTCACGGATGAAAATTCGGACCCTAAGTTGGTAATAATATCCTCAAGTTTACCGATTCTTGTAGAATCTTGATCTATTCTTTCGTTAACTATAGGTTCCTTTTCTTTTAAAAAAATAAGAGTAACTCCAACCTTAGGTCCATATTGGGTAATTTGGTTGTGGATCTTTTTATCCAAATTTTCAATTAACTCTACAGTGGCAACTTTATTTTCAATAATTTCAAGCCTTTGCATCACATGTTCCAAAGTTAAAACAGTTCCATTGACCAAAAGAGGTGGTGGACCAAACAAATCTATCATAGCATTATAAGAATCAAAAGTATGGCTACCCAAGAAATTCCCTCCGGTAATGGTGTGAAGAATATATCTATTCCAAGGAATAATGCCTACATAAAATTGCATAGAAGATCGGAAGTAGATTGCTTCCTAGTAGATCTATTCTGAGCATTACAAATTCTATGCCAAGCATCTTTTAGATTTTCTCCCTCCCTTTGTTTAAAATTAAGAACTTCATGATCGGGAGTACTAACAATGATAGAAGGACTAGCCATGACAACGAACGACGACACAAGAAGCAAGCGAAAAAGAGGCGAACGGAAAAAAGAGGGCGAATAAAACGGCAAGGGTGAAGTGGGGGAGAGGAAAACGAGTGGCAAATGGCAAATAATGTAATGCGAGGGATAAGAGTTTGTGATGGGTACTTGGTATGTCTTGACTTGTGCGTAGACTCCCCGGCAATGGCGCCAGAAATCCTTCTTGCTACCTCTTGAGCATGTGTTGGTTTTCCCTTGAAGAGGAAAGGGTGATGCAGCAAAGTAGCATAAGTATTTCCCTCAGTTTTTGAGAACCAAGGTATCAATCCAGTAGGAGGCTACACACAAATCCCTCGTACCTACACAAACAAATAAGAACCTTGCAACCAACGGGATAAAGGGGTTGTCAATCCCTTCACGGCCACTTGCAAAAGTGAGATCCGACAGAGATAAAAGATAAATATTTTTGGTATTTTTATGCCATAGATTGGAAAGTAAACATTGCAAAATAAAATAGATCAGAAACTTATATGATGGAAAATAGACCAGGGGGCCATAGGTTTCACTAGTGGCTTCTCTCAAGATAGCATAAGTATTACGATGGGTGAACAAATATTGTCGAGCAATTGATAGAAAAGTGCATAGTTATGAGAATATCTAGGCATGATCATGTATATAGGCATCACGTCCGCGACAAGTAGATCGAAACGATTTTGCATCTACTACTATTACTCACGGCCGCTATCCAGCATGCATTTAGAGTATTAAGTTCATAAGAACAGAGTAACGCATTAGGCAAGATGACATGATGTAGAGGGATAAACTCAAGGAATATGATATAAACCCCATCTTTTTATCCTCGATGGCAACAATACAATATGTGCCTTGCTGCCCCTGCTGTCACTGGGAAAGGACACCGCAAGATTGAACCCAAAGCTAAGCACTTCTCCCATTGCAAGAAAGATCAATCTAGTAGGCCAAACCAAACAGATAATTTGAAGAGACTTGCAAAGATAACAAATCATACATAAAATAGTTCAGAGGAGATTCAAATATTGTTCATAGATAATCTTGATCATAAACCCACAATTCATCGGATCTCGACAAACACACCGCAAAAAGAATTACATCGAATAGATCTTCAAGAAGATCGAGGAGAACTTTGTATTGAGATCCAAAGAGAGAGAAGAAGCCATCTAGATAATAACTATGGATCCGAAGGTCTGAGGTAAACTACTCACACTTCATTGGAGAGGCTATGGTGTTGATGTAGAAGCCCTCCATGATCGATTTCCCCTCCGGCGGAGCGCCGGAAAAGGCCCCAAGATGGGATTGAAGGAAATATGCCCTAGAGGCAATAATAAAGTTATTATTTATTTCCTCATATCATGATAAATTTTTATTATTCATGCTAGAATTGTATTACCCGGAAACATAATACATGTGTGAATACATAGACAAACATAGTGTCACTAGTGTGCCTCTACTTGACTAGCTCATTGATCAAAGATGGTTAAGTTTCCTAACCATGGATATGAGTTATCATTTGATCAGTGGGATCACATCATTGGGAGAATGATGTGATTGACTTGACCCATTTCGTTAGCTTAGCACTTGATCGTTTAGTATGTTTCTACTGCTTTCTTCATGACTTATACATGTTCCTATGACTATGAGATTATGTAACCCCCGCTTACCGGAGGAACACCTTGTGTGCTACCAAGCGTCACAACGTAACTGGGTAATTATAAAGGTGCTCTACAGGTGTCTCTGAAGGTACTTGTTGAGTTGATGTATTTCGAGATTAGGATTTGTCACTCCGATTGTCGAAGAGGTATCTCTGGGCCCTCTCGGTAATGCACATCACAATATGCCTTGCAAGCAATGTAGCTAATGAGTTAGTTACGAGATAATGCATTACGTAACGAGTAAAGAGACTTGCCGTAACGAGATTGAACTAGGTATTAAGGTACCGATGATCGAATCTCGGGCAAGTAACATACCGATGACAAAGGGAACAACGTATGTTGTTATGCGGTTTGACCGATAAAGATCTTCGTAGAATATGTGGGAGCCAAAATGAGAACCCGGGTTCCGCTATTGGTTACTGACCGGAGACGTGTCTCGGTCATGTCTACATAGTTCTCGAACCCGTAGGGTCCGCACGCTTAAAGTTCGATCACGGTTATATTATGAGTTTATATGTTTTGATGTACCGAAGGTAGATCGGAGTCCCAGATGTGATCACAGACATGACGAGGAGTCTCGAAATGGTCGAGACATAAAGATCGATATATTGGACGACTATATTTGGACAATACTGGAGCTCCGGGAGGTTATCGGAACCCCCCGGGAGGTATATGGGCCTTAATGGGCTTTAGTGGAAAGGAGGGGAAAGGAGCAAGGGAGGGGGCGCCCCCCCCCCAAGCCCAATCTGAATAGGGAGGGCCCCCCCCCCTTTCCTTCCTCCCTCCTTCCTCTTCCTTCCCTCTCCCTCTCCAAATAGGAAAAGGAGGACTCCTACTCCCGGTGGGAGTAGGACTCCCCCCCCCCTTGGGCGCACCTCCTCCTCCTGGCCAGCCCCCTCCTCCTCCTGGCCGGCCCCCTCCTCCACTCCTTTATATACGGGGGAGGGGGGTGATGACCCACAAGTGTAGGGGATCAATCGTAGATCTTTCGATAAGTAAGAGTGTCGAACCCAACGAGGAGCAGAAGAAAATGATAAGCGGTTTTCAGTAAGGTTTTCTCTGCAAGCACCGAAATTGTAGGTGATAGATAGTTTTGTGATAAGATAAATGGTAACGAGTAACAAGTAAATAAAGTAAATAAAGTGCAGCAAGGTGGCCCAATCCTTTATGTAGCAAAGGATAAGCCTGGACAATTTCTAATAATGAGAAAGGAGCTCCCGAGGACACATGGGAATTATTGTCAAGCTAGTTTTCATCACGTTCATATGATTCGCGTTCGGTACTTTGATAATTTGATATGTGGGTGGACCGGTACTTGGGTACTGCCCTTACTTGGACAAGTATCCCACTTATGATTAACCCCTATTGCAAGCGTCCGCAACTACAAAAGAAGTATTAAGGTAAACCTAACCACAGCATTAAACATATGGATCCATATCAGCCCCTAACGAAGCAACGCATTAACTAGGGTTTAAGCTTCTGTCACTCTAGCAACCCATCATCTACTTATTACTTCCCCATGCCTTCCTCTAGGCCCAAATAATGGTGAAGTGTCATGTAGTCGATGTTCACATAACACCACTAGAGGAAAAGACAACATACATCTCATCAAAATATCGAACAAATACCAAATTCACATGACTACTAATAGCAAGACTTCACCCATGTCCTCAGGAACAAACGTAACTACTCGCAAAGCATATTCATGTTCATAATCAGAGGAGTAATAATATGCATAAAGGATCTGAACATATGATCTTCCACCAAGTAAACCAATTAGCATCAACTACAAGGAGTAATCAACACTACTAGCAACCCACATGTACCAATTTGTGGTTTTGATACAAGATTGGATACAAGAGATGAACTAGGGTTTTGAGAGGAGATGGTGCTGGTGAAGATGTTGATGGAGATTGACCCCCTCCCGATGAGAGGATCGTTGGTGATGAGGTTGGTGATGATTTCCCCCTCCCGGAGGGAAGTGTCCCCGGCAGAACAGCTCCGCCGGAGCCCTAGATTGATTCCGCCAAGGTTCCGCCTCGTGGCGGCGGAGTTTCGTCCCGTAAGCTTTCCCACGATTTTCTCCAGGGTAAAAGCTCTGATATAGCAGAAGATGGACACCAGAGGCCCACCAGGGGACCCAGGAGATAGGAGGGCGCGCCCTATAGGGGGGCGCCCTCCACTCTCCTGGACAGGGTGTGGGCCCCAGGTGTATTTCTTTCGCTCAAAAATTCTTATTAATTCCAAAAAGATGTTTCGTGGAGTTTCAGGACTTTTGGAGCTATGCAGAATAGGTTTCCAATGTTTGCTCCTTTTCCAGCCAGAATTCCAGCTGACGGCATTCCCCCTCTTAATGGTAAACCTTGTAAAATAAGATAGAATAACCATAAGTATTGAGATATAATGTGCAATAACAGCCCATAATGCAATAAATATTGATATAAAAGCATGTTGCAAAATGGACGTATCTACTCCCCCAAGCTTAGACCTCGCTTGTCCTCAAGCGCAAGCCGAAATTGAAAAATATGTCCACATGTTTAGAGATAGAGGTGTCGATAAAAATAAAATATGGACATGAGGGCATCATGATCATTCTTATAACAGCAACATATATAGATTTTATCATATGATTTCTTATGCTCAAGTAACAATCAATTCACAATGTCAAGTATGGTTCAAAAAACTTCATTGGGAACTAACAAACTATAATCTCAGTCATTGAAGCAATTGCAATTTATCGTAACATCAGAAAGAGTCAACAATAGAGCTTTTCAGCAAGCTCACATACTCAACTATCTCGTAGTCTTCTACAATTGCTAACACTCACGCAGTACTTGTGGTTATAGAGTTTCAGCCGGACACTGAGAAAGATAGGGGCTTATTGTGTTGCCTCCCAACGTATTCACCTTTAGGTGATGTCAACAATAATAGCCCATGCTAACTAACATCCAATTGGATATATATATCATGATCTTTCAAACACAAGGAGCTTGCCAAAGGATAAAATGAAAAAGGGAAAGGTGAGGATCACCTTGACTCAAGCATAAAGGAAAAAGATAAAGTAAAAGATAGGCCCTTCACAGAGGGAAGCAGAGGTTGTCATGTGCGTTTAGGGTTGATGCACAAAATCTTAATGCAAAAGAACGTCACTTTATATTGCCGCTTGTATGTGGACCTTTATTATGCAGTCCGTCGCTTTTATTACTTCCACAACAAGATCGTACAAAGCTTATTTTCTCTGCACTAATAAGTCATACATATTTAGATAGCAATTTTTATTGCTTGCAACATGACAACTTACTTGAAGGATCTTACTCAATCCATAGGTAGGTATGGTGGACTCTCATGGCAAAACTGGGTTTAAGGATATTTGGAAGCACAAGTAGTATCTCTACTTGGTGCAAGGAATTTGGCTAGCATGAGGGGGAAAGGCAAGCTCAACATGTTTGGAAGGTCAATGACAATATACTTTAACTGAGATGTCGGAAAACATAAACTATTACGTTGTCTTCCTTGTCCAACGTCAACTCTTTTGGCATGTCATACTTAATGAGTGCACCCAATTATAAAAAGGTGTCCAAGATAATATATTTGTATGTGAACCCCTCTTTCCTTATCACTTCGTATTAATTGCAACGATGACCAAAACTATGTTCATCAACTCTCGACAATTTTTATGCCTCATACTTTCTATGTGTGAAGTTATCACTATACATAAGATCAATATGAACTCTTTTATTCTTTCTACTTTCTCAAGATCATAGCAACATAGCAAAGCACTTGACTCAACACTAATCTTTATTATAGATAGCTCACGGACTCGAATACAAAAAGAGATCACAATGCAAAACTCAGACTACTTGATATCAAAACTTCAATCTACTAGATCAAGATACTACTAAAATGATCGAACTAAATAAAGTGGTAAAGATAGGAGTGTGATGGTGATACGATACCGGGGCACCTCCCCCAAGCTTGGCAGTTGCCAAGGGGAGTGCCCATACCCAAGTGATTATGTCCTCGGAGGTGGTGAAGTAGGAGTTGTTGATGATGTAGGCTTGTCCCTCAATTTATGCTTGAGTATAGTATTTTGCTCCTTTAGGTCCTTGATCTCCTACTTAAGGCTTAATACTCTTTTGTATAATTCCTGTTTATTTTCCTGCAAGAGATGAAAAGGGATAAACTCGATCTTTGGCTTCTTTGCTCTATTAGGGAGGCTTGACTTTTTAAACTCCACATGCATGTCCCCAGGCTGAGGTAATGGGGCTTCGTCTTCGTCTGAACTCGTCTCCACCCTTACTTTAGGCTCATAGTCTTCCCCTTCTTCAGACGTCCAGCCATCATGGTCCAAGTCCCCATAGACCTTAGGGTCTGCGAGGTAATCAGCCACATAACTTTCCCCTTCCGAATCCTGGGACAACATATTGCTCTAAGTCTGAAACAGAAACAGCTCGAAACGAAAACAGAAGATATTTGCGTGATACGGTGGTCAAGACCTTCGGGAGTATATATAATGAATTTTTACCGACCAAAATATGTAATATGCAAGAAAACGGAGTCCGGGAGGCACACGAGGTGCCCATGAGACAAGGGGCACACCCAGTAGGGGGGCGCCCTCCACTCTCGTGGGGGGCTCGTGTCCCTTTCGGACTACTTCTTTCTTCCTAAAATTCTTAAATATTCCAAAACTGATAGAAATTGCCATTGGAGTTGTTTTGGAGTCGGTTTACTTACCGTACCACATACCTATACCTTTTCGGAGTCTGGAACGTTCTGGAAAGTGTCCCTTATGTATTCCTCAGGGGTTACGGTTTCAATAATATTAGTTTCAACATTGATAGGATTACCTGAAATATAATGTTTAATTCTTTGACCGTTTACCACCCTTGGATTCGTGCCTTCGAAGTTGTTGATTTTTATGGCACCAGAACAATAGACCTCCACGATAACGTAAGGACCTTCCCATTTTGAGAGGAGTTTTCCTGCAAAAAATCTTAAACGAGAGTTGAATAATAATACATAGTCTCCTAAACTCACGCTTTTGTATCCTCTTATCATGCCAGCGTTTAACTTTTTCTTTGAATAGCTTGGCATTCTCATAGGCCTGGGTTCTCCATTCATCAAGTGAGATAATATCAAACAACCTCTTCTCACCGGCAAGTTTGAAGTCATAATTGAGCTCTTTAATAGCCCAATATGCCTTATGTTCAAGTTCAAGAGGTAAATGACATGCTTTTCCATAAACCATCTTATATGGAGACATACCCATAGGATTTTTGTATGCAGTTCTAAGGCCCATAATGCATCATCAAGTTTTTTGGACCAATTCTTTCTAGATCTATTCACAGTCTTTTGCAAAATTAATTTGAGCTCTCTATTGCTCAACTCTATTTGACCACTAGACTGCGGATGATAAGGAGATGCGATTCTATGATTGACATCATACTTAGCAAGCATCTTACGGAAAGCACCATGAATAAAATGTGAACCACCATCAGTCATAAGATATCTAGGGACTCCAAACCTCGGAAAATTAACTTCTTTAAGCATTTTAATAGAGGTGTTATGATCAGCACTACTAGTTGGAATAGCTTCTACCCACTTAGTAACGTAATCAACAACAACTAAAATATGTGTATAACCATTAGAGGCAGGAAAAGGTCCCATATAATCAAAGCCCCAAACATCAAACGTTTCAATAACAAGAGAATAATTCATAGGCATTTCTTGACGTCTACTAATGTTACCTATTCTTTGACATTCATCACAAGATAAGACAAACTTACGAGCATCTTTGAAGAGAGTAGGCCAATAAAAACCAGATTGTAGTACCTTGTGTGCAGTCCTATCTCCAGCGTGGTGTCCTCCATAGGATTCAGAGTGACACTTGCGTAGGATCTGATCCTGTTCATGCTCAGGCACACAACGTCTAATAACACCATCTACTCCTTCTTTATAAAGGTGTGGATCATCCCAGAAGTAATGTCTTAAATCATAAAAGAACTTTTTTCTTTTGCTGGTATGTGAAACTAGGCGGTATAAATTTAGCAACAATGTAATTAGCATAATCAGCATACCAAGGAGTAGTACGAGAAGCATTAACAACCACTAATTGTTCATCAGGAAAGCTATCATTAATAGGCAGTGGGTCATCAAGAACATTCTCTCACCTAGACAAGTTATCTGCAACGGGGTTCTCAGCTCCCTTTCTATCAATAATATGCAAGTCAAATTCTTGGAGCAAGAGAACCCATCTAATGAGCCTAGGCTTAGCATCTTTCTTTTCCATAAGATATTTAATAGCAGCATGATCAGTGTGAATAGTAACTTTAGAATCAACGATATAAGGTCTAAACTTATCACATGCAAACACAACTGCTAAGAACTCTTTTTCAGTAGTAGCATAATTTCTCTGGGCAGTATCAAGACTCTTACTAGCATACTGGATAACATTCAACTTCTTATCGACTCTTTGCCCTAGAACAGCACCTACAGCATAATCACGAGCATCGCACATAATTTCAAAAGGTAAATTCCAATCAGGTGGCTGAACAATAGGTGCAGTGATCAAAGCTTTCTTAAGTATTTCAAATGCTTCTACACAATCATCATCAAAGACAAAAGGAATATCTTTTTGCAATAAATTAGTCAGAGGCCTAGAGATTTTAGAAAAGTCCTTAATGAACCTCCTATAAAAACCGGCATGACCAAGGAAACTTCTTATACCTTTTATGTCCTTGGGACATGGCATCTTTTCAATAGCGTCAACTTTGGCTTTATCAACTTCAATACCTCTCTCGGAGATCTTATGCCCCTAGACAATGCCTTCGTTAACCATAAAGTGACACTTCTCCCAATTCAGGACGAGACTAGTGTCCTCGCCTCTCTGCAAAACTCGATCAAGGTTGCTCAAACAATCATCAAAAGAGGATCCATAGACGGAGAAATCATCCATGAATACCTCACAAATCTTTTCACAAAAATCAGAGAATATAGCCATCATGCATCTTTGAAAGGTAGCAGGTGCATTACATAAACCAAAAGGCATACATCTATAAGCAAAAGTACCAAAAGGGCAAGTAAAAGTAGTTTTAGATTGATCCTTCGCTGACACAGGTATCTGAGAGAAGCCAAAATAACCATCTAGAAAGCAGAAATGTGTGTGTTTGGATAGTCTTTCTAGCATTTGATCAATAAAAGGTAAAGGGTAATGATCTTTCTTAGTAGCTTTATTTAACTTACGGAAATCAATTACCATCCTATAACCTGTAATAATTCTTTGCGGGGTCAATTCATCTTTATCATTAGGAACAACGGTAATACCTCCCTTTTTAGGAACACAATGGACAGGGCTTACCCATTCACTATCAACAACGGAATAAATAATACCTGCCTCAAGGAGCTTTAATATCTCCTTTCTTACCACTTCCTTCATCTTGGGATTTATCGTTTTTGAGGATCTCTAACTGGTTTGGCATCTTTCTCCACTGTAATTTTGTGTTGGCATAATGTGGGACTAATGCCCTTAAGATCATCCAGAGTATATCCAATAGCTGCTCGGTGCTTCTTCAGAGTTTTCAATAATCTTTCTTCTTCTTTCTCTGAACGGTTAGCAATAATAATAACAGGATATATTTCCTTTTCATCAAGATAAGCATACTTAAGATTATCAGGTAATGGTTTGAGTTCAAACACGGGATCACCCTTGGGTGGAGGGGGATCCCCAAGAATTTCAACGGGAAGGTTATGTTTCAGCATAGGTTCCTGTTTAAGGAACAGTTCATCTATTTCCTCTCTTTCCTTCATAAACATATCGTTTTCATGGTCTAACAAATATTGTTCTAACGGATCAGTTGGAGGAACAGCAATGGAAGCAAGACCAATAATCTCATACTTACTAGGTGGTTCCCTATCACGAGGTTGTCTACTAAACTTAGCGAAATTAAACTCATGAGACATACCATCTATGCCAACAGTGAGAATATTCTTTTCACAGTTAATCTTAGCACTAGCCGTATTCAAGAAGGGTCTACCAAAAATAATGGGACAAAAATCATCTTGTGGGGAACCAAGAACAAGAAAATCAGCAGGGTATTTAACCTTCCCACACAAAACTTCAACATCTCTAACAATCCCAAAGGGTTTAATGGTACCCCTATTAGCAAGCTTAATAGTAACATCAATGTCTTCTAATTCAATGGGTGCAATGTCATGCATAATTTCTCGATATAAAGTATAAGGTATTGCACTAGCACTAGCACCCATATCACATAAGCCATGATAACAATGATCTCCTATTTTAACAGAAATAACAGGCAAGCCTACGACAGGTCTACGTGTCTTAGTATCTGGCCTAGCAATATTAGCAGTCTCACCATAGAAATAAATAACATGCCCATCTAAATCATCATCCAAGAGATCTTTAACCATAGCAATACTAGGTTCAACATTAATTTGCTCAGGAGGTGTATAAGTCCTAGTATTACTCTTACGAACAACAGTCGAAGCTTTAGCATGATCCTTTATCCTAACAGGAAAAGGAGGTTTTTCAACATAAGTAGTAGGAACAATAGGATCACTATAGGTAATAGTCTTTTCTTCGACTGCAATAGGTGTAACTACTTTCACTTCAACAGGGCGATTATATTTAAACCACTTCTCTTTAGGGAGATCAACATGAGTAGCAAAAGATTCACAAAAAGAAGCTACTATCTCAGAGTCAAGTCCATACTTAGCGCTAAATCCACGGAAAGCATCGGTATCCATAAAAGATTTAACATAATCGAACTTAGGTGTCATACCTGACTCCTTACCATCGTTAGAACCCCAATCTTCAGAGTTGCGTTTAATTCTTTCCAATAAGTCCCATTTGAAATCAATAGTCTTCAGCATATAAGAACCAGCACAGGAAGTATCGAGCAGGTTGCGATTATCAAGAGAAAGCCGAGCATAAAAGTTCTGAATAATCATTTCCTGGGAGAGCTCATGATTGGGGCATGAATATAACATTGACTTAAGCCTCCCCCAAGCTTGAGCGATGCTTTCTCCTTCGCGAGGCCAGAAATTATATATGTAATTACGATCACGATGAACAAGATGCATAGGATAGAACTTCTGGTGAAATTCCAGCTTCAATCGTTTATAATTCCAAGATCTCGTATCATCACATAGCCTATACCATGTCAATGCATATCCCTTCAAAGATAAAGGGAAGACCTTCCTTTTTGACAACATCATCGGGAATACCTGCAAGCTTAAATAATCCACAAACTTCATCCACAAAGATAAGGTGTAAATCGGGATGCAATGTTCCGTCTCCTGCAAATGGATTAGCTAGCAGTTTCTCTATCATACCCGAAGGAATCTCAAAGTAAATATTTTCATAAAGCTCAGTAGGTTGAGGAGCAACTCTTTGCTCTTCTGGTTGGGGTGAAGATACCCCAAACAAGCCCCTCAAAGGATTAGTTTCCATAGTGACAAGTAACAGAAAATTTCAGCACATTATATAAATGTTTCCTTACCAAGTTCCACTCACCAAAAGCGCTACACTCCCCGGCAACGGCACCAGAAAAGAGTCTTGATGACCCACAAGTGTAGGGGATCAATTGTAGTCCTTTCGATAAGTAAGAGTGTCGAACCCAACGAGGAGCAGAAGGAAATGATAAGCGGTTTTCAGTAAGGTTTTCTCTGCAAGCACTGAAATTGTAGGTGATAGATAGTTTTGTGATAAGATAAATGGTAACGAGTAACAAGTAAATAAAGTAAATAAAGTGCAGCAAGGTGGCCCAATCCTTTATGTAGCAAAGGATAAGCCTGGACAATTTCAAATAATGAGAAAGGAGCTCCCGAGGACACATGGAAATTATCGTCAAGCTAGTTTTCATCACATTCATATGATTCGCGTTCGGTACTTTGATAATTTGATATTTGGGTGGACCGGTACTTGGGTACTGCCCTTACTTGGACAAGTATCCCACTTATGATTAACCCCTATTGCAAGCATCCGCAACTACAAAAGAATTATTAAGGTAAACCTAACCACAGCATTAAACATATGGATCCATATCAGCCCCTTACGAAGCAACGCATAAACTAGGGTTTAAGCTTCTGTCACTCTAGAAACCCATCATCTACTTATTACTTCCCCATGCCTTCCTCTAGGCCCAAATAATGGTGAAGTGTCATGTAGTCGACATTCACATAACACCACTAGAGGAAAAGACAACATACATCTCATCAAAATATCGAACGAATACCAAATTCACATGACTACTAATAGCAAGACTTCACCCATGTCCTCAGGAACAAACGTAACTACTCACAAAGCATATTCATGTTCATAATTAGAGGAGTAATAATATGCATAAAGGATCTGAACATATGATCTTCCACCAAGTAAACCAATTAGCATCAACTACAAGGAGTAATCAACACTACTAGCAACCCACAGGTACCAATTTGTGGTTTTGATACAAGATTGGATACAAGAGATGAACTAGGGTTTTGAGAGGAGATGGTGCTAGTGAAGATGTTGATGGAGATTGACCCCCTCCCTATGAGAGGATCGTTGGTGATGACGTTGGTGATGATTTCCCCTTCTCGGAGGGAACTGTCCCCGGCAGAACAGCTCCGCCGGAGCCCTAGATTGATTCCGCCAAGGTTCCGCCTCGTGGCGGCGGAGTTTCGTCCCGTAAGCTTGCCCATGATTTTGTCCAGGGTAAAAGCTCTGATATAAAAGAAGATGGACACCGGAGGCCCACCAGGGGGCCCAGGAGATAGGGGGTGCGCCCTATGGGGGGCGCTCTCCACTCTCCTGGACAGGGTGTGGGCCCCCAGGTGTATTTCTTTCGCTCAAAAATTCTTATGAATTCCAAAAAGATGTTTCGTGGAGTTTCAGGACTTTTGGAGCTGTGCAGAATAGGTTTCCAATGTTTGCTCCTTTTCCAGCCAGAATTCCAGCTGCCGGCATTCCCCCTCTTCATGGTAAACCTTGTAAAATAAGAGAGAATAACCATAAGTATTGAGATATAATGTGTAATAACAGCCCATAGTGCAATAAATATTGATATAAAATCATGATGCATAATGGACATATCAGGGGGCACCCCACAGACACAACAATTGATCCCTTGGATCTCTTAGCCGTGTGCGGTGCCCCCCTCCACCATAATCCACCTCGATAATATCATAGCGGTGCTTAAGCGAAGCCCTGTGTCGGTAGAACATCATCGTCGTCACCACGCTGTTGTGCTGACGGAACTCTCCCTCAAAGCTCGGCTGGATCGGAGTTCGAGGGACGTCATCGAGCTGAACGTGTGCTGAACTCGGAGGTGCCGTACGTTCGGTACTTGATCGGTCGGATCGTGAAGACGTACGACTGCATCAACTCCGTTGTGCTAACGCTTCCGCTTACGGTCTACGAGGGTACGTGGACACACTCTCCCCTCTCGTTGCTATGCATCACCATGATCTTGCGTGTGTGTAGGAATTTTTTTTGAAATTACTACGTTCCCCAACAGGGATCTCATGGGTACAGAAGGTTGCCGTGGTGGAAATAGGGTTTTGTGGTGCTCCTGGATGTTTTCAGGGTATATGAGTATATATATAGGCGAAAGAAGTCGGTTAGGGGAGTCACGAGGGGCCCACGAGGGTGGGGGCGCGCCTACCCCCCTAGGTGTGCCTCCCTGCCTCGTGGCCTCCTCATTTCTTTCTTGACGTCCACTCCAAGTCTCCTGGATTGCGTTTGTTCCAAAAATAACTCTCCCGAAGGTTTCATTCTGTTTGGACTCCGTTTGATATTCCTTTTCTATGAAATGTTGAAATAGGCAAAAAAAACATCAATTTGTACTAGGCCTCCGGTTAATAGGTTCAAAAAATAATATAAAAGTGTATAATAAAGCCCATTAAACATCCAAAACAGATAATATAATAGCATGGAACAATAAAAAATTACAGATACGTTGGAGACGTATTAGTGCTCTCAGATCTGGCGCTTATTTGAGAAGGTGATGACTCAACATAAAAGTAAATAGATAGTCCCTTTGCAGAGGGAAGCAATGATTTGCAACGGCGCCAGAGCTCAGATTTTTAAAACAGAGATAAATGAAATTATGAGAAATGAACCCTTCCTGTTTACTTCGCAACAATTAGTTATCAATATATTCCATGCTAAACACATTAGTGGCGGTTTCCAAGCGATAAAAGTAAAGGTTTACTCCCCCTCCACCAACAAATACACTCCACGGCTAGCCGAATCCACGGGTACCGTCCATATGAACATCATTCCCGGGGGAGTTTTTTTTTAATTATTTGCAATTTGAATTCGGGACTAGGAATCCCTATTACTGCCTCTCTCGTGCAATGACGAGTGAATAAACACTCATCATGAGAATAACCCGCTTAGCATGAAAGACACCGACTACCTCTTGTCGCTCTATGAACAATCCAGGCACACAAAAATGGATGTTTATTTGAAGTGTTTGAGGTGGCACATGCAAATTTACTTAGAACGGAAGGGTAATACCGCATATAGGTAGGTATGGCGGACTCATCTGGAATAACTTAGGTTTTAGGATTTTGATGCACAAGTAGTTTTCCTGCTTAGTACAGGCGAAGGCTAGCAAATAGGTTGAGAAGCGGACAGCTAGAGAGCGAAAACGGTCATGAATATGCATTATGCATAAGTAACTTTGGATACTAGCATGAGTAGGATATGAACACCATGAACATAAATATCATAAAGGCATGTTGGTTTTGATTCAACTACGTGCATGAATATGTGCCAAGTCAAGCTACTCGAAACATTCGAAGGAGGATACCATATCATCATAGCACATCACAATCGTTTTAATGCATGTTGACATCCAAAATAAATAATTATCCACTCCTAGCTACTTAGGCATGGCATGAGAAACTATAATCTCTAGTTGTCATCGCAAACATGTTTGATCATAATAGGCTGAATCAAGGATACTAGGTTAAACGTATTACGAAAACAGAACAAGTTGACTTCATACCCGTTTCTCTCTGCCACAACCAATTCATCAAATATCGTCATTATTGCCTTTCACTTGCATGACCGGATGATATGAAAATAATAATAGTGCAAGAGTGTCATGGACTAAGGTGGAATCTGCAAACATTTATTCAAAAGGAGAAGACAAGGCAATTTGAGCTCTTTGTTAGATCAACGATAATGCATATGAAAGCCACTCAACATTTTCAACGTGGTATTCTCCTCGGTATGACTCAATAAAAAGAAAAGAATTTCAAAGAAACAAACTGAAATATTGGAGTTTTTAGTTTTTCTTGAAGAAAGCAAATTAAAGAAAGGAGAAAAACAAAAACAAGAAAAACTATTTACACGGGAAACCTCCCAACAAGCAAAAGAAGAGCAAGGAAATCTTTTTGGGTTTTCTTTTAAATACTACAACTAATTAAACTAGAAAGAAAAACTAAAAAGAACCAAAAAATATTTTTGGGGTTTCTCAAAGATTTTCGAACACACAAGAAGAAAGCGAGAAAATAAATCTAACATAGATGATACAATGAAAAAGTGTGAACACCGACAACTGGAATGCAATGTGTGAACATGAATGTAATGTCGGTGGAAATACGTACTCCCCCAAGCTTAGGCTTTTGGCCTAACTTGGTGATCACCACTCGCGGCCTGCATAATAGTCAGAGTGGTAGCTCACTAAGGCTCTTGGTGCAATCGCCTCAGCCCGCCGAGCAGCTACTACCTTCACGTTGTGCACACGGGCCTCGCTCTCAGAAACATAATATCTTCCCTTGCTATGAAAATCAAAGAGAGCAGGTGCAGGCAAAAAGGTATCCACAATAGACTTTTTATTGAATAGCAAGTTATAAGTATAGTTACTGATTTCACCCCTAAGGAACTTGTGGCGCTTCATAGCCTCAAAATCTAAATACTGAGTGGGTAGGATGGGGTCATTAGGCCAAGGTGATACACCACACTCCTCTGCTAAACGTGAAGCATAAATCCCACCATAAAAATATCCACTACCAGCATTGTGTTGCAACCTGTGTGCAACAATCGCTCCAAGGTTATAACATTTAACACCCGTGAGGGCAGTGTGTATGAGGCTCAAGTTAGGAGCACATAGTGTACTACAGTCTTGTTTGCCTACGATGCATTTTCCATTAAATAGTGCAAAGTATTGAATCGATGGGAAATGAATGCTATTTATTCTACCTTGTGTCACCCCTCTATTCTCACCATAGCAAAGACAAGTTAAAATGACTCATACTCAGACCTTGGTGGTTCATCCAACAAACCCCAAAATGGAATTTTACACATGCCACTAAACGCGTCTAGAGACATGGTAATTGAACGGTCATAAAGTTTGAACAAAACTCTAGACTCGCGAGGATGAAATTTAAAATCTTTAGTAAACGATTCTGTGAGACTAAGATACTGGTTGCACTTATCTTCAATGTAGGGACCGAGCTCGGCATTGTGAACATATTGCTCAAATTCTTCTTTAATACCTGCCATCATCATGAAATCGTCGCACGGCCATAAGCATGATTTGGTGGTGGCATCCCGTATTGAATTTGCGCTTGGTTCAACATAAGCTGACGGGTTGAGCCACTACTCGAAGATGCCTCCGAGGGCCTCCGCCTCGAAGAACTCCTTCATAAGAAGTTCATCATATTTGCGTACAATTTTCTGAGAAATTTTTGGGTCACAAGATTTTTGTAAACAAACTTCACAAGATTAATACCAACTACTCATAGGGAAGCATAGAAGTTATATTGGTCATTCAAACTACTTAGAACTCTAAGAATTCAACATGCAAGCTCATCTACAACAACACCAAGAGTAGCTAATTATTCAAATATAACCCACTAGAGCAAAAACTAATTGGACCAATGGAGTCACATACCAAGTAGCAATCCCCCAAAACAGTTTTGGAAATGGAGCTTCAAGCAAAGAGATCGAAATCCATGGGTTTGAGAGCAAGAACAAGAGAGAGAGAGAGAGAGAGAGAGAGAGAGAGAGCAATGGTGAATTTTTTTGGAGATAGGTGATGACATGGGCTAAAGAGATAAGTGAGGGGGCCCATGTGGGGACCACAACCCACCAGGGCGCGCCTGGTACTGCTGGCGCGCTTAGGTGGGTTGTGCCCACCTAGTGCACCCCCTCTGATGTTATTTGCATATAAAAAATCTTAAATATTCAGAAAACAAAAATCGTATTAAATTTCCAGGGCATTCTGAGAACTTTTATTTTTCAAAGAAGTAGTAAATCATATCCTGGAGACTACGCTCACAACCAGGAGCAAGAGTATTGTACCATATCTTAGCATCACCCTTTAATGAGAACGGAAACAATTTGAGAATATAATAGTAGTGAATCTTCTCATCATGAGAAAAGGGTGGCTATATCATTCAACTTAGTAAGGTGTGCCACTACAGTTTCGGTTTCAAAACCATGGAAAGGATCAGATTCAACCAAAGTAATCAACTTTGGGTCGACAGAGAATTCATAATCCGTATCATCAACAAAGATAGGTGAAGTAGAAAACTTAGGATCATATTGCATTCTAGCATTCAAAGATTTCTCTTTCAGTTTGCATAATAATTTCTTAAGATCATCTCTATTATTGCAAGCAAAAAAAGTCTCTAGCTGTCTCCTCATCCATAACATAACCTTCAGGTACCTTAGACAATTCAAATCTAGGAGAGCTAGGTCTAATAGGTGTTTCAAGATTTTCAGTTTCAAGTACTTCATCAGTTTCAGTAATTTCATTTTCTTTAGCTCTAGCAATTTGTTCATCAAGAAAAACACATAGTGGCACACCATCATCGAGCAAGGTACTAGCATCATCATGAGTAGTATTTATAGAAGTAGCATCATCAATAACTTGCGATATATCAATATTAATAGCATGTGGTGGTGTTGCAAGTCTACTCAAAACAGAAGGTGAATCAAGTCCAGAGTGTGATGGCAGTTCCTTACCTCCCCTCGTCCTAGAGGGAACGATCTTGGTCTTTGTATCCTTCTGATTCATCATAGTGATAAATTGATAATAATCCCAAGTGACTCAACAAATATAGCTATGCTCCCCGGCAACTGCACCAGAAAAAGGTCTTGATAGCCCACAAGTATAGGGGATCGCAACAGTTTTTGAGGGTAGAGTATTCAACCCAAATTTATAGATTTGACACAAGGGGAGCCAAAGAATATTTGGAAGTATTAGCAGCTGGGTTGTCAATTCAACCACACCTGGAGATTAATTATCTGTAGCAATATGATCAGTAGCACAATAGTATGATAATTTTGATAGTAGTAGTAACAGTAATGGTAACAGTGATAGCAATGATTTTGTAGCAATTGTGACAGTAGCAATAGCAATAGTAACTTAGCAAGGAAAATTTGTGAAAAACTCATAGGCATTGGATCGGTGAATTTGTTGGATGATATTCATCATATAACAGTCATAACCTAGGGCGATACAGAACTAGCTCCAGTTCATAAATATAATGTAGGCATGTATTCCGCAAAAAGTCATACGTGCTTATGAAAAGAACTTGCACGACATCTTTTGTCCTACCCTCCCGTGCCAGCGAGGTCCATAAGGAAACTAAGGGATATTAAGGCTTCCTTTTAATAGAGAACCGGAACAAAGCATTAGCACATAGTGAATACATGAATTCCTCAAACTACGGTCATCACTGGAAAGTATCTCGAATACTGTCACTCCGGGGTTTACGGATCATAACGCGTAATAGGTGACTATAACTTGCAAGATCGGATCTAGAACATAGATATAATGGTGATAACATAAACGGTTCAAATCTGAAATCATGGCACCCGGGCACAAAGTGACAAGCATTAAGCATGTCAAAGTCATAGCAACAGCAATCTCAGAACATAATGGATACTAGGGATCAAGCCCTAACAAGACTAACTCGATTACATGATGAATCCTATCCAACTCCCTCACCGACCAGCGAGCCTGCCAAGGAATTACTCACTCCTGGTGGTGAGCATCATGGAATTGGCGATGGAGAAGGGTTGGTGATGATGAAGATCGAAGATCCCCCTCTCCGGAGCCCCAAGCAGACTCTAGATCTGGCCTCCTGATGAAGAACTGGAGGTGGCGGCGGCTCTGTCTCGTGAAACGCGATAATTCTTTCTCCCTAATTTTTTTCTCCAAAAATAGGATTTTATGGCGTCGAGATAGGGTTAGCGGGGCCGCCAGGTGGGCACAACCCACCTGGGCGCGCCAGGAGGGGGGCGCCCTGGTGGGTTGTGCTCACCCAGGGGCCCCTTTCGGTGGTTCTTGGCTCCAGTATTTTTATTTTATTCCATAAAAATTCTCCAAAAAGTTTCGTTCCATTCCGAGAACTTTTAGTCTGCACAAAAAAACACCATGGTAGTTCTGCTGAAAACAACGTCAATCCGGATTGGTTTCATTCAAATCATGCAAATTAGAGTCCAAAACAAGAGTAAAAGCGTTAGGAAAAGTTGATACAACGGAGAGGCATCAAGGTGGAGTGGAAACATTTTAAAGCCTAGTTTAACAATGTAATGTGGATTGGCTTTCTTGATTTTTCTCTTCTAATATATGATACGCACGCTTGTGCGTATTCAAAGAAAAAATCAGGTATGACTCAGGAACTTTTGTTTTGCAATTTATTAACTAGTACAAAGGTCATGCAATGGGTGGTTTCTCCAATGTAGGTACCTTTCTTAAAAACACTCCAAAATAAGTACCTAAAAGCTATAAAGATGCACATATTTTTCTGACATTGTAGTGAACATAACCAAAAAAAAGGTGCACTAAAATTTTCTTGTATTTTTTTTAAAATCTGAAGGATGATCTTCAAGCTCTCCGTGAGAAATTTCTGTCCGGGATTGTCACTTGCAAGGACAATGAAATACAACTGCCATTGGTAACTTCATCCCTGCAAAGACATGTGAGGAATTCTAGTTCTTAAATTTATTTTTGCTACTAAATTTTGCATTCTACTATGCAAATAATATATTGTAACCTTTTTTGTTCACTAGTGTTTCCAGATATTTAAATGATCCTTAGAATGGTAGCAATTTCTTACTTCATCAATGCATAAGTACATGTATTTTAGATCTAAAGGCTTTTTACTAAATGCAAATGAAAAATGAACAATTTTCTCCTCAATGGTTAATGTTCTCGTACATGTCAACTAGCAGTCTGTCTTAGACCTTGTACAATGCAAGGTGTTTAGTGAAGTTGCTTAGCAAAATAAACCAGATTTTCTCAAGCACTGGTGCTTATGTGTAGATGGTAGATGCTTAATTAAGCATCTGTCCTATTGAGATAAGCACTGGTGCTTGAGACAAACCCGATTTGTTTTATCAAGCATCTCCCCTAAGCACCCTGCATTGTACAAAGCCTCGGTGTTTCCCTAAAGCTTATCAAACTTCTTCCAAAAGATCAACATAGTGAGATTATTCATTGGTAATAATTTTATCACCCGGAAAAAAAAGACAATGTATTTTATAAGCAGAAAGCTGGTGGTAATATATGCTACCCATTCTTTATATCACAATTGAGAAATATCTTTTCCAACTTACCCCTTTTTCTTTGATTTTGCATGTTTACATTGCTAATAAAATTTTCAATGGAAACTAAACACTACTTGAAAAATGTTTACCAACTAGAAAAAGTTTTCTCGGCTTTTTCCCTAGAGATGACTTTTCTGTTTTACAGCATGAGAAAAGTGTGAATTTCTGCCTTATTTTTTTGCTTCCCGTATTGCGAAGTTGGAAGAATTTTTTTCATCTAAATTGTTTATTTACTTTTGTGCATGCAACCAAAGAAAAAGAAACAACGCCACCATGGCCTCGATAGTTTGACATAAAGAAATAAAAACAAAAACGTGTAAAATTAAGAAACAGAAACATCAATTCCTATTTGGCGCCTGTGGAGCCAGTTAAAGTTTTTTTTTTGCAAAAAGAGACAGTTTTTTATGGGTATAACCAAGTTCTGTTGCTCATAGTCCACGTGAAGTGGCGTTACAAAGGGATCATGAGGTTGGATCATCCAAATGTGCCTCCTTGCTCAAGAGAATTGAAAAACTTGGCTAACCTATTAGCATTGCTATTAGCAACTCAGCCTTGAAAAGTGAACATACAATTAAACATTAAAGCCCTATTCTTAATCGCAACAATGATGGTGTCATAAGCACCATTGGTTCCCTTTCGAATATCATTCACTATCTGCTTCAAGTCTGAGGCTATTACAAAGCTTTGTAACATCAAATCATCCGCCAATGAAAGGGCCTCGTGATATGCAATAGCTTCCATTGTTGTAGCATCATTAACTCCATAAAACACCAATGAAGAACTTCCCATGAAATTTTCATCGCCATCTTTGCGGATGGCTATTGCAGCACCCCTATTCTGATTCCTTACAGTGTTAGCGTCTACATGGATCTGCATAAAACTTGGAGGTGGAGCCCTAGGCCTCGTAGATACTTCATTGCTGGTTGTTGGTGATTTTATGCTCTTGTCTGGCATGTATTCTAACTCCCTTGTGAAGCTACACATAAAATGATGCATTGAAGCGGGGCTCTCAAAGATCATCTAAAAGCTTTTTTCCTAGGCAAATAGAGCCAATTAGTGCTTACTAGTACAGATAGACTCTATATGGGCCGACCCACATAAGAACTACGCGAGCGAGAAGCTCCAGCGGCAAAGCTGGCGCCAGGTTCCGTTTTATTTCCGGTTTTGGGAAGTTTGTAATACCTTTAGGTGTTTTTATTTGCTTTGGTCAGTTTTTTGGGTCTATGTGTTTGTTTGGAAGTTTTTTATTTGATTATTTTTATTTTTACATTTTTGAAATTATGAAGTTTCCTTCTCAAATTTGTGAAAAACTTCAAATCCGTGAACGTTTTTAGATTAGTGAACTCTTTTCAACCTTTTTTGAATTCAAGAACCTTTTCTGAATTCATGGACCTTCTCAAATACCGAATCATAAACCTTTTCTACATAAATGAACTTTTTTCAAATTCACATTTTTTTCTGACATCCCTTTTTCTATTGAATGTACGATCTTCAAATGAGCATTTTTTGTAGGCGCGAACCTTTTCCAAATTCATAAAAAAAATTGTATTCATGAGGCTTTT
Source organism: Triticum timopheevii (assembly GCA_963921465.1). Taxonomy (NCBI): domain Eukaryota; kingdom Viridiplantae; phylum Streptophyta; class Magnoliopsida; order Poales; family Poaceae; genus Triticum; species Triticum timopheevii. The sequence goes on along the minus strand of OY997266.1, from coordinate 110,247,749 downwards.
AAAATTTGTGAACATTTTCAAATTCAAAAGCATGAAATTTTCCAAATTCGTAAAGTTTTTTTTTTGAAATTTCCGAACAATTTTTCAATTGCACGATCTTTTTTCATTTTCATGAATTTCTCTTCAAAGTGAACGGTCAAGTAGTCAATGATCAAATGGGCAATTGGTCAAGTGTTCAAGGGGTCAAGGGGTAAATGGTCAAAAGGAAAAACAGGCAATGTGTGTGAGCGAGCGTGCCGACGCGCTAGCGACTGCTAGGCCATGGTCCATGTGGGGATCTGGTGGCACTGTGTAGGCTACCAAGACTTCAAATAGGACATGCAACAAAAGCATAGTAAAACAAAAAGCTTCCTATTTGTCGCGAGGTTGCTAGGTTGCTAGGTAGGTACCAATTGCATACTCCCTCTGATCCCTACGTTCCATATTGGTTCTGCACAAGTAGGCTTGTATGGGAGACTATATTCCTGTTTGGGAAAATTTATACAACCTCCGTAGACGAGTTTCTCTGTGTTATTTCCTTCGGGCTTTTCATGTTTGTTATTTTTCTTTCTTCCTTTTTGTCTTCTTTTTCTCCTTTTCCTTTTTTCTTTTTTATAATTTTCCATTAACAGCCATTTTTCAAATTCCAAAACGTTGTTTGAAATCCTGAACATTTTTTGAGATCACAAATGCATTTTGAAATTATGAATATTTCCAATTCTCCATTTTTTCCAAATAGTTAACCAATGAACATTTTTTAAATTCATAAACATTTTCTAAATAACAGAACTATATTTGAAATTCATGAACATTGTTTCCAACTTGCGATTTGTTTTTCAAATTCACGATCATTATTCAATTAACAGTGTTTTTAAAACTCATGATCATTTTTCTGAATTTGTGAATATTTTTTAAGTAACAAACATTTTTTGAAGTTCAGAACAATTTCTGAAATCATGAAGTTTTTTCTAAACAGTCCAGAAAAAAAATGAAAACAAAAAAGGAATAAAAATGGTCCAGAAAACTAAAAAGAAAAAAAGAGAAGAACCAACCAATAGCTGCTAGAAGCTTCACAACTGCTTGGGGAAAACGAAACAGTGTCGAATAACGAACTCCTATTTGGAGCCTGGAGCACCAGCTAGAGTGCATTTTGCTAACCATCTAAATGGGCCGGGCATTGTAGTTTTCTTTCACCGGTTTTGTTTCCTTTTTTCACCTTTTCCCCTTTTCTTTTACTGTTGTTATTCTTGTTTATTTCCCTTATTGGTTATACCAAATTCATGAAGGTTTCCATATTTTGTGATTTTTTTTTTCAAATTTGAAAACTTCTTTCATTTTTTGTGAACTTTCCATTTCAAATATGAGGTCATTTTCTCAAATTTATGAACTTTCTTTCATGAACCTTTTCCAAATTACAAAATTTTAGCATATATTTGTGACTGTTAAAAAATTCATGAACTTTTTTTTCCATTTTTTGCGATTTTTTTTCCAAATTATGAACTTTTATAATATTGAATGTTTTCATATTTGTGAACTTTTATCAAATTTTGGAACTTCTATTTCCAAATTTTATGAACTTTTGAAAACTTGCTCAATTCTTTTCTCATTTTATTTGTTTTTCCTAAACTTTTTCTTTTTGAAAAAAATCAACGGCGAACTCTCCTTGGTCAACGGTTGCAGGCTCACTAGCTATCGAATTTTTTAAGAAAAACTTAGCTAGGCCGGGCCATACACTCTTGTGCGTGAGTGCCAATTAAGAGCTCTCTTGAATGTGATGTCGAAGAAGGAAACCAATGAATCAGAATGGCCAAGGCCTAATGGGTGTGCGTTGGGTTGCAATTTGCACTGTAATGGGCGCCTGGAGCGCCAAAGAGGGTTTGGGGATTGCTTGTTATCCCCCAACCTATGTGCAAACAAGGGACGAACCAAAGACCGCCTGGCCGTTCGCGCCCTGCGCTAGGCACCCTCCTACCTCACCTCATGTGCACTTGTACACTCTTTTCTTCTTATCTCCTTCTCTTTTTTTCATTTTTCATTCATTTTTCCTTATTTTATTTTTTATTCAGAACTGTTTTGCTCGGTTTTTATTTATTTTTCTTTTTTTTCCTTTTGCTCAATTGAATGAACTATTTTAAAAATTGATGAACTTTTTCGAATTGATGAACTTTTTTTCAAAATTGATGAACTTTTTTCAAAATGGATGAACTTTTTTGAAATTTGTGAACTAGTTTTTCAAATGAATGAAACTTTTTAAAATTTGTTGAGCTTATTTTCAAAAATATGAATTTATTTCAAAGTCGGTGAACTTTTTTCATATTGGATGAACTTTTTTTCAAATTCAATGGAAGTTTTACAAATTTGATGGGCTTTTTTTTCAAAATTTATGAACCTTTTCAAATTCAATGATTTTTTTCAAATCGATGCTCTTTTTTAAAACTGACGAACATTTTTCATTTTTATGTTTTTCATTTTTCAAAAGCGGCACAAACACGCACGTACACACACACACATACGTGGATACGTGTATTCTGTAATTGCAGTAGAGACGTGTGGGTATTCAGAAGTGTATGCATACAATATACATCGGCTAGAGCCGATGGTAGAGGGGTTGTGGTATTCCCAGCCCACCAGGATCAAATCCTGGTGCTCGCATTTATTCCTGGATTTATTTCAGGATTTCTGGCGATGCGTATTCAGTGGGAGGAGACGGTCCCGTCGACAACGAGGCGCCTACGGTGACTTCGTAAATCTCAAGATGATATGCCGGTTCAGTCTTTCGGAGGTGCTCATAGGGGTAGGGTGTGTGTGTGTGCGTTCATAGGGGTGAGTGTATGCGCGTGTATATGAGCGCTTGTGACTGTACTGATGTTATAAAAAAACATATGAAGTACATGTTACTGCCGTGCATGGCCTTCGATGCATGCATGCAATTGCACGCGTGAGCAAATTTGCCATGCACCACATACAAAGCTAATGATAGACCATCTAGTGTATGCATCCACTATATAATGTATCTAGACATACATATATTCTCCTTTGGAGATCCTGCACTAAAAGAAAACTCATATATTCAAAATAGATTATGTGAGTTCCATAAGAAAATCCAACAAATAATAGTATAATAATTATTAATAAATATGATAAAAATAATCATCGAACAACACACGCGCACAAACATACCATATGAGGGGCAAAAGGGTCTTTTCAAGTGCCATTTAGGCTAAAAATGGAAAGAAGTGACATAAAAGGCATAAAATTTAGACTCATTGCTAGATAGGGAAGAAATTATTTGTCGATGTCAAATAAGGCATAAAATTTAAACACAGTGTTTTAAAAAGTTTGCAAATTTGGAAAATGTTCATGGATTTTGTAATCAAAATTAAAAAAATTGAAAAGGTTCACGAATATAAAAGTTCATGGATATGAAAAAAGTTCAATGCTATAGAAAAAAATGTTCACATATTTTGAAATGTTTGCAGGTTTTAAAAAGGTTCAAAATTTAGAATAAGTTCATGAATGCAAAAAAATTCAGAAAAAAAGATCAAGAGATTTGGAAAATGGTCATGAAATTTATAAAAATCAAGAATTTTGATTTTTTTTAAATATAAATAGAAATAAATAGAAAGAAAAAGGAAAAAGTAAAAAAGGAAAATCCATGCTAGAAAAATCCAAGGAAAAACTGCTCCAAAAAAGTTGATGGAACCTGCTAGAAGGTTACTAAAACCTATGAGAGAAAAAACTAGCTAGACTGGTTGATATAGGAAGCTGGCGCGAATGACTTTTCAAATGAGAAAAAAATGTTACATGAGCTGAGTCCAAGGTGGGGTGGGAGGGTGCGGCACTTTTGCCCCAAACACGTATAAAGTGGCGGTTAAAGCGTTGAATAGGATTTGGGACAAACACGTCCCTTATAGATTCTTTAAGAAAGCCCAAATAAATAAACCTGGCCATGGCACATCATCACTTAATGTAGACGGAACAAGCTCTCGCAGTAAGCGTCCGTAGTAATGGGCCGACCCATTAGCTCTCGTGCGGAACAAGAGAATGTAGGTAAAAGGGGGAATGAGGGATCAAACCCAGGTCTCCTTCTTGGTTTTCTTTGTTTTTTCTTGTTTCTTTGTTTCCTTCTCCTTTTTTTGGTTTTCAGTACACATTCCACATTTTTCGCATATAAATAAGAAACATTTTTTTTATGCACTTTGACCATTTTTAAAATACACAATTAAGAAAATCTTATATTTTTTATGTCTACCTTTTTTCTTATAGATTGTATATTTTTGGCATATATCTATTATAATTTTAATACACATTTAACATTTTACAAATAAAAGATTAACATTTTTTAATACTTGGTCAATATTTTTTCTATACACTTTTTTATATTTTTCAAATGCATGATTAATACTTTTAAATACAAGATTAATTTTTTGATACTTGGTCAATATTTATCTGCAGACATTTAACAATTTATTTTTTAAATGCTTGATTAAAAAAATGCTGATACAAAATTAACATTTTCTAATACATGGTAAACATTTTTTATATACATATTTAACATTTTTGAACAGCTTGATCAACGATTTTCAAATGCAAGGTTATCATATTTCAATACTTGATTGACATTATTTATATACACATTTCAAAATTTTCAAATATTTGCTTAACATTTTTTTCTAAATTTCTGACTGACATTTTTTAAATACATGATCAACTTTTTTCACACACATCGTATATTTTTTGTATACATGATCAACATTTTTCTATACACATTTAATATTTTTCGAATGCATGATTAACATTTTTCAAAACATTATGTAAAGTATATTTTGGTAATATACGCCCACGCTTTCTGAATTATAAGATGTTTTGGATATTTCAATATGGTCTAGATACAGACTAAAATGGGCGAATATACACACTGAAACATGTTTGGATACATTCAATTTAGAATAAAGCTAACATATTATATTTTGGAACCCAGGGAGTATTTGTTTATAATATTTTGAAGTTTAAACAAAATAAAAAAAATCTGAGAGCGAAAATAGAAAAAATTAAAAAAACATAAAAAAAAGAAGAGAAAAATGATCCAGTGGCCTCCAGATTACCTGGGCTGGCCCATTTCGTGCTGCCCTTGACGCGAGGGTTCCCTTCGTCTCGCTATAAGCGAGACATAGGGGCGCCCGGTCCAGGCAGCCCGCGAAGGCGTGGACCACCACCATACGTGACACCATCGCACTGCCATCAGACGCTTCCTCTCGTCCTCCATCTCCACCTTCGCCTTCACCTTCGCCCCTGCTCCGGGGAGAGCTTCCAGAAGGTTCTCCGGCCCGCACCCCGGCCATCTTCCGGATGGAGGCGGCGCGTCACGCAGGGAAGAAGCGGGGCCCGGACGACGAGGCGGAGGCGGAGGTGCACCACACGTTCCGGGGCGCCGCCAACGCGCTCTCGCAGCTCTACGCGCAGGCCGTCGCCAACCAGAAGGCCTCCTTCATCGCCGGCGAGCGCCACGCCATGGTCCGTAAACTCAACCCCCTCCCCCGCCTCTCCGTTTTCCGCCGGTTGCCCGATTGATCGGTTGGCGCGTCGTCTGATCCTGCCTTGGCAGTTCTTGGGTCCGGTCAATGGCGAATTATGCGGGGATTAGAGGGTGATAGGGCTCCGCCTCAAGTTCTTTGTGATTCCCGGTGGTTTAGGATTGAGAATTTGCGTCCTTTTGCTGAATTTGGCCGAGAATTCTTGGTGTGGTGCTGGGATTTGGGGGCTTCTTGGGTGGAGCATGTCACCTGTTCGTAGAAATTCGGTGTGCGGCGTGAAAACCAGATATAATCAAAAAGAAAAATGCACGGGTTGGTACTTTGCCAAGATGGTGGTGTACTGTTGTGCGACACCATTGGAGCTGAAGAGAATCGGAGAATTAACAGCTGCAGCATATTGCAGAGTGCATCAACAGCGTCAGTGGGGCGTGCCATCCGGTGATCTCTATGGGAGTAAGAGGTGCTTCGGTTGGCGCTGCTAATGGCGCTACGATTCTTTTGATGTCGCGGCACGTTTCGGGGCAGTGTGGTGGTAATGTTCGTTTTCAAGTGGGTTAAGAGACTAGTGCAGAGCCCAAAGCTCAACACAGTGCACACAATCAGTTCTAAAGAGTAAAGGGTTTGCAATGTGCTGCATATATAATCATGTATGCAACTCAGGTTTCACAAACCTTTTTATGACAGGAATCGACTTAGCGTTCTAGTAAGTGGTAAGTAAGGTCTTTGTCTGAGCGGCATGTAAGTTGTAGGTGGAATCTGTTCAGACCACCACTTCGTGTTCTTCAATGTAGTACCACATACTGTCAGCTAATAATTTGCTTCAATTGATCCAACCTCTTGCCTTGGATTTTTGGCAGGAGCGTGCCCATCGGTGGATATCCAGTCAGCATGAAGAAGCATCGGGAGTGTCTGTTGCTGATGTACTTGCTTACTTGCAGGTCATATGAATAACTTGTTTTTTTTTTTTACTGAATATCAACCTGTCTCAACCAATTCTCTTGATCTGTTTAAACCCTAGGTTACATATTATGCCAATGCCTTGTTTCGGATGCAAAATGTAGCATGTGTTCGTTAACTAAGAGAATTGGCATCTCTTTTTGGTTCAGAGTAAGATAGACAAACATCACAAAATCATTCATTTGCCCATTTAAATGCTAAAGCTGCTGGTAGCAATACATGAATTAACTTGTGCCCTCGTTCAAAAGATGATATTTCCCTGTTTGTTTACTTTAGTTCTTGCTATTGTTATGTTAGTATCTGGCCCAAGTCCTTGATGCCTCTCTGCTTTACACAGAATGAGATTGAGAGCAGAGGAGGCATGGCAGGGTCTTCCCAACATCCAACTCCACAGCCAGCATATGGTCTTCCTTCTGCAAATGTCCAAATCAACTCCTTCTCATTTGGAAATGTGGCGGCTGCACTTGACTCTCAGCTGTACCAAACCGACCAAACAAGAACTGCAGGCATCTCAAATGCTTTCAGCAGTCCTTCACAGCAAAATTCCCGTTCAAACCATCTGGTTCAGTGTTCAGGAAATGGCCCTGTAAACTCCCCGCCAAGTGGAAGCAGAGCTCGGGATGACCATTCTCCCCAGAACCAGGACTCTATGCATCCCAATTCGTACGAGCCCTCCATGGATATGAATCATGATGCTCCTTGAAGTTGTGAACCACCATATGAAAGGTGGCAACAACATCAGTCAGTTTATTGGAACCTCCAATATCTGATCCTTATTTGCTGGAGAAGTCCCATGAACTAGAGGTACATGTGATTCCCTTCCAGAACTCTCTTGCCCTTTGTCTGCGTCTCTTGGCACAAAGCTCCTGCCTTGTGACCATACTGCTCACTCTTCTGGCACCATGTACATAACAACCTGAAACTATCCTTCTGGTCTCTGCTGTTGATTGCGGATTGCGATCACCGGCTTTCGCGCTTGCTGAATGGAAGCTGTGAACCTGCAGGCTGTCTCGGCATAATAGTGCCTGCATTACCAGTTCTTTTCTGGTCATTATTACCAGACAAGAGACCATGCTCTGGTCAACAAGGATCATTGTGGTGTTGTTGCATATTTGTGTTACTGATATCGCTGCTATGTATGTTCTATATACACCTGTAAAAGATGCAGCGGCGCAGAAAGAGATAGAACCTTGTTTCGTTTTTGTTGGTTGAGTGTCTTTACCTTGTAGATGTTACACAGAAAGCCTGTGTGTGTAACCTGAATAAGCACCGAAATAATATACAGTTGACGATGGTTGACAAGTTTTTTTTTTCTGAGAGTACGCCAATGGCGTACCATATCTTTATAGAAGAAAGCAAAGATATTTACGAGAGGTTTGCACCAGATGTGAACATCTGAGCAAAGAACCCACACCACTCCACCCAAGTCCTAGCCTACTCTCTCACAAACCGGTGGAGACCTCCTACTTTAACACCTGCATCTTTCCAATCAGCAATCTCTCCAAGGATCTGGTTCTGGAGCTGAACAGGAGTTCTAACTTGGTGTATTCTGTTGAAGACGTGCGGATTTCTTTGCTTCCAGAGGAACCATGCTGTCCTCCTCTTGCAGGCAAGTATAACAAGGCGAAGTCTGGTCTTGCGGGCCATGGTTGGCACAGTGATATGAGTTACGGTGATGATGTTGTGCCGCAAGTCAGACAAAGATTTACACTTCAAAGGTGCCCAATTTCTCCAGATAGATGCAGCGAAAGGAGATCTTTCTAGTCTTTGACACAGCCATTGATACACCGAGCGCGTCGTATACACGCCCGAGGTCGCACAGGGCCACGCATAAGTGGCAGTTGTCTACGGATCCCACTGAACAGAGGCAATGGCCTGACAAAGATGAATATATTGGATGTCGGACGTGAATGACAGATCACTTGAACTGGTTCACCGTCCTTATGTTCCGGGTATGAACCTCCACGTAGTTGTAGATCATTGGCACCATGTCCATGCATCCAGCGGTCCCTTAGAACAATGGCCATCTCCAACCGTGATCTTGACAAGGTTGTCAACTTTCCCATCAAACTCGAAGCAACAGAGCTTGTAATCATAGATTCTTAATGCCTAGCTCTCTAATGCAAGTCGACCTGCATATGGTATTCCAGGCCACCAAATACTGTCCGCCATTCACTCCACCCTTCGCCCCCCAGAGGGACGAGCGCATCCACTTGTCTAACTCCTCAAAAACCCAGACAGGAGCGTCCAAAACCATCAGGTGGTGTATTGGTTTAGCAGCGATGACAAATTTGACCAACAAAAGTCACCCCGGACACTGGATCAAACCTTGCTGCCATGGATAGACAAATTGTTTTGCTTGGTGTAACATCAGTTGCCGTTCCGCTTTCGTGAGTTGTTTGATGGCTATCTGCAATTCCAGATATTTGCAAGGGAATTCCCCACCCGCTGCTGATCCTCTGCATCCCCTCTAATGAGAATCACGGAGGGTTTTCTGTAGTTAACACATAGCCCTAATGCTTCATCGAAATCTTGTAGCACATGCCCGAGAAGTTCAGGTCCTTTGGCGAGGGCTTGACGAACAGAGCAATGTCGTCAACATAGATGGACAAGCACTGCATCAGCGAGATCCCCATGAACAAGTGAATCACTTCTTCCTTTGCCGTCCTTGGTGACCATCAAAGTTAGAGCATCCATCGGAATCACGAATAACAGAGGGGATATAGGGTCTCCTTGGTGTCATCCACAAGCATGCACATAACTCCTCCCAGGTATTCCATTTACCACTACCTTAGTTCTCGCTGCTGAGGAGAATTGACACCCAATCAAGCCACCAAGTCCGCAAGGATGGGAAATAGGACCTTTAAATCAATGCAAGTAAGGGTTAAGGCTAAATCCTTTGGCGCGTAAAACTTCAAACAAGAAGGGCCATGCTAGCAAGTTGGCTCTTTCCTAGGGTGAATTTTCCTGGCGACTTGGCACATGGGAAGGAAATTGTCATGAAAAATTCTCCTCTAGATGAATGCAGGCCAGTTAGCCGAGGTGATCTCCTTCATTATTTTCCTAACATAGTTCACACACATCTTAGCAAATAATTTTTCTGGTTATTTCAGTGAATGTCATGTGACATACAAGTGGATGATGAATGGTGACCGCTTGGAATAGCTTTTCAAACCCAACATGTGTAGATGGAATCAGGTAACCAACTAGTGGATCTCATGTACTAGCACAGAAGAAGCCCTAGCCTTTAACCAGTGCAACACAAGCTACGTGACACAAAACATGCACATTTAGCGAGAACCTGTGCGGATAGGCATGTGTGCACAACACTTTTTTCCTTCTAAACTTTCAGAGAGGGGGAGGGGGAGATCCTGACATGAATATATTTAAAATTTTGCTCATTATTACCATGTGAAGAGAGGAAGTCATGCCATGCCATGTTCCTTTGGCTCACTTGATTTGAGATAATGCGACCACATGGTTAAATCGTCAACAATAGTATTGTTGATAGTAGTAGCACTGTCAAGGTCTGTTTTTTTGAAACCTGTGACAGTGGGAGAGGCTCCCACTGTGATATATATTACCTTTCAGACATCTACATTACATTGTACATGGTGTTTACAAAGGACAACCCTGGCCACTTTGTGGCAAGGGGTGGCAAGACTAGCAAAAGTAAACTAGTCAGAAGGAAGGGAGTCTAATAAAAGAAAAATGAAGTCTTTCATATTTTCTTTGACCCTATATTGAAGAAGACCAAAGTCTGTTTTAAATCTATCTAGCCAAGATTTGTAGGAGGGGTTGATGTGTCTGAATAGCTTGTCATTCCTCTCCTTCCAAATACTCCAAGATGCCTGAAGGAATGTCTCCATGAACATAGGTTTATTCCAGTTTTTCTTGGCCGTTTCCAACTAGGGTAGTCGCATGGTGTGTTGATCTGGATTCATCCCAAGCCTTGACCAGCAGTATTTACTAAATGGGCAGTTGAGGATCATGTGATCAACATCCTCTTGGGCATGACCATAGAGGAGGCAGCTTAGATCGTCTCCAACATTATAATGCCTTCGCTTGAGCATGTCTCTAGTATTGAGGCGATCGGAGAGTAGAAGCCAGCCAAAAACTTTTATCTTGACTGTGACCTTTGATTTCCACAACCAATGGTATGTTTTGTGAGCTTTGATGTCTCTGAAGTAGAATTTATAGAACTTCTGGCAGTGTATTCAGTTGTCCCCCAGGCATAAGACCAAATATCCCTTATGTTATGACTATTGTCTAAAGTGACGTGAGCCACAAGGCTTTGAATGTTTCTGACCTCATCATGCGCTTGCATGGATAAAGGAAGGTGGAACGCCTCGTCGAGGGAGTTGGTACTAAGAAATTGTTGCACCGATATATCTTCATTTTTAGCAAAGGAGAAGGCCCTTGGGTGAGAGTCAGATAAGATATCTTCAAGCCATAAATCTTTCCACATGAGAACTTTGTCGCCACGGTAAATCTCCACTCTGGATATGCCACGATAGATTGGAGTTAATTTAAGAACGTCTCGCCACCAAAATGAGCCACAAGGGTTGGAAGCATGTGGTATCTTGTCTGAGTAATAAGTAGACCAAATGAGGTCAACCCAAGGTAGATCATGATGGTTATAAAATTTGTGTAAGTATTTGAGGAGGAGGGCGTCACTTTGTATCTTTAAGTTGATGATCCCAAGGCCTCCACTTTCCTTTGGGCGACAAATCCTATCCCAGGCAACCAAGGAGTTGCATTTCTCCCCTTGCTCAGTTTTCTTAGTCCAGAGGCATTTCCGACGGATCTTATCAAGTAGCTCCAAGATTTTTGGGGGAAACTTCAACGTGCATAAGGCGAAGATGGTGAGTGAGGTGACGACTGTGTTTAATAAAGACAACTTTGCTCCGTATGACATCATCGCCAAAGTAGAAGTCATTCTTCGTTCAACAGAGCACACTAGTGGCATTAAGTCTTGAATGGAGGGTTTATTAGTGCCAAGGGGTAGGCCAAGGTAAGTGAAAGGCATGTTTCCAACCTTACATTTAAAAATACCAGCTAGCTCACTTGTAAGATCATCCTCACAGTTCATCGGTATAAGTGTTGATTTATGGAAGTTTATTTTGAGTCCAATGGAGATGGCAAAATCATTTAGGATCCCTTTCATAGTGTTTGCTTGGTTGGGGCACGCTGGCATGATAATTATTGTGTCGTCAGCGTATTGAATAACCAGGTAATCACACTGAACCTGCCTATCAAAAGGTAGTCTGATCTTCCCCTGCCGGAACGCGTCGTTAATGGCAGCTTGAAGCAGATCTGCGGCGATGACAAATATGAGGGGGGACAGGGGTTCACCTTGTCGGACGCCACTTTTGCAAACAAACTGTCTGCCTGGGACACCATTAAGTAGTACAGAGGATTTTCCTGTAGAGAATATGGTTTTGATCCAAGACAGCAATTTATTGTTAAATCCCATATGTTTCATAATTTGAAGCATAGCACCGTGTTGTATTGTATAAAATGCTTTAGCGAAATCAAGCTTGAGAAGAACGATTTTTTGCTTGGAAGTTTGGCACTGGTGGATATATTCAAAGGCCCAAGCGAGACAGTCTTGTATAGTTCTTCGCTCAATAAAACCATATTGATTGCGATGAACTATTTTTAGAATGATCTTTTGTAGACGGTTAGCAAGAAGCTTAGTTATCACTTTAAGACATCAATTTAAAAGAGTGATAGGCCGAAAATCATTAATTGTTTCAGGTGAAGAAACCTTAGGTATGAGAGTGATGAAGCCATCATTGATGCTTTCCAGATTTAGGGTCCCTTCATGAAATTGATCACACAGCCTATAGAAGTCCTCTTTAATAATGTGCTAGCAAGACTTAATGAAATGCCCCGTGAAACCGTCCGGGCCAGGTGCTCTATCAGCTGGCATTTCTTTTATGACATCGTTAATTTCTTGCCTTGAGAACAGTGCCGTGAGTTGATCCAAATCTTCACTTCTTTTGATGATATTGGGAAGGTCAAATTTCATTTGGTAATTACCAGAGGTTCCAAGCCTTTATTTGTATGTGTGATAAATTAGGGCTTCTTTTCCTGCATGGTCTTCCATAGTTGTACCATTATCAAGCCTAAGAGAAGTGATAGCATTTCTTCTGTATCTCTCGGAGGCAAGAGCCTTAAGGAATTTGGGTTCTTCATCCCCAAATTTAACATAACAGATGGTGCATCGCTTCTTCCAATATTGTTTCTGATAATTTAATAACCAAAGGATGTGCTTCTTCAGGATTTTCCGAAAATTTCTTTCTGGAATAGTTAAGGATCTTTTATTTTCTCTAGCATCAAGATCTGTCAAAGTGGAGTTTGAATTCTGTATAGCATTGTTAAACTTTGAAATATTTCTACTCCAGTGCTTGAGTTCATATCTTAGCATTTTGAATTTTTGGCAGAGAATTGTGGCAGCATTTGTGGAGTTGACTGGTCTAGTCCAAACATCAGAAACCAAATCCATAAACCCTGGATGTTGCACCCAGAAAGATTCAAACCTAAGCAAATTGCTTTTTTGGTATAGATGTTTCTATAATGATCACACAAGGAATGTGATCGGAGACAGGTTTGCCTAGGGGTTTAACCATGGTGTTTGGATATGGAATAGTCCAATTATTAGAGGTGAGGAACCAATCAAGTTGTTCTAACAGTGGCTCATCCTGCATATTACTCCAAGTATATGCTCTGCCTTTTATTGGAAGTTCAATGAGGCACTTTGCATTTCGCGCGTCCGAGATCTTCCATAGTATTATCCACATAATGAAGGGGTTGATGGAGGATGGCACCCGCACCAGCGCTGTTGAAGACTAGATGTTGCCAATGAGCATGAACTTTGACCGAATGGAGATGGCACACGAGATATGTCGAGCTATTGGGCAGGTGAAGAAAAAATGTTGTTGGTCTTCGATAGCATATACCACAAGATATGTGGAGTTGGGCAGTAAAGGATCTAGAATGCCAACGACAGAGGTCTAGCAAAGCCCATTGAATTAGCCAGAAGAAAGTAGAGAACCATCACCAATAGTGGACTATGAGAAGGCTCTCAGTTATGTAAGTGTCTGTGTATAATTTTTTTCTTCTAAGGAGTTGTTTTGGTTGTGGCCATTGTGTAGGGGAGAATGTGATAGTAGCCATTCCTTCTAGGGAAGATTGGGACCATGTAAGAATTTGAAAGTGACTTTCATCATTAGGCAAAGAAGTTGTGCTTGTGTGTTCTTAACCCCTAGAGACCTAGACCACCTGACTCCCCGGGGGTACAAAACTTGTCCTAGGCTACTAGGCGTTGAGCCATAGAAGAAGAGTGCTTGTCAGACTAAAAAAAGAATCACCTACGTTTGTCCATGCCAGCGATGACATCATTGGGAGAGAAGAAAAATATGGAATAGTTTGGGGGTCCAACACGGTGGAGAGGAAGGAAAGACATCCATCTTTTGAGAGCAGGATGATGCACAATTGCAAATGGTAGATATCACATTTGTCAAGTATGGGGTGGAAGGCCGAAGAGGGGAGTTTGAATGAGGATAGGGGTAGACCTAGGTATGTTTGCGACAAGGGTGAGGATGTGATACTGAAAGTGCATCTCAACACTACCCTAGTTGGTTTTGATGATTTATGGAAAAGTCATTAAGAGGACTAATGTTTTAACCGAGCTTATTTTAGGCATAGTATTTGACCTTATTTATGTATTAGATTTGGCTACAAGAAGATGATGAATGATGGTCCCTACAAACAACTTTTCTAGTTATTGCACTCCTCAAGATCCTAGTTCGTACTTTATAGGCATTTTGGTGAACCCAAGATTCACATTGAGTATAGGACACCCATGCTACGAAGAGGTTCACAAGCAAAGTCTTCAATATGAATTACAAGAACTGGTCCTAAGCCAAAGCCATCTCAAAATTCACTCTGTAGCCACATTTGTATGAGTTTCACTCAGCTCGGTACTTTCAAAGATTTTCTTCGGGTACTATCGACGTACTTGGGGTTATTCATACTTTGAGATCAAACCCAAATTCAACTATTCGTAACCACCAATTCTTTCATTTCAGAACCGCACAAACAAGATTTCTTGTAATTCATCAAGTTCGTTAAAAAGTGACAACAAGTGAGAGGGCTATGTTCGAACTTACCTAGGTTGAGACCTAGGTTTGCAGGATAACCGACCCATAGGATGAGCGAGAGCCCAAGCTTTCTGAAATTTAAAATGTGTGGGATGGGGAAAGTTGTGTCGACCGATATTAGAAGTGGTACATGGTCTGACAGACCGTGGTACTCAAAAAAACTTGACCACATCCTAGGTTTAGGAATGTGCAATCATTTCTCTCAAGTGTTTCATGTTTATTCTACGATTTAAACCTTCTATCGAGAAGGGGAAGTTCAATAAGATCAAGATTATTTATGGTGTTGTTAAACATGTTGGTGATGACCCACAAGTATAGGGGATCAACCATAGTCTTTTTGATAAGTAAGAGCGTTGAATCCAACGAGGAGCAGAAGGAAATGATAAGCGTTTGTTTGCAAGGTATTCTCTGCAAGTACTAAAAGTAGCGGTGACAAGTAGTTTGGTAGCAAGATAAACAAGTAACAAGTGAAAATTGTAACAAAGTGCAGCAAGTGGCCCAATCCTTTTTGTAGCAAAGGACAACCCGGAAGTCTCTCTTATATTAAGAAAAGCATTCTCGAGGACACATGGGAATTCTCGTCTAGTCACATTTATTATGTTTTGTTGATTCAGGTTCATTACTTTGATAATTTGATATGTGGGTGGACCATTGCTAGGGTGTTTTTCTTACATGAACAACAAACCCTCTTATGATTACCCCCTCTCACAAGCATCCACAACAATGAAAGAAGAACTAAGATAAATCTAACCATAGCATGAAACATATGGATCCAAATCAGCCCCTTATGGAATAACTCATAAACTAGGGTTTAAGTTTCTATCACTCTCGCAACCCATCATATACTTATTACTCCCTAATGCCTTCCCCTAGGACCAAACATGGTGAAGTGTCATGTAGTTGACGTTCATAAGACACCACTAGAGGAATAACAACATACATATCTTCATAATATTGAACGAATACCAACTTCACATAATTACTTATAACAAGATTTCTCCCATGTCCTCAAGAACAAACGTAACTACTCACAAATCATATTCATGTTCAAGATCAGATGGGTATTGAATATGCTTAAGGATATGAACATATAATCTTCCACCAAATAAACCAACTAGCATCAACTACAAGATGTAATCAACACTACTAGCAACCCTGTCGGAGTAATGGGCCACGGGTAGGCTCACCCGAGTCCCAGAATTCATCAAGACCTTGGGCCGGCTCCGCCTTGCTGCGCCCCAGGATGAAGCTCCGCACTCTAGGAGCCGGCAAGCCCAACGGCCGGCTGCCAGAGGACGGCTAGCCACCAACAGACGGAATCACGAGCGGCCGGCCTCCGCCGGCCGGCCTCCATGGAAGACGACATCCGGCAGACGGCCGCCACGCACCCTCAGAGTTTGTACCCCCATCAGGAGGATGAGACGGGGCATGGCAACAGTGAAGCCCTCACCCCCGAATCCTGGGGTCAGCGTGGCCACAGTGTCCCGTACGGGCGGAGATCTCCGCACGGCGTGGCACTGTTGCTACTCTCCCCTGACATCACTCTGGGCAGGCGGAGCCCCACTCCCCACGATGGCCTGCCGGTACGGCCCACAGGTTGCGGACCCTGCCGGGCAGGGACGTCCCAGAAGACGGTGCACGCCGAACCAGACGGACCAGACGAGGGCCAACCTCTAGCAGGCGGCCGCCCCTCCCTCGAAGCCCGTGCGCCATTAGCCTGAAGAGGCCATGTGTGGCTACAGTGATCTCCCACCAGGCGGCAGGGACTGTAGCCACACTGAGATGACCAAGCCAGCGTCATTAGCAACACGACTATAGTGACCAGCCGCCAACTAGACCCGCCAGCGGCGGGGACGGCCTGTCGGCTCCGTACCACACCGGTCGGCTGGGCCCACCAGGCGGCGAGCCCTAGTAGTCGGCGGAGAGGCCGGAGGCCAGAGGTGCTGACAGGCGGGCCCGACAGCCGGCCAGATTACCATTGTACCCCTGGGGGGTAGGCCTATGTAAACCCTCCAGGGCACCCATGCAAAGGGTTCCCACCCCATTAGACCTAGCCACATACCTAGGGCAGGAGAGAGCTAGCCTTGCCTTCTCCTTCCTCTAGCACATAGCTCGAGGAGCAACTTGTATCACTTGTGCCTTTAGTGATCATGCGGAGACCCCGCAGAGCAGGACTAGGGGTGTTATCTCCTAGGAGAGCCCCGAACCTGGGTAAAGTCCGCCGGCGTTCGTGTCTACGCCTCATCCCGCTTCCGGGCACCGGGGACATTCTACTTGCTCCCACCATGATAAGCCATCCCTTGGCATATGTCGCACCCAACCCCCGACATTTGGCGCCCATCGTGGGGCGAGGTGCACCATCTCCCAGAGACCTGCTCTGGACGGGAACCTTGTTCCTTCCCGGCGAGCGAAGCCAGCCCGGCACGCCCGACGGCGTTAGCCTCGACGCCCTGCATGGCGTGGAGATCGCCTGCGTGGCGAGCTGCCTCGCCGACCTCGTTGGCGAGATTCACCTCTCCGACGAGCCGACCTCCGACGCGGGCACCGGCTGCCCCGAGAGCTGCCTCGTCAGCCTCCTCGACCAGCTTCACGTTACCAGCGAGCCTGCTGTGGACCTGGAGTCTGTTGGCTCCACTGACCCGATGATCGTCGACTCCGACACGGTGTCGCTTGACGCGTTCCCCACCACTGTGGTGATCTACGCCACCTCCTCGCGAGCACAGCGGCGGGAGCACCGTCACGGAGGTGATCGTCATTAACAGTGGCGAGCGCTCGAATGGAGATACTCGAGACCCACTCGATGCGGCGTTGCGGGACTTGACGGTCCCATCCCAGAAGACGCAGATGCCGAGATGCTGGAGGCACGCCGCGTCCAGCTTCTCGAGAGCGCTGGCCGGCTGGCCAGCATGCGACGCCTCTCGGACGCCTATCGGCGCGAGATGGACCGGGCCGTCGGCGGCACGCTGGCTCCTGGGGGGACTAGCCGCATTGGCCCTGTCCGACAGCGTGGCGGGACCATCGCCAGCATGTTCGGGGCAGAACGCCTCGTCTACACCACGCCTGCAGAGAACATCCGGGCCGCCCAGGCGGTGACGGAGAACCTGGACAAATACGAGGGCGACGAGCGTCGCCACATTACGGAGCGAGTCTAGCAGCTCCTAGACGCTGCTGCCGCGTTGCACGAAGCCGGCTGCCGCGCCGAAGAGCCCGCATCGCGGAATGACGAGCCGCCCCTTCGCCAAGAGCACGGCGTGACATCCCGGACGCCGACTGGCGGCGTTCGTGGCAAACGAGGCAACGAGCCGGCGGCCAGCCGAAGCCGGACTTGCCTTTCCATCGAGCGTGACGAAGACGGCTGCCCTTGAGCGGTGGAGCACCGAGGCGATCCTTCGCCTCCTCCGCCTCACGGAGAAAGATATCCCACTCCGCCGATTGTCACGCACCCGACACTCGGCGACCGCCTTGGCCGCCGAGAGGGAGTCGGAGAGAACGACGCCTGCCATCGGATCGACCGCCTCAACCGATCCCTGGCGCTAGAAGAAGAAGATGCGCTGGGCCCGCCTTGCTTCGGCCCACGAATCCGGGATGAGCCCTTTCCCAAAGGGTTCACCCTCCCTCGAGATACTTCCAAGTACACCGGCTCTGTGAAGCCGGAGGACTGGCTGGTCGACTACTCGACAGTCGTCAGCATAGCAAAACGCAACAAGCGTGTTGCCGTGAAGTACGTCCCACTCATGCTTTAGGGCACTGCCCGAACATGGCTCAACAGCCTGAAGCCCCGCAGCATCAACAACTGGGTTGATTTCACCGAGGCCTTCATCCGCAACTTCACCAGCACCTACAAGCAGGCTCCCAAGCCCCGACAGCTCTCCTTGTGCGTCCAAGGGCTCACAGAGTCGACTCGCGACTATCTCACGCGCTGGACCGAGCTGCGCAACTCCTGCGAAGGCGTGCACGAGGTGCAGGCAATCGAGTACTTCACCGCCGTGTGCCGAGAGGGCACCCTCCTCAAGCATCGACTCCTCTGCGACGAGCCCGAGACGCTCGACGAGCTGCTGGTCATCGCCGACAAGCACGCCATGGACGACTCCTGCATGAAGGCGGAAATCCTAGTTGATGCATCCGGCAAGGTGGCACCTCAGGACCCTCGGACTCCGGCTGGTGACACCAGTCGGCGATAGCAAGCAGGTGACAACAAAGCGGAAGGCCACCCAGTCGACTTCCACTAGCCGGCAGGTGGCGACGATCGAGGATCAGCAGCCGGAAGGGCAGCCGACACCCAAGCGGCAGAAGGGCGGCAAGTCCAATTGGTTGCCCGCCTTCTCCTACGAGAAAACTTTAGATGCACCCTGCAAGTTCCATAGAGGCGCAAAGCCGTCCAACCATACCAATCGGAAGTGTCACTAGCTCACCAGAATCGCCAAGGGAGATGGACTCCTGCCTCCTCCGCCTGCTGGACCGCCGCCTCCTCAGCCCCAGCAGCCGGCGGCCCGACCAATCGGTGCCATGCAAGACGAGTACCCAGAGGAACACGAAGCCTATGTTGTGTTCACCAGCGTGGCCAGTGACAGACGCAGCAGACATCAACAACAACAAGAAGTGCAAGCAGTGGCCTCCAACACTCCAGAATTCATGCATTGGTCCGAGAAGCCTATCAGTTGGAGCAGGGCCGACCACCCGGAAGTGATGCCTTCCCCTGGCTCATACGCCCTTGTCCTAGATGCCACCTTTGCAACGGAGAGGCGGGCAACACGTTTCTCCAGAGTCTTGATAGATGGCGGCAGCAGCATCAATATCCTGTACCGTGACACGATGGAGAAGTTGGGAATCAAGTAGAAGCAGCTCATCCCCAGTCGGACTGTATTCCATGGCATAGTCCCTGGCCTTTCCTGCTCACCCATCGGCAAGACCCAGATTGATGTTCTCTTTGGAGACAAGAATAATTTCCGCCGTGAGCCAGTTTGGTTTGAAGTGGTGGACCTTGAAAGCCCCTACCATGCACTGCTTGGCCGGCCAGCTCTGGCCAAGGTCATGGCAGTCCCCCACTATGCCTACCTCAAGATGAAGATGCCGAGTACCAAGGGGATCCTGACCGTAGTCGAAGACTGCAAGAAGTCGGTCGCTTGCTCCGCAGATAGCAGCTGGCTAGCCAAGTCCCTCGTGATCGCGGCTGAGAAGCGACTCCTTGACCGGGTGGTGGCGTTGGCAGGCAAGAAGCCGGAAATGTCACCCATCCCCCAGGAGTCGGAGGTTGAGGGCTCATTCAAGCCGGCCAAGGAAACAAATAAGATACCCCTGGACCCGGAGCACTCGGAGAGGCACGCTGTCATAGGTGCAAACCTTGATAGCAAATAGAAAAGTGAGCTCGTCGATTTCCTCCATGAGAATCAGGACATCTTCGCATGGTCTCCCAAAGACATGCCGGGAGTTCCGACGGATTTTGCCGAGCTCAAGCTACATGTCCGACCTGACGCCAAGCCGGTCAGGCAGCCCTTGTGCCGCCTGTCGGAAGAGAAGAGAAGAGTTGTCGGAGAAGAGATAGCCCGGCTTCTAGCAGCCGGATTCGTCATGGAAGTGTTCTTTCCAGAGTGGCTGGCCAACCTAGTCCTAGTGTTGAAGAAAAATAAGCAGTGGCGCATGTGCATTGACTACACCAGCCTTAACAAAGCCTACCACAAAGATCCCTTTGCTCTACCAAGGATTGATCAAGTGATAGACTCCACAGCCGGATCCGAGCTGTTGTGTTTTTTGGATGCATACTCGGGGTATCACCAGATAAAGCTAAACCCGACTGACAGGCTGAAGACCGCCTTCATCACGCCATTCAGAGCCTTCTGTTACCTGACCATGACGTTCGGCTTGAGAAATGCCGGCGCCACGTTTCAGCGTTGCATGCAGAAGTGTCTCTTCAAGCAACTCGACAGAAATGCCCATGTCTATGTGGATGATGTGGTGGTGAAGACGGAGAAGCGTGGCACGCTACTAGAAGACCTCAAGGAAACTTTTGAGAATCTGCGCCGATTCCAGATCAAGCTCAACCCGGAGAAATGTGTCTTTGGAGTACCAGCCGGCCAGCTCCTTGGCTCTCTGGTCTCAGAGTGCGGCATATAGTGCAACCTGGTGAAGATCAAGGCCATTGAGAAGATGGAAGTACCCACCCGACTGCTGGACGTACAGAAGTTCACCGGCTGCCTGGCATCAATTAGCCGTTTCATTAGCCGGCTGGGCGAGAAGGCCCTCCCTCTGTAACAACTTATGAAGAAGACCACTTTTTTCGAGTGGAACGACAAGGCGGACGAAGCCTTCTCCCAGCTCAAGAAGATGTTGGCAACCCCGCCTGTCCTGGCAGCCCCGACCGAGAAGGAGCCCATGCTCCTCTACATCGCTGCCACCAGTCGGGTTGTCAGCACAGTCATTGTGGTAGAGCGCAAGGAGGAGGGCAGAGCATTGCCGGTCCAGAGACCGGTGTATTACTTGAGTGAAGTACTGTCCGCCTCCAAGCAAAACTGCCCGCATTATCAGAAGATGTGCTATGGCGTGCACTTTGCCGCCAAGAAGTTGAAGCCCTACTTTCAAGAGCACCCAATAACCATCGTCTGCACGGCTCCGCTTGCCGAGATCTTGGGAAGCCGGGATGCTTCTGGACGAGTGGCCAAGTGGGCCATCGATCTGGCCCCTTACACCATCTACTACCAACCTTGCACCGCCATCAAGTCACAAGTGTTGGCTGACTTCCTCGTCGACTGGGCCGAGACCCAGTACCTACCACCAGCACCAGACTCCACCCATTGGCGGATGCATTTTGATGGTTCGAAGATGCGCACCGGTCTGGGAGCCGGCATCATCCTCACCTCTACCAAAGGCGACAAGCTCAAATATGTGTTGCAAGTCCATTTTGCCGCCTCCAATAATGTAGCAGAATATGAGGCACTCATACACGGACTCCGGCTTGCCAAGGAACTCGGCATTCGCCGGATCCTGTGCTATGGTGACTCCGACTTGGTGGTCCAGCAGTCGTCAGGCGACTGGGATGCCAAGGACGCAAATATGGCAAGCTACCATTTCCTCGTGCAGCAGCTCAGTGGATACTTTGACGGGTGCGAGTTCCTTCATGTGCCAAGAAACGACAATGAGCAAGCGGATGCTTTGGCACGGATCGGCTCCACCCGCCAAGCAATACCAGCCGGCGTCGCCTTGCAGCGCCTCCTCAAGCCGTCTGTCAAGCCATCTCCAGAGTCCGACTCCATCTTCGCACCGGCCCCCCCTGAAGCAGTTGGATCCGACTTGAGGATACCAGAAGCCGGCACGGGGACTTTGGCAGGCGGCCCGGGTACTGCAGCCGTCGCACCCGGCCCAAGAATTCCAGAGCCCGGCCCAGGGACTACAGCAGTCGGCCCGGGGACTTCTTCAAGACAGCAGACGGCAGCCGACTCCAACCCGCCGCCTCCCAGCCCAACCGCCCTCATACAAGTTGGTGTCATAACAGTCGGAGAGATAGCAGCACCATCATGGGCTCAACCCATCCTCAAATTCCTGGTAAACAAAGAGCCGCCAGCCGACGAGACCCTGGCCCAACAAGTGCAACGACGGGTGGTGGCATTGTAACGCCCTCGATGCGGCTATATCTCCCACGTGTCGAAGCACGACTTAGAGGCATAACCGCATTGAAAGCAATGTCGCAAGTGAGGTAATCTTCACACAACCCATATAATACATAAGGGAAAGAGATACATAGTTGGCTTACAATCGCCACTTCACACAATTACATGAATAAAGCATTACATCATCCAGATACAATCAAGGTCCGACTACGGAACCAAAATAAAAGAAGAACCCCAAATGCGACAAAGGTCCCCGATCGACCCCAACTGGGCTCCACTACTGATCAACTAGAACGAAACAACACAAAGGCCAAGATCTTCATCGAGCTCCCCTTGAGCTTGGTTGCGTCACCTGCTCGGTAACATAGGCACCTGCAAACTGGTTTTGGAAGTATCTGTGAGTCACGAGGACTCAGCAACCTCACACCCGCGAGATCAAGACTATTTAAGCTTATGGGTAAGGTAAAGGCATGAGGTGAAGCTGTAGCAAGCGACTAGCATATATGGTGGCTAACATATGCAAATGAGAGCGAGAAGAGAAGGCAAACCACGGTCGATAAAAGTATGATCAAGAAGTGATCCTATAGCAACCTACGTCAAGCATAACTCCAACACCGTGTTCACTTCCCGGACTCCGCCGGAAAGAGACCATCACGGTTACACACACGGTTGATGTATTTTCATTAAGGTCAACTTCGGGTTTTCTACAACCGGACATTAACAAATTCCCATCTGCCACATAACCGCGGGCACGGCTCTCGAAAGTTTATACCCTGCAGGGGTGTCCCAACTTAGCCCATGACAAGCTCTCGCGATCAACGAAGGAATAGACCTTCTCCCGGGAAGACCCGATCAGTCTCGGAATCCCGGTTTACAAGACATTTCGACAATGGTAAAACAAGACCAGCAAAGCCTCCCGCTGTGCCGACAAATCCCGATAGGAGCTGCACATATCTCGTTCTCAGGGCACACCGGATGAGCAAGACGTCGGGTTGGCATAGACCCTGGTTGCCCAGGGGGCGCCAGCCATGGCCGCCTTGCTGTCAAGCTCCGCCACTAGGCCGCCGTCCCTCCGGTGACCGTTGGCAGCCATCCCCACCGACAAGCCCCGCTTCTCCTACCTCACTTGCGACATTGCTTTCAATGCGGTTATGCCTCTAAGTCGTGCTTCGACACGTGGGAGATATAGCCGCATCGAGGGCGTTACAGGCATACACCATAGTTAACAAAGAGCTGGTTCGGCGCAGTGTCACTGGAGTGTATCAACACTGTGTGGAGCCGGACCAGGACCAAGCAATCCTTGGAGATATTCACCAGGGTGAATGTGGTCACCACGCGGCCTCGAGAGCACTCGTGGCCAAAGCTTTTCGTCATGGATTCTTTTGGCTGACCGCTCTTGAAGAGGCCAAAGAGTTCGTCTAGAAGTGCCAAGGGTGCCAAAGATTCCGCTCCAAGCCTCATTTGCCAGCTTTTGCACTCAAGACTATTCCGATTGCTTGGCCATTTGCTGTTTGGGGTTTGGATATGGTGGGACCATTCAAGACAGCCTGCGGCGGCATGACTCATCTGCTTGTCGCTGTGGACAAGTTCACCAAGTGGATAGAGGCTAGGCCAATCAAGAAACTGAATGGGCCGACTGTCGTGACTTTCATCACCGACATCACCACTCGGTACGGCATACCACATAGCATCATCACCGACAATGGCACAAACTTTGCCAAAGGAGCCTTGGCTCGTTTCTGCGCGATGCAGGGCATCCGACTAGACTTAGCGTCCGTTGCCCACCCGCAGTCAAACGGCCAGGTTGAGCGAGCAAACGGCCTCATCTTGTCCAGCATCAAGCCCCGACTGGTCGAGCCTCTTGAGCGTTCGGCCGGCTGCTGGCTCGATGAGCTGACGACCGTCCTATGGAGCCTGCGCACAACTCCGAAAAAGTCGACTGGCTCCACGCCCTTCTTCCTCGTCTACGGTGCCAAAGCCGTCATCCCGATGGACATAGAATTCGACTCCCTGCGAGTCACCATGTACACCGAGGCGGACGCCAAGGAGGCGCGAGAAGACAGCGTCGACCTGCTGGAAGAAGGCCATATGCTGGCACTCAGCCGGTCCACCATCTACCAGCAGAGTCTGCGCCGATACTACAACCGCAAGGTGAAGCCAAGATCCTTCCAAGAGGGAGACCTTGTGCTCCGGCTGATCCAGCGAACAGCCAGCCAGCACAAGCTCTCGGCGCCTTGGGAAGGCCCCTTCATCATCAGCAAGGTGCTGGGCAACGACTCCTACTATCTGATCGACGCTCAGAAGCCCAGAGCACGCAAAAGAGATGATTCAGGCAAGGAGACGGAGAGGCCGTGGAATGCAAACCTCCTCCAGAGATTTTACAGTTGAAAGCAGTATGTATCACGCTACCTTTTGTATTATGTACAAACTCGGGGACTGCCCTCCTTTTATATATATGATAAGTATTATACCCATGAGTGTGTTTCTATTTTATGATTTCCGCATGGTACCGGGTCAACCAGTCGGCCCGGAGGTTCGCCGCCCTCCAGTATATGCCGCCTCCTGCAGCCGGACAAGTAATGTGTTGGTGCTACGTCTTGACCTTGCGTTGGTTTTCCTCGAAGAGGAGAGGGTGATGCAGCAATAGTAGCGTAAGTATTTCCCTCAGTTTTTGAGAACCAAGGTATCAATCCAGTAGGAGGCTCCTCAAAATTCCCACACACCTACACAAACAAACTGAGAACTCGCAACCAACGCGATAAAGGGGTTGTCAATCCCTTCATGGCCACTTGCGAAAGTGAGATCTAATAAAGATAGTAAGACAAGATAAATATATTTTTGGTATTTTGTAATATAGATGCAAAAAGTAAAGATGCAAATAAAAGTAGATTGGAAGCAAATATGATAAGAGATAGACCCGGGGGCCATAGGTTTCACTAGAGGCTTCTCTCAAGATAGCATAAGTATTATGGTGGGTGAACAAATTACTGTCGAGCAATTGATAGAAAAGCAAATAGTTATGAGATTATCTAGGCATGATCATGTATATAGGCATCACGTCCATGACAAGTAGACCGACTCCTTCCTGCATCTACTACTATTACTCCACACATCGACCGACTCCTGCCTGCATCTAGAGTATTAAGTTCATAAGAACAGAGTAACGCATTAAGCAAGATGACATGATGTAGAGGGATAAGCTCAAGCAATATGACATAAACCCCATCTTGTTATACTCGATGGCAACAATACAATACGTGCCTTGCAACCCTTTCTGTCACTGGGTAAGGACACCGAAAGATTGAACACAAAGCTAAGCACTTTTCCCATGGCAAGAAAGATCAATCTAGTAGGCCAAACCAAACTGATAATTCGAAGAGACTTGCAAAGATAACTCAATCATACATAAAAGAATTCAGAGAAGATTCAAATATTATTCATAGATAAACTTGATCATAAACCCAGAATTCATCGGATCTCGACAAACACACTGCAAAAAGACTTTACATCTAGATCTCCACAAGAGAGGGGGAGAACATTGTATTGAGATCCAAAAAGAGAGAAGAAGCCATCTAGCTAATAACTATGGGCCCATAGGTCTGTGGTAAACTACTCACAACTCATCGGAGGGGCAAGGATGTTGATGTAGAGGTCCTCCGTGGTCGATTCCCCCTCCGGCAGAACACCGGCGAAGGCTCCAAGATGGGATATCGCGGATACAGAAGGTTATGGTGGTGGAAATTGTGTTTCGTCCGCCTCCTGGATGTTTTCGGGGTATGTAGGTATATATAGGAGGAAGAAGTATGTCGGTGGCTGCCCGAGGGGCCCACGAGATAGGGGGGTGCGCCCTACAGGGGGGGTGCCCTCCTATCTCGTGGGAGCCTCGGCAACTTCTTGGCTTGCACTCCAAGTCTTCTGGATCACGTTCGTTCCAAAAATCACGCTCCCAAAGGTTTCATTCCGTTTGGACTCCGTTTGATATTCCTTTTCTTCGAAATACTGAAATAGGCAAAAAACAGCAATATGGGCTGGGCCTCCAGTTAGTAGGTTAGTCCTAAAAATGATATAAATGTGTAAAATAAAGCCCATAAACATCCAAAAGGGGTAATATAATAGCATGGAACAATCAAAAATTATAGATACGATGGAGACGTTTCAGTTGGCACCTAAAAAACTTCTTCTGTCAGAAGCCATAGTTCGCAGAGCGACTGCATGGCGGGTAGAGGCGGCAAGACAGTGCCCACATGAAAAATGGTTAAGGAAAAAGTACATATAACTGAGGTCGGCACCATACCTGCACGGCCAGCTGCCGAGCAGCCGGCTGGCCGGCCTCTGCCTCCCTTGCAAAAACCTCCAAACGGCTAAGTACTTGCCCTCCCGCAAAAAAGCTAAGTACTCAAACCAGCCGCAGTCCGCAGAGCGGCTGCTTGGCTGGCAAGAGGATAGCTAAGAGAGGGCGACAAAGGAAAAAAGCAAGGAGTTCACACAAGGAAATCTAGAGATCGGCAGAACAAAGCATAAAGTTGCGATAGAATATTTACATAGATAAAGGCCGATCGGCCGGCATTCAACAAAGTTTAAGATACACCCCGCAGGTTGTCGATGTTCTGGGAACGGGGGTACCCAGACTTGCCTGCCTGCGGCCTGAGGCGTGGCTCAAGGAGTGGCCCAGTATGGCCCATCTTCATCAACACATGCTCAAGACCCTCGCGAGGGGCCAAGCCTCGCGGGGCGGACAATAGGAGGCTTCCTCAGGCACGGCCTCGTCAGGCTAGCTCGCGAGGAGGCGGAGAGATCAAGGCGGGGTACCTCACGAGGTACCCGTGACGCAAGCCATGACGACCAAGGCCAGGCAGGCGCTAGGCGGGTGCCGGCCTGCGTAGAGTCCTTGTTTCCCCTTTGGTGCAAAGGGGGCAAGCACAGGCAAGGGTATCAAGCAAAGGCAACCATTTCGGTGCAACAAGACCAAGACCAGCAGGACGGCAGAGCAGAGGTCATCATGGAGCCCAAGCCAGCGTCATCGTTAGGGTCTTTGGCAGGCGAGGACCAGCTTTAGTCAGGATAAGTGTACTAGATGTTCCCCTTCAAAATGGCCAATTGTTGGCTCCCTTCCCGCTCGATATTTGGGAAGAGGCCCGGGGTCTTTGCCTATAAATAGGACTAGCCACTCACAGGGTAGGGCATCTGGTCGGATCCGCATCTGAGAGAGAAAGAGAGAGAGAGAGAGAGAGAGAGAGAGAGGCGACTGAACTCCCCCTTGCAGTTCATCGCACCAACCAAGAACAGACCCTCGCGAGGCTGTTCTTCCCTTGTACTATTCCTCATCAGCCCCAGAGGCAATCCACACACCACAAACTGGAGTAGGGTATTACACCACAATGGTGGCCTGAACCAGTATAAATCTCGTGTCCCTTGTGTTGTTCTTTGTGTAGTTTAGATCCTGGCGAGGCAGTGAGACATGGGTAGGCTGGGGGTGTGATCTCCGTGTGCACCCCAGTGTTCTAACCTCAAGGGTCTGCCGGAACCCAAAATCCGACATTTGGCGCGCGAGGTAGGGGTGCGCCGGAGCTTTCCCTTCCTCAACCCGCTCTCCGTCAACACCGCGGTTCACCCTCATGATGGGCAGCGTGCCGCCCGCTCCGGTCGCCAGCGCCGGCATGGGAGCCGGGGGGCTCCGAGCCCTGGCCCCCGCCTTGCGGCAGGTGCAATGGCCGAACAATTCAAGCCAAGGATGCCACCGCGCTACAACGGCGCAGCCGATCCGTTGGTTTTCCTGCTGGCCTACGAGGAGGCCATCCTCGAGGCCAGGGGCGACGACAAGGTCATGGCCAACTGGTTTCCCATGGCCCTCACTGATGTCCCGCGCATGTGGCTGCTCCACCTGCCAACGGCTTCCGTGACCTCCTGGGGGGAGCTGCGCGGCCTCTTCCTCGCCCAGCACGCTGCACCCGTGCACCCAGTCATCGAAGCTCTCCTAGGCGGCTCGCAGGCACCATCTTCAGGCCACCACATCAAGTCATTCGTTCGCCAGATCAGTGCCGCTTCCGTGCCGCCCGGGGCACCTCCGGGTTGGGCGACACCTAAAGCCGATCTGGCCTTCAGCTCAGATGATCACCCCTCCAACTTGGCCTGCTCGGGCGCGCTCCCAATGCTATGCACCCCCACCATCTGCAATGTGGCAGTCACCAAGACCCTCATCGACGGCGGCGCTGGCCTCAGCATGCTCTCGGTGGAGGTCTTCAGCCTTCTCCACGTACCGCCGGAGCGGTTGTAGCCCAGTAGGCCCTTCTTGGGCGTCGGAGGTGGCTCCACAGGCTCCCTGGGGTAGATCCGCCTTCCGGTGACTTTCGGTACCTACGACAACTTCCGCACGGAGCTAATCGACTTCGACATCGCCCCCATCGGCCTCCCATACAACGCCATCCTTGGCTACCTGGCGCTAGCCCGGTTCATGGCCGCAACTCACCCAGCATACAACCTCATGAAGATGCCCGGGAGTAGCAGCGTCCTCACCGTGTATGGTGACACCGGGGATGCGTTGCAAACGCTCAAGCTCGCTTTCAAGGCCGCGGCGGTGGCGCAGCCCGCCGACTCAGACGCCTCTGAACCCAAGGGGGCTACCGCTACCTCTACGTCGCCGTGGACAAATTCACCAAGTGGGCTGAGGTGGAAGCTGTCTGCACCATCCCCGCAGGCTCCGCGGTCAAGTTCATGAAGGGCCTCGCGAGCCGATTCGGGGTGCCGAACCGTATCATCACCGACAACGGTTCGCAGTTCACCAGTAACCTCTTCAAAACATACTGTGCTAAACTTGGAACGCAGATATGCTATGCTTCGGTGGCGCACCCGCGAAGCAACGGTCAGGCCGAGCGAGCCAACGCAGAGGTCCCGAGGGGCCTCAAGACCAGGACCTTCAAGAAGAGGCTGGAGGCTTGCGGCAGGGGCTGGTACGACGAGCTCCAGTCCGTGCTGTGGTCAATCCGCACGACCACAACCAAGCCGACTGGCGAGACCCCGTTCTTTCTGGTTTATGGAGCTGAAGCCGTTCTCCCTCACGAGGTCAGACATCGTTCCGTGCGGGTCCTGGCATTCGACGAAGCGCAACAGGACGCCATGCGGGGGACGGATCTCTTGCTGTGGGAGGAGCATCGCCAAGAAGCCGCGCTACGGGCAGCAAGGTACCAACAAGCACTGCGGCGATACCACTGCCGCAACATCCGCCCCAGGACTCTCAAGGTAGGGGACCTCGTGCTCAGACGGGTTCTCTCCAGGGAGGGGCTGCATAAGCTCTCTCCCATGTGGGAGGGCCCGTTCAAGGCTGTTCATGTTTCCAGGCCCGGCTCCGCACGCTTGGAGACCCAGGAGGGGGTGCCCATCCAGAACGCGTGGAACATCCAACACCTCTGAAGGTTTTACCCTTGAAAAAGGCCCAGTGCCTGTGAAGAAGGTCAATGCCTGTGAAGAAGCTGTGTTTTGGGAAAAGGCCCGGTGCCTGTGAAGAAGGCGAATGCCTGTGAAGTAGATGAGTTTTGGAAAAGGCCCGGTGCCTGTGAAGAAGGCAAACGCTTGTGAAGCTCGCCGCCCGTGACACTCTCACATAATAATGAGTTGGGCTGTACATGCCTCGGAGCCTCCGGAGTGCCGCCCTCGGGCCTCGGGGGCTCCCGCCCACGCCAAGTGGCAGCACTTAGCTCCGCGCTGGTGAGAAGACGTCGAAGACTAGACTAGGTGCCGGACGCGGCTTCTTTCATTTGCTTTCCGCAGTTGGCTTGTTTGTTCCTATTTGAAGTTTTTCTGAAGCTGTTACCGTTTCGAACTCGTGACCCCTCGTCCGTTTCACTTACTGGTTTTCGTTTTCTCTCGTGCAAAGTCTCGCGAGGGGGCACGGGCACCCTCGCGAGTGTTTTCTGCCCCGGTGGTTTGAAACTCCCTTATCCGAGTCCGCTGCGGGAGCACCCCTCCCATTCCGTGCCCCACGGGCATCGCGACACAGTCACGGGACTTGGGTTAGTTGTCCTCGCTACCAAGGTTGGAGATTATCCCCGCTAACTAAAACCCTGCAGGGCACAAGGCGCACGACAAGGCCCTAGCCTCAAGAGGCGAGGATCGCAACAAGCTTCCCCCCGAGATAAGTAATTTCCATGCATAATCACATGGAACAAAGTATGGCGCAGAAACGGTAGAAACAGCGTACCAATTAAACAGCGATAGTTCAACACACCCCCATAGGGGACCAGGCTACATTCTTTTTGCGCAGGAAAGAAAGGAAAGCAAAAGGGGGCAGGACCTGCCCGGTGCCAACTCTCAGCGAAGGCTCGAACTGCCTCCGAAGCTCAGCTGGATTCCGCCTCTCGCTTCATCGAGGCGTGGCGTCGGACCGACCCGCTGCCCTCTACCAGACGAGCGCGACGACGAGGGGGCTGGTCGTGGCCGCCACTGGAGGAGCTGCCATCCGAAGGGGAGTCACCAGAGCTTGGCGGGCCTCGGGCCCCGCTGCCCGCGCGCCCTCCGCCAGCTTCACCCCGGCCAGCGCCGGGGCTGGGCGCGCATCCGCGGTCATCGTCTTCACGGAAGCATCTGGTGCGGCGGCCGTCTTCCCTGAACACCCTCACGTAGAGGGTGGCGTCGCCGTCGAACTTGAAGTGCAGAGTGCATCACCGGCACAGGCCGTGCGCGCGGGCAAATGTTTGCCAACCGCAGGTCAAGGCCGCCTCCCCGGCGGTGGAGACCTCCAAGGTAGCCCAAGAAGCCCTACTGCGGCAACCATCTGCCTGAAGCCAAAGGCCGCCTGGGGCACCAGCCGGAGGCTCACCTATGAAGAAGCGGGGGAGCTGGAGCCAGGTGCCGGTCGGGTCCGCCGACCACACGATGAACTCCGGCAGCACCTCCGCCAAGCGGAAGCGCGGCCTTGGGGGACGCGCAGCCCCAGCGTACCTCTCGATGGCAGCAGGACGCCCACCGCTGCGCAGAGGGCTGTTTCCACAGCCGCAGGAGGCCGCGGCAGGGGCCGTAGGGTGCTTGCGAGGGCGGCCCCGGCCACGCTTGGCCAGAGGAGAGCCGGGCCCTTCCTGGCAAGCCTTCCCTTTCTCCGCATCCGAGAATCTCTTCGGCGGGGCCATGGGGATGGCGAACGGCCAAGAGGAAGATGGAGAGTAGCAAGGAGGGATGAACTAGAGGGGTTCACGCCGTTCCATACATATAGCCGAGGGAGGCCAACCGACGGCCTCCACGATCACAGGTAATCATGACCCGTTTTTGCATGCAGGGACTAGTCAATTTGTGCAGTTACCGAGGCATCGTGGGGGAGCCAGGACGCCCACGTCCAATCAACCGCCACGCGGCTCCCAAGGCCGCAGGCTATTGGGGCCCGCGACGCTTCGCACTTGCCTCTTCGCTTCTCTGCTAAGCCAAGTCCAAGCGCGCCTTGGGCCCGGGGGCTACTGTCGGCGTTCTGGGAACGGGGGTACCCATACTTGCCTGCCTGCGGCCTGAGGCGTGGCTCAAGGAGTGGCCCAGTACGGCCCATCTTCATCACCACATGCTCAAGACCCTCGCGAGGGACCAAGCCTCGCAGGGCGGACAACAGGAGGCTTCCTCAGGCACGGCCTCGTCAGGCTAGCTCGCGAGGAGGCGGAGAGATCAAGGCGGGGTACCTCACGAGGTACCCGTGACGCAAGCCATGACGACCAAGGCCAGGCGGGCGCCGGCCTGCGTAGAGTCCTTGTTTCCCCTTTGGTGCAAAGATGGCAAGCACAGGCAAGGGTATCAATCAAAGGCAACCATTTCGGTGCAACAAGACCAAGGCCGGCAGGACGGCAGAGCGGAGGTCATCGTGGAGCCCAAGCCAGCGTCATCGTCAGGGTCTTTGGCAGGCGAGGACCAGCTTTAGTCAGGATAAGTGTACTAGATGTTCCCCTTCAAAATGGCCAATTGTTGGCGCCTTCCCACTCGATATTTGGGAAGAGACCCGGGGCCTTCGCCTATAAATAGGACTAGCCACCCACAGGGTAGGGCATCTGGTCGGATCCGCATCTGAGAGAGAGAGAGAGAGAGAGAGGTGACTGAACTCCCCCTTGCAGTTCATCGCACCAACCAAGAACAGACCCTCGTGAGGCTGTTCTTCCCTTGTACTGTTCCTCATCAGCCCCAGAGGCAATCCACACACCACAAACTGGAGTAGGGTATTACACCACAATGGTGGCCTGAACCAGTATAAATCTCGTGTCCCTTGTGTTGTTCTTTGTGTAGTTTAGATCCTGGCGAGGCGGTTAGACATGGTTAGGCTAGGGGTGTGATCTCCACGTGCACCCCAGTGTTTGAACCTTAAGGGCCTGCCAGAACCCAAAATCCGACACGGGTGGAATTGTGTGAATTTAACAAAGTGTTCAGAATAGCAAGCAGGAAAAGAAAATGGATAAAATCCCTAAGGAGCGGCGGAGGACTCCGGCTGGGCGTTCGGGTCGGCAGTGCCGGTTGGCGCAGCAGACGGCTCCGGCTGGATGCTGGGGTCGGCAGTGCCGGTTGGCGCAGCAGACGGCTCCGACTGGATGTTGGGGTCGACGGTGTCAGTTGGTGCAGCAGGCAGCTCCGGCTGGACGACGGCGTCAGCTGCGCCGACTGGCGCGACAGGCGGCTCTGCCTGGGCGCTGGAGTGGACAACGCCAGTCGGGGTGGCGGAAGGCTGGATGACAGAGTCGGTGGCATCTGTGGAGCCACGGGCGGCTGGACGGTCACCAACGGGCCGCCTCCAGCAGAAGCCGGCGCTTTGGAGCGCGGGTCGTTGCTTGAGGCCCGGTCGGGGTGGGGCTGATCATCCACACCATCCTCCGGCATGTCGATGTCGCTGTCCTCCTCCTCCTCCTCCTCCTCCTCCTCCTCCTCCTCTCCCTCTTCTCCTTCATCGCTGGAGTCGATGACTTCAGCCGAGTCGTCACTGTCCTCCGGGTTCAGCCCGAGCCACTCTTGCGGGGCTTCACCACCTTCCTCGACCCCCTCCGGAACAAAGATGTTGGTGTTGGTGAAGTCGGCGATCACCGCCGCCCTGTTGACAAGTTCGGCCTCCACCGCTGCCAGCTCCTCTTGCGCTTCCAGCGGGATGTGGCCAGCTGGGCTAAGTCCATCCCAGGATACCACGCCTTGACGAACTCAAGGGCGCGGCGCGCTCCTGCCCGGGCGGCAGAGCCTTTCCAGGCCTCCAGGCGGCCGGTCGCCACCTCCGGCAAGTCGGCGGTCCGGCTTGGAGTGCACGGAGCTGGTAGGCCTGGCCAGAGGGCGGCAATCGCCTGAGCCCCGACACGCTGAAGACGGCGCAACACTTGATGGGCGGGCCTGGATGCTGAGGATTTGCTCATTAAGGGTTCAGGGGGCGTCAGCAGCAATCTGCTCGCCTTCCGCCCTCCGCTCCTCTTGCTGGGCCTCGATAGCTTGGCTCGCAGCGATGGAGTGACCCGAGAAGAAATCTGTTTGGGCAGAAAGCAAGGAAAAAACAAAGTCAGAAACAAGCAATCGGCTTAGAAAAGGCCGGCAGCTCAAGACAACGAACAAGAAGAACAAAACTCACCGTTGACCAGGTCCTTAATGCTGCTAAAGCAGGCCGTCGTCTGCGCCTCTTTGTCGGCCCAGGCGGCGCGCTTGGTTTCGAACTCCGCAAGGAGATCGGCCTCCTTCGCCTTCGCATCCTGCTGGGCCATCTTGAGAGCCTCTGTCTGCTCGACGAGCTTGGCAACCAGCCGGTCCCGCTCCTCGGTCAGCTTGCTGCACTCCGCCTCCTTGCCGCGCAGAGCGGTGTTGGCTTCGCCCAGCTGCTACTGCAAGGCAGCATTGTCCTCTAAAAAAAGGGGAAAGAAGAAAGAGCATCAGTCAAGAAGACAAGGTGGAATGTAGTTGCTGAGGAGATTCGGCCCGACTGCTCAGCAGTCGGCCCGAACCTCGGGGACTACAGCCCGCGGGTGCGCCATCGCGCCCCCGCAGAGAAGAAGTAATTAGCAGCAAAAGAAACATTGAGGAGATTCGGCCCGACTGCTCAGCAGTCGGCCCGAACCTCGGGGACTACAGCCCGCGGGTGCGCCATCGCGCCCCCGCAGAGAAGAAGTAATTAGCAACAAAAGAAACATTGAGGAGATTCGGCCTGACTGCTTAGTAGTCGGTCCGAACCTCGGGGACTACAGCCCGCGGGGGTGCCAGCGCGCCCCTGCGAAGAAAGGAAGTCGGAGCTTACTCTGGTTCTCGGTCAGATGGGCGGTCTGCGTCTCCAGTTCCCGAACCCTGGAGTTGAAGGAGACGGCGCGGAGATTATGGTAGTCCTGCAGAAGGGATATCAAACAAGTCAACATTCGATATATACAAGTTGAAGTTCTAGACCGCCTGCTCAGTAGCCGGCCCGAAACTTGGGGACTACACCCAGTGGGTGCTCTGGCGCGCCCCCATGAAGAAAGCAAGAAGATGAAGGAAAAAAGGAAAAGGAAAGTAAGGGAAGCTTACGAGGATGGTTGCCCGTGACTCCAGGAAGGCCTTGTTGCAGCGCCTGAGGGCTTCGACTTTGGCCCGGAGCTTGGCCTGGACATCAAGGGACGCCTGGTTCAGGGCGCCCGTCCCGCCCCCGTGTATCCAGCCTGCGGGCACGGCGCTGGTCGCCTCGGTGTCGGGGACCGAGGAGCTCGTGGCGCCGACCTCCTGCGGCCGCGGCGCTGAGGTCGCCTTCTCAAGGTGGCGACGCGTGGGTGTGCGGACCTCAGGAATCAGGTCCGTCACCACCGTGTCTTCAGCCGGTGGCACCGGTGGTGCAGCTAGCTGCTCGTCCTGCGTCCCGCCGGCCAGCGGTGGCGGCGGCACAAAGACGTCCGGCATAGCCACGTCGCCACCCTCCCGCTCCCGGATCGGGTGATCATCGCCGGCTCCTCCGGCCGTCGCCACGAACTTAGGTGGAGGCGGTGCAGTGTTCAGGGGTGTCACGATGCAGCAGCTCTTGGCGGCGTGCGGCCTCTGCGAGCCGCTCCCTCTCCACGGCTTCGGCCTTCGCCTGCGCCAGCGCCCTCTCAGCAGAAGCAGCGGCCTTGTCTGCCTGCTCCTTGGCCAGGCAGTTGGCCTCTTCCTCACGCGCCTCCCACGCGTTCCGCTCGGTCGTCTCTCGGAGGTCGGCGGCCGGGTCAATTAGCCGGCTGGTGGAAGAGGTCGCCGCCGACCTGATGATTGAGGCGGCGCTCGACTTCTCGAGGGTCAGCGGGGCCCTGAAATAAGAAGACAAGTCAGAAAGCTCTCAGGCCGGACTGGCGAGAAGACGGAAAACATGGAAAGGATACTTACGCCGACACCATGACGGGCACCTTCGGCTGCCTCTGATACTTGGCCACCTTGGCCGCGGCTTCTTTCCGCCTGGTCACCGCGGCCGGGTTCTTGGGCTTCTTCGGGGCGCTGCCAAACAGGGCAGCGCCCTGCTTCCGCTTGCGCTTGCTGCCACGGGCGGGCGGCCCAAAATAGGGGCCTGCGCTGGTGTTGGCAGTGCTCCGAGTGGGGCGCAGTTCGTCCTCCTCCTCGTCGTCATCGGGCCAAGTCCCCACGCCGCCGCCTTCCTCGGAGCCGCCTGCTCCGCCGTTGTCGCCTGTTGCGTCGTCCGCCAGGGCGGCCACCCCCAAGTCAGGGTCGTCCAAGTCACTCACTGCCCTGTCCAGCTGGTAGTCATCACCCGGCCCCAGGAGGGCGGCTGTCGCCTCGGACATATAAATCTGCGATCAGAAGGAAGTCGCATCACGACAAGAACAAGGCTGAAAAAACAGATCAGAAGGAAAAAATGAAGAGACTTACGGCAGGCGGCGGATCGTCGCGCGAGTACGGCCGCTTCACGTACCGCCACTCTGCCTCCGACACCTTGAGGTCGGAGATCTCATTCACCATTCGCGCGACCTCGGCAGTCGGCATCTGCTTCGTGCACAGCCAGCTGGGGTCGCGGTGCCCGCTCATCCGGAAGATTGGATAAGGGCGGCTCTTGAGCGGGAGAACCCGGCGCTCGACGAAGGCGATCAGGAGGTCGGACGCCACGAGGCCCTCCGACTGGAGCACCCGGAGTTGGCCGACGGCGGCCGCTGCGTCCGGTGTCACCAGCTTTGGCTTGTAGCCCCAGTTAGGCCGGAGTCCGGTGGGAGGGCCGGCCTCGTAGGTCGGCAGGTTGAGGAAGTCGGTAGCCGGATCTACATTCTCGATGTAGAAGAAGGACTGCTGCAACATCTTCGCGGACTGCGCCAGCTTGATGACGAGGAAGGCGTTCCGCTTCGCCGGCCGGCGCATGGTGACGAACTGCCACACTCAGCCGCCGTGTCCTTGGCGGAGGTGCCGAGCTTCTCATAGAAGAACGCTCCCCACAACTCGAGTGTGGGGAGGATACCGATGTAGCCCTCTCATGCCGTGACCAAGGCAGAGAGCAGGGTCACGGTGTTGGGCGTGAGATGATGGGGCTGGAGGTTGTTGAAGTCGAGGAAGGAGCGGAGGAAGCCGCTCACTGGAAGGCCGAAGCCGCGGAGAAAGTGCGAGCAGAACACGACCCGCTCGTTCCCCTTCGGTGCCGGCAAGATCTCCTCCTCCAGCAGCACCCGCGCCTTGATGAATGTTGCGCTAGGCATTCGGCGCATGTCGCGGAGGAAAGGAATGTGATCTTCGATCATAGTCGACCCCTCCCAATCGCCGCCCTTCTCATGCGTCATGGCTTCGGGTGGGCTATGTGAGGAGGAAGGATGCGACGGCGGCAGCTCCACGGCAGCACTAGGCAGCAGCGGCTATGGAGGATAGAGCTAGGAAGAAGAAAGAGTGGGAGGGGGCGCGCAAGCTTTGCCGCACCCCTTCCTTCCCCTACTTATAGCCCTCGGGCTACGAAGCCGAGGGGGCGGGGCGTGGGATGTGGGATTAACTGCGCCCACGACCCCACGTCCTCCATTTATCGCATGCATTCACCACGCCGCAAACAGTCGTGGGAATGGCAACCGCCCCCCCTCGGCACAGGGGATCCGCCTGGGTGCCGAGGTGCGGTAGTGGCGGGCCCGACCCGCTGTTACGTCCCGTCGGGGGCGTGGGATGGCAGGCTGGCCGGGCTGGCATGCGCCGCGTGGCGTGATTGTGGCGAGTGGCGACCCGGGAAGCTTAGCAGGCACACCACCTATTTTCCCGCCTGGGAGTTCAAAATTGAACAAATAGTTCCGCCTGGGCGAGGCCGGCTTCGGCAGCCGTCCAACCACGAGATGGACCGACGCTCTAGCGGAGCTCGGTGAGAGGGGGAAGCCGCTAGACTTCGCGGCCCCTCGACCACAATGCCTCACCGGCTTCAGGGACTACTGTCGGAGTAATGGGCCATGGGTAGGCTCACCCGAGTCCTAGAATTCATCATGACCTTGGGCCGGCTCCGCCTTGCTGCGCCCTAGGACAAAGCTCCGCCCTCTGGGAGCCGGCAAGCCCAACGGCCGGCTGCCAGAGGACGACTAGCCACCAACAGACGGAATCACGAGCGGCCAGCCCCCGCCGGCCGGTCTCCATGGAAGACGGCATCCGGCAGACGGCCACCATGCACCCTCAGAGTTTGTGCCCCCATCAGGAGGACAAGACGGGGTGTGGCAACTGTGAAGCCCTCACCCCCGAATCCTGGGGTCAGCGTGGCCACAGTGTCCCATACGGGCAGAGATCTCCGCACGGCGTGGCACTATTGCCACTCTTCCCAGACATCACTCTGGGCAGGCGGAGCCCCACTCCCCACGACGGCCTGTCGGTACGGCCCGCAGGTTGCGGGCCCTGCCGGGCAGGGACGTCCCAGAAGACGGCGCACGCCGAACCAGACGGACCAGAGGAGGGCCGGCCACTAGCAGGCGGCCGCCCCCTTCCTCGAAGCCCGTGCGCCATTAACTTGAAGAGACCAGGTGTGGCTACAGTGATTTGCCACCAGGCGGCAGGGACTGTAGCCACACTGAGATGACCAAGCCAGCGTCATTAGCAGCACGGCTACACTGACCAGCCGCCAACCAGACCCG
The DNA here is from genome assembly GCA_963921465.1 of Triticum timopheevii. Taxonomy (NCBI): domain Eukaryota; kingdom Viridiplantae; phylum Streptophyta; class Magnoliopsida; order Poales; family Poaceae; genus Triticum; species Triticum timopheevii. The sequence continues at coordinate 110,209,506 of OY997266.1, read as the reverse complement.
CTAGTGGCGGGGACGGCCTGTCGGCTCCGTACCAGACCGGTCAGCGGGGCCCACCAGGTGGCGGGCCCCAGTAGTCGGCGGAGAGGCCGGAGGCCGGAGGCGCTGACAGCCAGGCCCGGCAGCCGGCCAGATTACCATTGTACCCCTGGGGGGTAGGCCTATATAAACCCCCTAGGGCACCCATGTAAAAGGTTCCCACCCCATTAGACCTAGCCACATACCTAGGGAAGGAGAGAGCTGGCCTTGCCTTCTCCTTCCTCTAGCACATAGCTCAAAGAGCAACTTGTATCACTTGTGCCTTCAGTGATCATGCGGAGACCCCGCAGAGCAGGACTAGGGGTGTGATCTCCTAGGAGAGCCCCGAACCTGGGTAAAGTCCGCCGGCGTTCATGTCTATGCCTCATCCCACTTCCGGGCACCGGGGACATTCTACTCGCTCCCACCATGATAAGCCATCCCTTGGCATATGTTGCACCCAACCCCCGACAAACCCACTGGTACCAATCTGAGGTTTTGAGACAGAGGTTGAATACAAGAGATGAACTAGGCTTTGAGAGGAGATGGTGCTGGTGAATATGTTGATGAAGATTGGTCCTCCCACGATGAGAAGATGATTGGTGATGTCGATGACTTTGATTTCCCGCTCCCGGAGGGAAGTATCCCCGGCGGAATTGCTCCACCGGAGAGCAAAAGTGCTCCTGCCGTCCCGAAAGTCTTCTCTTGATTTTTTTTCTAAGGCAAATGGCATCATATAGGAGAAGGAGGGCCACAGAAGCCTATTGGTGGGCCCACAAGCTCACATGGCATGCCCCAGGAAGGCGCTAGCTGAGCTTGTGGCTCACTGGTGGGGCCCCTCTTGGTGATTCTTCTACCAGTATTTTCTTATTAATTCCAAAATAATTCTCCATAAATTTTCAAGTCATTTGGAGCTCCGGAGGATAGCTATCTCTGCTGTAGCTTTTTCAGGTCCAGAATTCCAACTGCCAGGAATTCTCTCTTCATGTGAAACTTGCAAAAGTAGAGAGAGATGTCATTAGAATTGCCTCATGAAGTGGAATATTAACCCAAAACATTATAAATAGCAGCAGGAAAACATGATGCAAAATAGACGTATCAACTCCCCCAAGCTTAGCCCTCGTTTGCCCTTAAGCGAATGCCGCACTCGATAATCATGACCACATGTTTAGAGAGAGAGAGAGAGAGAGAGAGAGAGAGAGAGAGGTGTTGATAAATAAAATACGGACATGGTAGCACCATGATTATTATTATAATAGCAATATATCATCATAAAACTTCTAATGATCAAGTAACAATTCTTCCACAATGCTAAAGTATAAACCGTAAGCTTTCTTGACAACTAATAAACTATGTTCTCAGTCATTGAAGCAATTGTAGTTCATCATATTTCCTCGTAGAGTCTATGTAAGAGCTTTTATTTAACAAGCTTCACATACTCAACTATCATATAGTCTTCTATGATTGCTAACACTGAAGGCATACTTTCGGAACAAATGTTTTAGTCAGACACATATGAAAATGGGGGTTTATTGTTTTCTCCTCCCAACTTATATACCTCGAGGATAATGTCAACAATAATAACTCATGATTACCTACATCCAACTGGATATATGTGCCTAGATCTTCCCCACCACATGATGCGTGCCAAGTGGAGAACAATTAAGGATGGAATAAGGATGAACATTATTGGCTCTTGCATAATAAAAACTGAAAAAGTAAAAAAGATAGGCCCTTCGCGGAGGGAAGCAGAGGGTTTCATGCTCTTTTTCATTTGTATGTGCAAGGTCTTAATGCAAAGGAATGTCACTTTAGTTTTCCCCTTGTGATAGCAACCTTTATTATGCAGTCCATCGCTTTTATTTCTTTACCATCACACATTCGTACAAAGCTTATTTTCCCTTACAATAAAATGTCATACATATTTAGGAGCAATTTTTATTGCTTTTTGCACCGTTGACAACTTACTTGAAGGATCTTATTCAATCCATAGGTAGATATGGTGGACTCTCATGGCAATAAACTGGGTTTAAGGGTTTTTGGATGCACAAGTAGTATTTCTACTTAGTAAGAAATTTGGCTAGCAAAGGATTATGAGCAAGCACCACATGTTAGAGGATCCATGACAATATAATTTCTGTGTGATATAAGAAAACATAACTCATTAGTTTTCTTCCTTGTCCTACATCAACTATTCAATCAAGCAGAAAATATTTGATGGTGGCTCATAATCATAAAAGGTGTCTAGGATAGTGTATTTATATGTGAAACCTCTCTTCCTTTATTAAATCTCTCATGAATTGCACCAATGATCAATGCTATGTTTGTTAATCTTCAATTTTTTATCAATTATACTTCTTTTATGTGAGGTCATTACTCCCCATGGGATTAACATATGATATTTTTTATTCTTTAATTGCTAAGATTGGATTAAGAAAGTAAAGCATCACAATTCAAATTACTCTTTATTATATAACTCTCACACTCGATTACATAGATAGATAGATCATGAAACAAGCACTCGAAACAAATTCTTACTAAAACTTTATTCTTCTAAATCATGAAATAACTGAGGATCGAACTAAGATAGGTAACGATGATAAAAGTGATGGTGATACGATACTGGGGCACCTCCCCCAAGCTTGGAACAAGCCAAGGGTGGTGCCCATACCCGTGTACTCAAGTTTCTTTATTCAATGATGGTGGTGATAAAGTGGTGGCCTTCTCCTTTAGAATATTAAGCAAGTTATCCTTCAAACTCTGAATTTTCCATAGCAAGTATTGGATCGTGGTGGCATTCTTTTGCGCTTCCACCATAATATGTTTATTTTCCAGCCACCATGAGCTCTTTCTTGCATCACTTTCACTTGGAAGGGAAATATTCCAATTGGAAGGTATGTGCATACGAGGGGTGTTTTCAACCCCATAGTTGTGAATCAAATTATGAAAATTATTCCCATGTAACCTGCTTAGGGGCCTCCTCAGGGCAGGCCCCTCTTGTACCTCTTGACTTCCTTGGCTCAACGTTGACCTCATGGCTTGATGTGGGTTTTGAGTAGTGGATATACCAGCTAGGGTGCCCATCTCGGAAGCCAAAGGGTGAACTTCTAGTGAATCTCCTACTCCCTCTTCTATGGTAACTTCCTCAGTCCCCTCTCTTTCGAGTTCCATCTGCAGCAACCAAGCATCATCTACCACATTGTTGGAGGAAGAAGAAGACATGGCACTTTGCCTTGAAAATCTGACAGAAAAATAGCTCAAAACAAGATCCGAGGAGAAACTTGTGATACAGAAGTCAAAACAGTGAAACATATAATATATAATGAAATTTTCCCTTACAGGACAAGTCATTAGGAAGAATACGGAGTCGGGAAAGTCCACCAAGGCCCCACAAGCCTGGGCGGCGCACCCCCCCGGGGGGGGGGGGGGAGGGGAGCACACGACCTACGCTTGTGGCCCCCTCGTGCACTTCCCTAGCTATTTCTTTTTTCCCTATTTTTATATATTTCAAAGTGATCAAAAAGTATTTTATGGAATTTTTTAGTCAGTTCACTTACCGTATCCCATACCTATTACTTTTTCAGGATTCTGGAGCGTTTTGGAAGGTTTCCCTTAGATGTTCCTCCGGTGTAATGGTTTGAATAATGTTGGGTTCAACATTAATGTGTGTCCTTGCAATATAATCTTTAATTCTTTGCCCATTAACTACCTTCGGGTTTGTTCCCATGGCATTATTGATCTTGATAGCTCCAAAATGATAAGCTTCTTCGACAATATATGGTCCTTCCCATTTGGAGAGAAGTTTTCCTCCAAAGAATCTAAAATGATAATTGTACAATAGAACTTGGTCACCAAAATTAAATTCTCGTTTTTGATCCTTTTATCATGCCATCTCTTAACCTTTTGTTTAAACAACTTGGCATTCTCATAGGCGTGTGTTCTCCACTCATCTAAAGAACTAATATCAAATAACCCCTTTTCACTTGCAAGTTTGAAATCATAGTTAAGTTCTTTGATTGCCCAATAATCTTTATGTTCTAAATCTAGAGGTAAATGGCATGCTTTTTTATAGAGCATTTTATATGGAGCCATACCCATAGGATTTTCGTAAGCATTTCTATATGCCCATAATGCATCATCCAGCCTTTTAGACCAATTATTCCTAGGTCTATTAACAGTCTTTTGCAAGATTAATTTTATTTGTCTATTGCTCAATTCAACTTGCCCACTAGACCGAGGATGATAAGGTGATGCAATTATATGGTTGACATCATACTTAGCGAGGATTTTACAGAATGCACCATGAATGAAATGTGAACCACCATCAGTCATTAGATATCTAGAGACTCCAAACCTTGAAAAGATAACTTCCTTAAGCATTTTAATAGAGGTGTTATGATCAACACTACTAGCTAGAATAGCTTCTACCCTCTTAGTAACATAATCAATAACAACTAAAATATGAGTGTATCCATTAGAGAGAGAAAAGGTCCCATACAATTGAAACTCCAAACATCAAATGCTTCAATAGCAAATGAATAATTCGTATAAATTTCTTGACGTCTACCAATATTACCAATTCTTTGACATTCATCACAAGAAATGACAAACTTACTTGCATCCTTGCAGAGAGTAGGCCAGTAAAAACCGAATTTTAATACCTTATGTGCAGTTCTATCTCCCACATGGTGACCACTGTATGACTCGGAATGACACTTCCTTAGGATTTGTTCCTGCTCATGCTCACGTACACAACGTCTAATAACAGCATTGATACGTCTCCAATGTATCTATAATTTTTTGGTGTTCCATGCTATTATATTATCAATCTTGGATATTTTATATACATTTACAAGCAACTTTATATCATTTTTTGGGACTAACCTACTAACTTAGTGCCTAGTGCCAGTTGCTGTTTTTTTGCTTGTTTTAACTTTGTAGAATATCAGTACCAAACAAAGTCCAAATGCCATGAATGTTTTTGGAGATTTTTTTTCTGTTGATAAGAGACCCTGGAAGCTTCAGGAGGCCATGAGAAGATGGAGGAGTGGCCCACTAGGCACCAGAGCATGCCAGGGGCCTCTAGCGCGCCCTGGTTGGTAGTGGGGCCCACAGCCCTTCGTTTGACCTACCTCCACCTCTATAAATACTCTAAAATCCCAAAACCTACAGGGGAGTCCACGAAATACTTTTTTCCATCGCCACAAGTTCTAGAACCATTAGATCCAATCTAGAGGCCTTTTCTGCCACTCTCCCAGAGGGGGGAACAATCACGGAGGGGTTCTTCATCATCCTTGCTGCCCCTCTGATGATGCGTGAGTAGTTTACCACAGACCTACGGGTTCGTAGTTAGTAGCTAGATGACTTCTTCTCTCTTTTTGATATTCAATACAAGATTCTCCTCGGTGTTCTTGGAGATCTATTTGATGTAATGACTTTTTGGGGTGTGTTGTTGGGTTCCGATGAATTGTGAGTTTATGATCAGATCTATCCATGAATACTATTTGGGTTTTCTCTGAACTATTTTATGCATGATTATTATAGCTTCGTATTTCTTCTCTGATTTATTGGTTTGGTTTGGCGTGGTCGTCATGGCTCATGTCAGCTGAGCCTCATGAGGTAGCTGCATGGAACTCTCCGCCCCTCAGGAGCCCTTCGGAGGAGGTCAACTCCTTCGGGGGTCTTGGCGTCGTCCGCCTCGCGAGGCTTGGCCCCTCGCAAGGGTCTTGTGGTGTTGGTGTTAAAGCTGGGCCGTACCAGGCCGTCAATGGAGCCATGTGGTGGGCCGCAGGCAGGCAGGACTGGATACCCACAAGTCCAGAACGGCGTCAGTAGCCCCCGGGCCCAAGGCGCACTCGGACTTGGCTTCTAGGCGAAGCCAAAGGGAAAGTGCGGAGCGCCGCGGGCCCCTACCGCCTGCGGCCTTGATGACGCGTGGCGATTGATTGGATGTGGGAGACTCCGTTTCCCCATGCTGCCTCAGCAACTGCTCCTGTCTGACAAAAGGGGTGCCGGCAAGCTTTCATTGCTCCTTCTTCGTCTTGCTCTAGATCCCTTTCTTCCCACAACAGAAGGGCTCACCAGATCTGCCAATTCTCCACCAAATCTCCTGCTTGTTGGCCGCCGAGAAGACCACAGCTTCTTCCTCGGCCGCGGGCTCCGCCTGGTACGAGCCAGGGCTACTGGCGCCCTGCGTGACCGGGGAGAAGCTCTAGACCACGCTCCTCCTGATGGCGAGCGACGATAATGAGTGGAAGAATACCACGCTCCGGGTCGCCACCGCTGCACCAAAGCCCGCGGACAGCAACTTCTTCCCCTTCTTCATGCACAGCGTCTTCTCGGGGTTGGTACCTCCATTCCCCCCCTTCTTCTTCACCATCCTTCACCACTATGGTCTCCAAGCGCTCCACATCCATGCCAACTCCATCCTCCTTCTGTCCCTCTTCTCCTTCTATTGTGAGGCGTTCATGGGGGTGCTGCCCTCCGTTTCCCTGTTCAGCCATTTCTTCTATCTTCGCAAGACCGACAACAATCCGGTCGAGTGCATCGGTTTCGTCGCGGCGCGGGGACGCCTGAGGCTGATCTCTGGTTGGCTCAAGGCTGATGCATCTGTCCGCGCGGCCTGGGGCTCTATGGAGGAGGCCCAAAAGGCACTTGGGGTGGCTGCCACGATGCGCGACCAAGTGCGGCAGGAGACCACAGAAGCTGAGAATCGGTGCCGCGTGGTGTAGGCTGATCTAAAGGCTCTCCAGGACCAGCAGGCCGCCCAGGCCAGCCAGCTCCAGGAGCATGAGGAGAAGCTGAAGGCCCAGGAAGCTGCCGTTGCCAGCCGAGGTGAAGAAGACGGCCTTCGAGCAGGCTAGAGAGTGTGACCGCCTGGTGAAGCTGAAGGAGGAGGCGGAGGCAGCCCAAGCGGCTCTGACCGACGCTAAGAAGGCGGCCACCATGGAGCGCGACACCCTCTCCTCCCTCGAGGCACGCTTCCACAAGGCCCAGAAGGCGCTCTTTGGAGATGATCCCTCGAGAAAGGTGGTGGTGACGACCCCGAGGGAGAGCCTTGCTGCTCTGCTTCCTGAAGTCGTGGTGGTGCTCGAAGATGTTATCGACGGGTTTGCATCCTTGGTGGAAAGCGAGGCGCACTCACTTTCTTCCTCGGCTCTGACGTGCGTCTTCAACCATCTTTATCTCCAGGATGCTAGCTTCAACCTCTCCTACTTCCTCACTCCGGTGGATGCTGACTCCCTGGATGCTGCTGCTGCCACCGTGAAGAACTCCGTGGACACCATGCTAAGCAAGTACCTGGTCGTTGGTCCTCCGACTGAAGCCGGTGGAACAGGTGACGCGCCTGGCGACGAGGCTCTGCTGGTGGGCAGTGGTGACACCCAAGTCTAAAGAGGTGGCCCGGAGATTCTGCCTTTGCTTGTTTATCCTGCATCATGCGACATACCTCAGGAAGGCGTTTAAAACTATTTGCTTGGAACAATATGTCTTGTAATAACTAAATTATGCTCCTTCAGTTTTTCCGTTTGCTTTGTTGTTCTGCGTCGGCAGAGCCCGGCCCCGCGCGTACCTCAGCTGTCGTTGGGTCGTCCGGATCACCAGGACGAGCCCAAGAGGTGAGCGGCTACGCGACCAGTTAGGCTCCTGAGTTGCGATACTCAGGAGTTCTCCTTGACGTGCGAATAGCTTAGGAAAAGATGCAGGGCAAGCCTTGGTGTTCTGCGTCAGCAGGGCCCGGCCCCACGCATACCTCAACCGTCGTTGAGCCGTCCGGATCACCAGGACAAGCCCAAGAGGTAAGGGCTATGGGACGAATTAGGCTCCTGAGTTGCGATGCTCAGGAGTCCCCCTTGACGTACGAACGACTTGAAGGAGAAGGGTGACTACCAGGTCTTGGCATTCTGCTTCGGCAGGGCCCAGCCCCGCGCATAACTTAGCCGTCGTTGAGTCGTCCGGATCACCAGGACGAGCCCAAGAGGTGAGGGGCTACATGACCAGTTAGACTCCTGAGACGCGATGCTCAGGAGTCCCCCTTGACGTACGAACAAACCATCCTACCTTTCCCTCGCCAAGCTCTTGCTTGGGAGGGGTGCGTGAAGACCAGGCTTGTGAGGCCTCGCGAGGTGGGGTACGCCAGACGTGACCTGAGCGTAGCCCCCATGCCCAGCCCTCTCGCGCTACCTTCCTGAGGGAGAGCAGCGCGGTGAGGCTAGTCACTGAGCCCAGAGTCTCCCTGAGGTTAATGCGGCCGTGAGGCCACCCCCAGTTGTTTATCACCAGCGCAGAGCATAGCACTTCCGCTCTTGCACAGGAATAGCCGCTCCTCGGCAGTGTCGATGGCCAGCGCGAAGCATGGTGCTTCCACTAGTGCGCGCGGGGGGGGGGGGGGGGTCCCTTTGAGGAGAGTCCCCGGGGCGTTTACAGCCCCGCCCTGACACGTGGCTTGCATGGCAGGGCTGGAGGAGGTGTATATGGGCACCCGTGAGCCAGCACGGGACTCACGAGGCCCTACCTCAAGGCGGGTTGCGCCTGGTCTTGATTGGAGATGCTTGAATTGGTCCTGCGCGAGATGGTTAGGCAGCCTGCACCGAATGAGTTTCCTGAGGTTATTACATGAGAAGGCAAAACACCAACGACCCTAGGAGGTGACGTGAACAGGACCGGCCCACCAGACAGGGCTCAGTTGCTGGATTTATTGACGTTGCAGGGACGGACCCGAGCACAGACGCCGTGCCCAGTCTTCTCATGCAAATATCCTGAAGAAAAACAACCGGCGTGCGGTTCCCATGGCCACGGGGGCACCAGGTCGCGCGCCCTCACTCATCCACCTACAATTAGCTCATGTGAGAACAAGGCACCAAGAGCCATGGGAGGTGACGTACACGGGGCTGGCCTGTGAGCCAGAGCTCAGCTACTTTGGTTTAGCGACGCTACAGGGACGGACCCGAGCACAGACGCCGTGCCAGTCCTTAATCATGAGGCGATCGTGGGATGGCTTGCAAGGGCGCGAGATGTTCATAGCGACGAGGTGCCGGTCAGGCAATCGATAATTTGAAAGTAGGTTGCAAAAGCCGCTCCTTATGAGCCGCTCCGATGCCGAGCCTTAGGAGGCTCGGAGGGACCGGAAGGCTCCTGAAGGTGCTCCTCCATCTCGGCCAAGATCGCCCGGTGCCTGGCCTCGCAGGCCGTCTGGGTGTCCCTCACATAGCGCTGGAATGCCTCAGCCACACCCGCCAGGCGGGAGGCATGCAGACGTAGCTGTGAGACGGACCCTCGCATCGGCCGACATGAGATGGCCACATGAGCTGCCGAGACACGACCCTGTTGAGCCCAGGGATGTCGATGCAGACGCGGAACTCTTTACCCTCGCTAGGGCAGTGAGCTCCGCCTCATGGCAGTCGATGATCGTCTTGCAGAACCCTTCCTTCCTGAATCTCCTCCATTGCCCTGCTGATGAAATCCTGAACGCCTGGTGCCCCACGCCTGCTGTCTTCTCCAGGGAAGCGTGCTCTGAAGAGCGCTTCCACACGGTGCCGAGCGCCGCTCTTGTGACATTGGCTAGATCTAAGGCCCTCCAAAGGAGAGCCCCCGAGCCCAGCCTGAGAGGGGCACCGGGCGCGCCTTCCTATGCGATGGGTGAAGGTGCCGCATCCGGGAACGCGAGACTCAGCGCTGCGTCCTCGAGTGATGCTCCCTCACGAGACCCCTGGCCCAGCTGTAGCTTCTTCGTCTTGAGGGCGACATCAGGAGGGAGGGCGCCATCTTCGTCTTCTGGGTTCTCAACTGCTGCAGCCTGGAAGGCGCGCTCGAGGGAGCACAATGCATCCTTCTCTTGGCAGGCGACCGTGATGATGCTGCCGCTCCCTGGCATCTTAAGGATGTTGTAGCCGTGGTGTGTGGCTGCCATGAACTTGGCCAGTGCTGAGTACCCTAGGATGGCGTTATAGGGCAGGCAGATGTCGGCGACGTCGAAGTCCATGAGCTCGGTGCGGTAGTTGTTGCACTCGCCGAAGGTGACATGGAGGCGAACTTGCCCGATCAGGTGTGTTGATCCGTCGGTCACTCCTAAGAATGGCTTGGTGGGGTGCGGCTGGTAGTTTGGCACATGGAGTCTGTCGAACGTCTGGACAGAGAGAACATTGAGCCCTGCTCCACCATCGATGAGAGTCTTGGTGACGATCACGTTGCTGATGACGGGGGAGCAGAGCATGGGGAGCACGCTAGCTGTGGCTACACACTTGAGCCGGTCTGTGGAGTCGAAGGTGATGGCGCACTTGGACCACTTGAGAGGGTGAGTTGCTTCAAGCTTGGGGAGTGCCGCATTCACCTTGCGCGCAAACTACTTGAAGACACGGTGGGAAGCTGGGGCTTGTGAGCTGCCCAAGATGCAGGCGATGGCTCGTGGCTCCTGGAAGCCCCCAGCCCTCTCGTCTTGGTGGTGATATTCGTTCCTTCTCGGTCCTCACGAGGCTGCTCCCTCCAGTTACTCTCGCGAGGCTGGTCCTGCCAGCGGTCCTCATGAGGCTGGTCACGCCACTCCTGATGGCAGTCACATCCATCCCAGCGTCCTCCACCTCGGCCACCTCCGCGACCATAGCCTCGATCATTGCGCTCGGGGCGTCGACCGAGGCGCCCATCACGAAGAGCCCTGAGCTCCTGGCAGTCGCTGGTGTTGTGGCTGTAGACGTTGTGGAAGGTGCAGAACGGCCGCTTGCCCTTGGATGACTCGGAGTGGTCACAGCCGCACTTGGTCTTTGGCTTTGCCGCAAGCACGGCTGGCCCCTTGCGCTTCGTGTCCTTGGTCTTGGTCTTCTTGTCTTCTGGATCAGCATCAAGGAACTCGAGGAGGGAGAGGCGTCCCTCCTCAGCCCTTGCACACTTGTTTGCCATGTTGAACATCTCCAGAGCGGTGCGGAGGTCCTCGTGGATGGCTAGCTCCTCCTTCATCTTGACATCGCGGACGCCATCGGTGAACGCGGAGATGATGGCCTCATTAGACACCTTGGGAATCATGAGGCGGACGTTGTTGAAGCGCTGGATGTACTTATGCAGAGTCTCTCTAGGTTGCTGTTTGACGCGGCGCAGGTCGCCCGCGGCCGGCGGGCAGTCACGAGTGCCCTGGAAGTTGGCGATGAAGCGGCTGCGCATCTCCTCCCAGGAGTAAACTGACCCCTCGATCAGGTTCAGCAGCCAAGAACGCGTGCCATCCTTGAGGGCCATTGGGAACCAGTTTGCCATGATCTTCTCGTCACTGTTGGCCGCCTCGATGCTCAGCTCATAGAGCTGCAAGAACTCAGCAGGGTCTACGGTGTCGTCGTAGCATGGATGCAGGTCAGGCTTGAACTTGCTCAGCTAGATGACGTTGCGGAGCTCCGTAGTGAACGTGCGGCATCCTGCCGTGGCCACCGGAGGTCGTCAAAGGGGTAGAACGTGGTACTGGTGCACGCGCACCACCACCTCCTCTGGCGGCTCGCGAGCCTAGTGCTGGGGTGCTGGAAGCACACGCGTTTCTCCTCAAGGACGTTACACCACCTAGCAGCTCACGTCATCCCGAGTCGGCGCCGGGCGCTGCAAGTCATGCCGTGGAGCCATACGCCTTGGCTCGATGATGGTGCCCCGGGCCAGAGGCGGAGAGTCCCATGCGTGACCTCACCCGCTACAGGTGGTTGCTGAGGCAGCGAACGAGCCAGCCCGTCGGAGCCCCGGTGTGCGATGCTGATGAGCTCGGCGATACGCTCGAGACACTCCTCGTAGAGATCACCCACCGGACGGTAGAGAAGAAGCTCTCGTGCCATGAGCAGAGCGGCCTGCGCGTCCACCTGGCCGCGGCGCGCGTGGTATGACGAAGCTGCTGGGGTTAGTGACGGAGTAGTGGTGCGGCCATCACGGCGCATCGACGGGTGCAGCGATGAAGCTTGCTGCTCGTGGCCGGCAGGGCCCGTGGCGGCGTTGGACACCGGATAAGGAGAACGGTGGGCACAACTGTCACCCGCTGGAGTCATCTGAGCGACGCGGGCGGCGACCGCAGCCCGACGCTCGGTGCAAGCTCTGCGAGCGTCGGCCATGGAGATGTCGGAGCGGTGGCGGATCAAACGACGGAAGAGAGGATCTGACGCACCCCTACCTGGCGCACCAAGTGACGGATTCAGGATCCGGCAACCCTTGAGAGGTTCGAACTCTGGGGTGCGTGCGGAGATCTCAACCTGTCCAGCCTGCCTACTCGCGATCCTCCCTAGCCTAGCGCGTCGAGCTCACAGAGACACAAAGACACAGAGATTTATACTGGTTCGGGCCACCATTGTGGTGTAATACCCTACTCCAGTGTGTGTGGCAGATTGCCTCGAGGGGCTATGGATGAACTAGTACAAAGGATGAACAAGCCTCAGGAGGTGACGTGTTCTTGAGCTAGTGTGGTGTTCTACTTGTTGTGATTTCGGTCCTCCTCTATGGTGGTGGCTAAGTCCTATATATAGTGGCCTTGGTCCTCTTCCCAAATATGAGCGGGAAGGGATTCCACAATGGCGGGATTTGAAAGGGGACAAGTAGTATAGTCTATCCTGACAAAAGTAGTCTTCACCTGCGAAAAGCCTCTGGTCGTGACGCTGCGGTGGGCTCGGTGATGACCTCCGTCCTGCCGTCCTGGCGGTCTTGGTCTTGTTGCACCAGAATGGAAACCTTTGGCTGATTCTTTGGGACTCCGCGCCTACGGCTGGCCTCCCTTGCACCAAAGAGGAAACATGCGCTTTGCACACGCCTAGCGCCCGCCTCGCCTTGGTCGTCATGGCTCATGTCAGCTGAGCCTCATGAGGTAGCTGCATGGAACTCTCCGCCCCTCAGGAGCCCTCCTGAGGAGGCCAACTCCTTTGGGAGTCTTGGTGTCGTCCGCCTCGTGAGGCTTGGCCCATCGCGAGGGTCTTATGGTGTTGGTGTTGAAGCTGGGCCGTACCAGCCCGTCGACGGAGCCATGTGGTGGGCCGCAGGAAGGCAGGACTGGATACCACCAAGTCCAGGACGCCGACAGTAACACTAGGCCCCTAGTATGTTATAGAAGCTTGGGGGCTAGTTCGTCGATAGTATACACACACGCACAATGCCTGGTATTCACGTGCACTTTGTACACACCCCTGTCACTAATATACAGTACCAGGAGTAGGCTTTTTCCACAACTGCAAGGGTCCGAACTAGGGTAAAACTTTGCCTCGTATTACCATCCAGCCTAACAGTCAGGGATATCCTATCGAATGATATGATGGAATCATATCTGCCAACTACTAAGAGAGAGGTGTGTCAATGTGCGAGAGAGGCCTAAAGATAATGTGCGTGCGGGAGACACGTAGGCACATATATGTGCGTATAGAGGGCTAGTAGAGACCGTGCTTGTGTATATATGCATGTGAGAGAAATAGTGTTTTCCAACTGAGATTAGTGAAAAGAGTGGTACATAGTAGTCAGAAATAGAGAGAGATATAGAGAGAGCATGTGCGTGAGACACCCCGACACCCCAAGAGAGATTGTGAGCATGTGTGAAAGAGAAATGCTGATGCATATAAAGTGTGTGCACTTATGCGTTAGATAGAGAGATATATAGCGAATTTGTGAGAACGGGCCGTGGCATAGTGCATCTACGTGTAAAAGGCGGTTCTACGCATTAAATTAAAATATAAATGGCATTATTATTTTTGGATGAGATCATGAATTTTGTAAATTGCATATGGACGAAAATCGGTCTATCAGACACCCATACTCTATTGAATTCTAGCATGTGCATGTGTTTATTTCATATTATCAAGCCATAGAGTGAGAGCGGTTTGAAATTCAGGCAATGGATGCTTTTGAAATTCATATATAAACATTGATTAGTGCACTTCATGTTGTTAGTGTGAATCACTTTATACATTTGTCACCTGTATGGATACATTCCAAATTGCTAGCTACGAAATAGAATACATGTCGAATTCAACATAAAGGGGGTTTCGAAGATTCGAATTCATAGGAAGTGCATTCATCTATTTGAACCCGAGATAATGGCATTTGTAAATCAGATGTAAAAGGGGGCATCAATCTTTGTTGTGCGTTTGAACATACTATGTATATTCATACACACGTCTAACTCTTTTTTTGCAACCAAGGAGATTATATCTGGAACCATGCATGAACTGAGGTAAGTTGCATATTTTTTAATATATACTCGTGTACAATGTATATTCAAATGTACCCCCTCCATTCCAAAATAATCGTAGCTTTAGGATTTTCAAGAGTAAAGATTTGTGAAGTTTGGCAAATCCTGAAAGTTCAATTCAAGAGAACCGAAAACGTTAATGCTTCTGCTCCCAAATATTGAATGAAGCACCAAATAGGCCTGTGGTCACCCGAAACCGCGCGAGACTAATGTTTGGTGGTAGGAAATTACTGTCCTGACTCTGGCCCGTGTAGCCTATCGGCCCGATGTCCAAAGGTCTAAACCGGGGTAGGTTTGTAACTTCACCAAGACGCCAGTCTCAAGCGCTTCCAGGAAGCATTCATACGCCGTGGGCACCTAAACACCCATGCGCTGGGCCGAAATCTATCCCGCCCACATTTGGGACACCTAGGATTATCGTCCTACCCCCAACCCGCAATATTTCCAAAATTTTAGATGGGGGCAAAGTTTGTAACTTTCCCCAAATTTCAAACAAGCGCGTCCCAAACTGAAACATTATTCCCCCTTAGTTCCCTGCCTCCCTCCGTTTCCCCACTCATACTCCGTGGGCGCCAAAACACCCTCTCCACCAGCTGCAAAAACCCCAGCCTCCTCCGTCCTTGATGACTCACAAGTGTAGGGGATTTATTGTAGTCCTTTCGATAAGTAAGAGTGTCGAATCCAATGAGGAGTAGAAGGAAATGATAAGCGGTTTTTAGTAAGGTTTTCTCTGCAAGCACTGAAATTGTAGGTAACAGATAGTTTTGTGATGAGATAAATAGTAACGAATAACAAGTAATAAAGTAAATAAAGTGCAGCAAGGTGGCCCAATCCTTTTTGTAGCAAAGGATAAGCCTGGACAATTTCTTATAATGAGAAAGGAGCTCCCGAGGACACATGGGAATTATCGTCAAGCTAGTTTTCATCACGCTCATATGATTCTCATTCGGTACTTTGATAATTTGATATGTGGGTGGACCGGTGCTTGGGTACTGCCCTTACTTGGACAAGCATCCCACTTATGATTAACCCCTATTGCAAGCATATGCAACTACAAAATAAGTATTAAGTTAAACCTAACCACAACTGTCGGTGTCAAAACCGGCGGATCTCGGGTAGGGGGTCCCGAACTGTGCGTCTAAGGAGGATGGTAACAGGAGACAGGGGACACGATGTTTACCCAGGTTCGGGCCCTCTCTATGGAGGCAATACCCTACTTCCTGCTTGATTGATATTGATGATATGGGTAGTACAGGAGTAGATCTACCACGAGATCAAAGAGGCTAAACCCTAGAAGCTAGCCTATGGTATGATTGTTGTTCCTCTATCGACTAGCTTGGCCCTGGTTCATATAATGCACCAGAGGCCTAAGATAACAAGAGTCCTAGCCGAATACGCCGGTGGGGGAGGAGTCCTTGTCTTGATCGCCAAGTCTTGTGGAATCTTCCTTATATGCGGCAGCTGTCCGGACTGGCCCATGAGTATACGGCCATGGGGGTCCTTGGCCCAATCCAACTGATCGGGAGAGGACGTGGTGAGTACCCCCTAGTCCAGGACACCGTCAGTAGCCCCCTGAACCGGTCTTCAAGTTAGGGACGCTCCTCGATTCTTCCGAACTGTTCTTCATCTTCGGTTCCCGGTCTTGAAAACTGGTTCAACAAATCTTCTCATCTTCGATCTTGAGGATCGCCGAAATGCATTCGACGAGTTTATACGTCGGGTATCCGAGGAGCCCCCTTAAGTGTCCAGCCTTTATCAATGCCTTGTTATTTTTATGCCACACCTCGGGTTTGTAGTTGTTCTTGGGAGGCAGTGCCCTCTTGCATCCAGCTCTAACGCCAGACTGTATTCGAGGTATCTTTCGCAGCCGAGCACTAATGTCGGACTGCTTTCGAGCTCCAACGCCGAAATGTATCCGAGCTCCAACGCCGGACTGTGTCCAAGCTCCAACGCCGGACTATACCCAAGATGTCATAGATCATCTTGGTCCAAAAAAGTTGAAGGAGTTTAGCCGAGCTTAATACCGGAAATGCCCTCTAAGGAGCCAGCCACTTGCATCCGAGCTATATGCCGAACTGCTTCCGAGGTGGTTCAGCACCTCGGTCATGGGCTGATTTTTGGTCGATATTTTTTATTGATGCAATTTATTCTCTGACGAGATATATAGCCAGTAGCCCTCAAGGTGTGTATCGGTCTAAAACCCGAGATGTACCTGAAGGATGACATAATACCGATGATCCCAGTAACCGCTGAGACTCAGGTTGATTTGCAAAATCGGCCTGAGGATCAAGTCCTAGCTCGGCAGAATACTTAGGGACACAAAAAGCGGCGTGCTCAGTCCTCGAGACTCAGGTTGGGTGCAGCCGACCAACCTGAGGATCAAAATCTCCTGAGAAACTGTATTGCACTTAAAAATTTCTGTATAGAACAGGCAATGCAGTAGCCCCTGAGGCACTGGTCGGGTGGCAACACCAGATGAGGGGATCGATGTGCCCCTTTAATTTGTTAATAATAAGCCCAAAGCCCAGTAGCCCCCGAGCCTTAACGCGGGCACGGGAGGCCGAATTAAGGATTGATATCCATAGTAAAATCACAAGTTATGTGTAATGACTCTATGTATCCAAGTAATTTACGTCATTAATGCTCGGATCCGCATTGTACAAAACTTTGTTGACCGACCATCGGCTTCCACCTCCTCGGCCAATAGCCGAGGAGTGTTTGTCTACTTTATAAAGCCTTTATGAGGGCAAAGATTTACAACAACCAAGGCAATCTGGCCATACGGTTTTATAAACAAAGGTACGCAGAGAGATATGTTATATTACTATTTAACAGAAGAAATGTCTTCCAAAGAAAATAGTCCCGCTATCGGTTCCTTTCTTTGGGTTGTCATTCTAAGCATGATCATGAAACCTCAGCTCCAATGTAAGAGCAAAATATTGAGGATTTAGTTTGGGAGGCCAGTTACTAGCCCCCGGTAGTGTTCGGCGACAGTCGAGGTCAAGCCATAAACACTTCGGCCAATGTTATGAACGGCCCGTCATTTAATATAGTTATCGGATCACTGACCAGTTTACGCCTATTGTGAAAGTCAGTTTTCGGCTTTCTCCACTAAGGTGCTTGACCATGCAAGCTGGAAGCACAATCGCAGTGGTTCTCCCTTGGCACACCTAGCCGAACAAAGCGGAACGTAGGCGGCAAACACAAGAGCCGGGCAACCCAACTATTGACCGAAGACGCAATTCGAAACCGATGCATATATAGCAATATCCGAGAATGTTTTTGCCGAATCCCTAAAGGTGTCCGGCATTGCACTGCGAGACTAATGCTGGAAACGCATAAATAGTTTAAAAGTGCCATAGGCTCGAAAAGCCAAAAAACTTATTCAAAAGTTTAATGTCCGAACTAGATCAAGTGTTCGGTGCCAAATCGAAAATTGGAAAAAAAAGTGCTTCTGCCGTGTTTTAACATGACACATCCTATCTCGAGACTTCAAGCGGGTCAGCCTATGGCGTCAACCTCCTATCCTGAAGGCGGAGTACTTCTTGTTAGGCTAGTTTAGCAAACTTTAGTGGCTTTGAGAGAGAAATTAGGCGCCTCGGCTATTGACCGCACACTCGCGTCGAAAAGAGGAGTGATAAATAGTAATAATAATAATAACTTTGCAACGACTAAGAAGAAAAACACTTATTATAAAACGGCTCAAATAAACTTAAGAGCCCCCAAGTGACTTGGGTAAAAGAATGATTGTATGTACCGAAGTACTTATATCATATCTATGTTCACCCGAAATTTATACGCGTCTTAACCGACCGTCGACTTCTCCCTCTTCGGCAAGGGCCGAAAAGTGTTATGTACTCCACCTGTCGAGAATATTGACGGTGTTTCCGATAACCAGGCAATCAGGCCATAAGGCTGTAACAGACAAAGCGCGCTCAAGGAACTTATGCTATATTACTAACAAAGTGTAAGAAGCATCTTCGAAGAAAATAGTACCCCCACCGATACCTTTCTTCGGTGCTCATTATTACTATGAGACTTGTGCAATAGATTTTTTGTACTCATGAGTTCTGTTGTGTGCCGACCATGATTGAAAACAATAAGAGCGCTAGCTTTTGGCTTCACCCAGTCTGAGGTCAGAGCTCGGAGGACCCGGTCGTGACAATCGCAGAGGTGCTCCCTTTACTCCCTAGCCGAACAATCGGGAACATAGGGGTAAGCACAAGAGTCAGGCAACCTAGCTTGCAAATCGCTTAAGTCAATATGGTGCATATTGTGGCGTAATACACGAACAAGGAACGAAGCCGTACAAGTATAATCATATGCAAGAGGAAAAAGCTTCATGAAGGAAGCCCCCAAGTGAACGGGGTATTTGAAGAATTTTTTTTACAAGCAACTTTTTTCCAAAAAAGTATAAAGCTTGGTCGAACTGAACACAAGTTAAAAATTAAAACTTTGAGCATGAAGGCAACTTAGCTGGTTAATGTGTTCAGTATTGACGACGTGGTCTGAGTTTGAGGCGGGACAAGGTTCCATCCCCCAAGCTGGTCCCGAGGTGGCGGAGCAAAGAGCTCGGCACTCCGAAGTGGTGACATAGCATGGGCAATGCAGGTCGGCAGAGTGATGCCGAAGTCCCCGACATGGAGTAATGAAGTGTTGACGAAGCCCCCCATCCAGCCGAGGTGACGCCAAAGGATATAGTCCGGCTGGATCATTTTCCTGTGCACAAAAGATAGTGCAAACCGAAGATAATAGTAATAATAATAATAAAAAAATCGTTGCATAATAAATAATTTATGCAAAGTGAGTCATAGAAGAAATATGGCCTGGCGCTGAAGTCAATGCCGATGCAGGGTATTAGCGTGTTGCGGTAAAGGCGTGACAAAGCCTGAATTCATAGGTCGGTCCAAGTTCTGGATGCGGCGTTCGTCGGACTTTGTACGGAAACTGACCGAACCACCGTGCGATCTCGTTAATGAGACCGCCATCTGATAGACCTGCGTACATATGATGGACAAACCAGAGTAATAATTCTTTGGGAAAAATGAACCCAAACAAGCAAAAATACTAGGATTAATAGCACCTAGTTTATTTGTTGTAGCAATCCGAAGAAAGGTGATTTCCAAAATTGGGACTCGATCCGCACACCCATTGCTTGATGAGCGATAGAGCGACGGCATGGCAATGCCGGCAAAGGTAGGCTTGCCGAGGCAAAGCCCTCGGTCCAGCTAATCGTGACGAAGCTGGTCGGCCGGTGACGCCAAAGTCACCGGAGTAGGTTGATGAAGAGATGGCGAAGCCC